>JARQAB010000012.1:4547188-5747188 GCA_036172955.1 Meloidogyne arenaria | reverse complement strand
GGGGACGATTTTTGGAATAAAAATTCGGAAGAGCTTGATGAGCTGAGTCGGTTGACACCAAAATCACCGTGATCGAACGAGATTGGACTAGGTTATGATCGAATTATTTTAGCTCCTTACTTATGCCATCCGTGGAGTTTTTGGTACTGCAGAGGAAGCCAGTCATGCCCATCTCATCGATGATAGGAATAGGATTAAGTTACGAGCCCAGAACCCAGCGACCGTAGACTCCCCGCGAGGCGCGTGCCGCAAAACCCCGCGCTTAGCGCGGGGTTTTGCACAAGCGCCTCGCCTACGTCCCATAGGTTTACGTTGACCATTTTGAACTTGTGGTTCCCCCTATGGTTCTTCGATTTTCGGGGGCCTATATCTCGGTCCACAGTCATATCCGGCAAAAATGAGTGGTACCATTCGACTCAGCTCGCCGAGACGAATCGAATGGTATGGGTTTTTTGTCGAAACTAAGACTCCGGTATACTAAACTATATCCCATATTTCTCCTGTTTTGGAAATAAAATAACGGATTTAAAAAAGTTCAATTCTTAGGAGTGTATGTTTGGAAAAGCCCAAAAAAGTCGACCAAGTCTCGGACTTCTCTAATATTATAGGTATAATTCCACGAAGGTATAATTCCACGCCTTTTACGAAATTTTATTTCAAATGATCCAAATTTTCTGAAAATTTAAATACACACATTTTAGTGAATAAATAACAATATGTTATCGATTTTTGACTGATTTTTTATTTAAAAAATTTTTGACCAAAATTTGCATTTTCGGTCTCCAAAAATACATATGTATAGGTCCACTTCACAAATATAGTTCCTCCTACTATCAATAATATTACCTCTAAAAATATATACAACAACAAATATATACAAGTGATCGAATAAGAAAAGATCACACAATTATTAATTATATATATTTTCTCTTTCTAATATTTTTCCTTCCTCTAATCCCCACCTGAGCTTTCATCTTCATCATCATCTTTAGTATCAGGCGTATCAGGGTCATCTTTCTTGATGCCATACACTTCCTCCATTACACTGCTGCTCATATCTGATTTTGTTCCTTCGGCTTCTTTCATCTTGGAACTCGTTGAGGAACTTGCGGACTTTGTTTTACTCACATCGTCACATAAGTAGAGCAAATTGCCTGCCTCGTTTATTTTTGCAACTAAAAAATTGGGATGATGGAATAATTTGGCGAGGAAAATATTAATTTATTCCCCAATCCAGAATATTCCTTGGGTTTAGGTTGAACCAAAAAACCAGACCAGGAGTTGTCTCTAAGAATCCGCAATATGCAATTGCGGACTGCCTCTTAACAATTGCAAATTGCGGACTGCCTCTTAGCCCCGGAAGAGAAAGCCCCGGAACAATCCTCAAGGTACATGCCTAATCCCCAGCCAGAAATGTCCTCCTTAAGAAAGGCCAAATCCCCGTCAAGTCTTCCACGAAAAATCATAAATCCGCCCACAAAAAAAAGAAAAAACTTTACCGTGTCCAGCTTTAGGATTTCGAGTAGTATATCTGTATGCAGGCGTGTCGAAGATATGAATAGGTGAGAATGCAACAGCCAAATGTCCTTCTGCCCTCTTTTCAATGTGGTTGTCCACATTCCCCATTGGATTCCCCGGCGGTGGCCCTTTCCTTCCTGTATAAGCAAGCATCTTTTTGGTGGCAGCAATTTTCTCTTCAATCGTCTTAAATCGCTTTTGAGATATTCCTACCTTCATCTTAGTCTTTTCCGTTGATTGACTTTGCATGTCGTTTGGTGCTCCAACCATAATACTGGAAATAAAAATTTTTTTAAGAGAAAAAATTTATAAAAATTTTCGGACCCCAATTTTAGATACCTCCTTGAAATTGAAAAGGATCTATTTTATAATGAGATTATCTTAAATAAAGGTTCATCTAATTCCGAGGGTATCTAAAAGTGAGGTTCAACCCGTATCACCTTCTTGCGAAACTAGCGCCAGTAGTACTCGTTGTTGGTTTAGAAACCATACTTCTAGCAGTGGCATCCTCTTCCTTTCCAGAACTCTTTCGAAGCTTCATCTTTGGGAAAATGGATTTTTTTCCTCCTCCTCCAACATTTTTTCCTTCCTCCATTGTAACAGCAGTATGCAATCCATCAAAGTTAGACTTGAATACCGACTTTTTAGTATTACTTGGAGCTTCCTTTGAAGACTTCTTCTTCCCTTTTTCTTCCACCTTTTCATCGCTTTTCTTCTTTGATCCGGGAAATGCTTCTTTGGAGCGTTGCTTCTTTGGAGTTTTACGAAGAGCAGACTTTTTTGAAGCACCGCCACCACCACCGCCTTCTTCCTTCTTTGACCCACAACAAGTTGATGAAATAAGTGGAGGAGTGATCATCAAGATTATTAAGAAGATGAAAAGATGCAGCATTTGGAGCTGGTGGGCTGAAATTTGAGGGGTTAAGTGAAGGAAGGGAGACTTCCAAAGATTAAGGAGTAATTATACCTTGAAAAACAAACAACCCCATAGCTTTGGACGACGACAACAATTGAGTTTAGTGATAGGTGAATGTGAAAAATGTGGGTACTTTTATAATACAGTATTTAAAGCTGCGATAAATCCATAATTAAAATGGCGACAAAACGGACTATTTTAGAAAATCATCAAAAAGTCGGTTAAGGACGATTCAGTATCGCCGATTCAGTATCCGCCGATTCAGTATATGGCCATAACTTTCCTGATATTCGACCGATTTTAATAATTCTCATTTCATTCGAAAGGTCTCGAGATTCGACATCTTTTTCATAATTGGCCCGATCTGATCTGATGATCACAAAAAAAGTTACAGCGTGAAAACCGATTTTTTATGCCTGTGACGTCGTTTATCAGTGATAACTTTTTGTAGTGTGATCAGATCAGGTTAGTCCAATTGTGAAAAAGATGCAGCACCCCGAGACCTATCAAATCATATATAATAATTCCTACAGTATTGATCGAGCAAAAAGTTATGGCCAAAAAGCCCAAATACTGAATCGGCCAATACTGAATCGGCGATACTGAATTGGCGATACTGAATCGTCCCCTACCCTCAAAAAGTTGCGCGAGAGCGAATTAGAGAAGGAGAGAAAACGAGAGACTGCATTTAGTTTCTAAACTTTTACTTCGTATCTCTAAATTCTGCCAAACCATATTTTGCCAATAAGGCTAAAGCCACACATTTTGCCATACTAACTTTGTTGGCAAGACGTATGGTTTTGGCATTGTTGGCAGAATACAGGCGAGTCTTGTTGCTTTTGTTTTTTTAAATTTTTGTTTTGTTTGTTGGTTTGTGGAATGGAGCGTTGTATTTTTTGTGGTAGGTTCTTTAAAAACTTTACATTTTCATTTTTTTCATTGTTTATTTTAGGTTCAACCCGTAAAACGGCTCCAAATCGTCGATTTTTTGGAATTCCTCGAGAACCTGGTTTCTAACCTTTTCTTTTACTTTTCTTCAATTTTATAGGACTAAAACGAATTCAATGGCTTTATGTTCTTGGGGATAGAGATGTTGGCCCTAAAGATCGAGTAAATAATAAATAATTTTTTTGTATCTACTTTTTTGTTTTTAGGTCTGTGCCGTTCATTTTCGACAAGGAAAGCCATCTAACGATCCGTCGCATGAAGGTGAGGGCTATTCTACGGATTTATCTGTATGTATGGCGGGGGTTGTTAGGAATTTAGTGTGGAGCGGCGTTGGAGAAAAGCATGGCTATCCCCAATAGATGTTTGTGCCCTCCTTCGTAGCCACAAAAGGGGTTTCAGAAAATAAATTTGTGGATAGACAGATGAATGTATTTATTAAACCTTGTAAGATTCTTTTTTATTTTTGAGTGCTTTTCTCTTAATTTGCTCATCTGTTCTGATTAGAGACCAAACTGGACAAGTCGATATCTCAGAAAATTTCGATTCTCGATGGGCGTGGTTTTTGTTTGAGTTTTCGTCTTTGTCGAATCTCACGTCCTTATACAATCATTTTTGTTTAAAATTAACTTTTTTAGACTATGTGCCCAATTTGTTAATGAATTCAAACAACGGTGAAAGTTCACTTGAATTTCTTGATTCGATCGAATTTGCAAATCTGGGCCTGCAATCAAAAATAAAGTTGCCTTCAATTTTACAAAAACGGAAACGAAAAGAGGATGACAAGGTTTCTTAAATTATTTTTTTTTGTTTTAAGTAAGACTTTTTAATTTAGCTTCCAAATTCTTTGGGGGCATCCTCAACATTAATTCCACTCCCTGCTTGTTTATCTGAAGGCCTAAAGCTGGTTGAAGGTCAGAAGGTTGTTATCAAAAGAATTGTTTTGGCAAAGGCGGATTAATTAATTTTTTTCTCCTTTGGGTTTTTTGTGCTTTTAAAAATCGGGGGTTCAATATTATTTTTAGTTTTGTGAGTCCTCTGCCAATTTGTGACTTTTTATGTCCTCCCTTTTTTTACTACGGACTTTTTAGGGCCCAGAGCCTTTATTAGGACATTAAAAATAAATCTGAAGCTACATTTGAAATTAGAGGAAAACTGGCTTTTTGTGAAATTCTTCAGCAGTTGGTGGTCGATGACCTATATATTTATTATTTTGGTTTTATGAGTAAAATTTTTGAAAGACTTGATTGCTTTTTTATATTTTAATCACGTTTTTATTCACGTTTAACTTTACTTTTATTGTCCTAATACGTTTTTAACACATTAAGAGATTATATAGAAATATGCCGACTATTGAATTGAGGACTATTACTCAGCAAAGCTTTGAGTTGGAAGTTGAGAATTCTGAAACGGTTTGTTTTTTCTTCTTTAATCTTTTTTGGTTGCGTCAAAAATAGGGATTCACTAAAAACTAGATTTAATTTTAATAACTAAATCAAAATTTTATTTTTAAATCAAAATTTTTTAGATCCTCCAATTGAAGCAGAAAATTGCTGAAAATAAAGGCGGTAAAGATTTTCCTGTTGATGGCCAAAAGCTTATTTACAACGGGAAGGTGTTGGAAGACAGCAAGACGATCGGAGAAGTCAACGTTGCAGCTGGGAAATTTATTGTTGTGATGGTTGTAAAGGTTTGGGCTTTAAATTTTTTTTCAAAATCTATTGGATTTTTAGAAGGTGGCTCCAAAAGCTAGCGTTACTGAAGCAACAACTACTTCGGAAGAGAAAAAATCTACTACAGCAGAAGTAAAAAAAGAGGGGACACAAACAAGTGACAAAAAGGAGGAAGGAGGTTAGGGATACCTTTTAATTTTGGGGTTTTCTCAATTTTATTCATAGGAGTACTTGGAAATAGCCAGAGTAACATCTCTTTCAGGCCCGTAGCTACGGACCTGATCTCTTTGTCATTTAAGTTACTTGAGCACTAAGGATTAAGTCCACTTGGTGATAATTACATTATTTGGCTATACGAAAAGAAGTCCCAAATCAAATTTATACATTTCTCTCTATTTTTGATTTGTGCCGTAAGGTTATACTGAAAAACACGGACAGACACGGCCAGTCAAAGCACGGACACACGCGTTCAGTTATCAATTTGTTTTTATAGCCTTACGGCACAAATCAAAAATAGAGAGAAATGTATAGGGAGATTACCCATTTTAAGGAATATGGAAAAAATTTGATTTGAGACTTCTTTTCATATAGAGCCCATTATTTTTCTTTTTTAATATTTAAATTTGTAAAATAAACAAGTTGAGTAAAAACAGCTGAAATTACAAACCCCTCCAAAATTCACCAAAATATCAAACTGGCGAGAAAAGTTATTTCAACGACGGGGATTTTTAAGTCCAAGTTTTGGAAATTGGGTGGTATTCTATTACGATTTAAGTAAAAAATAAATAAAAAACAAGGGTTTTCTTTAAATTTTTTACACTTTTTTAGTTCCCGCTGAGCATCAAAAAACTCTCGATAATATTACTTCAATGGGTTATCCACGTGATGAAGTCATTCGTGCGCTTAAAGCAGCATTTTATAATGCTGATCGTGCTGTTGAATATCTGTGCAATGGAATACCTGAAGGAGTTAATTTGGTTCAAGGAGCTGCAGCAGGTTTTTTTTGAAAAAATTTTTTTAACTTCAAAAAATTTAAAGGGGAAGTTAGTGGTGATGAAAGCGGTGGGGAAGCAAATGTTGTTGCTGGTGAGGGGGGTGCTGGTGGTCTTGATTTTTTGTCTAATCTCCCTCAATTTGCTATGTTGCGTGAAATGGTATATCTTGGAAATTTCAAATTTTTTCATTATATTAGTCATTGAGCGTTCTCATAAAGAGAAAATTTTAAATTATGTTACTAGCTTCTTCAAAAAATTTTCTTAAAAATTTTTCTTTCAGAGTAAGGAGTGTTGGTCATATAACGAATAACCACATTTCATATGTTGCGGGCCTGTACAGGTTTTGAACCTGTAATCCATGGATTCTCTTATCTCTTTAACAAGATTCTCAGCATCCGTTTACCTCCTCCCAACATTACAAAAGTCAATAACAAAAATTTTAATTTTTTAGATTCGTAATGATCCATCGGCCTTGCCTCAAATTATGCAAGAAATTGCTGAAACGAGACCGGAGTTGATGCAAATGATACGCGATAATCAAGTTTTTTTTTGTAAATTAAGTTCTTTAAAAAAATTTTAAGGACCAATTTTTGGCGCTCTTAAATGCGGAAGGTGGTGGTGCTGGAGGGGCTGCTAATCCATTGGCTGCTGCTCTTGGGGGAGCTGCTGGAGCAGGTGGAGGGGGAGGACCTCAAGCGGTTACAATTCCTGTAACGGCAAATGATCGAGAAGCAATTGATCGACTTTGTGGAATGGGATTTCCTGAGCAATTAGTTATTGAAGGTTTTTATATTTTTTTTAATCATTTATTTTCTTCTTTTGTGCTCAAAAAAGTTGCGTAAATTCGTGAATTTTTTTGAATGCAATTTATCGTAATTTAAGCACCATGAAAGAAAATTCTGGCTCATTGGCTCTCCTAAACTCTCAAAATTGGCGCTAATCCCTCGTGCATTTATACTTTAATTTAGATTAATTGAGATGATAGCATCCTTCTTTACCTCATTTAAAAGCTATAGAAAGATTAAGAGGGATATCGGTGGATGGGATATTACGTGTACCAATTAAAATACCTTAGGATTAATAGGATTTAAAGGCATATATTTAAGCAAGGGCGTAGCCAGGGGGTCGGTTTTGGGGGGGGGGCTACCATTGGGTGTGCGCCAAAATTTTGGCGTTCACTTTGGCGTTCCAAAAACTAATTTTTTTGTACATAAATTTTCCTCTTTTCTGCGCCGCAGGCGAAAATTTTTTGAATTTTAGAAGGCCGTAGGCCAAAAAATTCACTTTTTTAGCGCCGCAGGCGAAAATTTTGAGTATTTTGGAACTCAAGAAGCCAGATTTCTTCCATTTTTTGCGCCGCAGGCGAAAATTTTTTTTAACTTGAAGGTTGTAGGCGAAATAAATTCACTTTTTTGATAATTCTCCTTATAATTTTTCTCCCGTTTCTCCCATTGCGGGGGGGGGGGGCTTCAGCCCCCCCCCAGCCCCCCCCCCTGGCTACGCCCTTGTATTTAAGTACTAGACCAAAAAATAGGGCTTGACGAGTACGAGTAAATTTCAAAATTCCAAACAGCGTATTCAAAAATATGTATAATCTTATGTCTGTTTGAGCATATAGAAAGGTCCATTACCTATTGTCTACACAGTGAATGCTTACTGACCCCTGAACCCCTACACTCATTTGCCTACTCCTTACACTCCTAGTCTGTTGAGCATATATGTAGAAAGGGTCCTAGTCATTTGATTCTTTTTTTAATATACCTAATTTTTAATAGCTTATTTGGCTTGTGACAAGAATGAGGCTTTAGCTGTTAATTATATTTTGCAGAGAATGGAGGAGAATTATGGAGAAGGGAATTAATAAAAAAATTAAAGTAAAAATAAAAATTTGTTTTTCTGATATAAAATCTGTTTTTTCTATATATTTAAACAATATAAAATATTATTAATTGGTACTTTGTTTATACTCTCTCCTAGGGTTGGTCCCCGTTCCCGAAAGTCGGGGAATTCGAGAGACTTATTTTCTAGTTATTTTCGATTTGGTTTCATGAGAACGAATTTAAACTTCATGTACTATCAAAAATTTTTCAAAGGCGCATTGCAAATAACTAAATTTTTCTCCTATGGCTTCCAAAATTCTCAAAATTTTCGCCTGGTGCGCAAAAAAGGGAAAAAATATGACTTAATGACCTCCAAAATTCTCAAAAAAAAATTTTGATTCACCGAAATTTCCCCGTAAAAATTTGTTCCTCGTCCCTCCCCCCCCCCTCCCGTAAAAAAAGAAATTTTTCCCGCCATATCAATTCTTCATTTTCTTGGAATCAATTGATAGTGGATTAAAAGCACTACACAACAAACCTAAAAATCAGAATTTTCGACTGATTAGTAAAAAATGTTATGATCTAAGAGCCAGCTTTTTCAAAAAAAATTGTTATTTTTGGCGACACTTTATCGATCAGTCAAGAATTTTAATTTTTTTTGGAAACTTGTAGGGTGTTTAATGCTCTATCCTTTGGTACCAAAAACAACATTGAGAAGTGACCATCTAGTTATAGGTGCTGGGACTGACCGAACAAAGTACCTTTAAAAAATAAATTGTGCTCTTTTTTTTTAATTAAAATAAGAATAAAATGAAGGAATATTTAGTTCTTTTTAGAAAATTTTTTTTTAAAAGTTATTTCAAATTTTCTGGCATATATAAATTTTTTGTTTATTACTTATTGTTAGTTAAGTACATTATTTTTAAAAAGCATACATATAAAACCAATTGTTGATGTTTTATTTGCTAAAAATCAATTAAAGATTGTCTCCTCATTGTTAAAAAAAAGTTTTGTTAACAATTAAAAGTAGGGGTTGTACCCCGTCCCATACCCGTCAGTTTGAGGTTTACCCCAAGAGATTGGCATTGGTCAACATTTCCGGATTTTCAACGGAGGATTTTCAAAGTTTTTTTCTAAGGACAGGCTTTTTACTGTATGCAGAGTCCAGGCCGAGACATGTTTCAGGGCTTTTAATTTTTTCTGGACTACAGGTTCATGATCCAAATGAGGCCAATGTCTTAACCAAGGATTAGTGTATCAGTTTCCAGACTTTTTAAAAATCTTCGTTACTATCCCAGCAAGTTGGCACGGGAGACTCTCGTTACGTGAAAGATCCTGGGGGCATTGACCAATGTCCAGTTCCAAACAAGAAAATATGTACATACCTTACTCTTTTAATTTTATTTCACTAACAACAAATAAAAACCTTTAAAAATATTTCTCTCTTTCAAAATTTATTTTTTCAATTTTCTAAACTACTATTAAGGACATTATTCTTATTTAGTATATATACTGAATTGTCGCCATTTTTCGTTTAAGGGCAACAATGGCAAAAATAAAACTTTTTTTTATTTTTTCGAGAGGCGCATTTTCCCCTCTTTTATCTTTCCTTCCTCCCTTTTTATCCTATCTTTTCTCCCCTTTTTTTGTGCAAATGGCAAATGAGGCATGTGGTGTGGTGTGCTGCCACTCAATTGTGTGCTAAAAAAATAAAACTACTGGAGAGAAAGTTTTTAGGGGAAAAGTTTTTAAAAGAACATAAGCCTCTCTCCTTCCCTCCCCTCCCTTCAACCACCACCCTCTCTTCCTGAAAAAAGCCTTTTATCTATTGTCTGAATAGAATGAAACTGACTGGGGCTCTTTTTAGGGCCTCGTTATCGACCCATTCATTCGTCGCTTTTTAAAAACGCTGCTTTTCCTTTTTCCTCTTCCAAAAAAAGTTTTTTAAACACAACTCCCAGCGCTTCCAAAAAAATTTTTTGGGAGAGGGGAAAAATACTTTTCGATTTTATATATCTCTCGACCATTGCTTCCGCCCCCGTTGCTTCCAAAAAAGAGAAGAAAGGAAAGAAGAAAAGCTGCCAAGACACTCAAAAAGGCGACTTTCACTACTTTTCTCTCCTTTTAAAGCTTTTTAAAAACATTTTTTGTGAATGAATGTACATTTTTTGGTAGAAAATTTTTTATTTGTAAAAATGGCTAAAAGAGAAAATTAATTTGCTGCAAAAATTTTTTTGAAAAAATTTTAATTAAAAATTAAAATTTTTTACGGAGTGGTTCAGTTGAGTTCCGGTCCTATAACTCATTCTCTTTAATATAATTTATAATTTTTCGGCAGCACTTTCGAGAATTTTTATTTTTTGGTATTTTATAGAGTATTTATTTCTCTATCCATTGGGTACAAAAAACATTTAAAATTATCCCCTCCCCCCTCCTTAGTAAGTTATAGGGGTTGGAACTCAATTGACAGTCGGGCCCTCCTCTCCTGAGATTTTTGTTTCAATTGAGTTTGTCTCATTTTTCTAACAATTTTTCTTAAATTTTAGAGAGGAGAAAGAGTATAAATCTCGTTTTGGCACCTTATTATTTTTTATTTAAACAACTTTTATGCTAATAGAGCATTAGTGTGATAAATAGGCAATCTTGTTTTGTGGATATCTATGGTGGGTTTGATTTTTGTTAATTAACTATAACAAAAAGAAGTTAGGCCGAATGACAGTCGGGCCCTCCTCTCCTGAGATTTTAGATAAATATTGTAAGACATTGAATTCTTTAAGAAAATATATGGAGTTATTAAATAGAATATTTTGTAAGAAGGATAAGGGATTCGATAGAAAAAATCCGAAATTTAATCATTGCAATTTTGTCGGGACATGAAGAAAAATTGTAGGAAGATTGAAATATTTCTTTACAATATTTATTTAATTAGAAATAATCAATTGTCTGTAAAAGGATTCGAACCCACGACCCGAAGTTTTTGGAGATTTTGTAGTTAGCGCTTTATCCACTTGACCAAAATTTCTATATTAAAATTATTTTTTGGCATTGTGTCACTTTAAATAAAATTTTCAAAATTTCTTTCACAATTTGTTTTAAAATTTTTTTAAAAAGGTGGATGGCAACTATTTTGTTTCTCCAAAAGTACAGAAGACTCTTAAAATTACTACATTTTTTATCATTATTTTACAACATTTTTCCATTTAAAATTTGTCGAAAAAGAATTAGAATTGTTTGTTTATTAAATAAAACAACAAAACAAAAAAGGATTCCTCCATTTTGTTGTCTCAATTTTGGCAACGCCTTTTTGATTTTTGAGCAGGCGGTAGTCGCCGAATGCCGTAAGAATAAAAGAAATTTTTGAAGAATCTGAAAAGTCCGCAAAAAATTTTTTTAAACTTGCGGACTTTAAAAAGAAAAATTTGTAAATTTTTATTTTTAAAGCTGCGATTGCGGGTTTTTCTGCCTTTTCACAGAAAGAAGGAGGCACATTGAAGTCCTTTGGCGTAAACGATTATTGGTATGGAAAATTAATTTATTTATGCAGTGCTCCACGGGGGGGGGGGGTGTTCTGAAAGTGATTTTAAAAAGCGAACGGCGAAACTTGCATACCCCTGCCACTCAATTTTTCAAATTTTTCCAGTTTAAAAAGGAATTTGGAAATTTTAGCATATACTAAATAAGGATCAAATAAACGGATTATCATGCTTTTCAGAAATTATTCACCTTTTATTCAGTCATTTTCCATTTTTTCGGACAAAATTACCTCCACATAACTATACAGCCACGTGTATTTTCGACATTAGGGTTTTCGATATTTCGAAAAATCTACAAAAATTTCGGTAAACATATCTATTGATATTAATATTATCAGCTACGAGATCTCGAAAAAGAGACGAGATCTCGATTCTCGTACGACCCTCCCAGTCCGGTCTCTAATTTATATCCTTGAGTCCTTGAAATTCCCTCCACCAAAGGAACATAAGGGTCATTGATGTTACTTTGTAGTGTAGTGGTAAAGTGGCAGGTTGAAGTCCTTTGGTGAGATGACGGGTTTTGAATCTATCCCTTTAGAGAGTATTTTGTTTTTAGTTTTTCTGGATATATAATTAATTTAATTATCCGGCTAAAAAATTAATTTTTTATAAGGTCACAGACGACGAGCGTCGGGCAAAGCGCCGATTCCTCACACTCATGCGTGGATTTGACACAGAAGATTTGGAAATACTTCGAAGGGTTTTTTATTTAATTTTTTTAGATAATTTTTTTTTAAATTAAAGGCAGTCGAGTCTGTTGGGATTGATATTAAACAATGCGCCCCCGGCCCTCCAATGGACCTTATTGAGGAGAGGGAAAGCAGCACAAGTGAGGATGAAGAGGAATTGGAACCTGAGGCAGTTCCAGGATGTTCAACAACTGTTTTGAGTACGAGGCCTAGACATTCAATGAGGTTTTTTTTAAAAAAGGGGAGGGAGGAGGATAGAAGAAGATATACTCTTCTTCTGTTATTTCCCTCACTTTTTTTTCTCTTAGAAAAATTCTATCATATATTCCATACTCCTATTCAGATAATTTCAGTCATTAACGAAAATACCAAAATTAAGCCCCTGCTTCAATTGTGTGGGAGGGGAAGTAAGCTAAAATTATTTTAATTTAATGGGAATTATGACGAGAGTTTGCCGAAATAATTAGTTTTGTGGATTTCTTTTGCGGACTTTTTTCGGCCCTCTATCTGATTTTAAAAAATATTTTTAAAGGCAAATGGAGAGGGATCGAATACTTTTTCAACGTCAAAGAGTTTCCACCGTAGCAGAAATCCAACCACAAGGAGGAATTGGAACATTAATAACAACACAACAAATAGACAATAAACAATTGGGGAATTATCAAAGAAGATATTCAACAAATAGTAGATATAATAATAGAAAAATTAGCAATTATAGTAGTGGAAGGTTTGTTTTTTTGGGTAAGATTGAGGGGGGTGGGGATGCTCTGTTGCGGACTTTTCCAAAACAAATTTTTTTGTTGACGTTTTCTAATGGAATTTTCAAAGGATTTTTTGGAGCCCCCTTTGCCGACTTTTTTTGCCGACTTTTTTTGCAAACTCCTCATCTCACAAAGGAGAGGCTGTGAGTGTCCGTGGGATTATGATTTATTTGTAACATAAAATGAAAAAGAGCTTAATTTTAGTAAAAAAAACTTTATTTTGCTTGAAACCAGAGAAAATCATCATTTCAGGACAGAAAATTAAGGAAAAGGTATCTTGTGCAATTTCAGATGGACATAAGACATTTTGGGAATGCTTAGTGGATTTTGAGTTTTTTTCAGTGGAAGGTTTTGAGGGCTTATGTTCAGAAGGTGTTTCAAGGCATATTATGTTTATAGCTCGACGAATTGAGTATTTTACTCTGTTGGACATTTTGAGATTAGGCAAAAGATGGGATGTTTTAAGGGTTTGCTCATTTTCGGGTTTATTCATTGAGACATTTTTTCTTACTTTAAATAAGCTAGGACTTTAAATAAGCTAGGAAAATTTTGGAAATTTCTGAGGACAATCGCCAAATTTTTTCCACATTTTCTGAAAATTTATGAAAATTCACAAAATTTTGGCAAAAATTTGCAACAATATTAAAATAACGGGAAAATTGGCTAATTTTGTAGTTATTTTTTATTTTTTCCATATATCCGTCCTCGAAAGTCCGTCCTCAAATGTCTCACCACCATTTTAACATGTTTTTAGTCTTTTATTACTTTTGGTTAGAGCGCGGAATTTCGTTCCGTACCGTATTCCGTACCGTACTACCGATACGGAATACCGATAAATACCGAAAAATACGGCCGTAGTACGGTACGGTCCGCGCTCTACTTTTGGTATTTTTATCCGAATGTTTTTAGCCAAAATTTTTTTAAAAACTTTTTTGTAATTTCTTAAATATTTATTTCTTCACCTTATTCATTCTTAGGATGTTCCAGAAAAAGCCTTGTGGTTATTTCTTTTTGTGAAAAGTTTTTTCGAAAAATTTTAAGAAAATTTCAAAAAAATGTTAATATATGTTAAATAAATTAATGTTAAGATAAATTAATTTCCACCGTCAGGATTCGAACTTCGGGGGAAAAACTTACTTCAAAAACGCTAACACTGCACTACCGCGGAACACATTTGTATCTAAAAGGAAATTGTTTTTATGTAGAAAGGAAACTGAGGGGGATGCTAAAACTTTGGAGGCTTATAACTCGGTCCACGGTACCCCGCAGCGAAAATGGTGCAAATATTATAACTAAAGTAGGGTATAATCTATCTTTGCCCCAAATTTCACCCCGAAGTCCCACCCCACGGACACCTCACAGCCTCTCCTTTATCAGTTTAATTTAATATTTTTTTATTTTAAGACGTTGTGCAGTGTTAAATAGTCCGTTAAACGAAGAAAATTTGAAAGAAGAATTAAACATTTCTTCAAAAACAAAAAATTCCTCTATTAAAAATGAACAAGAACAACAAAAACAACAATTTAGTAGTAGAACAGTCAACGCCCCTCCACCCCCAGATTCTATAGCAACAGATGCAGAAACACAAAAATTACTTCCTTTGCCTCCAGAAACTCCTGGAGGTGTTGACAGTGGCCTTATACCTCAGATTGATAAGTAAGGAAATTTTTTTTGTTTAATCTCCCCATATGTCCACATTCGCGGTTTTTTGTTAACAAAAGGTTTCTCCAAAAATAAAATAAATTTTTATTTAAAAATTAGGCCAATGTCTATGCCTTATCTTTGTTGTAAAATGTGGCGTTGGAAAGATTTGCAAGTAGATGCTGCTTTACACAGACTTGACCCTCTGCCTTGGTGTAGATTTGGAAGAGGTTTTTCTCTTCTAAAAAAATTCTGAAATAAATTTTTTTCAAAAATTTAAGTAACTATAAACAATGCAACTGTTTCCTGTTGTAATCCCTACCATTATGCTCTGTGGATAAGACGTAAAAATTAATTTATATTACAAGGAAACCTCTTAGGATATCATTAAAATAGATAAAACAACTAGTTAAGATACGGGGGTGGGGGATTTTCTAAAAATTTAAGTTAAAAAGACTTTTCCAGCCCTAAGGGGGTATATTATAGTGAGATTATTTTTTTATTGAAAAAAAAATTTTTTTTAAGCTGAAACAATATCTTCAGACGAGCAAAGTATCAGTTCAGGTGTTCTAGCAAATGGGGGTGGTGGTGCTACTGCGAGACTGTCAAGTAAAAAAATTTACAATGGAAAAATTCCATCAAATATCCGGAAACCGATTCAGACAAACGATAGCCCATCCGAAAGAGCTCACCGAGCTGAGTGAGTCGATCGACACCAAAATTAGCGAATTTTGTTGATATTCAGGGACCTATATCTCAGTACATAAGTGAGTCCCTAAGCTAATTTTGATGTCGATCGACTCAGCTTGGTTAGCTCTCTCGAATGGCCTATCGTTTGTATTAATCGGTTTCCGGAACATTTGAAGGAATTTTTCTATAATATTTGCTGAAGATCTGAGTGAGTTAAAAAAATTTTATTTTAGATGAGGCAGCAGATGCCACAATAGGTCATGTACGTACAGCATTTCAGCATTCCTTAAAATCAGAAGCAAAAAATATTTTATTAAAACAACAACAACAAAATGATTCTTTTTCTAAACCTCCCCCAGAACCGTCACAACAACATCAACTAATATTAGATGAAATTCAAATGGGAAATCATTTGCCTTCAGCTTTAAGCGCTAAAAGGAGAATTTCGCATAGTGTACACCATCAAGCAATGTGTCAGTTTTTTTTTGTTAAATTTTTAAGTATTTTTACTTATAAAAATGGTAAAAACATAGGAGCAGTAATTTATTTTTTAACAGATTTTAATAATTTTTGTACCAATCAAAAACTCTAAATGTACTACTGATCATTTTTCCCAACAGGATTTATTTGTTTAAATTAGCACAAAAAAGTTAAAAGCGGATAAGTACGCGCAATCGTCATTTTCGCTCTGTTAGCCTATAACTTTTCTTTTCATGATCTTATCAAATTGAGCCTGTTGAGTAAAATAATCTGCAGATCGAGAGCTTTCCATTGATATAAAAATTATTCAAATCGATTAAGAATTAAAAAATTATTCAAAATAGATCACAAGGGAAAGGACCCGACATTTTTTTAATACGAGCTTTTTACCCGCAGCATTGGTTTTATGGTTAACAAAGCTCCTCTAAAAATTTTGCCGATTAATATTTTTTTACTTTTGATTTACAGCTTGGGGCAGAATGGCAAGATGGCAATTTAATGAAAGAGTTGGAGATATAATTACTCTTATTGGTCAATTTGCTTTAATTGGTCAACTTGCCGGTACTGTATTTGACGGCCAAGATGTAAAATGTCCTTGGGATTTGGACAATTTCACTTCTTTTGCTTTAATTAGACAACCATCAGATGAATCTTCAGAAATTTTTGATGAAGTTTGGCTTTATAATAGGTAATTAGATTTTGTATCTTCTTTTTGGTACATCGTTAACAGGGCTGTGCGCCATAACGTTTTTCCTACATCCTCTCTAAATTCTCAAAATTTTCGCAGAGACGCTGAAAAGGATGAAACTCTATTTGTTTTTTAAATTTATTAACCAGCCAGCGATTAAATGGTGCCGTGTGATTTGGGCAGTGGTGAACTGGGCAGTGAGTTAAATGGGCAGTGAGTGATTTGGGCAGTAAACGTTTTTTAAAAAATAATCTTACACGCAAAAACAATTTGAGTAACATTATAAAAATAATTTTGAGTGATTTGGTTTTCTAATTATTAACACAAAAATTCAAGGTACCGACGCCCAAGGTACAATGTTAAAAATTTTGTTTTAGGTACGGATAATCGAGAAATAGGTCCCTATTTTAGGTTTCTTACGTCTTAAGATAAGGTAAAAAAATCTGAAAAAGGCCAAAATATGTTGAATTTACATTAAGTTAAAATAAAAATTTTTAATTTTTTTATTAAAAAAAATTTAAGTTACTGCCCAAATCACTCAAAATTATTTTTATAATGTTACTCAAATTGTTTTTGCGTGTAAAATTATTTTTTAAAAAACGTTTACTGCCCAAATCACTCACTGCCCATTTAACTCACTGACCAATTCACCACTGCCCAAATCACCAGACACGGATTAAATTCCTTAAATTTTTGGCGTTGCGTTTTGGCGTCATTTTTGGCCGATTTAGTGTTCTGGTGTTTGGCGCGTTTTAAGAATTTGAAAATTTGACGTTTTGCATTTGACGCGCCATGAAACAATTCTGGCGCACACCCCTGGTCATCAAGCAGAGTACATATTTAAAATATTTAAAGGAGGTTTATTTTCTGGGTTTATCTTATTTTTGACTGTATATTTTTTCAGCAGTAATCAGCCTTTATTTGTTTGTATTTCCAAAAATGCAGTCAGAGCAACATCATCAACTAGTGAAGCTCCAAACATTCGTAGACTATCACCCGGTTATTGTATTCGTGTACATCGAGTATCTTCTTCAACAAATATTAATACAACAAATTTATCATCATCATCCCCTCCTCCTCTTCGTTGTTCACCTCACAAAACAATTATTGCCAATGATATTTCTCCACAACATTTTGTAGGGGAGACTACAACAACACAACAAATTTCTTCTTCTTTACCTGTTTCAATGTTAACAATAAGTATAGGTTCGGGTTGGGGTGCAAATTATGATCAAAAATCTGTTTCAAACCTTGAATGTCGTTATGAAGTGATTTTTACTTGAAAGAAAAATTTTTTTTCTTTGTTTGTTTTTGGAGGAGGGGACAGTTCATCGGTTTTTACGACAAGGGGTGGACATTGCATATTTTTATATGATTGGACATTCTACTAAGCTACTCTTCAATAATTCCCTTTGAACTGTCTCACAATTTATACAATAGAATGTTTCTATTATGTCACCCTTTACTGTCATTTCCTTCATACCTCGATTGCATTCAGTCTCAAAGGGGTGACATTTTAGAGATGATTCCACTGAACATTTAAAAGAATTTTTATTTTTTTTCCGTCCTTCTAAATACAATTTCACTAAAAACACTTAAAAATCAACAAATTTAAGCCAAAAATATGTCAAAGTCTTTTATCTTTTTATATAAAAATATATATCATTAAATTATATTTTTATAGTATTTTATCCTCCGTCCAACTTTTATTTAAGATCTCAATGCTTCACTCATTTTTTCATTCATTTGTTTAATTCATTTTATTACATAATAAATATATTTATTGTTTATTTGAATTTTGACTGGATTGGACATTTTGAAAAATTATTTCGAGAATTTACTCTGATTGGACATTTTTGATGGATCTCCTTATTAGGTTTCTTAAAAAAATTCTAACTGGGCGTTTTTCGAATTTTCCTTGAAATGACGTTTCGAAAAATTTGCCATAAGACATCTTCCAAAATTTAGCCCTATTGGGCGTTTTGCAATTTGACTGAAATTAGGCGTTTTATAAGCTTTTCTTTGTTGATATTTTGGGTAGGGGATTCAGTATCGCCGATTCAGTATATGGCCATAACTTTCCTGATACTCGACCGTTCGAATAATTCTCACATCATTCGAAAGGTCTCGAGATTCGACATCTTTTTCATAATCGGCCCGATCTGATCTGATCATCACAAAAAAGGTTTCAGTGTGGAAACTGATTTTTTCGCTTGTGACGAAGTTTATCAGTGATAACTTTTTGTAAAATGATCAGATCAAGTCAGTCCAATTATGAAAAAGATGTAGCACCCCGAGGCCTATCAAATCATATACATATAATAATTCCTACAATATTGATCTAACAAAAAGTTATGGCCAAAAAGCCCAAATACTGAATCGGCGATACTGAATCGTCCTTATCCGTGATATTTTGGCTACCCTACAACTCATCGAATCCTTAACTCATCGATCCTTAACTCAGCGACACGGCCAAAAACGATCAACTCAGCGAACCTTAACTCATCGATCCTTAACTCATCGACACGGCCAAAAACCCTCAACTCATCGAAACGGCTGAAATACCTTAACTCATCGACACGGCCAAAAACCCTCAACTCATCGAAACGGCTGAAACATCAATATTTTTATTTTATTCCTCCCTTATTTGTCAAAATCTACCGATATTGTCTCCAAATTAGTCATATATTTATAATTTAAATTCGAATTTAAAATTTTACTAAATGGATGTACGGGAAACAATAGCAAAATTACATTAATTAAAATCTATTTTTAATATTTAATTTTATTTTGTCTGAAATAAATTAAACTTTTCGAAATTTTATTGATAATTACGAATTAGGATTTCTTCCAATTACGACATATTAATATTTTGAATAAAATATCGAAATTACTTGTAGTATTATTTTAAAATTTATTTGTTAAGACTACATACTTTTAAGACGGAACAAAACAAGTTCAAGAAAGTAATTCCTCACTTTTTTTTGGTTAGTGCCGAAGGAAGCTGATTGTGTTCTGAAAATTCTTTTACAAAAATACAGAAAACCCCCAAAAATGACAGAAACAATGTGAATATTTACTTCAAAAAAATTTTAAATAAATTTGAATAGTTTCTGGCCGTGACGATGAGTTAAGGTATTTCAGCCGTTTCGATGAGTTGAGGGTTTTTGGCCATGTCGATGAGTTAAGGATCGATGAGTTAAGGTTCGCTGAGTTGATCGTTTTTGGCCGTGTCGCTGAGTTAAGGAATTTCAGCCGTTTCGATGAGTTGAGGGTTTTTGGCCGTGTCGCTGAGTTAAGGATCGATGAGTTGAGCGGGCACGGATATTTTAGTCACTTTTTCTTTTTTTCTCTAATCTACGTTCTCTCTGCGCTTTTTTATTCTCTAATTTCAACGTTTACAAATTTCACAATGTAAATTAAG
This sequence comes from Meloidogyne arenaria, assembly GCA_036172955.1. Classification (NCBI taxonomy): domain Eukaryota; kingdom Metazoa; phylum Nematoda; class Chromadorea; order Rhabditida; family Meloidogynidae; genus Meloidogyne; species Meloidogyne arenaria. The sequence continues at coordinate 5,727,415 of JARQAB010000012.1, read as the reverse complement.
GAAGACAATGTTATTATGAAACTATACTTTCTGTGGTGGATGGTATTGGATGGCACGGGCAAACAAAACCTTTTTTCTGATTGTTGAAAAACATTCTTATTATTTTTTGTTTCTTAATAACTTTTAAATGTAATCTCAAAAAGATGATAACTCAACTAGTTTTGAACTTATTTCGAAGAATTTTATTTATTTTTATCATCAACATTATTTTAATTTCGGCAAATCAAAATCCTTGTCATCCTATTGAAAAATCATTTTCCGAGTTGGATGGATCAAGCCAGGTTAGTTTTTTAGGGAGATTTGTTAATTTAATTCTGGTCTTGGACTCGGGTTGGTATACATATATTGACTTGGCTGGCCTGGTAATTATCTGAGGTCCTCCAGTCTTCAAGAACTTCTCTTTGGGAAAAGCCCGGGAAACTCAGAAATGTCTATGGACTCTAAATACAAGAAAACTCCAGGATATGAATTCAGTATTTGTCTACAGCCTTGAGTCTCTACAGCCTTTTTTGGTTCTTTATCCCTTCATATTAACTTAAGCTTTCCTTTCATTTTTTTGATTGACAAAACAAGGAATCGTTGATTATTAATAAGGGATAAAAGAGGAGTCTGAGGGTGGTTTATAAGAAAAGTACTCAGTTTCTCTATTTTTTACTCTTTTTCCAGGTCTGTCAATGTTCTCTGTCCAACGATGTTTCACAAAATTTATCAAACAAAATTTGGATTGGATGTACTAATCAAAAAATGCCTGCTATTTTTCGAGCTCTTTTTTCATTAAACGATACACAAATTGACCATTTACATGTTTGGAATGCTTTAATCAACATTTTGCCGAAAGATATGTTCTCTAAAATTAGATTGGATAAATTAACGATTGAGGATTCTAGTGTTGGAATTATTCGAAAGGAAGCTTTTTCTAATGTTGAGAATACTCTTAAAGGTTTTTTTTGAATTTTATATTTTTTGTCGGCTTTGTGAATAGGGTTGTTCCCCGACGGGAAGGGGGGGAGGGACACGGGGAAAATTTTCGGGGAGGCAGCGCCACGGGGGGGGGGGGCGGGGAAAATTTTTTCAGTTTTTACGGGGGGGGGGGGACGGGGACGGGGGAAAAATTTTTACGGGGAAATTTCGGGGAATCAAAAATTTTCATTTTTTTGCGCCGCAGGCGAAAAAATTCCCCGACTTTAGGGGACGGGGAACAACTCTATTTGTGAAGATGAGGGGGGTTGCAATTCCTGACAACTTTTCCCAGTTATTTCTCTTAAATTGAGAAGGCATCCAATTTTGGGGCTATTTCTTTTAAGAATATTATCGAAAATCGAGGCCGTAGCCGGAAAAAATTTTCGGGGATGGGGCAATCTTTTTTAGCGCCGAAAGCGTAAGTGTTTGAGAAATCTAGTCTGTAATTTAACGCCCCCTGGTTACGGGCTTGGCGAGAATAGTAGTGGTGTATTAGTAGAGTTGTCGATTATGACAGCTTTCTTTTGAGGTTCGTTCAATTCCTCTCTGTGCAAATTTTTTTCTTTTTTATCCCTTACCAACAATTTTGGAAGTGTCCGCAAAAAATAAATTTCCTCAAAATTCTACTCTTTATTTTTAGAATTAAGTCTTCGTAATAATATAATGAAATCAATTGACGAAAAAATATTTTTAAACTTGGCTTCTCTAAAATATTTGGATCTCAGCGGCAATAAATTGAGTCAACTTAAAGGCAGCCATTTTTCTAAACTTGTTAATTTGGAGACTCTTTTGTTGGATAATAATCAGATTAATTCGTTTGTTTTTTTCGCCTCTTGTGTTTTTTTAAGTTTGTTTTGGGGCAATTTTTGGGGATATTCTAAAGATTACAAGAAGAAGAGCTTCCCCGGGTAGGGCTTCCGGTACTTTGTTCATATCCCGCCCCCCCACCCCTATTTGAGTCTCAGATTAATTTTCCTTCTTTGCTGTCAATCATTTATTTTCCTCCTTTTTTAATGCCAATCATTTTCTTCCCTCACATATAGGACACCCAAAAGGGCGCGCGGCCATAACGGCGCAAATCCATAACTTGCTTCAAGATTTTCGAACCTTAACAATTTTTAATTAAACATTCCTCTCATCAAGCTTAAGAGATTGATACAGAGAATGACAAGGGCCAAAAATATTACAGAAGGTTATGGCTTTGCGCCGTTATGGCTGCGCGCCCTTTTGGACTGTACTCCTCAAATATCATAAGTTTTTAACTTGCCTTTTACTTATAATATTTGAGGGAAGAAAATGATTGGCATTAAAAAAGGAGGAAAATAAATGATTGACAGCAAGGAAGGAAAATTAATCTGAGACTCAAATAGGAGTGGGGGGCGGGATATGAACAAAGTACCGGGCTTCCCCCCGTACTCAGGGTAGAAACTTATTCAACAAATTTTTTCTTTAATTTTAATTAATTTTTAGTCTTGATGACGGCATTTTCAATTCATTAACCAAATTGAAAACCCTAACTATTTCCAACAACCGCTTGAAGAAAATTACAAAGTTTGCCATTCAATTTAATTCTTGAAATTTTTTTAAAATTTTTAGAGATGTTTTTAAGAATTTACAAAATTTGGAATCTTTAAATTTACAAAGTTTGTTTTTTTGATTTAATTTATTTTAGAAAAAAAAATTTTAATTTTTTAGACAATTTTATTGAGTCTATCGATGATGAAGCTTTTTCTTATCTTTTGTCCCTCAAGCATTTGGATATTTCTAATAACAGGATTGGGAAGGTTTTTAAAAATTATTTTTTAATTTTCTAAACGTCTAAAAACGTGTTTGAATCCCGTTCCCCTTCTTCGTGAATAAAAACTTATCCAATAAATTTTTTTGGAAAGAGTCCCGAGGTTCTATTTTTGACCAAAACTTTTTTGATTCTTATCCATTTTGGATAATTTTTGTATCAATCGAAAGCTCTGAATATGCAGATTATTTTACCTAACAGGATTGATTTGATCAGGCAAGTTACAGAAAATTACAAAATCATGATTCTTCGCATTTTATACCTTTAACTTTTCTTGAGATAATCTGATCAGAATAACCTTTTTAGGTAAAATAATCTCCGTAATTTAAGCTTTCAATTAATATAAAAATTATTTAAATTGGTTCAGTAGTCAAAAATCTTGGACAGAGAAGCACTTTCCCCTCCCTAATCACCTTTTCATTTTTTCAGTTAAAAATTACTCATCTTCCTCAACTCGAAATTCTCTTCCTCTCAAATAATTTATTTGAACAAATCGAAGACATAAATTTACAAAATTTGTCCAATTTAAATACTCTGCATTTGGAAAACAACAAAATTTTTAAAATTTCAAATGAAGATTTTAAATTTTTGAAAAAAAGTCAAAAACTTTATTCTTTAATTTTGGATGGAAATAATATTTCTTGGATTGATTGTTTTGCTTTTGAACCAATAAAATTGAGTTTGACAGTTTTGTCTTTACAAAAAAATAAAATTGCTTCATTTTCTTGTTCCTCAACTAACGATCCTTCACGTAAGGAAAAAAAGTTTTTTTAATTTAAAAAATAGGGGAGGAGAGGGGTTAATAAACCTAATTAGCTAATTAATTAACGATCAAAATTTAAAAAAATTGGAGAGAAATTTTGGAAAAGTTTTTTATTTTTTACCTCAACTTTTGGATAATCTTTATATCAATCAAAAGCTCCAAATATGTGAATTATTCTTGCTAACAGAGGAGGAAAACTTAATTGTGATATTTACAAGCCTGTAACTTTTCTTTTGATGATCTGATTGTTAGCTAAAATAATTTACACATTTAAGAGATTTGTTGATTTAAAAATTATTTAAATTGGTTAAGAAAGTTATCGACAAAAATATGGACAGAGACAGTGAGCGTCAGTCCCCAGCCAAAAAATAAAATTATTTTAATTTCATTTTCTTCAACTAAATATCCTTAAATATCCTTCATTATAATAAAAGAAAGATTTTCTCATTAAAAAATTATGTTACACATAGCGTATTCAAACCTTCCCCTTTTTACATAAAATTTTCCCACCTAACCAAAGAATCAATTTGGGTATATTTTGGGCTTTCGGGGAAAGATTTTTGTTTTAAAGTCCAAATTTAATTTATTTTAACATTAAATTGAATTAAAAATTTTTTTATTTTTTTTTCTAGCATCAAATATTTATTTGGACCGTTCAGTATTTGAATTATTAACATCACTCAAAAAATTATTTCTTTCATATAATTCAATTAATTCAATAAATGAAGGAGATTTAAACGGATTATTATCATTACAAGAATTAAATTTGGATCACAACAGAATAATTAAAATTTCAAGTAAAAGTTTTGAGGAAGTCAAAAATTTGAAAAAATTATTTTTAAATAATAATTTGCTTTATTATTTGCCTAAAGGGGTTTTTGACAATTTAAATATTTCCAATTTAATTGCTGTGGATATTTCTGAGGTATTTATGTTTATGTATAACTAACTCTACGTCTACGGATTATTTTGAATGCTAGACGATTCTTTAAAAAAGTTCTAGACTAATAAGTAATGGAAATAACGATTGTACGGATTTAGCAGTTTGTAACTTTTTTAGGGAATCAACGGATATGATTATACCCGTTATAAATAAAAAAAATACTTCAATTTCATTCAGATTATTCGAAACGATATATATTCCCCAAAGAGAGTTCTCCCTTAATTGCCTGGATTATTTAAAAAAAACTTTTTTTCAGAATAAATGGGAATGTATTTGTGAACAGGAATGGATAGGTTCTTGGCTTTCTTCAATTGGACAAGCAAATACTCCTTCAGGCACTTTAGGCTGTTTAATTGGAAAATGTGAAAATATTCCTCAACAACAAAACAACAAAAATAATTTAGAAATAATTAAAAAAGAAGAAAACAACAATTTAATTTATTGGATACGCTTAATTGCTTGTATTTTAGCTATTTCAGCAATTTTCTTTTTAATAATTGCTGGATATGTTTATGTTCAAGAAAATCGTTTAATTCCTCTTTTACAATTTTCATCGTCAGATACAGTTCAATTAATTCCCTCAAGTAAAAACAAAACAACAATTTTCTCATTCGCAAATCCTTTAAATAAAAATTCAAAATTTAGTAATAATGAAGAAGAAGAAAATAATTTTAATAATTATTTTCCACCATCATTGTCTATTCAGGCTAAAGCTGGAAAAGTTGTTATTGCTAAAGAAGAAGAGGGTAATAAGGAGGGTAAAAAAGAAAAGAAAGTTGTTAGATTTTGTGAGAAATGAAGAAGACGAATAGGAAGGAAAAGTTTATGTATGTGCAATCTCTGTCTATTATTTCGTAATTTAATTCTATTTTTCACTAATTTATATGCAATCTTAAAAGAATAAATCTCCAAAAAATACTTCAATTTCGTTTTCCGGGTTATCCCCCTTTTTGAAAAAATTGATAAAATCTATACACGCGCTCAAAAGTCGAAAAAATAATTACCCCTTTTAAAAATAGTTATAATTGGTAAATGTCCAGCTCGTCCCCCACATGTCCGCAAATGACTTTCAGCAAAAAATGCATTTTGCTGCATTCTTCTCCTTTCCTCTCCCTACCATAGTCTTCCTTGGGTAATTAACTGATAAGTTGACAGTTTGGCGCGAATAACAAAGGAGGCAAAAATGTCTATGGATCCATTATATGTTTATTAATCAATTCTTTTAATTAATAACGCCTCTTTCGTGCCCAACAAATAATTCTGCAACTGAAAAATTCTGGATTCCGTTTTTTGATGACAAATCGCTTGATATCGAGAATAAGAAGCAATCACAACTAAAGATTATTGAATTTTGCAAGGTTTTAGACTTCTAAAATCTGAAATGGATTGCCCGAGTATATGGCTTTTTACTGGTTTCTATCATTACATTATAACCCAATCAAAGGTTCTTATCCACCTGATTTACTTGAAATATATTTGAGAACTCTATCACAGATTTATATTCTTTAATTTTTATTTATTTATTTGTAAATAGACATTTTTCTTATTTGCCTCCTTTGTTATTCGCGCCAAAATGTCAACCTATCAGTTGATTACTTGAGAAAAATTATGGTAGGGAGAGGAAAGGAGAAGAATGCAGCAAAATGCATTTTTTGCTGAAAGTCATTTGCGGACATGTGGGGGACGAGCTGGACATTTACCGTTATAATTAGCTTGTCTGAAAAAAAACTCAAATAATTGCCCTCTCCCTTTTAATTACTCCTTCCAGCGTGAGGTTGAAACAATAATTACCCTGGGTAATTATTTTAGATAATACGGTATAGGCTTTAGGGCTCTACTTTAGGACATACGTCCCATGAATTATATACTCTGATGGACGTCCCATCAGAGTATATATGTACGTCCCAAAAACTGTACCGTTAGAAACGTCAAATATTCAAGTGCGTCTATCATTTCTGACATTCGATTTTCAAAAAATTGGACATAAACCTAGACGCAGTGTATATCCTCTGATGGGACGCTTATACCTTGATGTGGCGCATAAAAGTTTATGGTCCAAAAGCAGAGCCAGGAAAAGTACATACAAAGATTGTTCTAACAATGGAAAGTTGCACAAATAATTTTTAATTTTAAAAAATTTTTGAAAAATATTTTAATAAAGCGATATTTTTTTCATAACATTTTTAAATTCGTTCGGAGTAACTTGGCCTTTTATGGAACATTCTGCTAATGAAATCATCTCCTTAAAATAAATGTTAATTAAAATATAGCTAACACTCATTAAAAGATACACCCTTTGAGACTAGAAAAATAGTTCAAAATATATTAAGGGTATCGGAAACCATTTTGAATCTCTCTTCTTTCTTCCTCAACGTTGCCTAAAAGGATTATAAGAAACGATTTTTCAGTCCCATTGGTGTAAATTGTAGTGAGGTTAATTAAACTATAAAATTAAAAACCTTAAATTCGTCTTCATTCAATTCCTCTCCCAATTCTTTTGCAACTCTTTTCAAATCTTCAACATTAATAAATCCTTTTTCATTAGAGTCAAAAAGTTGAAAAGCAGTTTGAATTTCATCACCAATTTTGTCAATTTTTAAACGATCAGAAAGTATATTGGCTAATTCTTGGGCAGTAAATGCTTCTAAAATAAATTTTCTGAGACTAAAAATAGCAAGTTTTGTCAATTTATTATGTAAATAAAAAGTTCGAAAATTTGTTAAATTTGTTCATTTTACATATTTAAATGTTTAAAAAGTCAAAAATAAGGCAGATAGCGCAAAAAGACTCGGACCACAGACCTCAAATTTGTTACATAGACCAGAATGGGTACAATTAAATGCTGAGGAACAGGTTACCAGAAATTTCTAATGAAAATTCAAAAAACCTCGGTTAACAGAACGAGCTACAGAATCCTCCAACATTCGATCCATTAATTTGTTTACCTTTAAAAACAATTTGAATTTATTCTCAAAAAATTAAAAAGTAAAAAACCTCTTCTTGTCTTGGTTCTAATCCAAGTGCTCTCATTACAATCTGAAAAAAACAAATGAAAGAAAAGAGATTACACAAAACATACAATCAAAAAGGGAAATACAAACCACATCACGCCAAAAAAAGTAAAAACAAATCTTTAAAAAATGTAAAAAATAAGTATTGGATAGTTAATAAAGGATCCGTTTAAAATTAAAAACATGGACAGGGCATCGAACCACAGGACAACATTTACCATAATCGAAAACGTTACCACTAAACCAATAACTTAGTCATTAATTGTGCAATTCGTAGCTCTGGTTGCGAGGAAAATTAAAAATTCTTCGGGTTTCATTGTCAACAATCAAAAAAAGGATAACAAACAAACACTGAAAACTTTAAAAAACAAAAAGACAAACCTTCAACTTTTTGATGTTAATAAATCCACTTCCAGCCTTGTCACAATCAGCAAATACTTGTCCAATCATTTCCTTTGTAATATCGTCTTTTTGTTCCTTCTGTACTACCACAATTGAGGAAGAGCAAGAATTACTGCTTGAGCTCATAATTATTTTTTAGTATAAGCAATGAAATAAAAGCTTAGAAAAGAATTCTATGGGTTCTTCAAAGTTATGTTCCCTCGTCCGCAGATTTTTGCTGCAAATTTTTTGTCCGCAAAAAATTTGAAAACAAAGTTGCGGACTAGGTCAGCAAATACTTATCAATACAAAAAAATGATTTTGGTATCTTAAAAGATACGAGCAGACCAATTGTCTCTATAAAAATACTCAAAACGGGCAACCATTACTTTTTAAAATTCTCCAAGCGGCTTCGAACCTTCGTTATATTTTTGGATGTGGAATCATGAGAAATCTTCTCGTCTTTTAAGATACTAAAAAAACGAGCTTTTTACACCTTGAGAAAATAAAAAATTGAGATTTGCGGACTTTTGTGAAACACACAACAGAAAAGAACCTCGAAAACTAGCAAAAAACCCCCCAAAAATTTTTTTCAAAAATAAATTATATCTTTGGTATAGCCAAAACAAACAACAAAAAATACAAACAAGCAAACGTAGTAATGATAATTATAATAATATATATAGGTATATATACTAATAGAATTCCTTCAAAACAACTCTATACATATATATACTCGCATTTTTTTGTGTGTTAACGAGAGAGAAAGAGGAAAAAAATACAATTAATAATAATAAAATTCTTTTTTTTATTTAAAAGGTTAAGGAGTTTTTTTTGTTGCTGTTTTTTAATAAATAAATTAATTTTTTCCTCCCATTTTTCCTTTTTTTAATCCAATAAATACTATATAATTATATTTTTGCTTTGTTGTTGAGATCAAAATTAATTAACGGCTAGTACCAGCATCACCACCACTACCAGCACCCTCACGAAAGCGGGAGCGTTTCTCTTAAAATTTTTTGAAATATTTTAATTGAGGGGTGAGGGGAGAAGAGCGTTGGGTAATTCTCCGGTTTAGACCTCCCGCCATTTTTCTGATACCTGACCATTTTGAGCTTTCTTGCATACCTTAGCACATATCATTCGAAAGAGCTCTTCGAGCTGGGTAGAATGATACAAATATCGGGTAGACTGATATAGTTCTCCCTCATATACCTAGCAAAATTAAGAAGCTGGATCTTGTCTGTGAAGGATTTTTGTTCCTCTGCAAGGGATTAAAACACGTGATCATAACTTTGTTCAGTAAAGTCGGATTTCATTTATTTTATTCCATTCGACTCAGCTACAAAAGCTCTTTCGAATGATATATAATTATCCTTAACAAGATAACAGATGCCACAAAGGGATTCAGGAAAATGGTGGGGTGTCTAAACCGAAGAATTACCGAGCGTTGGAATGGTAATCCTTGTGGAATGTTCTTTCCAAGAGTCCGGAAAATTTTGTCCTCAAATATTTATTATATTGAATAAAAAGCGTCAGCCTTTCAAAATTAGAGGGTTGGTGACCCCCAGGAAATTTTCGGATATACGGATCAGAAACAAAAATTTCCAGATATCCAGTCTTTTTTGGGACAGGGATACACCAACCTTAATCAAAATTATTGCGGACTCGGTCCCTTTTGTAGGATTTTGAGAAAGCAAAAAAACATAAATCAGTACTTCAAGGAAAGCCAGATAAATACCCCAATTTAAAAAAAACTAACCATCATATTCCCTACTTTCACGCCATTCCGTATCCAAAATAAGCGTGCCAAAATGATGTTGAACCATTTGAACAGCATAAAAATTTCCAACAACGCGAACGGCAGCTTCGACAGAATTCTTGTCCTGTTGATTGAGATCTTCTGGTACTTTAATGTTCGCCCCTAAATTTAAAAAAATTTTTATAATATATAAAAGAAGTCCCAAAATACAAACCGCTTTTCAATTGAAGTCGCTTAACCTAAAAATTAAAAATATTTCTGTAAACATGCTAACAGCCATACATTTTGTCCATTCTTCCCAATAATTCGCCCAACAACCTTGCTTGGCACAATTGCCTCACAAGTGAGAACGAGATCCTCAACACGAAAATTCTGACTGTCTGCGACCCTAAAAATCAAAAAATCGATAAGAAAACCCTCACAGAGTCGCAAGTGTTGAACAAATAAAAAAAAACAACTTACTTCTTGAATACCCAAAAGAGCGCCTTAATAAGGACAAAAATTAAATCGTAAATTAAATGAAAAGCAAACCCGAGAAACTTGAAAGTCATATCCAGAAATGAAGACTCCTCGTTGATCTGGACTTGGTGGATGTCCAGCAACGATATTATTCTTTTTGTGTCCACCATTGACATGACCTGTAATAGTGGCCTCTTCACAAGTTTCCAAAGAATCAACAGCTGCAGGCGCCACAATCGGACCATTCGAAGTTTTATCACCAGCATTATCATCAACCTCTTGAGAATGATGATCACTAGTAATAACAGAAGGATCTTCAACACAAGTAGTTGTACTCTTGCTGTTGTTATTATAACTATTTTCCTGGCTGGCAGCGACAGAATTATTCGTGTTTTGATGAACCGAAGAGGAAGATGGAGTCGGATCACGATCACCTTCAATCCTTATAATGGCACTAAAATGAAAAACAAAGCATTAAGATTCACAAAAAATAAAAACCTGCATTCCGCTATAACACTCTTGATTGTCTGACCCTTAAAGAAAAATATCATTAAACAAACAATAAATTGACGTTCACTAGCTTGTTTTAAGCAGATAAAATCATATATGGGAAAACAGTGATGGTTTTTAGTTAAAATGATAATGGCAGTCTGTCTTAATCATTAAACAGTGTACTAGAAACCTGGCCCCTATTGTCACAAAAACTATCGCTCTTTAAGAAACGAAAATAACCTTAGTTCCGATAAGAATACCGACAATTTGATTTGGCACATATACACGCGTTTTGATATGAACGGGGTTAGGCATTGAATTCTGTGGCACCAAAGAGAAGTTATGTGCAGAAGCATATTGATGACTCGTAGTATTTTGAAAGCCAGTAATCGACGCTGGATTTTGAATGTAGAGAGATTGCGGACCCAAAGGAATTGCAGTATTATAGGCAGTTGAATAAGCCTGAAAGCCTTGAGTCGTAATGTATTGACCAAAATTATCCAACGGATTTACAAGCATTCCTTGAGAGGCGTAGTATTGCTATAAAGATTAATAAAAGGGCTTGAAATTTTTAAAATAAACCTTATCTGAATACTCAAAGTTGGATAATGGTGGATCATACGCAACCATACTGCGACGAAAACCGGAACGTTTCTCTGAAAATTTGAAATATTTTAATTAAGGAGGGTGAGGGGAGAAGAACGTTGAAATCATTTTGGAATGTTTGTAATAGTTAGGATGAGACCCCCCTCCTTTTTCCTTTCTAAAAGTAATAAAAAATGGTCGGTCACTGTCTTAGGTTATAGAACTCGTCGAGCTGTATCGAATGACACCAAAATCAAACCATGGTCTTAACACACAGACCCCCTAAAATTGAAAAATAACGGTGGACCAAGCTCATTTTTTGGGCTAAAAATTCAATTAAACAAATAATAGCTCATTGGAAAGAGCTTGTCGAGCTGATTCGAATGACATCAAAATCTACATAATTGAACAAGATTTGACAAAGTTATGACATAAAGTAATACTATTGTAGTCGTGAGACGCTTTTGCAAAACCTTTCTCTTTGCACAGATTCTTTGTCTGTATCTCGGCCCAAAGTTAAGACCAGGGGTTGATTTAGTTGTCATTCGACACAGCTCGACGAGTTCTATAACCTAAGTCTGACTGACCATTTTTTAATACATTTAGAAAAGAAAAAGGATGGGGGTCTCATCCGAATATTACCGGAATGTTCTTTCCAAGAGTCCGGAAAATTTTGTCCTCAAATATTTATTATATTGAATAAAAAGCGTCAGCCTTTCAAAATTAGAGGGTTGGTGACCCCCAGGAAATTTTCGGATATACGGATCAGAAACAAAAATTTCCAGATATCCAGTCTTTTTTGGGACAGGGATACACCAACCTTAATCAAAATTATTGCGGACTCGGTCCCTTTTGTAGGATTTTGAGAAAGCAAAAAAACATAAATCAGTACTTCAAGGAAAGCCAGATAAATACCCCAATTTAAAAAAAACTAACCATCATATTCCCTACTTTCACGCCATTCCGTATCCAAAATAAGCGTGCCAAAATGATGTTGAACCATTTGAACAGCATAAAAATTTCCAACAACGCGAACGGCAGCTTCGACAGAATTCTTGTCCTGTTGATTGAGATCTTCTGGTACTTTAATGTTCGCCCCTAAATTTAAAAAAATTTTTATAATATATAAAAGAAGTCCCAAAATACAAACCGCTTTTCAATTGAAGTCGCTTAACCTAAAAATTAAAAATATTTCTGTAAACATGCTAACAGCCATACATTTTGTCCATTCTTCCCAATAATTCGCCCAACAACCTTGCTTGGCACAATTGCCTCACAAGTGAGAACGAGATCCTCAACACGAAAATTCTGACTGTCTGCGACCCTAAAAATCAAAAAATCGATAAGAAAACCCTCACAGAGTCGCAAGTGTTGAACAAATAAAAAAAAACAACTTACTTCTTGAATACCCAAAAGAGCGCCTTAATAAGGACAAAAATTAAATCGTAAATTAAATGAAAAGCAAACCCGAGAAACTTGAAAGTCATATCCAGAAATGAAGACTCCTCGTTGATCTGGACTTGGTGGATGTCCAGCAACGATATTATTCTTTTTGTGTCCACCATTGACATGACCTGTAATAGTGGCCTCTTCACAAGTTTCCAAAGAATCAACAGCTGCAGGCGCCACAATCGGACCATTCGAAGTTTTATCACCAGCATTATCATCAACCTCTTGAGAATGATGATCACTAGTAATAACAGAAGGATCTTCAACACAAGTAGTTGTACTCTTGCTGTTGTTATTATAACTATTTTCCTGGCTGGCAGCGACAGAATTATTCGTGTTTTGATGAACCGAAGAGGAAGATGGAGTCGGATCACGATCACCTTCAATCCTTATAATGGCACTAAAATAAAATTGTCGTCAAAATTCTTAAAAAACAAAAACCCGCATTCCGCTATAACACTCTTGATTGTCTGACCCTTAAAAAGAAAAATTTAAAAATGAAGAATGTACCCCCACCCTATGGTTTTCCGATTTACGGGGACCTATATCCCGGTCTACAGGCATCTCCTGAAAAAATGTGGACCGTTAGACTCAGTACGTCGAGAGGAATCGAATGGTATGGATCCTTCCTTTCAAAACCATAGTAGAAAATAAAGATAACCTTAGTCCCAATAAGAATACCAACAATCTGATTTGGCACATATACCCGCGTTTTGATATGAATCGGAGTGGGCAACGAATTTTGCGGCACCAAAGAAAAGTTGTGCGGAGAGGCAAATTGATGATGACCCGTAGTAACCGAAGCTGGATTTTGAATGTAGAGAGGCTGTGGATTTATGCCCAATGGAATTGTAGCATTGTATGCAGTTGAATAATTTCCATCCCGAGAAAGAATTGAAGCGCCTTGTGTGGTAATGTACGAACCGATATTGTCCATCGGATTAACGATCATCCCTTGGACAGTGTAGTATTGCTGCTAAATGATAAAAAAGAAATAGTATATTTGTTAAGAACCTAAAAAAACATAAGAATTTAAAGGCAGAAAAATTAAAATAAAACATTTTACCAATTATTTACGAAAAAAAAAGAAAACCGAAATTAACCTATGAAAAATAAGAAAATAAAAATCTCGCCTGACAAAACGTGTCTTTAACGTCTAAAACTAAAAACAGAAGAGAAATAGTGTTTTGGCATTTCGCTTTTATACTTTATTTAAATTGCTACAGTATATTTAAATCAGAATTACAAATTGTAATTTTTTTATTCAACATATTACAAATTGTAATTCTGATTACTAAGTTGTAATCTAAATCATGTACATATGTCTGTGGTGTTAAGAAAGTGATTTTAAAAAGCGAACGGCGAAAAGGAGAAAGTCCAAAAAAGGCGGAAATCAGCGAAAGGCGAAATTTTTCAGTCTTTCCGCTATGAGGACTTCCCCCTTTTCTCTAGACTTCTCCCTTTGTTGGCTGTGAATAAGGTTGGCGAATCTTTGAAAATCCCTGGATATCCGGATCCCGAATAAATTTTTATTAAAGTCGTCGAGATTTTCCGGTGACAGGTTAGGAATAATTTTCGTGGAGGCAATGCCACGGTGCTGGAAAATAACCGGTAAAACTTTGAGAATTTTGGAAGGCCTAGGAGCCAGATTTCTTCCTTTTATGAACTTTCGAGTCCGCAAAGTTCTCGCCACGCCCAAAATATGCTGAATAAAAAATTGTATGTACTGTATTATTCACCGTCTAGACAAATCACCGACCGAACTGAATAAAGGAATACCTAAATACATATATTTTATTATTCATCAACAAAAAAACCTAACAGATTTTTTTCAAAAATTTTTTTTTAAATTTCCATAAATTCTCATTTTTTCTCGTTCTCTAGTTCAAGTTCAAAGTTTTATATTAAATTATTCTTATTTCTTTCTCAATATTTTATTTGTTTCAAGCTTGTTTATTTTTCAGACATTCTTTTCTTTCCTCATTGTTGTCAATGATTCATTTTCATTATTTTTATTTAACAACGAAAAAAACTTAACTTTTTTCCCTTTCATGAAAATTGTTTGAATTATACTTTTAGAGACGAACATCTGTCCCTTACCTAAAAAAATATAAATAAATACACACCTTATGTCTAATTATCCAAATTCATTTTCTTGTGCTTCTTCCATATTTATTTTTCTTCTCCTTTCAAATTTAAAATTGATCTGAAATGCTCTAACAACTAATTTTTTTAAAGAAGCAGCCGTGTTGTGTTTATAAAGCCGCCTACTCCATTCTTGAGAAAAAGGAAAGGACAGCTGTCTCTTTTTACCAACATTTCCTCTTTTAAATATTGAGAGCTTGATTTAGAGAGAGAGAGAGTCTGAAAATTATATACTGATCAGGGTGTGCGCCAAAAAAAATTTTTTTATAACACAAAAATCACGAACTTAAGTTTTTGGCGTTAAACACATTTGTAAAAATACACACAGCTAATAATTTTGGTCAGGAATTTTTTTCTCATACATAGCATTTTTCTAAATTAAAGAGAACAAGAGAGAGAGATCAGAACAAGATTTTCTCTTCTGATTTCTTCTCTCTAACTTTTAAAAACTTTGTTTCATTTCCGGGATGCTAGTTTCTACTCTTTAGCTTTTATATACTAGACACATTTTGCGCTCTCTTTTACCCTTTCTTCTTTCTTAAATTCTTTCAATCAGCTTCTTCTTATCAACAAAAATTTTTCTTGTGCTAAAAGATTTAACGATTTTGACTCACTTTTTTACTCTTATTTACTAATTTTTATATCTTCTTTCTTAGCCATTTTGCTTAATAATATATCCATCCACTTGAAAAAGTTGTCTTAGAGCTCAAAAAGAGATAAAAAGTCTTCCTCTCTTGCTTCCACCTTTTTATTTGTGTTGTTTGTTGTATACATAAATACATACATACTCTCTCTCTCTTTTAAAGTTATCTCCACAGTTTTGTTTCTAAATAATTTTATTTACCTTCTTTAAAAATGCCATCCCAAACTGGTAAAAAATGACAATTTTTTTTAAATTAATTTTATTATTTTTTCAGAGATTAAAGAAATTTTCAATCTCTACGATGAGGGTGAGTTAAACAACATTTTTTATAATAAAAGGTTAGAGAATCAGACAAAAACTTGAAAACCAGAATTAAACTTAGTTTAAGCTCAAGTTTAGTCAATAAAATTAAAACTTGTAATTAGAATAAACAAAATCTAAGTCAGAATAACTTTAAATGTTAAGAATAAACATCCAGATTTGTAGTATATCTCCTCATCCTCAGACTTAAGTCTACACTTATAGCTGATCTTTATTATAAATCAGTTATGGTCTACGGCCCCTCTCCACCTTGCCTGTGAATGTGTAAACTCTCTTAGCCTATACAAGATCCCCCAAAAATCCCAGAAAAAATCTTTTTAAGCAGTGGAGTTTATAGGGCTTCAATTCCCTCCTATCTCTACTATGTAGTAATTCTCCCAAATAAAATTTAAAATATTTTTTCCTTTTAAAAGAATTGGACGGCAAAATTGACGGTATTCAAATAGGAGAAGTTGTTCGTGCCTGTGGTTTAAAACCAACAAATGCAATGGTTTGGAAAGCTGCCGGGCAAGAATACAAACGCAAAGGTGAAAAACGTTTAACATTTGAAGAATGGCTACCAATTTTTGATCAACTTTCCAAAGAAAAAGAAGTTGGAAGTTATGCAGATTTTATGGAAGGACTTAAAGTTTTTGATAAAGATGAAAGTGGAAAAATTATGGCAGCTGAATTGAGGCATGTATTGTTGGCGTTGGGAGAACGTCTTAATACTGAAGAAGTTGATGAACTTTTACAAGGAGTTGAAGATGGAGAGGGAATGGTCAATTATGATCGTGGGTTTTTCTTTAAATTTATTGGCCGCCGAATAACCCTTTGCACTAAATATAGTTATAGCCCAGCTCTGCTTTACTCTAGTAGTCCTCAAGAAAAACGAAAAAAATGTTAGCACAATTTTTGGAACCTACACTAATATGGTGATTAGAGGGTAAATTCGAGAACTAAAAATTGCTTAATCGGGTATTTAAACCCCAAAATTAGTTAATCAAAAAAAGCCCCTTAAATTTCCTTATCTTTGAATTGTTAAAAAAATTCAGGTTGTTGGTATATCTCTCGATTTGTTGAGATATACCAACAACCTGAATTTGAAAACAACCTCTTTTTTGTACAAACACTTCCGTTTAATATACCTTACTTGGTTACCCGACACTTGCGGAACGACATTTGCGGATCGACAATTGCGGACTGAATTTTGCGGAACGACATTTGCGGACCCGACATTTGCGGACCGACAGAAGCGGATCGACTTTTGCGGACCGACAGATGCGGATTAACATTTGCGGACCCGACATTTGCGGATCTAGTAGTCTTTAAAAAAAATAAAATATAAATAGTATGGATATGCAAATGAGGACGTGACATTAGAGGATGCGACAACTGAGGATACGACATTTGAGAACGAAAACACATTCGAAAAATAAATTTAAAAAATTTTATCATTTATTAAAATAAAAGAATCATATTCATATTATCTACTAAATGTTATTAGCATTCAAAAACATGAATTTGCCCATTAGAATGCACCGCATGATAAAGGAAGACTTCAAGTTGTCCAGATTTTCCGAATTTTTTAGTCCCCCCGTATGAATCTAGAGATACGATTATAAATTAAAAGTAAATAGCTAAAACCGTGAAAACAAAAATATTCCAAGGTAGAGGTTGAAAATATTTTTTGTAATTTTTCAAACAAATAAGAAACATTGAAATTTTCCAGAGTTATAGAGAATTCTTGATTACCAGCGGAAATATTTATTGGAAAAAAAATTTTTAATAATTGTTTTGCTAAATTATATTATAAATTAATTTATTTCAGATATATACCGTATTTTCTCGATTAATTCCCCTCCCTCGAATAATTCCCCCTCTCGATTAATTCCCCATGCTAGAGTTGGGTTGAAACAATAATTCTACCCTACTGCACGTTCAAATGCCAAAACTCAGATAATCCCCCATGCCAAGGAAGGGTTGAAAAAATAATCCCCAGGGGAATTAATCGAGAAAATACGGTACTCACTTTCGCCATTTTTTAATTTTTCATAATAAACCAAATAAGCAGCACTCCCAGCTGCAGATCCTAATACAATAGTTACTACCAAAACGATTCCACCAATGGCAATCACTGTGCCAAGTCCTCTTTTGTTCTTTTTTTGTGCTGGCTTAGAAATTGTAAATTGTTGAAAAATAATTAAATAAATCATGAAAACAATTAATTTAGTCATTATATTTACTAAAGTTCTATTTCAAAAAATAAAATTTTTATAAAATGTAAATATTATTCGGTTTTTCATATATTTATACTTAAGTTGTTCCGTCGAGTATGCTCCAGCTGTATACTATTAATGTTTTAATTGAACAAAGCAGTGTTGGTGCAGCCTATGTTTTGATGGCAAATAAAGCACAGGCAACATATATACGTGTTTTAAATGCGTTAAATGAAAGAATTCAACAGCCTCCTCTTAGTGTTATGCTTGACTTTGAAATTGGTCCTTAATTGCTTTTATTTATCAAAAAAGTATTTTTAGGGGCGAAAAACGCTTTTATAGAAGTGTTTGGTCAACAAATAATTATTAGGCAATGCCTATTTCACCTTGGCCAAAACATTATAAGACGCATTCAAAAAGATGGCCTTGTCCCTTTATATGACCAAAATGAGGAATATAAGAAGTTAGTAAGAGGATTGGCAGCACTCTCTTTCCTTCGAGTTGAACAAGTTCGCCACGGTTTTGACTTATTGCGAGCAGAAGCATTGCGAATAAATGTCCCAAACAACGCAATGTCGATATTCGATTATTTCGAATGGTACAGAACTAATCTATTTTTACGTAAACTTATTTAAGCAATTATATCATGCGACCAAATGAACAAGTTGCCTTGTTTCCTATACAAACTTGGAACCATCACGATTCAATAATGCAAAATTTAGGGCGTACGAATAATGCAATGGAAGGCTATCATATGGCGCTCCAAAAACATTTTACATCACATCATCCTCCTTTTTCTAAGTAAATTTTACTTTGTCTTCACTTTGTTTATTTACTTAAGGTTAATAATCGCTTTAAAAGATGAGGAAAGAATTATGAAGGATCGTTTGCGACAGTACGAGTTGGATCCAACTACTGGAATATCAATAAATCCACGTCGGCGAAAATATAAAATAAATGACCAAGCAATCAAAACACTTGTAACACAATTCGATGAAATTGATAATCCCGATGCTGGAGCATTTTTACATCATTTGCGCGCCATTCAGTATCGTTTAATGAACAATGATATGGACAATTGGGCTAACTGATCAGAATTATATTTTAAACAAATAAACATTAGTTTATTTTTCATTGAAAAATTTTTTAATAAAAAATGATTAATATAAAAAATGATTAATCTCTGAGAGAGCAACACTACATTCTGGACATTTTTAAAATGATTAATATATATTTTTTTAGACTACTAGATCCGCAAATGTCGGATCCGCAAATGTCGGGTCCGCAAATGTTAATCCGCATCTGTCTGTCCGCAAATGTCGGTCCGCAAATGTTAATCCGCAAATGTCGGGTCCGCAAATGTCGTTCCGCATATGTCGGTCCGCAAGTGTCGATCCGCAAATGTCGTTCCGCAAGTGTCGGTACACCCCTTACTTATATGCTCGAATAATTACCCTTTCTCTCAAATAATTACCCACTCATTTTCCTATATAAATTTTTAAACATTTAAAAAATCATTGTCAATTTTATATATTGAAACATTTTAAGAATTAATATCAAAAAATAAATCAATTTCCTCATCGATTTATTGAGATATACCCCAAATTTAGCACCTCCTCTCGATTAATTATCCAAGGGGAGCATATACGGGTAAGACAGATTATCGGGCGTGTTTGAAAACACCAAAAAGAAAATTAAAACCCTATCGATTTTAAACAAAACCTATATCCAAATTGATCGAGTCTTGATCAAGTCTTCCAATCAAAAGTACACAGTCGAACCTCACTACAAGATACTTCCAGCGCTCTACTTAAGACACCTTTTATATTTTGATTGGCCATTAATGGTGCTGCCTAAGGGATGCTCTCTATTTAATAACCTCTTTTCAGTCACCCTCTATTTAAGATATCTCTCATTATAAGATATTATTTTTCAACTAAAGGGTGTCTCTCATTCTCTCACTAAATTTAACTTTTTCAGAGTTTATCAAGAAAGTGTTGGCTGGACCATACCCTGAAGGAGACTAGAGAAATGGAAGAAAATAATGGGAAATTTTCTTGAAAAAAATTTACAAAAAAACAAACAAAATTTACCCACCCACCACACCCAAAAAGCCCATTTTTAAAGTTCTTCCAAAAGAATTTTATATTAATTACTTTAAAATATATTCGATAAAGCTAATAAATTGATTTAAAAACCAACAGAAAAGTTTCAACTGTTTTTTAACCTCTTTTTACATTCTGCATAAATACTAGTCAAATCGAGTGCCAAAACAATGTTTTGCTTAAAAAAAATTTTTTTTAAATTTAAAAATTAAAAAAGATTTTTTTCCGGGATAATGTGGTTATCCGCCAATATTTATTTTTTCCTATGTTTTATCCTTTTCTACTTTCTCATTATCGAAAATATCAAAAAATTTTGTCCTTAGAAATTACATATTAATTTAATGAGACACTGATTCTCCCTAAAATACTTGTTAAGTGTCAGGGCCTTAAAAACCCCTTTGTTGACAACTTTGGACAATTAACTCCCCTAACATGAGAAAGAAGAAATTTAAAGTGCAAACGGATAACCACAAAAAAATCTTTTTTTTAAAAAAACCTCAGTAAAAACAAATGGAATAGCCTTTCCATTTGTACCAATTAAAGGTCTTCTTTCTGTTTGTATTCCTCCTTTAAAACAAGAAAATGTAGGAAGTTGTCTACTTGTAGCACTACAATTAATTCTAAAATGTTCTGCTTCTTTTGGAAATCTCCCCACGTCCAATTTACCTTCAAAGAAATTTTAAGTACTTTCTTCTAAATTTTTAAAAAGCATCTGCAAATTTTTATGGGCAAAACTTGCAGACATCCTCAAGTTTTATTTGCAGATATCTGCAAATTTTTTGTAGACAAAACAATTGATGTCCGCAAATCCTTTGCTGACATCAGGAAAAAACTTGCAGAAATGCGAAAAATTTGCGGGCATCCGTAAGAAATTCACAACTTCCTTACCAAATCGTAGGTTTGGCAAAGTAAACCTTTAAAAAATATTTAAAATTAAGATAAAAATTTTTTTCAAATAAACTTTTCACTCAAAGCATTAAATACAGGCCTAACATAACGACATTCTGGACTCCACGTTGAGAAGAATTCAATAATCCAAACTATTGATTTGTCTTCTTGAAGTGTATTCTAATAATTAAAAAAATGTTTTAAACTCCAGAAAGACTCTAAACTTTATTTCGGTTCATTTTAGAGAAAGTCTGACTGAAACTTTTGCGAGCAAAAATCCGCAAGTCTTATTTTAATTTTCTCAGAATTATTCTTGGAAAAAGCTATTTTAAATACAGCTACCACTAGAGATGGGCCGGGTGAGAATTTTTTATTTTTTCGGCTTTTTTTATTTAGTTTAATTAGAAAATAATCATTCTAAGCCTACAAATACTTATTTTGAAGAAAATTTGAAAATATTCTTTCTGACAAAAATTTTGCGGACTTTGAGACTGACCGAAAAGAATGTCCGCAAAAGTTCCTTGCGAACATCCGCAAGTCTTTTGCGGATAAAAAATATTAAAAAAAACCTTAAGCTCTTCTCCATTAAAAAATCTAATTTTTTCAGAATCTGGAGGTAAAGGTTCATCCACCGAAATATACAAAGTAATAACCACAACACAATAAAAAAGACCATAAATTGGTTTAACACGAAAGAATAATAAAGCATTTGCCAATTTAGAGTAAAGATAAATTGTTGAAAAAGTATGTAAATAACTTGAAGATTTTCGGCATTTGAAAATGACGACAACAACAAGAAAAATTAAAATTTCATTTTCTCTCTGCAAAGAAAAAAAGATTTTTAAGAAGTGTTTAAACTTTTTATTTTTAAAGACAATTTTGCGGACAAAAAAATTTCTTACAATTAGACATTCAAGTCCGAAAACTTTCCTAAACTCAAAATTAAGATCTATCCCACAAGACTTGAGTTAACGTCAAAAATTTAGAAGACAACAAGACAATTATATTTTGGAGACCCACAGAGCAAATTTTTGATTTTTAAACAAAGGCAAAAATTCTAAGTTAAAAAGATTGACTTTTACATCAAATAGGGGTAAATTTTGTAAAAATTGAATGAGGCATGAGTCCGCACTCCTTTAAGTCCGCAGATTTTCTGAAAATTCGAAATCTTCTACTTAGATGCCCGCAAAAACTCGTTAAAGACATAATTTTAAAAAACCGTGTCAATATTTCTGTTTTCCATTCCAAAAAGCATTTCAGAAATTTTTGGAGTCAGTTTAGAGAATGGAAAAGCAATAGAAAGCATAAAATTGAGCAAATGATAGACGTTGCAAATGCTTGAGAATTCGTTTCTTCTCTTACGCAATTCTTCCAACATTTTCTAATTTATTAATTTTAGAAGAAAAACAAAAATGATTTTTAATCTGAAAGAGAATATAAATTTTAATTATTTAAAATCACAGCTTCATAAAAAGAAAAAATAAACGACAATATCAGGGGAATATACTCGAACCCCCAAAACTTTACCTTGTGACAAGGGTTGCCAAAATAGACCGATTCGAACCGAGAAAAAAAACACAACCACTTAACACAACAAATCATTCAAGGGGAAGAATTAATGTTAATTTAAAATGCAAAAATAAATGTTTGCTTTTAACAGATTTTATTTTTTAATAAAAATTAAAATAGAAAAAAACAACTTTATTGAAAAAAACATTGCAAAAATATAATCATCTTTTTAGTCAATTTTAATTACCAAAGAACGCTAAAAAGCGACAATTGAGGAATTTCTCCATTTGGAAGTGGATCAGCACCATTTCGCATTCCTAAAAAATTTTTTTTAATTAAGCGATCGATATATAAAAATATTAAGGATGGCTTGGACCTGAATCCTGATCTGTATTTTTCTTGTATAAGAGTTACGATCAAGGCGCTTTTCGGGTTTACTTGACTTTAAAAACAAGAATCTAGTAAAGGTCAACCTAAATCAATTCAAGAATCAAGCTCAAGACCCATCCCCATCATAAACAAAAAAAAACTCCTTCCCTCCCCACACAAGACAAGGAAAAATACCAAAACTTTTAATAAAAAAATAAACCCAAATAAATAACAGTCGGCACAAATCCCCATTGCAAATATTTTGTAAGAACATGAGCAGAAATTGTGAACAAGTGCTTTGCTAAAGACGGAGATTCCCATTTAGTAACATCCTTTTCGGAAACATCAGCACCCATAAATTCCATTTTTTCTTTCACTTTTTTTAAAATTAAAAATCTGTTGAAAATTTGATTAAACAAATAATAAAATTAATTAAATAATTTAATTGAAATAACAAATAAAAAAAAACAATTTGGTTATTTTTCCCAAAAAAGCTCAGAAAAATTAAAAATGGTCAAAATTCGCTTTTTGAATTTTTGAGAGAATGACAAGTCAACCCGGAGCCATGGATGGAAAATCCGATACCCGACTCTACTTCCTTCTCATCCCGTGACATGTGGTAGATATGGGAATTAACCCAAATTATTTGATTTCGACCATTTTTTAATTTCTGAGAAAGAAAAATATGGGCAGATAACCAAATGGTAACTAAAAAACAAAAAAATAATTAAACCTTTAATATTAAAAAATAAAATTTAAAAAATTCTTTTTTCTATTCAGCAAACATATCAACAGTTGCTTCTTTTGCCGTATTATTTTCATCAGCTTTAGGTTCTAATTCTTCAACCATTTTCTTAATTTTTACTGGAGAAAGTTGATAAGCTTCCATATGGCCAAGAGAAATTAATGAATCTGCGAGGGATGTTAATTCAGCAATTTTATTTTGAATTAAATCATTTTGAACAGGTAAAGAGGTATTCCCCGCCTTTTTGGCTGCCCAACGCTTTTTGCGTTCCTCTGAAGCACTGAGACCTAAAAAAATAAATTTTAATTAAGTGATAAATTTCCTCAGAAAGTTGATGCTTCCATATGGCCAAGAGAGAGAAGTATATCTACGGGAGGCTGGAGCTTTCCTATCCGAAATGGAGAAAATGGGAACCCTTAAAATTAGAGTCTATATACGCACCTGTTTCACTGAGGAATTCACATCTATAGAAGGCGCGCCGAAATTTGCGGATTTTAATTTGCGGACCCGAACTTTGCGGATCCGAATTTTGCGGACCCGAATTTTGCATATCTGAGGTAAAAAATTGATAAAACTTTTGAAAAATCAAGAAAAAATATTGAGTCCGGTACGGATCAGGGTAAACTCTGACGGAATCCTCGAAAAATAAAATTTTTAATTTTTCGTTTTTACTCAAGTGTCGGTCCTAAAATCTTGGTTCCGTAAAGATCAGGTCCGCAAACTTCGTGTCCGCAACCTTCGGGTCCGCAAAGTTCGCGCCACGCTATAGAAACAACTTATAGGATGAATATAATTGAGTAAAAAGCATAAAGGTGGAGTATAATTGAAAAAATTTAAAACCTTTCTGACTGTTTAATTTCTTTAAAGCTCCATCAATAGTTTCTCCAACTCCAAGTAATACAAGTAATTTTGAATAAATTGTTTTTAATTCCAAATCGTCTTCCTTCTCATTTATTTTTTCATCATCGTTTAACTAAAAAAAATTTGAAATAAAACAAAAAATTAAAAAAACCTTTCCCCATTTCTCACCAGCAGCGTCCTTTGCTTTATCCCATTCAATATTATCTAGCCAAGCATCTTTTATAGCAGCCTCTTTTTTATTGTAAATAAAAGTACCAAAAGCGTCAAAATGACCTTCTTCTAAATCATCATTCATATTAAAGGGCATTATTTTTATTTCTCCTTCATATTCTTGTGTTGCATCTTCCTGGCCTTCTACCTAAAAATTTGATAAAAATTTTTTTAGAAATTTGATTGAAAATAATGTAATTAATGAGGTATTTAACACAGGCCCGTAGCCAGGATTTTTTTTCGGGGGGGGGGGCAAGGGGGGAAAATTTTTTGCGCCACTTTTTTTTTTATTTTCAGCACCGCAGGCGAAAATGTTGAGAATTTTAGAAGCCCCAGCCCTTCCCCAAATTTTTTCCTTTTCCCCATTTCGGGGGGGGCTACGGGCCTGATTTAACAATATGGCCGCCTATCAACAATCAGAAAACAGATTCTGAATAACTCCTTTTCGAAACACAACTAGAAAACTGAAAAACCATTCAAAACCATAGAGTAAAAAATCGAAAACCACAAAGGGGCAGGCTAGCCTCAACTCAGGACGAAAGATTCGTTCTTTGATAAATTCTGACGATTAATCGCAAATAACTTTGCTAAGTTTTTCAATTGCTTTCGATTATTTACAAAAAAAAACTAGAAAGCCCATCCCCTTCTTGCGTAGCTTTATAAAAATTTTTAAAAAATATTCGAAAAATAACTAACTTTTTTCATATCCAACCTCTCATATTCATTACCATTGTCTTCCTCATCTGAATCTAAAGTATGCTTTTTATCGGCTTTGGAAGTTCCAGGTAATTCAAATTCATCGTTATCCTCATTATCATCATTGTCTCTTTCAAACCTATTTCTTTTAACTTGTCGTTGTGTTGCCTCTTGATCTTTTGAATCTTCTGCAAATTGTACTCGTCTTTTCATCTAAAATGATCAAAAATTAAGAAAAAGTGAAAAACTTCTGAAAAAATTACCGAAATTAGAAAAACGAAATTTTACAAAGATTACGGTTAAGGACGATTCAGTATCGCCGATTCAGTATCGCCGATTCAGTATCGCCGATTCAGTATACGGGGAAAAGGGGACGATTCAGTATTCGTAGAATAAATTACCCTAAAATCTGAAATTTCGGAAAGGAACTGGTTTATTTTTTTAGTATAAGCATTTTCTTTGTTCTTTAAGTGATCTACCACAACAATTAGCAATAAACAACAACAATTATTAAAGAAAAAATGGTTTTCATGGAAAATTTAGAATTTTTTAAAATTTTTAAATTTCTTTAATTTTCCTCAAAACTCCAGACGGCGAGAATTCTACGCTGAATGCCGAGGTCTCTATTACACACACATGGTTTATTTTTTAGTTTTTTGGCTTTTTGAAAATTTTTTTACTTTCCCGTTTCAAGGGGGAAATTTTTCCTCCTCATGTTCACTCCATTTTTTATTTTTAAAATTTTTAAAAAATATTTCTAGGTTCCGTAGCAATCCCGAAGAATCTGGCCGAGCAGATTGCTGCTGAGGTGATTGTCTGGCAGAGGTGGGTCGGAACAGTCAGAGGTGTCGGAAATCGGAACTGTCGGAAATCGGAAATGGCTCAAAAGTCGGAACTCGGAAATCGGAAATCAAGATTTTTTTTCGGAAATCGGAAATCGGAAGGAAAAAAACGCCGGAAATCGGAAGGCGGAAATCGGAAATAAAATTTTTATTTTCATAACTAAAATAATATTTAAAATTGTAAGGTGGCAAGTAAGGTGGTTTTGGCCTTCTTGAGTGTAATTTGAGGGAGTAAAAGTTCTTTTTGCAACTCAAAAGTCAAATTCGAAGGAATTAGAAGAGATATCGTGGGATTTGGTTGATTAGACGGGATATCAGAGAATTTATAGAATTAATAGGGATATTTGGAGATTAAAATTGAGTAGTGATAGAGGGATGAGATATAGAGAGATTTGATAAAGGAAATTTGAGTGCCCCACCCCTGTCTGGTGCCCACCCCTGCTCGAAATACTCAATCCCTCGATATCACACTCAGATCCCTCGATATTACCTATGACCCCTTAAATCACACGATATAACTCAAAGTCACCTTAATCCATCCTAATCCTCCCATATACCATTCAACTTCTTTTTACAGCGCCGCAGGCGAAAATTTTTGGGATTTTTGGGAGCCATAAGCCAAAACTCTTCTATTTTTTGCGCCGCAGGCGAAAATTTTGAGAATTTTGGAAGATCCTTAAGCCAAAAATCTTCCATTTTTGCGCCGCAGGCGAAAATTTTGAGAATTTTGGAAGGCTAGAAGCCAGATTTCTTCCTTTTTCTGCGCCGCAGGCGAAAATTTTGAGAATTATGGAAGGCTAGAAGCCAGATTTCTTCCATTTTTGCGCCGCAGGCGAAAATTTTGAGAATTTTGGAAGATCCTTAAGCCAAAAATCTTCCATTTTTGCGCCGCAGGCGAAAATTTTGAGAATTTTGGAAGATCCTTAAGCCAAAAATCTTCCATTTTTGCGCCGCAGGCGAAAATTTTGAGAATTATGGAAGGCTAGAAGCCAGATTTCTTCCATTTTTGCGCCGCAGGCGAAAATTTTGAGAATTTTGGAAGATCCTTAAGCCAAAAATCTTCCATTTTTGCGCCGCAGGCGAAAATTTTGAGAATTATGGAAGGCTAGAAGCCAGATTTCTTCCATTTTTGCGCCGCAGGCGAAAATTTTGAGAATTTTGGAAGATCCTTAAGCCAAAAATCTTCCATTTTTGCGCCGCAGGCGAAAATTTTGAGAATTTTGGAAGGCTAGAAGCCAGATTTCTCCCTTTTTCAGCGCCACAAGCAAAAATTTTGAAAATATTGGAAAAATTTTTAGTCGGAAATTTGCTTCAAAAATTGTCGGAAATCGGAAATTTTTCCAAAATTTCGGAAATCGGAAATCGGAAGGAAAAAAACGTCGGAAATCGGAAATCGGAATTCCGACCCACCTCTGTTGTCTGGTGACCTTGATATGTCTGACTAGTCCTGATAAATTCTCGGACTTGACGCGGTATTCCATATATCGAGGTTTATTTTCTAAATTATTTTTCTTTAATTTTTAAATTAAGTTTCACATTTGGCCAGATTTCAACAACTTTAACCCAAACGGCCCTGTTTAGGGCCACAAATCTAATGAGTGAAACGAGACAATGACTTTTTAGTTTTTTTTTGATAAATTTTTGCTTATTTGACTCGTTTTTTTAATTAAAATTTTTTCCCTGAAGAAAAAAGTTGAGACCAAAACTTCACCCCAAGCTCAAAAAAGCATAAGAAGGGTCTAGAGTTAAGATTCGGCTTACTTTTAAAATGTTCTTTAGATTGTAGAATGTAAGAAAAACAAAGAAATCGCCAGAAAAAACGGATTTTCTAGGTCGGAAAATATACGAATACTGAATCGTCCCCTTTTCCCCGTATACTGAATCGGCGATACTGAATCGGCGAATACTGAATCGGCGTATACTGAATCGGCGAGACTGAATCGGCGATACTGAATCGTCCCCTACCCAAAGATTAGGCATACTGTAATTTATTAGTTTTGAAACGAATTGTAAGGAAATTAGAGTCTATTATACTCAAATAAGACTGAACTGTCAAAAATTATTAATGTTTTACCTAATTTCTTTTTACACTTTTAATTTTTATTTTTCTCTAACAATGAAGAAAAATGTCAGCAATATAATTTAGTCAATTTTATTTAACCAAATTTTAATTCGTCACTGCGAATTATAACGAAGTTATTTCTTCTAGTTGGTTAAATGAAAAAAAGGACGTGTATTTTTCTTGTTAGTTTTGTTGGAACATTTTTTGAGGTTTTTTATCAGTAAAAACTTTTCTTTAACTTGGAGAATGAGTCATTTTTTGTTTTAAATTTGTATTTTTAAGCAGCTTTTATTTCTCCGAAAAGATTATTATTTTTGTTTTATTTAAAATTCAAATTTTTGACCAAATCTTAAAATAATGGGAAATGTTTTTACAAATTTGTTTAAAGGATTGTTTGGGAAAAAGGTTTATATTTTTCACTTAAATAATCTTTACTTTTTGATCCCAAGGAAATGCGTATTTTGATGGTTGGACTTGACGCTGCTGGTAAAACAACAATTCTGTACAAGCTTAAACTTGGAGAAATTGTTACTACTATTCCGACTATAGGTTATTTTACATAATTTTTAAGAGAATAGATGTTAGCATTATAAAAGTTTATGTTAGCAGCGAACGGGATTTTTGAAAAAAAACCGATTGACCCGGACCGTTTTTTGGGAATTGTTCCTGAGTTTTTTCATTGGCTGGGAAAAACCCAAAGAGCTCAAAAATTGTTTAGGTCAGAATACAGGAGACCCCAGACCACAAGATATACTCATTGGCCAGGCTTGCGTTAGTAAGGATCGAGATTTTTAAAAGATTACTGTTTCTAAGTTTCTTCATTGACTGGAAAGACGCGGGTCCTGGTCCAGATTATTCTCGATTACATATGTCAGCTAGAACCTTCTAGATTAAATTTAAACCTTCCTTAATCACATGGAAGTTGTTCATAACCAGCGCGGTTCTGAGATTTTGTTACCTCCGTATTACTAGACTGGTCTAGTCTGAAAATAAAATAAATAATAAAATCTATGAAATAACCTCATTTAAACTTTTACAGGATTCAACGTCGAGACTGTTGAATACAGGAATATTGTAAGTTTGGAAAATAACGTTGTGTCAAAGACTTTATAAAAAAATTTGTTTTTATTTAGTCATTTACTGTTTGGGACGTTGGCGGTCAAGACAAAATTCGCCCACTTTGGAGGCACTATTTCCAAAATACTCAAGGTTTTTTTAAAATTTATTTTTTGTTCAAAATTATTTTTAAAGGTCTTATATTTGTTGTTGATAGCAATGACCGTGAAAGAGCTGGAGAGGCACGCGAAGAATTAATGCGAATGTTGGCTGAGGACGAACTTCGCGATGCTGTACTTTTGGTTTTTGCTAACAAACAGGTTTTTAATATATTAGAAAATAGATCCATGGTCTTGATTCAAAGGATAGACCTGATCTCATGGCCTTGTGTCAAAGAGGAATCAAGGAAAATGAACTTCAGTGGTTCCAATTAGAAAAAATTCAAAGGTCTGGATTCCTTGAATCCAGGCCGATCTTTACAGTCTTATCTCCAAACAGTCATTCCTTCCTCTGTCTTTCTGCATTTTTCCCTTCTTTTAAGCCTCCTAAAATTTGTCTGATCGTTCGACGTTTATTATTCTTACCCTTTGGATTGCTCCCACATCCTTTAGGATGTTTTATTTTTTCACGTCCTTTAGATGCATCCTCCCACTTTTCATGAAAAAAAATAAACCTTTAGGACTTAAATGATAAAACTTGACCTAGAGACAAAGAGATGGTATATACCTAAAATTTAAATTTTTTCAAGGATCTTCCAAATGCTATGAATGCTGCTGAAGTGACAGACAAATTAGGACTTCACACTGTAAAAATATTTTTTAAATTGTTTCCAAGTAAACAAATTTTTCAAGCTTCGCAATCGTAACTGGTATATCCAGGCAACATGCGCAACTTCTGGAGATGGCCTCTATGAAGGACTTGACTGGCTTAGCAATCAACTTAAGAACCGAGGTTAAGGGGAGAGGAAAGATGTTAAAAAGAAAAATTTTTTGGTTGTTAAAAAAGGTGATGGGAAAAAATGATGAGACTATTATTATATTCTTTTAAAAAAGGTCAAAAATTTTCAACTGTCTTTTAAAATGTCTATAAAGGTAATCTTTTAAAATTATTTTCGGGTCGTTATTAAATTTTAAGTCAAACGAAATTTTTTTTGAAAAAACCTCGCTATAAGATACTCCCAGGATTAAACACTCCCATAGTTTATGATACGTTTTTCTAAAATTTGGTGGGCCATAGGAAAGAGGGAGCTGTCAGCGACACCGCAGGGATGTCACCGGTGGGTGTTCGCGGACTCGAAACTGCGGAGCCGAATTTTGCTGCCCAGAAACTTGCGGACCAACTAATAGTCTTCTGAAATAATTACACAAGTCCCCAGCTTTTGGGTCGAAAAAAGTTTGGAATTCGAGTAGCCGTTGACATCCCTCTAATCATACGGGCCAGGTTACAAAATAGTCAAAGGGCTGTCTAAGAAACACTAATTTGAGACCTCCCTCCCCCTTTCATTTTCAACACGTGGTTAATCTTATAGTGGAGATCTCAAAAAATTATTATTTTTAATGAAATTTACACCATCAGATTACCTTTTTTCAAAAATAATAAACACAAAAAAACTGTTTTTGGATTTTATTTTCCCCTTATTTTACTCTATAATCTATCTATATCCTTTTAAAAAATGCTTCCTCTAAAAAATGTGAACAACAACAACAAAACATATTTATTTTGATTGACCTTTATTTTTTCTTGTAAAAATAAAAATTTGGTAAAAAACTTTGATTTTTATTCTAGGGAGCTATTAAAATAGTTTTCCTCCCAAATCCATGTGGCACTTGCTATACATCCTCCCCCCTTCCCCCCTCTCTTCCAATAATAACTATTTAAATTTCTGCAATCGAAAGATTAATTTCAATCATTGCTTTATAAAAGTTTTCTTCAGTGTTTTGTACAAAAACAATTCTGTCTTTGTTGATTGCTTTAAGAGAAGATAATAAAGCATATCCTTAAAATAAATTGGAAAGTTAATTTTTAAAAAGGTAAATCTTTTTATTAAAAACCTAAAGCAGTTCCTCTAGCTTCAATAAAAGAATAATTTCCAACAATAATAAAGCCAATTGGTGGTTGTCTTAAATTTATTTTAAAATAAATTTAAAAAAAGGGTATTTTTTCCTTTTTACTCCCAAAAAATCTGCAAGTTTTGTCCGCAATTTAAAAATTGTTGGTAAAATAAACTTTTGCGGACTTTCCTGAACTTCTTTTTGGATCAGTAAAGTGCCTAAATAATTTTAAAAAATTCCCAACCTCGTATCATCAATTTTTCCTTTTTCTTCCTCAATAATCAAATATTCCTTTAGTCCATTTTTTTCTTCAATTTTCTTTTTCCTCTTTTTCTTCTCTTTTTTTCTTTTATTTCTTTTTAATTCTTTTTTATTTAAATTTTGGGGAAATAAATTTTTTAAATTTATTTGTTTATCAAAAGGTTTATTTTCCAATTCATTACTAAAAATTCCATTAGACAAATTTTCTTCCAAAAGTGGTAAAAAGCCGCCAACAATTTCCTTTTTATTTTTGTATCCATTCTTAAAATAAAGAAAACTCTGGTATAGTTTATTAGTCCACTTTTAATTATATAAACTTTTGTTGGGACTCATAAAGCTTTAATGGACTTATAAATTATGCCAGAATCAAAAAAAGTTGTATATATGTATTTGTGTTAGTGATAAAAACAATTTTAGTCCAAATCCAATTTCAGTCTTTTGCTGACAAAATTCAATTTGGCCGATTAACCTCGTCTTTTTAATATTATTTTTTTGGCTTTCAAAAATTGTTTTTTGGGTTCCTTAATAAATTTTTTTCTCAGAGACCTATGGTTGTCCACTTCTGGTAATTTTAGAGACATCACTGTAAGTATCCAAAATTTATATGAATAGGCCAGCCCCAGGTCCCAGATAGCCTTAAATTAAAGGATTGACCCAAACCTTACAAATAATCTATAGAACCTAACTTTGAAAATAAAAAATAAATTTAATTTGACCTTTCCCCCCCCCCCCCCCCCCTCCCTTCCAAAAAAATTCAAAAACCTGTTCCAGTAAAAATTCTCCTTCAATTTTCTCCTCCTCATTTTCAATTTCTTTAAATTTTTTAATATTTTCAGATTCTTTTTTCAAAATATAATTGTCAGTTGTATAAATTAATGAAAATTTTTTTGGAATGCCTTTTGACAACATTTTTAGATAAATTGGTACAAAACAGTGTTTACAATTGTTGATTAAATTTTCTAAAATTAATTTTTTAAAGAAAATACTCAAATTTGGTGACAAGCAAAATTGCTTTAACTACAAAATCCAGCATGTTGGAGTAATTCATTAAAAACTCCTTGAGGGAGTAATTCAATCGTGATCAAAAAAATCAGAAAAAAATGTTAAGGGGAAACTCTGCACCGGTCATTAATTAAAGGCCAACTTTTAAAAACGAATTGGGTTACAAAGGGGGTAAACCTCGAAACTTCAAATGGAAAGAAGAGATTATCCAACACTGCTAGGTAGGTACCCCCTCCTCTACCTCTCATTTTTAGTATATTATACCACTTGCAAATAACTAACGACGTTCACAACCACAAAATTATCCCCAAAATTAATTTAAAAAAACCTTCTTCATTTATCCATTCATTATCATCATTTCTTCTTCTTCTTTCTCTATTTTTTAGCCAATAATCAATTTGTTTAAGTAATAATCTTTCTTTTAATACAAATAAATTATTGTCCATTAAATTAATTAATTTTAAACATTTTTGTAATTTAATAAAAGCAAGTTTACATTTGTGAGATTTTTTGGAATTTTTCTGTAAAAATTAAACGTTAATAGGAAAACAATTTTTTAAATTTAACATAAAAATAAAATTTGGCTATAACCTTACTTAAAAGCCATAGATTTAAAAAGAAGACTAACCAGCTAATAAATAATTAGGAAAATCTTTTCAAAAATTACGAAAAAATTTTCCCATTCCCTGCCCTCGGGGAATTTTGGACAAAAATAAAGTTAAAGAAATATAACAAAAAAAACCTCAATTAATTCAATTTCTTCTTTTAATTTTCTTTTACCAGCAAAAGAATCTAAAAATTCATTTGGGAAATTTAGCAGACCATTTTCAAAATTTAAATGTTCCCAATTTTTTAATCCAATTGCTCGACATTTTGCAAATTGAAAAGCTAACCAAAAATCATAGCTAACTTGTGTTGGACATAAAAAATCAACTCGAAATCCTCCGAGAGAATTTTTACATTTTTGGGGTAAGTTAAGAATAAGGATTATTGGAACCTAAAAAACATTAACAATCAAACCTCGCTATAAGAGACACCCTTGGGGCTGAAAAAATTGTACCTTATAATTAAATGAATTTAAATTGGGGGTTTAGCCTAGGCAGCTCCCCATCCAGAGGCAAACCAAATTTAAAAACGTCTCTTAATTTGCGGGTATCTATTATTGGGTATATCTTCTTATAATGAAGTAGGAAAAAAAATAAAACGTATCTTAAATGGAGGTGTATCTAGTATTGGAAGTATCTTACAATGAGTTCTTTACCAAGCCCCTTCTCTCGAACACGGGATGTTTGCCTCTCGATAGACTGACAAGGAGGGGGTTGTGGGTTCAATTTTTTTGAAATTTGTTGAAGAGTTCGTTAAATAAGGACGTAAATATACCAAGAGAATAAAAAAAGAAAATAAATAAAATTCTGAAAATTAAAAAAGAAAACCTTAAAATCTGTCCGGCTAGGCAAAACCAATTTTCCAACACAAATCTTTTCAAAATCAGAATTTGTCAATCTTCTTGGAAGCATTTCATCTTCAAAATCTTTCCAATTCCATAAATTTATTTTTAAATTTTTTGAATTATTTGAAGGAGGTAAAAGAATATTTGAATAATTAATTTCATTATTTTCTTCAATAAATTTATTATTTAAAGAACGTTGAGCACGAAATAAACGCGGATCTTCTACAAGTAAATTAATTAAAGTGCCAGATTGAAGAGAAGAATTTGTGACTATTCTAGTTGCAAATAAACGCCACCAATTGTGAATATCTCTTCAAAAAAAATTTTTTTTGAATTTTGTGGAATAAATTAAAGACAAAATTTGTGTGATAAAACTTTGTGGACAAAATTTGCAACGCTGATTGTGAGGAAAAACGAAGAGAAAAGGGAAAAGTCATTGGAGAGAAATTACTCAAATTTATAACGGAGTATCAGAAGCGATCCCCTAATTTTAACAAATCTGGAAGCCCCATAACTTTTTAGTTTTATATTCCTATCCAAAAAACCCGAAAATTTTCTAGAGTAAATCGATGATGCTCTATCTATTGTTACCAAAAATAAGTAAAAAGTTTTGACTTACAATTCAATAGGTTCCCCTGTGAGAGGGCTGAAATTAAAAAAAAAAAACCCAACCTGTAACCAGAACAATCCAAATTATCCAATTCTTTATCCAAAACAAGTTTAAAAACACAATTTAAATAAATTAAAGATTTGGGCCCAATTAATTGAAAACGACTAATTTTATTTTTTAAAACATTCAACTTAAAAAAATTTTTTTTAATTAAAAAAAATAAAAAAAAACCTCAACAGAAGCCTCAAGATTCTCTTCTGTATTGTTACAATATTTTGAAGGAGAAATAATTTTAATTTCATTTAATAAAGAAATTTCTTTTAAAAAATCAAGTTTAATTGAAGGGTGAATCCATAAATTTAATTTACTAAAATTAGTAATTAAAAAAATAAAAAATTTTTAATTTGTTTTGTTCCCTTTTTTGGCAACCCTATACAAGTATAGCCAATAACATATCCAACTTAAAAATTTGAGATTGAGGGTTCGAACCTTCTTGGCCCAAAAAAATTTTTAAACCAGAAAAATTAAAAAAAAACAAACTTAGGTAAAAACCAAGAAAATCGACAAGGACCAATAAATTCATTAAAATCATCACCAGGTTTAAAAAGAAGCAAAGATGTTTCGAAATTACCAGAAAAAGCAAATAAATTATTAAAAGTTGGAGAACATTTCTTTAAAATAATTTTTAAAAATAAAATTATATTTTTTGGCCAAGTGTCCCAAAAAAATTTTTTTCAGAGAAAATTTTTTCTTTCTGAAATTTAAAAAAAATTTTTTTGGAGACTCGAAACCGATAAGTACATATTAAAAAACAAACCTTTCGACAAAATTTTGATAATAAATTTGAAATGAATGAAATTGAAGTATTTTTAATTAAAGTGAATTGCAAACAAGTTAAATAACTTCGATCTGTTATACTTTAAAAATAAATTGAAATATTAGAAAAAAATTTCAGTAAATCTGGGAAAAATAAAATGGTGGTCAGAAAGAATTTTTCGATGACTCTCAAAAACTTATGTTAATACTTGTCAAATTTTTACACGCTAATTTAAGGTCCCCTTCCATATACATAAATTTCAAATTAACGATAAAATGGCCCTTGAATAACTTAAGAAAATTATAAAATTAAAAAATACATTGAAGAAAAAAGCGAAGAACGATAATTTGGTCTAAAAGTTTTTTGACAACATTTAACAGCTAATTTAAATCCCCAAATTGCTCTAAAAATTTAAAAATAAAATTAAAAAAAATATTTTTTTTATTTTACTCCATATGAAATCGTTTGGCATGCCATATATGTGTAGGTAACCAACGAGGTTTTGAATTCTCTACCATGCTACGCTGAAATAATTTTATAAAATTGTGGAGTAAAAAATAGTTGGAGATAAGATACATTCATGGATCATCTCTTATAATGAGGTGTACACTAAATTGAAGATGTACACTAAACTCTCTACAGTCAAAACTAATTTTTAAATAACCCTCAACTGAAACATATCTTATAAAGAGATGCATCTTAAATAGTGAGTACGCGTAGGAGACCAGCTATCCGATGGTTAACCAAATTCAAAATATCTAAAATAAAAGTGAAGATCTTCATACAACCTTATGGACGCAAAAAGTATATGTAAGACAGAGGTGCACGTAAAATTGGAGGTAACGCTTGGACAGCTCCTCTCACCCAATGGCCAATCAACCTTAAAAAATGTTCGTACAACAGAGAGTGTACATAATAAACCTGGATGAATGTAAAATCAAAATCCAACTGTATTTGGGGAATCTTTGGGTGCTCCCAGATATATTGAGAGCATCCAAAAAACAAAATTAAAAACAAACTCTAATAAGCCTAGAAGCTCTTCTCCTCCAAATACGGCTAGGCATCTTCTTCTTCTTTTTCTTATTTAAATTAACAGAAATAGGTCTAAAAAGCCTTGGCAAACGTTTTACATTGTGTGACATTGCTCTTCTCCTCATATGTCTCGGTAATCTTTGAAAAAGTGTTCTAGGTGCAGACGTGCTTTCATCACCGCCAGCATTGCTACTTACAACCTTTAATAAAATTTTTAAAGGAAACTGACTTAAAAACAAGGGGAAAAAAGCAGAAAAACATCCAAAGGGAAAAACGCGACCTCTTATCAATTATTGCTAGGAGCCTCAGGTCCTTTTTTCTTACCTTTCCGACTAACATGAAAGCTACCGCAGCTTCGTCCAATTTCATTTGTCTGAGCATTCAAATTCTACCATAATCTTCTCTTCCTTACAAACCGGATTTGAAAATTCTTAACTGTTTTTTCTCTGACCTGTTAGTGGAGACCGGGGATGGAATTGACTGCTAGTCCTATAAATAAAATAAAAAAACCTCTAACAATTCAGCAATTTGATCTAATCTTGCTTTCACATATTCAGTAGTGTCTATTAAACGAGGCCGAAATACTTCCTCACTTACCTCCATCTAATTGTAAGCAAAAAATTAATAAAAAAAAATTAAAACTAAAGAAATCAAAAATTGAGAAAATAGCAAGTGTAGTAAAAAAAAAAATTTCATAAATAAATTTATCCAAAGTTTATCAAATTTTAGAAAAATCAAAAAACACCATTGGTCCTTTTCCTTTAGCTACCAAAAGTACACAAGCAATTGGGGATTATTTTGATAAGATATGGATAAAACCTGCAAACAAAAATTTGCAGACAAAAAATTTGCTTACTTTAGGAAACATAAAGAAAAAAAAATAGCCAAACAAAACAACTAAAAACTTTTTTTTTTCAATTTTCATCATTTTTCAACAAATTCAATTTTTGCCTTATTCTTTGCTTAATTAAACTTCTCTTCATGTCATAGGAGAGTGTTTTCTTTAAATTAAAAAAAAATTAAAAATTTAAAATAAAAAAAACAAACCTCAGCTAGTGGCTCATTATAAACTTCTTCAACAAGCTGTTTTCGAATATTCATTTCATCCTCATAAATTCCTTCAAAGTTACGTTTCTAAAAATAAAATTTTATTAAATTTAAGGAAAAACTATGAAAGAGTTATTTTTGGAGTCATCAAAACTGCAGAATTTTCCACTGAAAATTTCCCAAAAAGATTTTTTCAAATGGT
The DNA here is from genome assembly GCA_036172955.1 of Meloidogyne arenaria. Taxonomy (NCBI): domain Eukaryota; kingdom Metazoa; phylum Nematoda; class Chromadorea; order Rhabditida; family Meloidogynidae; genus Meloidogyne; species Meloidogyne arenaria. Next base: position 5,689,693 of record JARQAB010000012.1, on the reverse strand, counting down.
TGATGCGTCAAAAAACAACATCAGGTTCTGTTGGAGAATTTTTTAAAGAAAATATTGAGAATCTTTGAAAGTTTTTGGGAAATCCGGAAAATCACATTCACTAATACTACTGTAGATCCCCATTAAATACTTTATCAACATTGAGAAGTTGGTGCCAAAATTCTGTGGGGGTAGAGGGGGGAGCAAGCGCATTTTTCATATTTATGGGACCAAAATTTCCACTGGAGATTTTCCAGAGAAAATTTTTGAAATACTGTCACTCAAAATACTGTTTTAATTTACTCACAAAAAGAACGAGTATGTATTAAGCAAAAAACCTTGCTGAGAAGATCCACACGTGCTCCATGTTCAAAAACAACTTTTTCAATCAAATAGGGGACTGTTGAAGCAATCCTTTTCTCTTCAGGAAGTTTGCGAATAATAACAACATCACCCAATTTGCATTTTTCTTCAGGATCCAAAGCCCAATAAAGCTCAAATGTTCGATAAAAAATCCGAGTGACTTCAAAAAACCTTAAAAATAAATTTGTAAGGCGAAACTAGGTTCTTTTCCCGTATGCCCCGAAAAGTTAACAGGTTGGTATTTAAATGGCTTTCCAGAAAAATTCACAGATATACCCAAGAAAACCTCCCCCTCCCTAACAAAACATACGTATACAAAGGCACTCTAACATGAAGACAAGGAATTTTTTCAAGGCCAATACGACTCAAAACTTTAACTTTTCCAAGTAAAAGCTCTCTAGAAATTTTCAATTCCCAAGGTAGAGGATTAGGTTTAATTTGTCGACCATCTCTAATGATTACAGGAGGTCGACGTGACTTTGGAATAAGCATTTCTATAAAATCTAGAAATTATTAAAACAATTGAACTTCATTATAAGATAAACCCTTGCAACTGAAAAATCGTATCTTATTATGAGGTGTATCTTAAATTAAAAGACTTATGAGAGTTAAAAACATACTTATAATTTACTGCGATCATTTCCCCCATCCAATGGCCGACCAAAATTTAAAAAAGCGTGCCTTAAATAGAGGTGTATCTTGTTTAGGTGGTGTATGTTATAGTGTCTGACTGCATAAGATACCCTCAATACTATAATACCTCATTTTAAGGTTCGATTTTTAGCCCCAAGGAGGTTCTTTTAAAGAGGTTCGAAGCGAGAAAAAAAATCAAAAATTGCACAAGCATTTAAAGAGTAAAAATATCAGTTAAAAACTGTAACTTTAGAAAAAAACATAATTATAATTTAGTGCGACATAAAAGCTTTATTATTTTTTAAACGTTAAAATTTTGAGAGATATATTTACTAATTTAGAGTTGTTTAACAAGGTTTACTTTTTACAACTAAAAAATAACAAAGAGAAAACTCTAAAAATTAGTAGCCTATCAAAAAAAACGTGCATATTTTGATAAAGAGAATTCGAAAATTTTTTTTTGGAAGATTGTCTCAAAACAAAAATTGTTGGTATATTCTAGGATTGTTGGCGACTGGATATTAATCGGTGGTACCCCACACAGTTTTCGGTTAAAACAAGTCCTCAACAAACAATTACTATATTTCAATTCGGAATCGGAAAGGAAAAATAAAGAAAATAGTAGCGGACAAATAAAAGGGGACAATTAAATTTACTATATGGAATATTTTTTAGAATTAGACCAGAGCTTTTGTAATCCACGTACAAACCGCGAAGGAATTTCTCTCAAGATTTAAGAAATCTAGCAGGTAAAAAGAAGTTCATAAAAAATTTCAAAAATTGAAAGATAGTTCCCAATAATTTTCAAAAAAAAACTAATTTTAAAGTAATAAACCTTTTATTTTTTTATCCTTTTTGAAAAACATCGTTGGCGAGTACATAAAATTTTTGACAAAAGCTCTGGTATTTAGATTCGCCTAAAAGGGACTATTGAAACACATTTTTGCAAGCAAAGCACCATTTTTTCTTTTCAAATTTATCGAGACTGGATCTTTGAACTTTGATATATTCGATGTCCATATATATTTTTGTTCTTTTAACGACATTCCCAAACTTTGACAGTTGTATCAACACTAGAAGTCACCTTAAAAAACAATTCTAAACAAAGATTATAAACAAACAACAAACCACAAATGGTAGTTTTTGGTGAAAATCTGAAAAAAATAATTATTTTAAAATTGCTCGAGCAAATTTAAAACGCTGTCATTCAAATTAGGCCGTAACCAGGGGGTAGAGGAAGGGGGATATTTGGTGGACAAAACATATCCTGTGAATATACATGTTATATTCGCAAGATAAATATGCTTCTATTTTTTTCTTTATTTACACAGAATGGCCAGACTTCCTTCGCTCCTCAATTTCACTTATTGTTAATTTTCCCTGATGTGAGTCACGTTTAAGAGACATTAATGACGAAAAGATATATGAGGGGAGGGGTGTGACAGAACCAAAAAGCCTTTTAGTATCAGCCCGAAAAACTAGCAGCAAAACTTAAACCCAACAGATCTAAAAATTTAGAAAAACTAACCAACTGAAGTAATAAATTGTTCATGCGCCTGTTGTATAGTTTTAATACAGCGTCGATGTTCTATTGACCAAACACGAATAGATTTATCATCACTAACAGAAACAACAAGTTTCCCGTTTGGATGTAATTTAATTCCAGTAACCCAATTATCGTGTCCAATCAATGAAAAAAGACAAGTTCCAGCAAAAACATCCCAAAATTTAATTGAACGATCACGAGAAGCAGAAATGAGCAATAAAACTGTTTGTTCAGATTTTCCATTAACTCCTGTTTTAAAAGGAAAATATCCAAAGAAAGAACAAAATACTCACATAAACACTTATGAGAAAGTACTTAAGGCAATTTGTGAAAGAAATTAATGCGCATTCCCTCATTACCAGAGCGAGTTTTTTAGGTTCAAAAAACCTGATAATAGGTACCTAAAAGGTTAAAAAAAGGCTTAAATAGGTTGAAAAAAATGCAAAAAGTTTTTTTTTTTGACAAATAGGTTTGATTTGTCAAATAGGTTTTTTTGACAAATAGGTTTAGGTACGAAATTTTGACAAATAGGTTTGAATTTTTAGAGTTTTTCCAATTTTGTGTTTTCAATTTATGGTTTTTCAATTTTAACGGCCCGTAATTCGGCCCTATCAAATCAGATTGGGCTGATTTTGGTGTCAATCAACTCACATCAGATTGAGAAGCTCTTTCAAATGAGCTATCATTCAAAAAATCGAATTTTTCACCTCAAAATTGTCTTTTCCCCCGTATGGTTGTTCGATATTTGGGTCCATGTAACTCGGCCCTATGAGGTCAGATCGCGTTAATTTTGGTGTTATTCGACTCAGCTCGGCGAGCTCTTTCGAACTAGTCATACCTTTGAGAGCTATTTTGAATAACATAAATATCGATATAAATCGGAGTTTTAGAATTTTTTCAAAAAACCTAGAATAGGTTCAAAAAAGTCCGAAATAGGTTGCAAATAGGTTTTAGGTCCAAAAAGGCCAAAATAGGTTTTTAGGTTCGAATAGGACTCATTATATAGACTCATTATTTCGACCCAAAACAGTGTTTTTTGTGCATATCTCATCAAAACTAGTTCGCAAAAAATAGAGAAAAACCTAAAAAACTCGCTCTGCTCATTACTATTTGAGTCTCAAAATTAGAGTTGTCGGTTTCACCAAATTCTTCGGTTAACCGAAAAAACGTATAAAAATTCAAGAGAAGAAATTTTGGCAGGAAACCGAATTCGGAATCATCGGTTAAATAAACCGACAAACAATAAAACCCATGATCTTTCAATGTCGTTTGATGAAAAGAAAATTTTTTCCATGTCTCTAAAATAAGGGCATGGGAAAAATAAGGGCACAAATAGGGGAACGAAAAATAAGGAAACGGAAAAATAATTAGAAGAACGGAAAATGATTTTTAAAATAAAAACCTTCCATAGTAGACTGTTCAGAAGAAAGGATCTGTCCGCAATTCTTTTCTGGAACCCAATGGAGTGCCTCAACAACATGTTCATGTCCAATTAAAGTAGCTTTAGGTGTCTTTGTTGCAAGACACCAAACAATAATTGACTTAAAAAAATTTTTTCAGAAAAAATTTTAAAAATAAAAAAGAACCTTATCACTACTGCAAGATACAAAATAAGTCCCTTCTTCATTCACAAGAACAACACGAACCCATTCTGTATGTTTTGAAAAATTTTGGACGCAATAACCATTTGTAACATCCCAAAGTTTTATTAATTTGTCACGTGAACCGGAAAGGATAAAATCGCTGTTTGGAAGAAATGCTATAGAAGAAATATTATGTTCATGTCTAAAGGTAGAGAAAGGATTAAAAAAAGAATAAAATTAACAATTTACTACCCTTTCAACGTTTTTAAGCATTCATAGGTAGTGACAAAATCCCATATTTTAATACTCATATCAGCAGAACATGAAGCTAGAAAATTATTAAGATTGACATAAATAATCGGTAATTCTGACCCTAGTCCCCCTTTTTGCTTTTTTCCTTCCTTAAAATTGTACATAATGGACAGATTTTCTCCTTTCCTTTTTTCTCTATAGCATATTGAATCCTCGCTACTTTAAAATCTCGATGATTTTAGTGCGAAAAGCTATTTCGCATGCTATATAATCTGCCATAAAAATTAAAGAACGGAAAAAAGGGTAGGACGTCAGCCAAAGTATTACCAAATATAAACTGGCAGGGTTTATATTAGAATATCAGTTAAGTACTCTAAAAATTATACCTAGCAATTTTCCAGATGAGTTGAAAACAATATCCTGAACAGTGTCTGTATGCCCCTTTAATGTTCTTTCAAATTCGCCACTTTCAAAGTCCCAAACCTTAAATATAGTGGTAATTCCGAATTTTGTTCTATTCTCCACTTTCTCAGAAGTTCATAATGTCAAACTTCCTAAATGTTACACTATTTCACAAAGAAAACTTTATTTTAAACATAGATAGGCACAACATGAGTAAAACAAAAACTAGGATAAGGGGCGAAACGCGGAATTAGTCAATAATGTAAAAAAAAAGAAAAAATCGAAAAAAAATTTTTAGAAAAATAAACTAAAGAAATTAAAAAAACCTTTATAGTGCAATCCTCACTAGAAGAAGCAACAAGATTAAAAAGTGGGTGGAAAATCACTTTAGTAACAGGCAATCGATGACCAGTAAGTTGATATCTTTCAGGAGGGCGAGGAATCCAATCCTCCTGAACTCTTCGATTATCTCTTAAAAAGATTAAATTTTTAGAAAATTTAAGAAAATAACCTAGATATAGTACTTCCTCCATAAACGGCCTCTTTTTCCACTTGTTTCAATTTTTCTTCTAAATTTAATATTTTTTGTTGAAGGCGAATAGTAAGTGTCCATTTCTTTTCAAGCAATCCAGCCGATTGTGCTTTACGTGCGGGATCAGCATTTTCATCCTTTTTAAAAATTTCAAATGGAAATTTGAAAGTCAAAAAAGTCCGCAAAAACTTGCGGACTTGTACAGGGTGAGGCAAATTCGCGCAACTTTTTGTTTTTAACATAACTTTCTTCATTTTTATCGAAAATTGATAATTCTTTTTTTATTTTACACCTAACACTTTAGGAAATTTATTGATACCAAAATCCCTTTTGAATTTTACAATTCAGTATGATTAATTTCCCGTCAAAGTTTAAGCAAAATTTTTTCGATAAAAATTGGCCTGGAGTCGAGGGTATGATTTTAATATGTAAAATTTATATATCATTCGAATCAGCTCCAAAATCCGATTCGAATGACGTAAAAATCATTCCGTGGTAATATTGAAGAGTATGGCCCCCCTTTTTTCCTCCCCAATTTTCCCCCTATATTTTTCAAAATGGTCAGACTTTTTCCTTCCATCTAATTTGCCTTTCTAATTTTTGCCTACAATCAGACAAAAAGGATTATTTTTCCCCTAATTTTTTCCTATATTTTTTATACAGATAAAAAGGAATTATTCTTTATTCAGTTCTTTCGCAAGGATAAAAAAGCGAAACATGATGCCAAAAATTATAAAAAATATTTTCAATATCACCAAAACGTTTTCGCCAAAGAAATTCTGGGAGATAACTTTTATACGTTCCAGTGTTGTTGCCAGCTTGATGTCTAAATTTTCGTTTATAAGTTGACCACAATGATTCGATGTTCTGAGTATGGATATTGGGATCTTCGCTATCCACGTATTCTTTTGAATGATTAATAGTGGCGTGGATGTATTGTTTTGGAAGCTTTGGAATAGACCCATATGCGCGCCAAAGGTCTGTATAAATAATTGTGCCGGGTAGTATATGTTGTTGGATTATCGGAATAAGAGCCATGCATTGAATCATTCGAGCCATGCATCGAAATCATTATCGCTCAAACGTAATTTATCATGTAAATCAAAAGGTTTAAAATTTTTGAGTTGTTCCATTTTTTAATTGAGAAAGTGAGTCTTCTTAAAACTTATACTTGTTAAATACCAAAAAATAATCCTCCTTTTTACTTGTTTTTTGCATGTACTTTCACTTATATAGAATTAAATAATCCTTTTTGTCTGATTGTAGGCAAAAATTAGAAAGGCAAATTAGATGGAAGGAAAAAGTCTGACCATTTTGTAAAAATATAGGGGGAAAATTGGGGAGGAAAAAAGGGGGGCCATACTCTTCAATATTACCCATTCCGCTATTACATATATGAACCGAGATACGGCTCACTGAATGATAAATTAAACAAATTTTGGCAAATATGAATTTTTTGTGTGAAATTTTGGAAAATGAGATTATAAGCTATTTCGATACGCCTGAACGAGATAAGTCGATTGGTACCAAAATTATTGGGATTGGATGATCTTGAACAAAGTTATGATCAATTAAACTTTTACAAAAAAATTGCATTTCTACCCGTTTTTATGTTTGGGCTCGGTTTTCTTTGCTATCCGAAAACAAAATGTTTATTATTTGGTATCAATAAATTTCCTAAAGTGCTAGGTGTAAAATAAAAAGAATTATCAATTTTCGATAAGAATGAAGAAAGTTATGTTAAAAACAAAAAGTTGCGCGAATTTGCCGCACCCTGTAGTATATATTGAAAAGACTTGAAAAAACGAGTGATCTCTTATAGGGATTGTTTAATAGGGAAGAAATTGTAAAAAAGTGAAGTTAGAAAGCGTAGGCATCCATTGGAAGAATACTTAAAATGACTGATAGTTACGTTATTGACAAGTTTTGAACTTGATCTGGGCAAAAATTAGAAGTAGATAATTAGTCTATGAGGCTTATTACTTAGTCACGAGGCTTATTCTTCACCGGGAATAGTGAAGAATCTCCCCAATTCTGCACTTTACCGGGGGAACTACGGCATAAGTAATGCCGACCGCTAGAACCTAAGTGAAAAAAAGGTTTCCATGCAGAACACACACTCCCCTCCCCACAAACCAGAAAACATCAAAGTTATGAAAAAAATTTTTAAAGCATACAACATTAGCCTCCTGCCTAAAAACTGAAGCAGTTTGATTATAACCATGAGATTCTAAATAATCGACTATAGCCTGATTCCTAAAATTGATAATTTTATTAAAAAACCCCAATTAAATTAAAAACCATACATGTCTTCACGTTGCTTTGAAGGCATTACCATTTTGAGATTTCTCTTTTATTTCGCTCAAATCCTCTAAAGTATAATTATGTTTAAATTCTTTAGAACGAGATTCAAAATATTTCTTCGATTCAGAAATCTTCAAAAAAAATAGAGCAACAACAAAGCCAACTGAAACAGCAGTTCGAAGTGGTGTAAAACGAGGAATTTTGAATGATAAATTTGCTGAAATTTATATGCTAAAGAAATTTTTTGAAAAATTTAAAGTTAAAAATCGATACAAAATTTTATAAGAATATCGTATTTTTTGAAGTGGGATGAAATGTCATTTTTAAGTTGACAAATTGACATTTTGGGGCGGTTGGGGTCACTAGAGTGCCGCCACTAGAGTCTGTATCGGAGGATACTGAATCATTCCCTACCCCGAATTTTGCGTAATTTTGGTTTTCCCTAAAATTTCTCTGATTTTTAAAAATTTATTTTTGATTGTTGTAGGCAGAATTATTCTATTTTTTTGTTATAATTAGGGATGGGATAGTTAGGCAAGTAAAAACAGTGAAATAGGCGCCTAAAATAGGCACCAAAAAGCCAAAAAAGGCACAAAAATAGGCAGTTAAAAAAGGTTATCAGACCTATAAAATTAAGATAAAAACAAGAAAATAACCATTTATTCATCATTTTTTGAATTATAAAGTATTTATTAAACGCTTTTCCATTTATTCGTCATTTTTAATCATTTTTTGAAAAAAATTGTGTAAATTTTTTTAAAAATTTCGATAATTGACAAAATGGAAATTTACTCGACCGACAAAACGTCCCACCCCAAAATGTCCCACAGCCAAATCGTCCCATCTCAAAATGTCCAACAGAGTAAAAATACTCAATTCGTCGAATTATAAATTAAAAATGGTCGTTGGCACTGATTTTTTAAAATCTGTGACTGATTTTTTCAGATTTTGCACTGATTTTTAGGCAGAATTTAGGAAAAATTGCTAAAAAAAGGCAAAAATAGTACCAAAAATTACAAAATAGGCAAAAAGGCACAAAAAGTCCAAAATAGGCAAAAATAGGCAAAATAAAAGTCATGCTAGACTCTTCGGACCAAGCTAAAAACATGTTTTTTGAACGTATTACATTAGGCCAAGCTTGCAGAAAAAAAAGGCATTTGCCTATAAATCCCATCCCTAGTTATAATCTATCATAAATGACATCAACTGAACAAACTTCACATAAAATATTATCAGATAAAGCAGCATTAATTCCATCATTTTTAAAAACAAAAGGACTTTTCAATCAGGTTTTTTATTTTTAATTAGGGTTTGAACCCGAGCTGGGCCCAGGACTAGGGTTTCAGGTTTTTCTTCTAAACTATCCTGCCGTGTATTTAGGGTTAAAACCACGAAACTCCTGGAAACCCGGATTTTATTAAATTTCTGATTTCTGTGCAGTTTAATTGAAAAAAACTTGGATACGGGCCTGGCAGTCTGAAAAGTTCGAACTCTAATCTTAATAAATATTTAAGTTTATTTTTTTAATTTTAGCACATTGCAAGTTTCAATTATTTTGTTGATGTTGAAATCAAAAATATTGTAAAGGCAAACGATAAAATTACAAGTGATGCAAATCCAGTCTTTTATCTCAAGTAATTTTTCTTTTTATTTTAAAAAACGACATTTACTGATAAAATAAATTTTTCCCTTTATTTTGTTTTCTGATTTCCAGAGATCACCCCAGAGTATCGACACCCAAAGTATCGATGACCCAAAGTATGGAAACCCAGAATGACGAATTACCCAAAGTATCGAAAAATTTTAAATTTTATTATAAAACATTGGGAAGTTTTTCCAATGTCGAAACAAACTTCAATTCGTTGAATTGATCAGGAAGTGAGTGATCAATGAAGTAAGTGATCAATAGTTTGAGTGACCAATCTAGAAGGTGATCAACCGAGAGTGATCAATCAGGTGAGTGATCAACATAGCTGTTTAGAAATAATAATCTTCGGAAATCCAATATAAAAAATCGGAAAGAGTTGAAAAATATCGAAATCAAAAATATTTTATAAATTTTCGCAGAAGGAATCCGAGTGATGATCAACCGGAAGAGTGATCAAACGAGTGATAAACAACAGTAGTATCGATCACCTTAGTGATCAATATCGAATGACTCAAAGCTTCGAATGACCTAAAGATTAAGTGATCAAATGATCACTCTATCAGTTGATCAATTGAAAAATTTGATCAAAATAAGCTTCCCCGTCATTGGAAAAACTTCCCAATGTTTTATAATAAAATTTAAAAATTTTCGATACTTTGGGTAATTCGTCATTCTGGGTTCCATACTTTGGGTCACGATACTCTGGGTGTCGATACTCTGGGGTGGACTCTTCCAGACATTTTGCGGACAGACCATAAATTTGCGGACAAACCTAAATCATTTTAAAGATATAACGACATTAACGTTGGAATGCCATCAAGCGAGGAAGGATTTAACATAATCAACGAAAAAATAACTCCACACGAGTGTAGACTTCGAGATATGACATATTGTGCCCCAATATACGTTAATGTAGAATATACAAGAGGAAATCAGCGAGTTGTAAGCAAAAATATTGTTATTGGAAGAATGCCTATAATGTTACGTTCTTCTCGTTGTGTTCTTTCAAAACTTTCTACTGAAGAGGAAATGGCTCATGCGAGTGAATGCCCTTATGATCCTGGCGGTTATTTTGTTGTGAGGGGTTCGGAGAAAGTTGGTATGAATTTTTAGTTTTTGTATTATTTTTGAATGGGGTTGTCAGTTCTCATAAATCCATCAGATATCCAGAATGAACTGAAAAATTCTTCATCGTTCGGGTCTGGTTCGACAATCCTCTTTTCTTATCCAAAAAATTTTTCGTGGAAAGTTAAAGACCTGCTTCCTTTTGACTTCTTTTTATTTGCAGTTGATCACGACTATCAAAATTCATGCATATTGATAGTTTTTCTTTTTGACGACCGTTCTGAGCTCTTAACAATTATTAAGATTTTACCTTTTAAAATCTTACTCAATTTCCGTCAAATCGTCAAGTTACAAAATGTTTTTCGCTCACAATGAGTTTCTTCCCTATGACCTTTTTGAGCCTGTAACAATTTTAAAAATTTAACATTTTAAAATTCTATTATACCTTTTTAACTTTTTCATTCCCAGTTTTAATGCATGAGCAAATCTCAAGAAATCGAATAATGATTAATAGAAATTCAAAAAAAGAACTTATTTGTGAAGTTTTAAGTACTAGTCAGGACAGAAAAAGCAAAACTTATATTATTGGTAAGAAGGGACGTTATTACTTAAAACACAATCAACTGGCAGATGATATACCTGTTGTTATTATTTTTAAGGTTATTTTTTTTATTTTTATGTGGGATTTATGTGTGGATTGCAAGAACTTTTTATAGCTTTCATGGTTATAAATTCTGCTAACTGACCGTTTTGAGCTCTTGACAATTTTTGTTTTTTTCGAATTGCCATTAATATTTTAAGTAGGATTGTAAAAATTATATTTTGACGAGTTCATTGAAGCTTTGTGTGTCCAATGAATCTTTTTGGTCCAAATAAGCTTTATAACTCTTTTATTGGACTCGTAAACTCGACCAGAGCCAAAAAATTATTTTAGGCAATGGGATATGAATCTGATCATTTAATTGCAACAACTGTTGGAATCGAAGAAGAATACATCGCAGCAATAGGTCCAACAATTGATGAATGTGCTTTTCTTAATATAATTTCGCGTGCCGATGCTATAAAATATTTAATTCCACGAATAAGAAGAAAAACGTTTGGCTCTATTGGAGTTCGAGTTTCTCAAGAACATGACGTTCTAGATTTTTTAAGTAATTCAATGATATGTCATATTCTTTCGCCTGAGGGGAATATGAAAATGAAAGCAATTTATATTGGATTAATGATAAGGAGGTTTCTTTAAAAAATTGTTTTTTTTTTCAAAAATTAAAATTTTTTTTGAAGACTTATACAAGCAGAAAAAGGCATTTGTGATGCTGATGATCGTGATTTTTATGGTAACAAAAGAATAGAACTTGCTGGTTCCCTTTTGGCTTTATTATTCGAAGATTTGTTTAAAAGGCTAATTTTTTGTTTTTTAAGATTTTTAACGCTTATAGTGAAAAAATTTTTACGGACAATTTTTGAGGATTTTTCTTCATTTAATCAAAAATCCGCAAAAATTTTTCAATTAAAATTTTTTAGATTTAATGGTGAATTAAAACGAATAACAGATAGCCATTTGGGTAAAAATTTGGCAGCTCCTCTTGATATTGTTAGACACATGAGACAAGTAATTTTTTAATTTTAATGACGGTTCGATAATTGCTGACATAAAAATTTAAAAATAAAAATTTATTTAAGTTTTAGCACTGAAACTATTTAGATTTAGCGCATCTGGAAATTGTTTTGATTCGAAAACAGTTAGCCGGAACTAAAAAAAATAGTTTTTAATTTCAGTAATTTTTTAAATCCTTTAAAAAATTTTATATCCGCAATTTTAACATCTTTTTAATTACTTTATTTTAATATTAAAGGATTTAATTACAAATGGATTAATAAATGCTTTAGCAACTGGAAATTGGACTATTAGACGTTTTGGGTATTTTTTTAATTTTTGTTTATTACTATATATTTAAAAAAAGGATGGAACGCCAAGGTGTTACTCAAGTTCTAAGCCGTCTTTCCTACATTAGTGTTTTGGGTATGATGACAAGAATAAATTCTACATTTGAAAAGACAAGAAAAGTTTCTGGACCTCGTTCACTTCAGTCTTCACAATGGGTTTATTTCTTTAAATTTTTGATAAAAATTAATTTAGGGAATAATTTGCCCAGCAGATACGCCCGAAGGAGAATCTTGTGGTTTAGTAAAGAATTTGGCACTTTTAAGTCATATAACTACAGATAGCGATGAAACGGTTAGTTTACGCTTTGATTGAGTTTTGAGGAGAAAGGAAGTATAAAATAAAAGGACAATAATGGATTGTAGTAGCAGGAAAAGGAATAAGTCTAATGTAAGATATTTGGATTTCACGAATAGTATGGAAAAATTTTTGCTTATGACCTATTTTTGTTCCCTGTTTTGTCATTTATTTTCATTTTCCTTGGGGTATTTGGCTTTGTTTTAGAGGTAAATTGTGGGAGGGGTTGCCAAAAAATTTTTAAACTTTTTCAAAATTTTTTAATTACACCATTTGGAGTAAAGGTTGGTCATAATGTAGTTTTCAACTTTTTTATATTTCCGTCCTTTCTTTCTTTAGAATTCAAAATTTTCTTTTAAATTTCTGACCGCCGACATTTGGTCCTTTTCCGATTTCTGGCACCTCCGACTATTCCTATAGCCTTAAAAAATTATCAAAAAATATTTTTTACCTATTATTTTAGCCGATACTTGGTTTATTATATAATTGTGGAGTTCAAGATTTGCGTTCATTAAAATTTAATGTTATTCATAATCCGTAAGTTTTTTTTATTTAGAAAAAAATTTTGTTCAATTTTTTAAAGAGCTTATAGTCTTATATTTTTAAATGGTTCTGTTGTTGGAATAACTGATGATATTGAAAATATTTTGTCTACAATTAAAATGATGAGAAGAAAAGGTTTTTTAAATCCATTTGTTTCTGTCAGCAAAAATGCAAATTCAATTTATTTGGCTTCTGACGGAGGTAGATTGTGTCGACCTTATATAATTGTTGAAAATGGAGTTCCTTTACTTAAACAATCACAAATTGAGGTTTTTTTTAAATTTATATTCGATTTTTTTGGTTTTTATAAGGGTTGGAGTTTTGTTTTTCTCTCAACTTTTTAATGAAAATATTTTTACTTTTCAGGCTGTAAAAAATGGAACAAAAACTTTCGACAATTTAATATCTGAAGGCGTTTTAGAATTTTTAGATGTAAATGAAATTAATAATGCTAGAATTTCCGTTTATGAGCATCAAATTATTTCACAGACAACACACCTTGAGGTAAAAATTTTTTACGAAGATTTTTTTTGAAATTTTTTAGATTGAGCCTTTCACTTTATTGGGGGTTGTGGCAGGCCTTATTCCCTATCCACACCACAATCAAAGTCCAAGAAATACTTATCAATGCGCTATGGGTAAACAAGCAATGGGAAGTTGTGGCTATAACCAACAGAAAAGGATTGATACGGTTTGGATTTTTTACAAAAATATTTTTTTGGGAGGGAATGTTTGAGGACATTTATTTTTTCCCTTCCCTTTTAACTAGAGGCTTCAATAGTTCCAAATTTTATTTTAAAATTTTATGCAGTTAATGTATTTATTGGTATATCCTCACAAACCTTTAGTCAAAACCAAAACACTCGAATTATCCAATTTTGAAAAGTTACCAGCTGGTCAAAATGCTATTGTTGCTGTAATGTCTTTTAGTGGGTACGACATTGAGGATGCATTGGTTTTAAATAAATCCTCTCTTGATAGAGGATTTGGACGTTGTATGGTCTACCGTTTTGCTAAAGGAAATGCTAGAAAATATCCAAATCAAACTTATGTAAAAAAATTTCTTAAAAATTTTGAAAAATTTTTCTTTTTTTAGGACAAATTTATGGGCCCTTCACTAGATGCTGTAAGCAGAAAACCAATTTTCAGGCATTCAGTTCTAGATAATGAAGGAATTGTTTTTACTGGTGCAAAAGTTATGCCAAGACAGGTTTATTTTGTTAGAATTTTTTGACAATAACAGTTTCATTCCCGAGTAACTCCCACCCTTTTTTAGCTAAAAACTCCTACCCAGAACGATTTTGTCAAACCCGATCCAGACGCTCGCAACCCCGATCCTGAACTTTTCAACCCCGAACAGTCTGTGTCCAACCATAAATAGTGTCGTTTTTAGATTTTCTATCTTTGGTTGTTTTCGGGATCTACAGTAATGGAGTACATTTGTTTTTAGTGCATTACTTGGGATTTGCTTTATGAGTCCCTCGAATGTTACAAAATGCCACATATTACTGCTATATATTACCAATAATATCTCATGAAATTTACACAGATAATTCTTTTTAAAGGTTCTAATTAACAAATATATGCCTGTAGTTCAAAGCGATACAATACCTACGGCGGGTGCTACTGGTTTCAACCATAATTTTGAGACTAAAGATGTATCAATCCAATATCGTGGAAGTATGAATGCAGTTATTGAAAGAGTTCTTTTGACATGTAACGAAGAAGAACAATATTTAGTTAAAGTATTGATTGCCCAATGCAGGTTCGTGGGTTTGGGAAATTTTTTTTGAGAAATTGAAATTTTTTTGAGAAATTTTTTTTATTTTTTCTGAAAAATTTTAAAAAAAAATTTTTTATTTTTTAGAAGACCAGAATTGGGTGATAAATTTAGCAGTCGCCACGGTCAAAAGGGAGTTTGTGGACTTATTTCGCCACAACAAGACATGCCTTTTGATCAGAATGGAACTGTCCCAGATTTAATTATGAATCCTCATGGGTAAATATTTTTAATCATCTTAAAGGAAATAATAGGTTATTTTAGAAATTTGAGCTTTAAAGAAGGGATTCTTTCAATTAAAATTGGCAAGGAATTTGTTATGTAGATAAGGATGTAACCTTTTGGGGCGGGGATTGATCTTATGGTAATTTGTGCGATGTTGAACTACGGGAGACGGGGTCTCTGTTGGAAGATTTTTTCCTATTTCCCTGGGAATTCTCTTCCTCATGACGGGGTCGAACCCTATTTTAGATTTATTCTAATCTCGTCCCCACATCCCTCTTTTTATTATGAACTGAAATATAATAATTCAGCCCCATCTTCCCGCAACTCTTTTCACATAAAATTGTTGACAAGACCAATTAAAAAAATTTTTTTAAAGTTATCCAAGTCGTATGACTGTTGGTAAATTAATGGAATTATTAAGTGGAAAGAATGCTTTAATGGGAGAGCCACGTCAATGGCGTTTACATTATGGAACAGCTTTTGGTGGTGATGATGTAAGGAAGGAAAATTTTTTTAATAAAATTTTAAAAAAATCTTTAGGTAAAATCTGTAAGCCAAAACCTTGCAAATTTTGGTTATAATTTTCTTGGAAAAGATATGTTAACATCTGGAATTACTGGTCAACAAATGTCTGCATATATCTATTTTGGACCAATTTATTATCAAAAATTAAAGCATATGGTGATAGATAAAATGCATGCTAGATCGAAAGGACCAAGGTTTGATGGATAAAAGAAATTTTGAAAAATATTTTGTTGAAATATTTTGAAAATTTGTTTGAGAGGGGTAAAAGTCTTTAGCCCCGAGCAGAGGCATTTACCTCTCTTTGCAGTTATTACTAGGCATATTCGCTTGCCATTTACAAGGTTTTTACCGCCATCGGGGTGTGCTCTGCTTTTACCTTCTCTATTAATATATTTTAAATCCCCCTTAATAAATTTTATATGCTACGCGATCTCCCCTTCATCCTCATAATTATCTTTTAAAGAGCAGTTCTTACAAGACAACCAACTGAAGGAAGGGCGAGAGAAGGCGGTTTACGACTTGGTGAAATGGAACGCGATTGTTTAATTGCTTATGGATCTTCAATGTTATTAACTGAAAGATTAATGGTTTCTTCAGATCAATTTGCGGTAGAAAAATTTTTTTAAATATTTTTTGGGTAATCGGGTTAAATGTGAGCCTTAGACAGGTTTAGGCCTCAACTTTTGATGAATTTAAGAACTAGATGGGTTTTATTATGATAATTGGTCCATTTATCCGTAAAACTGATATGGTTAAACGACATTTACGAATCGACATTTCGGACTCGTATTTGCGGACTAGCACTTGAGGACTGTGTTTTTCCCCGACAGATGATTCAAATTTTTAGGTCGAAGTCTGTACAGAATGTGGATTAATGGGTTATGATGGTTGGTGTCAATATTGCAAAAAATCTTCAGCTTCTATGGCTAAAATTAAAATTCCATATGCATGTAAATTGCTATTTCAAGAGCTTCAAAGTATGAATATTGTGCCTCGTCTTCAAACAGCTAAATATACGGATGTAATACAAACATAGGGGAGAGAGATGGAAAATGTTGTTTTGAATATTTTTAAAAATTTTTATACCTATTTTAGGAAAGATTTTTCAGATGTGGAATCTCTTTATTACGGGGTGTTTTCCTGACATAGGAAGGGAATTGAGTAGGTGAGGGGATTCTCTCTCTATTAAGTTATCTCTCGGGGCCTTTTGATGACACAAGAGGGGAAGTGACATCCAAATTCCTAGGGACCGAATTAGGTGAACGTATGGTTGGAAGTGATTGGGAGACGATGATGACGTTATGGAGAACTCTTATTAAAAAAATTTTTTTGCCTTAAATTTGTTACATTTTTAATAAATTAAACTGTTGATTATTTTAATAAAGAAGTAAGAAACACAGAGACTCTTCTCAAATGATTCATTAGGGTATTAAATGGTTCATTGATTAACACAATCATTAAAGCTGTCCCATGTTCCTACGCGACTAAATGGGGTGACTAAGATTTTAGATAAAAAATAGTTTGTAAAATGAGGATAGACTAAGTGGAAAGAGAAAATAAAGCAAGGGAGGTGTTTACATTTTTACATAATTTATTTTGTTTGTTTTGATACAAATTGAATGATGTTTTTGTTGATTTTTTAAACGTTCTGAGCCATTATTTAATTTTTATTTTTTTAATTAAAAAGATTTATTTTCAATTCTAGAAAATCTTTAAAAAAATTTAAAATGAGTCAAGATGTTAGTACCGACAATAATAATATACAACGAAAAACAAATGAAGATGATTCAACTGTTCAATCATCGAGTACTAATGTAGAACCCAATGATGAGAATTCACCAGAAGACAATAATAATGAAAGTACATCAAATCATGTAGAGCAAGAAAATAATAGGCAAAAAGAAGATACAAATTCAAGGTTTTTGATTTTCATTTATTTTGTCGGTGTTAAAAGCTATGTATTCATGTTAGTGATCCTTGTGTGAACATAAGTTGTGTGCCGTGCCAATTTTCGCTATTCGGTAGTTGGCACTTTTTTGTTAGTTTTTAACCTTACAGACCCCATTTTTTTCTGCTTGACACACTTTCTTTTTTTACAAATGCATTGGAACCTCCTGTCTTAACTTCTGCCCAAAGTTAAGACATGGGGTTGATTTTTAGACATGGGGTTGACCAAAAAAATGGGGGGGGGGAGTAAATAAGTACCCAAACTTCTGGAGTTGGGGTGGTTGCTATTTTTTAAATTCTTTTGATTTTAATTTAAATTTGTGTTCTTTTACAGATTTGAATGTAACATTTGTTTGGAAATGGCTAAAGATGCGGTTTATTTTATTCTTGAATTTTTTAAAATCAATTTCATTATAAAAGGTTGTCTCAATGTGTGGACATTTATTTTGCTGGCCATGTCTTCACCAGTGGTTAGATACTCGACCAAATCGACAGCTTTGTCCCGTTTGCAAATCTGCAATTAGTAAAGAACGGGTATTTTTTAAATATATTTTTTTCAACTTGGAAGAGGCCATTATTGTTCTTTTTCGATTATCTTCCTAAAGCAGGGCCGATTGCAATTGAAGAAAAAGTTTTCGCAGCTGCAATTTTAATTTTAACCTCGTTTTTATTCCCCCTTGTTATGGGGTTTGCAGATCCGGATATCCAGATCTGAAAATGTCCGGACCTAAATTTTCTTTTCGGATATCGAATCCGCGAATTTCCCAAGCCAACCCTACACCTTATGCTTTACATAATTTTAAAAACAAGGTATGCGAATAAAAAGTTTCGGACTTTAACTTTAAGAATAGTTAAACGGAACCCTACTCTTTTCTATTAAAAAACGAAAAATCTTTTAGCCTAACCCTATGCCAGATAAGTTGGTGTTCCAAGTCTAAATGCACTAGAAACCTTTTTTAATTTAATTTTTTTGAAGGTAATTCCACTTTATGGACGAGGAGGCGGTGACACCGATCCACGCACAAAAGTTCCACCACGTCCACAAGGGCAACGAACAGAAGAAACCCCTCAGGTTTTTTTAAATTTTTTTTGAAGTAAAATAAATTCTTTTGAAGTCTTTCCCTGGAATGTTTCAATGGGGAGGAGATAATGGCCATGGAGGTGTTCAATTTTCTTTGGGAATAGGCGTTTTTCCTATCTCCTTTTTTGCATCCTTTTTCAATACTGGAGGTGTTGATAGACGAAATGAAGCTAATCGTCAGTTTATTTTTTATTTATTAAACTTCGGGTTGTTCACGTTTGGTTAACTGAAAACGAAAACCATTTTATTCCCTATTTCATCCAATGAATTTTTAAACCGACAACCCTATATCTATATAATTATTAATCTTTAAAAGCTCTTCAGGTAATCCTCAACAAGCAGAAGAACAATTTTTGTCCAACATGTTTATGTACATTGGACTTCTTATTTTGGCATGGCTTTTGCTTTTTTGAAAGAGATTTATTGAATTAAAAAAGTATATCATAAAATCCTTAAATACAAAATAAAAAATTCACTCGAGGTCGGTAAAATCGCATTTCCGGGATTGTTTAATGTGATTTTTTCAAAGTGTCGTACATGATGGGATCTGCAGGATTAGTACCGGTTATCCCGTTTGTCGCTGAAATAGCGTGATTTCGGATGGGATCCCTAAAAGCCCTACGTGATCATATCCCGTGCCGACTTCTATTTCTCCTCTTCTCCTGATTGTGAGTACACCTCTGTTCAGTCCCGGCTCCTCTAACTTATGAAGGGACGGATAATTTTTAGCGTTCTTGATACTTCTGGATAGAGAATTAAACACACTACAATATATTAAAGAATAGAAATTTTCGATTGATTGATAAAAAGTTATAAAGTGCCAAAAAATCACTTTTCTTTGAAAAAGTTAGTTTTTATACATATCATAACTTTTTTTCTATCAATCGGTCGAAAATTCTGATTTTTTGATATGGTAGGCTTTTTAATTCTCTATTCAAAGGTACCAAGAACATGAAGAAGTGAACTGCTCCGTCTGCTCCCACTCCTCCATGTTTGAGTCCCTGGAACTTCTTTTTAAAAAGAAGTCAAATTTTCTTATGTGTATAAGAACGGGAGATATATACATACAGTAAAAATTTTTTTAAACATTCTATAAAAATATTTTTCTAAAATTATATTAATTTTTAGTTCATCTTTTAAAAAATAAATATATAAATTTCTATTTTAGTTTATATATTTTTTAAAGAAAAACAATTTAATCGACAATGTATTTGGTCAAAAATTTCTGTAAATTTTATTTTTTATCGAAAATAGAGCCAATTTTAGAGAGCTAAAAAATAGAGGCTAATCAGTCCTGGTTGATAAAGCAAAAATGAAACCACATAGTAACTTTGCAGAGCTGTTGGAAATTCCTTAATAGAATCATGGTAACTAGGGTTCGGTTTCGGATATCCAAAGAATTTCCAGGAACCGACACCCTAATGGTAACACCAAAAATTTTTTTGGGTTTTCTAGAGTCCGGACCTAGAGGAGATCTCGAACAAGAATCTCAATAAGTGAGGATTTTTGAGGCATCTAGAGCTATACTTTAGGACATGCGTTCCATGAGCTTTTATGCGTCCCATAAACTATCTAGTATTTAACCTTATTCTTGAGAATATTTAATTTTGAATACATATTTCCAACTCATATATAACTTATATTTTAACTGAAGAGTTGATAAAATTTTTAGGGAGAGCTTTAAAAGACTTCTCGTAAATTTTTTAAATGAGAGTTTTAAAAATCTGGTAATTAAAAAATGTGCCCTTTAAATTCCTTTATTTAAAAAAAAAATAGAGCCTCCTTTAAAAATTTTGATCAACGCCTCAGTCAAAATATAGGGTAGAGGAGTTGAGTATAAAAAAATTTCTTTTTCTCCGCAACAACAACAAAATATTATTTTATTAAATTTAATCACATTTTTTACATTCATTTATTTATTTATCTCCTCTCCCTTTAAAAATAAACTCCTCCCCTTTAAAAAACTATTTTTTCCTTTACTCTTTTTTTAAAGATGGGGCAGGAAAAATATTAAAATAAAAAAACGAGAATGCCATTTTCTCAAAAAAAAAAAATGTTGGAAAGAATGAGGTATTTTTATTTTTATATAAACTTTTTTTACCACTCCATACATTACTGGTTATTTTTTATTATTTTTGTCTTTTTAAAGCCTTCCTAAAAAATTTTTTTTATCAACGCTTCTGTTAAATATGGGGCAAATGAGGTGGATATCAAGGATGTCACAGGTTGAAAAAAGTCGGGTCGGTTTTGGAAATTTTCTCGATCGGGTATCGGATCGAAAAAAGCCGAGGTAGGGAAAGGACCTTAAAGGGGACATAAGAAGAAAAATGTCGGGTTGGGTAACCCGTAACATCCGTATTGGGTATGTCCATTTTTAAATCAAAAATCTAAATTAGAATTAAGAAGGAAATCATTGTCCATCCTGTGCGTAATTCCCGTCTCATTGACTTTGGGATGAACTGTCACTTTTTCACTATAAAATTCAATTTTTTCTAGGTTGAATTAAAATTAAATGTGTTTGTTTTTCACAGAGATTTCCGGTGATTATCTTTATTTACTAGTTCTTACGCTTTTTTTCTTTCAGTAATTTTTTTAAAGTTGGGATTAAATGTCACCTCTTTCTAATAATCATTCTTTTAGCACATAAACATGCATAAACATATTTCCTAAAATAAAGTCCCATGAGGCTCTATTTTTCAACTATCCTCCAAAGTTTTGTATCTACCCAACTCACCTACCCTATGTTTCACCTTAAGTGTTGATTAAAAAAATTTTCAGTGAATTTTTTAGGAAATAAAAATTATACCTTACAACTTTATTTAGCAAGATTTTTTTTAAATAAATGTTGCACTTGAAAAAAAGTTTATTAGGGATTTTTTCAATAAAGATGAAAGACCAAAAGAGACAGGGAACGGCACAGATTTTATTGTCTCTTTTTGCACAAAATTGTTTTCTCATTTTATTTTTAAAAGTTTTTTTTTATTTTATTTCTATTTCCTATCCATTTTCACACTTTGCCAATAGGTAAATAAAAATAGAACTGAGGTTTTTGAAAGCTGGGGAATAGTTTTATTGAGGGTAGATGAGTTGGGTATGTATATACGGATATATTATAAAAATCAACGTCTCATATCTTCTCTAATTCCCGGCCTTCTCTTGAAGGACAGTATTTATGCGAGATACGGTGTATGTACTGACAAGATATGAAAAATGTCAAATCTGGAATCACACTGGTTCGCAGTAGAGACTAGCTTGTGTTTTTTCTCTTCATGAACGAGAAACTTAATTTTTGTGTTTGAAATTTTTTTATTTTTTTAAAATGGCAAAAAATAATTAAAAACAATTTTTAAAAACCCAAAACGTCCATTTAACAAAACGCCTATGAAAGGGCAACTTGTATATATTAAATCCCCAAAAGGGTACCCATTTTTTAAAGATGAAAAATGGGTATATTTTTTCGTCATTTCTTCTTTTCAATAGTAAAATAGTCAGCATTTTCCCCCTTAAATCCTTGTCCTTTTATTTTTAAACCTCCAAATATTTCAAAAAATATTTTTCCTTTTCAATCACTTTAAGCCTTTTTTTATTTTTTTAAAGTAAAATTTAAGCTTTTCTTTGACTTTTTAAATTCGTTTGTGAAATTGGAGGAGATGGACTTGACCCTTTAAAGGAATTTAAAAAAGAAGAGAATAGTAGAGAGGAGAGGAGGAGGTGTTTGGCAAAAATAAAGAAAAAAGGGGGGTCTTTTGGGGGGGGGGGGTAGATGAGTGTTGGGTGGGTATATTTCTTTAAGTCCTTCTAATTTTTTTATTTTCGTTTTTTTTGACAATCAAAAAATATTTTTGATTGTAATTATTTTAAAAATTATTTTAATTATTTTAAAAATATTTTTATTTTTGAAATTTTTAATTAAAAACTTTAGATTTTTTTGGATAGATGAGTTTGGAAGGATCTTTCTTTCTGACTAGTTTTACAAATTACCTTAAATTAAATAGTTTTATAAGCTTTTTTTATTTATTATTTTTTATTTTTAATCTTAGATGTGTCGTTGGTGTAGTGGTTAGTATGTTGGCTTTATGGGTTACATTTGACCCCTGGATGGTGTCGAGCATTTTTTAACCATCCATATTTGGTCTTTAAACAATTCTAAAAAAATTTGTTTAACAACCCCCTAAGTTTTTAGAATTTTTTAAAATTTTAATTTTCAGTTCTTAAATAACTTTTCCCCTCATTTTTATTAATTTTACATGTTTCTTCTTCCTTTTCTTCACCCATTAAATGCCTTCTTTAATAACAAAAATAAAAACAACAACAGCAGCAGATGAACAACAACACCGAAACATTAATAATAACAACACAAACAACAACAACAATTTATTTAAATTTAGCTTGGTCTGAAATTCTTTTAGTTCTTTTAATGGCCGTTATTTCTGCTGTAACTGTTGTTGGTAATTTGGTTGTTTTACTTTCATTTTTACTTGACCGACAAATTCGACAACCTAGCAACTTTTTTATTTTTTCTTTGGCTGTTTCCGATTTGGTAAGTAACAAAAATAAATTGGGAATTTTTATGGTAATTTTGAAAAAAAAAGTTTATCAACGCTTTTCCCCTAAAACTTGGAGTAGATGAGAGTTGGTGGGTGTATTTGTGGTATAGTTTTGATTGAATTTTCTGACTACTAATTCAATTTTTGGATGCCCAAATCGGTCCTGAGCTTTGGCACTTTATTTGGCACACGAAAAAGCCCTTCTTTCTTCCCTCTTCTTCATTTCCGTTCTTTTCGTTTATGTGGAATATTAAGTCAATTTGCTTGTGACATTTTTTTCTCCTTTCCTTAGAAGTATTTTTCTAAGAGAAGATTAAATTTGATTTTGTATGACAAAAAATGAGGGGAGAAAAATGCTCAAAAATATGAGGGGACTAAAGTAGTAAGGGAGGAAAGGAGATGTTAAAAGGATTTTAGGGGAAAATGAGGAGAAAGTATGTAGCAAGGGGGGGGGGAAGAGGGGGGGGGGGAATATTTAAAAAAATATTATTCTTTTATGTAGTAGGGGGTAGGTGAATAAATTGATTATGTATAGGTTGGCAATAATTTAAGAAAAGGAGGGGAGGCCTGGTTATGGATTCAAAGGATCAATCCAAATATTTGAAGTTGAGGGTAATTTGACCTTTTGAGAGTTAAAACTTTAGGGCCATTTTGATTTTGTAAGACAAAATAAGGGGAGATAGGGGGGGGGGGAGGGAAGTAGATATTAAAAGGGAGTTAAGGGTGTTGTTGACCATCTTGACACCCTTTCACAATTGGGGTAGATGGGTTTGGTGTGTTAGAGAAAGCCGAAATTTAGTCAATTTTTGCGGTAAATACTTTTTTTTTGTTTTTTTCACGCAGCGCAAAAAATAAAAACAAAAGAACTTTGAGGAAGGAGAGAACAGAGAAAAGAAAAGATTATGCAAAAATAAGAGAGACCAATATTAAAAAAACATCGATTGTCCTCAAAGGGATGGGCAATTAATTCTAAAGCTTTTTAAGTATTCTCTTGAGGGATGTTTAAGAGACGACAAAAAATTTTTATGGAAGATTTTTTTAAGTTGACGGAATGAAAAATATGTATGTGGGGGGATTTTTATATGTGATGAGTAAACGTTGGACTGGGGGGGGGGGGGGGGGGGGGAAGTAAAATTTTTTTTTTAATTTTTATGTTGCAAAAAATTGAGAATTATGAAGGTTTTTTTAAATAAATTTATTGTAGTTGGGAGTTAAAAGATTTGGCCGGCCAAATTGAATTAATTCTCTAAAAGATAAACGATTTTGATCAACGCTTCCATTAAAACATAGGGGGGGGGGGGGTAAATGAGTTGGGGAGAACAGGGAAAATAGTCCAAAGATGTTCTTGTACAGATAATGAACACAAAACAATATCTCTAAACCCCCCAAACATTATCTTAGGCCGGCCAAAATTGAATTTAGGCGCCTCTAAATAAATAAAAATTAAGAAAAATATCTTCCTTCCCCTTTATTAAAAAATTTTTTCTTTCTTTTTTCATCAAACAAACAAAAATATATATTTATTCATTCAACAACTTTTTTTTATTTCCCAAAAGAATTAAAAATAAAAATTCTGTTCTTTTTTTCTGACCTTTTATTTTTTAAATCAGAATTTATATTTTTATTTCCGTCCATTTTTATATCTCAGGGGAATTTCTGGAAATTTTTTAGCAATCAGTTTTTGACCCAAAAAATTTTTTTGTTAAAAAAATAAAAATACAAGCAACAAATTGGAAAAAGGAAAGAAGAAAAATGTGTATAATTTAATTTATTAAAAAATTTTTTTGTTGAGAAAAAATTATGGGGTAGATGATTTGGGTATACTATGCTTTTAATTGAGAATTACTTTTTGTTGTTGTTGTTGGACTCAAATTTAATTAATCTCTATAAAATTTAATTTTTATTTTTTTAATTTAAAAAGATAATTGGATTAGAAGGAATACCTGTATATACTTATTTTTTAATTAACGGACAACGTTGGCCTTTTGGAGCTTTTCTTTGTGATCTATGGCTTTCTGTAGATTATGCTTGTTGTTTAGCCTCAATTTATACTGTTTTGGGTATTACTGCTGATAGGTAGAGTTTAACGATTTATAAAAAAACAAAAAAATTTGATCAACGCTTCTGTTAAAATTTAGATTGGATTAGTTGGGTGTTAGGGGGGGGGTTTAGGGTGTTAATTAATTTAATTACATTTAGGGTGTTAAAATTTGATTAACGAAAAATGATCAAAAATCGACAACAAACTAGTTTTACAATGTTTTTTAGTCTTGGGCTGCCTAATACACAGTCCACAATGAGAGACTAGATTTTATAAACCCGGATCTAAGCTTTGTGTGATTTTCTGTTAGGCTGTATTGTGATCCTTAAAAAGCTTCGTTTTTTTCTATCCTTAAAAGCTCCTTCCCCCAAACAATTTTGCATCATTCTTTTTTCTCTTATAAAGGCATCTCTTACTCTTTCCCAAGCATTATCAACGTATTTTAAGAACACGATAAAAAAGAAACAGTAAGGTATTGATCAACTCCTCAGTTATACTTTGGGATAAATGAGTTGGGTATTTGAATTTTTATATGCCAATTTTGATTTAAAAATTCTTAAAAATAATATTTATTTAAAGATATCTTTCTGTAAAATACCCTGCTGCTTATCGAAATTGGAGAACTAAAGGCCGAGTACTTTTAATTATTGCTGCTATTTGGGTATTACCTTCAGTGCTTTTTTCAATATCAATTTTTGGCTATGGATGGTTTTCGGGTAAAGGACGTATTTTGAGGGAAGACGAATGTTATGTACAATTTATGACTAATCCTTATTTGAATGCTGGAATGTAAGTAAAAATAATCTGTCGATATAAGATACCCCCCAGTCCCACTAGTCCCACAAAAAACGAGACACTAGATTTCACGAGATACGAGACTAACGACATCCCTGGTTTATAGCTATAATAATGCGAAAATATTAGGTGGTCACTAGACTCTTTTTAGGTATCTTTCATATTATTGGTCAACATTAATATTAATGCTTTATCTTTATTATGGTATTTACTCTGCTGCAAAACAATTAGCGTCTAAATCAGATCAAAAACAAAAAAGATTAGCTATTTTGGCTGAAATGAGGGGAGGAGAGGGTGGGGGGCATGAAGTAGCAATTAGGCCAGATTCTAGAGATGAACAATCACTTGGCCCTGTGCTTTCTGAAGCTCTTGGAACTTTGGATTCCTCTGAAACGTGAGTTTGGATTGATTTTTGAAAACGTTAGGTGCGTGTTTTATCTGCAAAAGTTCACTTTATTCCCGTAATGGAATAGAGAGCTTTACTTACGTAGAGTTGTGGTTAATACGCACAATACCAGACCAAAGGTTCTATAATGCAGAGCTGTAATTTATCAAAAATGGTACCATAACATCAATGCTTCCGTTCTAGGGTATATAAAGATATCATAGACATTATAAAAGTATGGATGATTCGCAAATAGGGGAGATAATTTATATTCCTCTGATATATTTTTAGAGTTGCGTTGTAATTAAGAATTACGATTCCAAAAGTGGGTTTTTCGGTTTCTCGAGCATTTACGGTAAACCGCCAATTGGGCATTTACCGACGTTTTGTTCTGCAGCAGAACGGGTCCGGCCGAAAGCACTAACCTCCTATCTCTCTTAAAAAATGTTCAAAAATTCATTCAAAAATTTTTGTTTTTCAGAAAACCATTTAGAAGAGCATCAACTCGTTTATTAAACGCAATACAAAATGGCCGACTTTTATCACTTAAGACAAAAAATGCCGTAAATTCTTCAACAAGTGATGGTGCTAGTTCTAAAGCTGACAGCCTTAATACAAAAGAGAAATGTCCCAAAAAACTATCAATTAATGCGAATAATAAAGAACAAAATATTATTGAACCTAACAAGTGAGAAAAAATTTTTAAATTATGGATAGGACCCGACTGCTACTTAATTGCCAGAGGAGCTTTGCTAACTATGTATTTCAATGTTCTGCTGACTGAGCTACTGAAGCGATGACTTTGTTTGCCTTCTCTTTTAGCGAGCTTAATAATGACCGTGGATGCGAAAACCTCAATATAAAATACACCCAATTGATAGTCTAGATACAAACTCTATTTAAGATTAAATTTTTAAAAAATGATTGGACTTCTAGATTGTGGGGAGCGTTTGAACGATACCCTCTATTTAAGGCACACCTTACTTCTAGTCCCATTTCTTCTAGTCCCCGAGAGGTGTCTATAATACATATAAATTACATTCTTATAAAGATTTTTTAATTTTCTAACAGATCAACTTCTCTAACTTTACTTGGTCCAAACAACGAAACATCTAATAGTTTAGAACAACAGCAATCACAATCCTTATCCCCACATAAAGAAGGAATTCTGGAAATAAGAGAAAATTCAAGTGAGGGAGGTGATGGTGCGTTTTCGCCTGATTTTGGAGATCGAGTGCCTTTTATTGACGAATCAGCACAGTCATCAGCTATGTCTACACCTAAAGACCTTAGAGAGGAGGAAGAAAAAGAAAATAAAATGCCAACTAGAGTTGGCCCAAATTCTTTCCGGTCACACTCTGTGCCGTCTCCCAATCAACATAAAGAAGAAAAAACATTTATTCCAATAGATTGCAATAATGGAGGGTGTAATAACCAAACAAATGTTGATAATTTAATGGAGGTAAGCGGTACTTTTTCGTCATGGGGCTGCAGATAAATTTTTTAAAATGTCATGAATATGAGCAAATTATATCTCATTCAAAAGAGCTCATTGAGCTGTGTCGAATGACACCAAAATCCGCGTATTATGACTGTTGACTCAGCTCGTCACTCGCTTTCGAATGATTTATAATTTGTCCATATTTGTGACATACATATTAAAAATTTTTATGTGCGGTCCCCTAATAGAAAATATCAGGAAAAAATTTTTTTTCTATACCCCCTAAATTTTTACCATTTTGAAATATTTTTAACTTTTTACATTTTGAAATACAGGAAGAAAAAGCTCTACCAATTTTTGACAAAATTCCTCAACTTCAAATTCGTCCATCAGTAATAACAGTTACACAATTAAATATACATAGAGAAATAACTGCAAATTTTACTGAAGGAATTGGTGGATTAAAAAAATGGGTAGATGCTGCTAGGGGTGGTGGAAGAAATGTAAGAACACAAAGTGAAAAGAAAAGAAAACAACAAAAACAAAAAGGGCAACCACACAATAGAAAATTTTCTAAGGTAAATTAAAAGGAGGTGGAGGTAAAAGGGACGCCTCGATACCCGTTAGATTCGCCTTGATGAGAGCTACATAAGGTGAATGATACCTCACTACTATGTGAGGAGATGCTTGTGAAAAAAAAGTCGATTGGACGTATATTGTGTAATAGAGCCCCATTTTTGTACCATTTTTGAAATATTTTACTCCCAAGAGTTAAGTCAGAAGAGACAGAGCTGTAGCCCTGTAGCTCTGTCAATAAAGCATTTGAAAGCATTGTTAGCGGAGCTCTTAGCAAGTTGGCTATCAGTATTTCCCTTACTTAAGTCGATTACAAATATCGTGTAACTCCTCATTTTATCTCTCTCCAACTCTTTTAATCTTTTATTATTTAATTTAAAGGGTTCTTCATCCCGTTCTGAAAATCGAGCAAGAAAAGCCTTGAGAACAATTACCGTTATTTTGGGTACATTCACTTTATTTTGGACTCCTTTTTATGTTTTGGCTACAATTTATGGATTTTGTGAACGTTGTAGTAGTTCTGCTGGTAATTTAATTTTGTTTAAGAAAAAATTTATTTTTTCAAAGGTTTCCAAGCGTTATATACAGTTAGTTATATTCTTTGTTATATGAATTCGCCAATAAACCCACTTTGTTATGCTGCTGCCAATCAACAATTTAAGCGCACTTTTAAAAGAATTTTGAGGGGGGATTTACATAGAAATTAAATATTTCTTCGAACCTCATTTCTATGGGGAATAGTACCTCATTAAAGGTACGAGATAGTAATTATTCTCACTTGCCATACTTTAATTCTTGTCATACAAATACTTTTTAATTACCGTAAATGCTCTAATAAATACCCTCTCTCTCTAATAAACTCCAAAATATTTTTAAAAAGGTTTATTTAATTATAAAATAATTATCCAAAAAAGGGTTTTGAATCCACAACCCCTCAAGTTTATCCCACTTTTCACAAAATTATAAACTTTATTAGCATTTACCTATGTTATGTTTATATATATTGCTCACACATGAAATTTAAATAAAATTATGTTTAAATTAATTTAATTTTTTTTTATTTTTTAAAAATAATTTTTAATTTTATTATGTATATACTAGTTTAAAAATTAAGGAAAGCCAATTGAGCAAGGTTAAGTAAACGCCAAACAAACAAATTTAATCGACTATAACTTTCTTTGCTCAAACAGAATAAATTTTATATCAATCGAAAGCATTTTACATATAAGCAGTATCTACATATTTTCCAAAGGTTAGACAGTGTATACTCATTTGGCTCATTTCGCGATTTTAAAAGAAATGTAAAATAAAAAAAAATCAAAATTTTAAAAATTCTTTAATTTTCAAAATTTATTTCCGCCGACAGAAAACACAACGTATAACGCTAAGCAAAATCAAAGAAGCAATCAAAACGCCAACAGCTACGAGTAGAACAAAAGCCCATGTTTGTAATTTGAGGCAACATTCTAAAAGAAGTAAAAAGAATTAATTTATAAGATCATTTTTAGTATTATATGTAAACCCATTATAAAAATTCGAAGGAAGTCTAAAATACTTTTTTATGTTTTAAAATATATATTTAATTAGAAAAAATTAATTTTCCATGAAAGGATTCGAACCCATGACCTTTAAGCTTGAGGTTTTGTAGTCAGCGATCTTATCCACTTGACCAAAGATTTCAATTTGCTTTACTAGTGTTCTACTGTCGATTGAGGTCCGAGAGCGATATCGGTACAACTTATAAACCTCACTATAAGATACATCCGCGATACCAGATACCCTCTATTTAAGATACATCTAATTATAAAATACATTTCAGTCGAGGGGTATTAACAATCGAGGTTTGACTGTAGAAAGGGAAAAAACGATATCCTCTATTTTAAGACAATCCCAATAAAAAATTCGATCCCAATAAAGAGGTCAGACTGGGTAAATGTCCAGCTCGTCTCCCACATGTCCGCAAATGACTTTCAGCAAAAAATGCATTCTGCTGCATTCTTCTCCTTTCCTCTCCCTACCATAGTCTTCCTTGGGTAATTAACTGATAAGTTGACAGTTTGGCGCGAATAACAAAGGAGGCAAAAATGTCTATGGATCCATTATATGTTTATTAATCAATTCTTTTAATTAATAACGCCTCTTTCGTGCCCAACAAATAATTCTGCAACTGAAAAATTCTGGATTCCGTTTTTTGATGACAAATCGCTTGATATCGAGAATAAGAAGCAATCACAACTAAAGATTATTGAATTTTGCAAGGTTTTAGACTTCTAAAATCTGAAATGGATTGCCCGAGTATATGGCTTTTTACTGGTTTCTATCATTACATTATAACCCAATCAAAGGTTCTTATCCACCTGATTTACTTGAAATATATTTGAGAACTCTATCACAGATTTATATTCTTTAATTTTTATTTATTTATTTGTAAATAAACATTTTTCTTATTTGCCTCCTTTGTTATTCGCGCCAAAATGTCAACTTATCAGTTAATTACCCGAGGAAAATTATGGTAGGGAGAGGAAAGGAGAAGAATGCAGCAAAATGCATTTTTTGCAGAAAGTCATTTGCGGACATGTGGAGGACGAGCTGGACATTTACCGTCAGACTGTAAAAAATATAAATTTTAATCTCTCAATTTACCATTATTCAAAGTCCCACAGCAACGGAAGTAATGGAAGACAGAGCTGTCAGGGCAACGAGTACCCACAGCCGGCACGGGACACCAAATCTGACCTCCCTAAAAAATATTTTTAAATTTATTTTTCTCCCTATTTTACCTCAGTTTTAGACAATTTATTAACTGTTTCACTAACATCCTGCCCAAATTCATCAACTTTCCTTCCAACTTTCGAAAGGCCGTCCTCAGCATCTCCAGCCAAAACAATTCCAAAAAGTGTTAGAAAAATAATAAATATTTTCATTTTTTGTGGAGATTTTGGTACTATTAATTTATAGAGGACTTTTTTTGGTTGGACTGATTCCGTCAAATTATATGTCTTTCGAAAGAGCTCGGAAAACTGAGTTGGTCGATGTCGATTGAAAATCGAAAATCGATAGGGGGGATTCTCATTTTTGATTCCCTTTTCGAGCCCTGTATCTTGATTCACACCTCATTCGACTCAACTCGTCGAGCTGAGTCGAATGACACCTACAGTCCATATCCGTTCACAAAAAAGTCCCCTATATGTTAAAATTTTCAAGATTTTTAAAAAATGAAGGAAAAAGTTTTAATTTTAAAATAAAATTTAAAAAATTTTTAGTTGGTTAAAAATTGAAGGAATTAAATAAATGCTTAAGGGGAATGCTGGAAATAAGATTTAAAGAAGGGGAGGGGAGAGAGAGAGGGGGAGAAGAAGTAACGAGAAAGATAAGAATAAAAAAGAGATTGGCAGGCAGAAATTTAAAAAAAGATTTGCCAAAAACGTTATACCCAACTTATCACCACTATACCCCCAGCTTAACACCATTACGTATCCAAAAAGGTGCGCAGTCAATTTACCTGATTTTATGTGTCTCAAGAATGGATCTTAACCGATGGTTAACTTTTTGTTATATTTTGGAGGACAGGGTCTGGGCTAACCAACACAAAAGTTTGGAGTCGCTTCGGCAATCACTCGCTCGGGAATGGGAGAAAACCACCAAAGAAGGTGCGGACTTTTATCCAAAATTTTTCCACGCTCCTTCAACTCTGTATCCGAGCTAAAAGTGGGTACTTCAAGAATTCTTGATTATATATTTGTTCCTTATTTATTTCTCTATCATTTAAGCTTTATTTGATCTAATTATCTTTATTTTGGATAAAGTTATGTCATAAATTATCTGCCCAGTCTCTTTCTGGTCACCCTGTTCATACCAAACTCATCACTACTAAAGTTAATAATTTAGTGTGATTAAATGGGATAATCTTAAGAAGCTGGCAATAAAATACTATGAAAATAAGAGAATGTTAGAGAAATATACAAAAAATATAACAGTCAGAGAAAATAAAAAAATAAAACTATATTTGAATTTATTATTTAAAAAATAAATTGAGAGAGAGAGAGAGAATGCCTCGCAACCATTTTAACGTCTTTTTTGGTTATTTATTGTCTCCAAGGACAACCATTTATCCCTTTAAGGAAAATAAAAAAAGGGCATTTTTATATCATTTTATTTTTATATTTTTTGACGTTCATTTTTCATCAAAATGAAAACAAAAAAAATGCCAAATTTTTGAAAAACAAAAATAGAAAATGAAGAAATTCTGGAAAATAAAAAAACCATTAGGACAGTTTACCGAATGACAATTCGCATAAATGGAAAATTCACCGAAAGAAACATACGGCGAATTGTCTTGTCGGTAAAATGTCCTGCTACATATTATCGAGATTCTATTGTGAATATTTAAATTTTAGTGGAAATAAAAATATATTTTTGACTAATTTTTTTAAAATTAAATATTTATTTTGTAATTTTAAATAATTAATGGAAGAAAAAAAATTTTTTTATTTGTCAATTTTTATTTAAAATTAAAAAGAAAATAAAAAAATTAATGGGACAAATATGGCAACGAGAATTTACCTAAAAATTAAAAAAAGGTCAGAGAAAAAGAAAATAGCGTAGAAAAATAAGAGAGTGTTAGAGAAAATATATTTAATTCTAATTTAGATCAATTAAAGGATTAAATTTTATATATTTTCTTTTTAAACTTATTTTAAGAACAAAAATTTACAAAGATTATTTTAGGAAGGATTTAAGCATTGGGGGCAAAAATTAAATATTCATTAAGGAATTTAATTATTTTTTAAAAGCTTTTAAATTAAACTTAATACACCGGAAATGGGGTTTTTTAATGAGTTACAATCGGACCTCAGGACACTTCAATCCCTTTATTCCAGTCCCATATTTTGGAACATTAGGACAATTCACCAAAAAACAACTCACATAATGGATAATTTTCACCGAAAAAGCAATATAAAGTGAATTGTCTAAATGGTAAACTGTCCTAAAACTAAAAAAATTTTTTAATTTTTTAAATAAACAAAATAAAAATCATTATTCCCCCAATTAAAGGCAAATTTCTTCTCCTCAAAGCAAAAGAAGACGAATAAAAAGAATTTTCCCCACGTCTTGTCACCATCCATCCATCTCTTCCTTCCATTTCTTTATAAGGAAAGGAAGTTGTTGTTGGCTGGGGGGGAAATTTTTTTGAAATTTTTTTCCTTTTTTCTTTTTGTGTTTTTTCGTTTCCTTTAAATTTTTGTTTTGTTGAAGTGCTTATTTTTGGCTCTTCAAAATTTTCTTCGTGGACAGCAGAGAGAGGGCGACGCCATGATTCTGCTTAAATTAATTAAAAATTTTCATGTAATTTTTTTTGGAAATTTTAGAAAATAATTTTAAAAAATTAGAGTGAATGAGAGGTTAGAGAAAAGGAGGAAAGTTTTAGAAAATAGTACAGAAAAAATAGAGGGAAGATATAGATAGTGTAGAAAAATGAGAGGGTGTTAGAGAGAAAGAATATAACGGGCTGAGAAAATAAGATAATTTTCAAAAAAAAACCCCAAAATAATTTTACTGAAAGTGATTTAAGTAAAATAGTTTGTAAAATTTAATGGGATTAAAAAGAGGGTGAAATACTTAGTTGTGGACCAATAAAGTATTAATTTTGAAAAAATTTTTGTCTGATGATTAATAAAAATCAGAAAAGGAAACTTTTAGAGAAATAGTAAAGAATAGTTTGAAAAACCGGTTTTAAGAAAAAAATTCCTTTCATAACTTTTAGAATAAAAAAATTGTATTACGAAATAAGAGGGGTGATAGACAGAGTTGCGTCGTAATCGAAAATTTTTTTTCGTAATCGTAATTCGTAACTCAAAAAATGCCGTAATACAGACCCCCGAACCACCGGGGCGTAAAATCATAGGGACTGGAATTTATAAAAATGATAGCTCATTCGAAAGAGCTCGTCGAGCTGAATCGAATGACACCAAAATCAACGTAAACGGACACGGGTTGACAAAGTTATGACATTGTTTAGATTTACCGGAGTCGACGATTTATGTTATATCTTTGTCAAATCAAGTCGGATTTTGCTGATTTCGGTGTCATTCGACACAGCTCGATGGGTTCTACAATTGTTGTTCAGACTGACCATTTTTACATATTTTTCGAAAAAACTGACTGGGGGGGGGGGGGGTTGGGGGGAGGGGAGGGAAACAAGTACCAAATACGGCATTTTTTGAGTTACGAATTACGATTACGAAAAAAAATTTTCGATTACGACGCAACTCTGTCTATCACCCCTCTTATTTCGTAATACAATTTTTTTATTCTAAAAGTTATGAAAGGAATTTTTTTCTTAAATTTTTTAAAAAGGAATTTCTTTAAAAAAAAAGGAATTTTTTTTCCCACTACACCAAGGGGACCAACTTTCTTTAAGAGTTGTTATTGACTGGATTGTGAAAATTAAAAATAATTTTACAGAAATTTTTTACCAAAATTTTCCAGATTTGTACTCAATGTATTAGTCTCTTCTGGTCCAATAAAGTGTTGTGTTTGTCCATAAATTGGGGGATTATTATTTTGATTTATTTCTCTAACATTCTTTTCTTCTTCCTTAGTTTCATCATCTTCATATAATTCTTCTTCTTCGTCTTCCATTTCTTCTTCATTATTTAAAGAAGTATATATTGGGGTTGTTGTTTGTATATTTTGGTCTTTAAATAATTAATTATAATTAAAGAGTGGGTCCCGTCAATGAATTAAAAGAGCGGCAAAATCCGATTTAAAGACTTATGTTAGCCAAATTCTTAAAAACGATTACATACGGAGTTAAATTAAAAAATTGGGTGCCTGATTTATAGAATATTTCAATGAGGCATTTTAATTGTGTAAAATATGAATTGGATACCATAAATGCTCCAAACTCTCTGAAAGAAGCACTCTCTCTCTCTCTCACTCATATAACCACACTCTACGAGAGGATAAAATAAAAAAACATGTGGTTCTATTAGAACATTGACGGTATTCTGGATAAAAAATACAGGCACAAACCCACCCCTACTCATAACCTATTATATTATGTACCCCGTCTGGTCAAACGCAAATTTTTTACCAATAGCCTGTTCACATTGAGGTCCTTCAAACATTCCAATTAAACAAATACATTTATGTACTTCCGGTTTTTTTACCAAAAAAGAGCAAACCCCTCCATTTAAACAATTCAAATTGCATTTGGATTGGTCTGATAAAAATGCCCATTTTGCCCAAGAATTGTTTAAAATAATTAAAAATAAAATTGAAAAATAAATAAATTTTGAAGACATTTTTAAAAAAATATTCTGAAAATTGGAAAAAAAAATTAATTTTCCAAAGAAGGATTAGAACCCATGACCCCTAAGTTTAAGGAGATTCTGTAGTCAGGGCTCTTATCCACCTAACCAATAATTTCAATTTTGCTTTTCTAGTTGATTGATATCAGTCCAATCTCTTGCTTACCTATACATTCAAACCTCATTATAAGATACCCTCAATACTAAATACACCTCTATTTAACGTACAACTCATTATAAGGTACGTTTCAGTCGATGGGTAATTTAAAAGCGAGGTTTAACTGTAGAAAGAAGACTATACCCCCTATTTAACATACAACTCATTATAGAAAACGATTTTTTCTGCCCAGTGAAGTCTGATTGATTTTCAAAGTCTTTATTTAAACTTAGCAAAAGAAAAGTTTTTTTAAATAATTTTTATAAATTCGATTTTTATATGAAAAAGACGGAAAAAGACGGATAAAAAGACCAAAAGAATAAATTTTGAAAGCATAAAAATTTCCAAAGGGACTTAAAAGTGGACAAAAAAAAATAAGTATTAGTAGATTTTGTTGCGAAAAAAACAATTTTGGGGGTAATTGACTGAAAACACAATTGACCGAAAATTAAATAAAAATAATGCGGGGAATGATGGTTTTTGGATACTAATTTGTTTTGGGACTTATTTCAATTGCCCGCAGATGCTGTATTTTGTGGAAAATCTGCGGAATCAGTGGAATGTTTGTTTTAATTAAATTATGTCCACAAATCCTGTAGGCCCCAGGGATGACCGAAGTTTCGTTTCGATGAGACGTCTCCGAATTTTTTTTAGGAAATTCCCTTCCTCGTAGGAACAGACGCCTTTTTCTCAAAAAGAAGTTTTGTGCTTCGTAAACAGAAACTTGCGGTAAAAGGCCCTCAGTTCCCAATCAGTCAAAAGTCTTTTCGGCAAAATGTCCCTATAAAAGATTTTTCTTCATGAAAAGGTGTGGAAATAATAAATAGGAAAATTTTTTAATATAAAAACAGTTTTTTGTGTTTCCTTTTTATTTTTTGCAAACACTTGCTTAAGAGTGTTGAAAAACCAAGGAAAGAGAGGAAATGCTTTTCTCGCCCCCGCTAACTGAGATAAATTTTATTTTTGCACGTGTGAAGGGATAAAACATGCTAAAACGAAAGAAGAGTGTTTGAAAATTTTATTTTTTTTTATTTGGGGATGATTGGTCAAAACTGTACATATTTATAAAGAAAAGTCATTATAAGGAGTCCTCACTTATAATGAGTCCTACTCGGATTCGAACCCTTCAACCTCCTTGAGTTAGCTCGACATGACCCGCATCACTTCGCACTAGGAAGACGAATACCAAGTTTTTGTATACAGTATTCGATGTTCCCTTGTTAGTAAAAATTAAGCATTAAGTTAATCTACCCGCGCAGAAATCGAAGCTACTATGTACCACCTAATTGCTAGGAGCTTCGCTAACCATGGTGTTCAAATGTTCTACTGACTGAGCTCCTCCCTTATGTATACATACATACATAAAAATTAAATTAGAAATACATATGTACAAATTTCCTATAGCTTCGAAGAAAAAATTAATTTTCTAAAATTTTCTGACTAATCAAAAAAAAAAGAAAGAAAAAGTATTAAGAAGAATTAAGGAGAATTAGTGTAGATTTGTTAATGTTATGAGGGAAATCGGACAATTTTAATAGGAAAAGAAACAACACCGCAAGAAGGGAAAAAGGTGTATGTATGTATAACAACTGACACTTTGAATATAAAAAAGTTTTTTGTAGAGAAATGATCGAAAAGATTTTGGAGGGCTTTAGTATTTCTTTTTTGCTTTAAAGATTTTATGTACTTACATTTATTTGGATAAATTTGGAAAATAAAGAAGCTTTTAGGGGATGTTTTAGAAAAACTCGTAATTTGTTATGGATTCTAAAGTTTAAATTAAAAATCAAGGATCATTTTATGAATGGTAATATTATTGCCAATTTGTCACTTATACACATGTTGGAATTTTGTCGTTTATGCACTTTTTGACATTTTGTCGTTTATGCACTTATTGGCAATTTGTCGTTAACCGGCCCGTTCTGTTTTTTGTTGATTAAATAATTTTTTGTAGGTTTAAATTATTTTTTAAATTTTTTAGAATAATTCCAGCCACAAAAATGAGTGGTTTCTCAGAATTTACAATGCGTGAAAGACTTATGAAGTTAACGAACACAACACATTCAATACAAACATTATCAATGTGGATATTACATCATCAGAAAAAGAATGCTGATGCTATTTTGGATACTTGGTTAAAGGTTTATTTCGGTAATAGTGTCGTTTCCCTGCCCCATTTTTTCCTCCTCAATTTTATACCCTATATTTGTACGGAATGGTCAAATTTTCCCCTTTCTTTCATCAAATTTGCCTTTCCATATTTTGCCTAAAAACAATCAAAAAGATTAATTTGTGATATTTAAAAAAGTATTAGAGTAATGAGAAGAATCATTTTCCCAATTAATAAAAATGGAAGAACTAAAGAATTTCAAACCTATTGATTTATATGAAAAATTACGTTTGAGTGATAATGATTTCGATGCATGGCTTGAGAAGCTTGGACTTCTTCATGGAAAGAGAACTTGCTACAAATGTGGGGGTCGAACAACAATAAGTGTTAAAATAAGTACCATTTAAAAAAAATAAGTTCCATTTTTATTAATTGGGAAAATGATTCTTCTCATTACTCTAATACTTTTTTAAATATCACAAATTAATCTTTTTGATTGTTTTTAGGCAAAATATGGAAAGGCAAATTTGATGAAGAAAGGGGAAAATTTGACCATTCCGTACAAATATAGGGTATAAAATTGGGGAGGAAAAAATGGGGCCGGGAAACGACACTATTACCTTTATTTCTGAGATTGTGTAGAAGGGAGGCTTTTTGGGGATTTTTTCTTACGGATTTTCTGCTGATTATTTTTTTGCGGAGACTTTTTGTGATTTTGCGGACTTTTTGGTGGAAATAAATTTTCGCAAAAAAGCCCCTCAGTCCGACAAGTGCCAAAATTATATTTAATTTTTTAAATTTAAATAGGAAGTTAGAAGTATTACAGACAGTGAACGCCTTTTAAGTTTAATGAATTTGGCAAATGATGTTATTCAAAATGCCAGAAAAAAAGCCCCAGCTTTTATGAACGCTTTTTACGAAGTTCTTCAACCTGCTGTTAGGTTGGGGTTTTAATTTTTTGATCAGAAAGTCTTTCTAACAATATATCTTCTGGCTGGGTGGTTTAATGAACCGACTAGGAATAAAATAGGGGAAAGGTTCGATCCTTTTTCAGCACCTGCAGGCGAAAATTTTGGGGGTTGCAGGCAAAAAAAAATTCATTTTTTTTTATCATTTCCCTCCCAAAATTTTGCATTTTCTCATTTCAGGGAGCTTCAGCACTCCCCCTGGCTACGCCATTGCTCG
Source organism: Meloidogyne arenaria (assembly GCA_036172955.1). NCBI lineage: Eukaryota > Metazoa > Nematoda > Chromadorea > Rhabditida > Meloidogynidae > Meloidogyne > Meloidogyne arenaria. The sequence continues at coordinate 5,650,493 of JARQAB010000012.1, read as the reverse complement.
AAGCCTGGGGTTTTTCGATCTGTAACCGAGACCCGATCCGAAGAAAATTTATAAACCTGACCCGAAACCTGATCCTCTAACTTTTTTTTTCAAATCGTATTATGATATAACTTTTGCGGATAAAATTTGCGGACTTCTAAAAAAAATTTTATTTTCAGTCACATTTCAAAAAATGCCGATCAATACCACAGACAATTGTTGGAAAGGATTTTGTCTGTTTGGAGAGAAAGGGGAATTTATTCAACTGAAAATTTGGATTTACTCGTTAATTGCCTTCAAGAAACGTCCATCTCAACACCAAATCTTATTTCTGATCCAGAAAGTCCAATTCGGACTGATTCTCCTTTGTTACCTTCAGGCTCTCCAGGAAGTTCCTTGGACAATTCTAAGGTTTGTTGTTGACAATGAGACTTGATCAGTGGAGGGAGCCTTCCTTTATTTTTTTATTATTATTTTTCTCATTTTTAGAAAATCAAAGAAGAATTTCATGCATTTTCTAGCCTCAGTACAAATATGGTTTTTGTTTTTAAATTATTAAAAAAATTATTTTTTTACAGATTAACCTCCTTAGACGCTTAGAAGACCCCGCATCGGCAGACGTAAAAATTAGGTTTAATTTATAGGAAATCCCGGAGAATCGTGGTCCCTGCGAAAAAAAGTTTAAAAATAAGAAAAAGGGTTTTTCTAGGGTAAAAAACTATGCTGATTACGAATCTGAACTCAGATTTTGAAAAAGTCGAATCCCGAACCCGAATATAGGTCCTCGAATATCGAAAAACCATAGAGGGGACCAAGCTGATTTTGGAGTGAAAAATTGGAATATGCAAATTATACCTCATTCGAAAGAGCTCTTCAAGCTCAGTCGAATGACACCAAAATCACCATGATTGAACAAGATCGGACAAAGTTATACCACAAAAAACAAACAACGTAAACCTATGTTTTTTGTGTCATAACTTCGCCCGATCTTGATCAATCACGATGATTTTGATGTCATTCGACTCAGCTCGTCGAGCTCTTTCGAATGAGATATTATTTGACTGAGTTTATTATTCGAAATTTTTCCCAAAATGTCAAATGTCCGAATTTCGGGTTCGGGATTCGACTTTTTCAAAATCCGAGTTCAGATTCGTAATCAGCATAGTTTTTTACCCTAGAAAAACCCTTTTTATTATTTTTAAACTTTTTTTTCGCAGGGACCACGATTCTCCGGGATTGCCAATTTATATTTATAAATTCTTTAAAAAATTATTTTCTAGACAGATAATTGCTGCATATCCTGAAGCTATAGCTAACCCTCTCCTTCTTAAAGAAATTAAAACTTCAGAGGGAGTAGCTGCTTTAATGGCTAAAACTGTGGAGGCTGTGCCGGGTAAATACTTTTTTTGAGACTAATGTGAATTAAAATTTGTTGCCTATGTATGGCTTGGTTTAACGGTTTAGTTCTTTGTTTGGTGGGTTATTGTGGTCATGGATTGACCCCTCTTTGGTGGTGTAGTGTTTGATCCTTTGTTCTTAATTTAAATTACATCGAGTAAATTACTGGGTATAAAATTACATTTTTAATGAAAAATTGTTGGTGAAATTGTATGCGTGGTCTAACCCCTTTTATTTTTATTCTTGAAAACTCTGTAGTGAACCTTTTTTTAACAAATTTTAGTTGTCGATGCATATTGCACTAGATTACAAGACGAACTTAAAGAACGTCAAAATCTTCAATATCTTATGGCAGATTATATAAAAGCTTTGGACCAAGCAAATGAACGAAATAAAGCACTACTTGATTCTGTTAAAAAGGGAATTTCAAGGTTGGATGCTGAGAAAAAAGAGGTTTTTGAAAATTATTTCTTTTTGAAATCTTTAAAATAAAATTCTAGTTGGCAAAACACATTGATTCTTTGCCAGGTTATTTTGATTAATTCTTTAAACTTTTTGGGCATGTTTCCTTAATTTTCAACCGATTTGAATAGTTCACTTGTCGTTTTTGAAATATTTCGATATGGGGATGGGGTTTTTTATTAAATTGGGCCGATTTTGCTTGAATCCGAATTTCGAGACTCCTTGAAAAAAGTAGAGGAGGAAAGAAGGAGGAGAACCTTTCTTACTTTCCTTAAAGTCAGAAAAAGGGAATTTTTCTGAATCATTCCCTAACCAATTTTTGTATCTTTAAAATTGAGGGGTTCTTTTAATTTCTGTTTGAATTATCTCATTTTTTTTTACTTTATTTAGATCTTTCACAAATCGCTGGAAGTACAATATTACCGCCTTTGGGTGAACTTTTTACTTCGTCTTGAAGGATCTTTCTTTAAAAGTTTGTTACATTTTAAATTTATTTTCTCCTTTCGATTGTGTACATTTTTAATAATAATAAAAAATAACAATTTAATACATCACCTTTTTATATTCTTTTTTAAAACTATTTACTCTTTATTTTTCTTTATAATATTTCCAACATTCTTTTTAGTTCAATAACTAATTGCCAATCAGCCTTTGTCAAGTCATCACGAAAATATGTTTTACAAACATCAATAGATTCTCGAGTTATCTTAAAAATATATCTTATGTTAAAGATTTAATTCTAAAAGTTTTCTCAAGTTTTTCTGAACGTTCTTTTAAGAATAAAAAACTAAGTCGGATACTCACTAGGTAGAAGCTTTTGCTATCATAATCTCATATATTGACAGAATGGTTCGACTAACGAGGGCACTCCCAAAAAAACCGGATATCCGAAAATTTCCAACTACCTGTCAACCTTACTCGCGAACATGGTTGGCAGTTTCGGATATCCTGAAATTTCCCACAACCGCCTACCTTACTTCCTATCAATTTCGTATTCTTTGAGGATCATTCGATAGAGCATGGTCGACAATCTACCTATTGTCAATTTTTAGTTTTTTTTTTCAAAAAATAAAAACGAAATTTACACTTGCAGTTCGGGAGGTTCCTTCGTAAACCTATCCTACAATTTGATTAGCCTCAAGAAGAAAAAGAAAGAAACTTTTTCAAACCTTGCTAATAAGAATATCTTCATGAGTAAAATGCCTTCCATAAAGCTTTGGTGCATCTCCCGTTGTGTTTTCTATTTTTATACAAACTTCATCACCAGCTTTAGCCATCTCTACTTGTTCATGATTTTTTTCTATTGAAGAAATTGTTCCAAGGAATACAGGCTTAAAAATTTCAAAAAATTTAAACTTAAAATCAAAATAAACCCCTTCTTTAGTTTTAGCAGTAACAGGAGTTCCCTTCTTTAATTGCCCAGCATCAACAGAAACACCACAAACAATTGGATTTCTTGCATTAAAAATATGTTGTGGTAAAACACGTAATTTATAAGGAAAAATAGCCAAATGTTCATTTTCTTTACGTCGTTTAAGAGCTAATTCTTTTCTTAAAAAGAAATTTTTTTAGAAATTAATTCAGTTAGATGTTATGTACGGAGATTTAAGGAAAGATTAATTAAAGGATTAAACTCAAGACTGCCGACCCGTTTTACGAAAATTGTGAATAGATTTCAGTCAGTATAAATCCCTAGTCCAGGCCCATGACCAAAAGTAGATTTAGTCGATCTATCGTAAATCCATCTACCACAGAATCAGACGTAAAATTCTTAGAACGGATCATATTTTGACATAATATCTACATTTGGCTATGCCGCATTTAAAAAAATTAAAACTAACCTATAATTCAAAAAGCTTTCTTCCAAATGATAAATAATATTTGCTTGGAATATTCTCACTCCTTCTTTATCAGCCAGCAATTGAACCTCTCGATCCACTGGAACATCAAAAGCGAGAATACAGGCAAATTCAGAATTATGTTCAAGCATTGCTGCTGCTTTCTGTACATCTCTTTTATGAACTGGTCCAATATTTACATTTGAATACTTTAAATAGAAAATTAAAAATTATATGGCCGAACATCATTATAAGATAATCTAAAAGTAAGAGATACCTCTCACAAGGGAACATCGGCTAATTGTACAAAAATTCGGTGATTTTTTGGTATCGATCGATAGAGGACCATCGACCTCCTATTGCGAAGTTGTCCTTTTTCTTGCAAAATCACATTGGGCCGAACTATGGCCGATCAAATTTGGACCGCTAGTCTAGAGCTAAGGGTAAATGAGCAAACTCTCTCCTTTTTCATTTCCCGCATCACTTCGCAATAGGAAGTCGATGGTCCATCATCGATTGGTACCAAAAAATTACCAAATTTTTGTACACAGTAGCCGATGTTCCCTTGTTAGTTTAAGATACTCTCAGTAAAAATACTTCTTGGTTTAAGATACGTTTCTTAATTTTTGTTTTAGCCAAGAGGAGGAAGTCTTCCAATAAACGATACCTTTAATTTAAACTACACCTCTTTACAAGGTACAATTTTTCAGTCCCGAGGAGTTAGTGTGTAATAAACAAAAAGGTTAGAGTGTAATAAAATTAAAAAACCCATACCGGAATTTTTTGTGCTCTCAAAAACTCTAAAAGCGCTTCTAAAGACCCTAAAGTACTTGCTTGAACATAAACTCCTTCAGGTTTCTTTTTTATTGCCATAAGAGCATTTTTTAATTGATCTTCAGCATCCATTCTATAAAGAAAAAAAAGTTAATTTTTCTTTAAAATTTTGTTAAAATTAGACCTCAAAACTTCAAGTTCATCTTCGCGATGTGCAACAAATAAAGGAAGACCGGCAATTACTTTCTCTAAATTTTTTGCCAAAATTTTAATTCCTTGTGCGCCATTAATTTCTTTGTAATGCTCATAATCGGCTTTTACACGTATTTCTTTTAAAGGCTTAAAGAAACAAATATTTTGTGAAATATTTTTTTGATTTCCACTAAAAGAGATCGACATCCTTCCATAAAAATTCTTTATTTTGCCTCGCCTTAGCCAAACATATCATATTCAATGGATGTAAGTCACACGACGGGAATACGGGTTTTTACAAGCGTTAGACACGGTTCGGTACTATCGCGGTACTACCGTCAGCACCGGACCGGTACTTTTCGGTACTACCATTACCGGAAAAATCCATTTGCCTAACACCAGTTTTTACGAGATTCAGTTCCGAAATCCTTAGTTCTAGATGACAAAGGGATTGCCGGAATTGATCCAAGCGAAATCACGTTCGACATTTTGAACCTCACCTCTGTTAAAGATCCTTAATTTGTGACTTAACACATCCTTATAAATTTTAGAATTTTACTTTAGACATTACCAGACTTGAAAATTAGATTCCTACACGAAACGTCAAAATTAATAAACCTGAGGCATTAAAAGGTCCCTAATAGGCGTTACAATAGGTCCATCACTTCCTGTCAGAACAATAATATCGTTAATACGCAAAGTACCATTAATTAAAATAACATCAATTGTTGTGCCCAAACCAGGAAGAGAACGAACCTAAAAATTTTTAATGAGAAAACTTGAAAATAAAATTAATTTTTATGGTCCGTGAACCTGTAAAGCCATTCAAACATTTGTGCTAAATTTATTCTAGATTCAACTAAACAAACCTCCATCACAATACAATCCAGCTCTTCAGAAAAAGCAAGTCTTTCAAGATATCTATTTTGACATTGGTCTACAATATGTGCCATTAAATTCCCAATTCCATCACCCAAAAAAGCAGAAGTTGGGACAACACTTATATATTCATCAAAATTTGTATTTTTATTTGCCAATTCTATATTTATTCCCTAAAAAATAAGAAAAACAAAAAGTTTGTCTCAAATAAAAAAATTAAACCTGTTCAGAAAATTCTCCAACAAGTTTATTAAAACGCTCTCTAAATTCTAATTGTGTATTTGTTGGTTGTGTATTCATATGTTGCCAAATATCTTTTCTTGGATTTGACTCATATTTGTAAAGTCTGTCAACCTGAAACAAAAAATTTTTAATTAAAAAAATTTTTGTTTAAATTACATATAAATCTTAATTTTCTCAAACAAATATATGAAAAATTTTACCAAGCAGGAATCGAACCTGCAACCTCTCGCCAAATTTTTAGCCTACCAAATTAAGTCGCTTAATTCGGAAAAGGAATCGAACACACCAACTCTGACAAATTTTTTGTTTACCAAATTCAAGTACACTAACGATTCAACTGCCGAGTGACTAAATCATTTTCTTTCCTTACAGGGTCAAACTTCATCCTTAAGCATTTTAAGTTAGGTTAATAGTCTAACACTAAATAATTCAAAAGAAAGTACACAACCTTATTCAACGCAACAACAAAAGGCGTCTTTCTTTTAATTAACAATTTTAACGATTCAATTGTTTGTTGTTCAAGGCCATGCATAATATCAACAACTAAAATAGCAAAATCACATAAAGAAGAGCCACGAGATCGCATATTCCTTTAAAAATAAAATTTAGATTTATATACTAACAAGGAGAGTTCGCGAGGTGTCCGAACTAAAAACGGTCGAGACCGGGCTCATTCGATAGAGAATGTGCCCTTTCTAGCAAGGATTTTTTGCCGTTTTTGCCCGTTTTTTGATCTAACCAAAATATGGCCCTCCAAAGTCCCAAAATTTGGCATTATTTTCCCCCTTCAAATATAAACTTTAAATAATGCTTTAAATTTGTTGTTGCGGTGGTGTAGTGGTGATTGTGCTTGCGTTACCCTTTTTCTCTAAAAAGTTCGATTCTTTTTTGGGTTTTATTTTTTTATTTAATTGTTTTAAACATTATTTATTCCTTTTTCAGCAAAAAAAATTTGTTTGAAAAAAAAATTTTTTTTAATTTTTTTGAAAAATTTTTTAAAAAAATCTTTATCCTGACGAGTTTATTGGGTGGAGAGAAGAAGATTCCCAGGGAGAATTCGATCATCCGGTCCGTTATTGTTTTCCATTATCGTCTCATTTTGAATGTAATACACCTAATTGTTTGGAATCTAGTTTTATTCGATGTGCCAGGTGTTTCTAAAATTCAAAAATTTTTAAAAAATAAAAAAAATTTTTCAAAAAAATTAAAAAAAATTTTTTTGAAAAAAAAATTTTTTTTGTTGAAAAAGGAATAAATAATGTTTAAAACAATTAAATAAAAAAATAAAACCCAAAAAAGAATCGAACTTTTTAGAGAAAAAGGGTAACGCAAGCACAATCACCACTACACCACCGCTTATTATTTTTATATTATTATTTAAAAGTTATATTTGAAGGGGGTTATTATTTAAAGTTTATATTTGAAGGGGGAAAATAATGCCAAATTTTGGGACTTTGGAGGGCCATATTTTGGCCAGATCAAAAAACGGGCAAAAACGGCAAAAAATCCTTGATAGAAAGGGCACATTCTCTATCGAATGAGCCCGGTCTCGACCGTTTTTAGTTCGGACACCTCGCGAACTCTCCTTGTAAATAATCAAAAAAAACTACGCAAAGCTTTCGTGTCCAGGAGTATCGATAATTAAAAATCCTGGAATTTTCATTGAATCAGCGGAAAACTAAAAATGAAAAAATAAATTTAATAAAAAATTTTAAATTACATTTTTGAGCATTTTGCACCGTTCTTTAATAGCCAAGTCTGGTACCCGCGTAGCACCAATTTGTTGTGTAATACCTCCAGCTTCACCTTCTTGAACATTGGTTCGACGAATCTAATAAAAATAAAGGAGATTAATAAAAAAAAGAAGTTTGGGGCAAAACCGTGTCAAGCATTTTAGTCTTCCCAGTATCGACATGTCCCAAAACACAGATAATTGGAGAACGTAAAATATCTGCAGTCTTTTTTTCTTTTGCTAATTTGCTTCTTTCCTAATAAAAAAGAGAATTCAAAAAAAAATTCTTCAGAAAATGCACAAACAGCAAAACGGAGTCTAATTTTAGCTACAAGTTCTTCTCTAGTTTCTTTTGAAATTGTTGGAATTGAAGATTCAGAAGCATAACTTTCATCATCATCAGAATATGAGTCTGAACTTTCTTCGTCCAAATTTTGATTTAATTCAAAAGTTGTTGAAGGAATATTATTTGGTTGTTGTTTAATTGAAGGTTTTGGAATTAATTCTTCTTTAATTATTTTTAATTTATCTGGAATGTTAATTTCTCGACCAGAATCAACAATTGTTTCCCAGTCGTCAACAACCTAGAAATTTTGTTTAATTAACAAGTCGAATAGGAATAAATGGGATATACATAAGTACTAAAAGTCGCATAAAATAACTAAAAAACCTCTTCTTCGCCACCCAAATCTTCTTTTTCTTCCACAACTTTTTCTTCTTCAGGAACACTTTGTTGTTGTTTTATATCCTCAACAACTTCACTCGTTTTCTTAGCACCTCGTTTTCTAGCAAAAATAGGCTTCTTTTGTTTCTCCTCATCATCTCTATTCAACTCTGGGACAACATGACCTAAACTTTTCAGATTTAAATCTAAAAATTAATTTTAAAAACCTTGACTTTCAAGTAACTGTCTAGCCTTTGCAGCAGCTTGTTTTTGCTTTTTTGTCAAAAAAGTTCCTTCACGTTTCTGCTTTTGGATTAATTCTTCTTTTCTACGTTTTGCCTCCTCTTTGCGCTGTTGAGCTAATTTCTCCTGAAAATTGAAATGATTTAATCAACATTATCTTTACTATTATTTCAAGTTTCTATCAGACAATAAAGACAATCAAGGACTCTGAAATGGATACGAATCCATAACAATCTCACTATTAACGACTAAATAATACTCGTTCAACAACTTTAGAATTAAGACGATATAATGATGAAAGTTATGCTTCTAAATCTTCAATTCCAACTATCGGGTCCAGATTGGTAGATTCGAATCCTTTTCATTCTTTTTCCAAACTTTTATGAAAATTCCAATCCCTTGTAAACACGAAACGACATTCAAAAAATCCCCATAAAGATACCAAACCTGTTCCTCCTTCTGCCGTTCAAGTTCTGCAAGTCGTCTCTCTTCCTCTTCCCTAGCTCTCTTTTCTTCTTCTTCCTGCTCCTGTTTTCTTCTTAATAATTCTTTGATAAGTTCAGCTTGCTGAAAAATTAAAAATAAATCTTCTTGAATAAAAATTTAAAAGAAAAACCTTATTCTTCTTTTTTCCATCTTTACCCCCTTCTTTTTCTTTTTCCTTATCTTTTTTAGCCTTTTCCTTCTTCTTTTCTTTCTCCTTTTCCTTCTTTTTTCGAGCCTTTTCTTCTTTTTCGTCAAGAATTTGAACCTCAGGTTGTTCCATTTTTCTCAAAAATAAATTTTCTTAATTCTTAAAATTAACTAAAAAAGTGAGTGAATCGACGAAAAATTGAGTGAATCGTGACAACAAGCCGTCCATTTTTATGTTTGGAAATAGTGTGTAAATTTAAGAGAGACGTCAGACAATGAGTTTTCTTTTTAATTTAATACGTTTCAGTGCCTACTTTTTATTGTGTGCTGAAATTGACATTAGAGTACCCGTTTGTTCTAATCAAAAATTATCTTTTAACAAATTCGATCAACAAACAAAAATAAATTTTTTTCAAACATCAGTTTTATTCAATAAAAAAATGTTTTAAAAAATATATATAATAGAATAATTGACCATTTTATAAAATAGAGATTTAATAGTGGAAGCTTTAAAAATTAAAAAAATACACATTTATTAACAGAAATTAAATATTTTAGAAAAAAAAAATTAAATAATTCTAGGAAAATATTTAAATAATGAAAAAAAAAATAAATTTTTTGATTTCCTAGTTTTTTAAGAGGTTCATTCATTTGTCGCGCGAAAGTGTGAAAAAAATATGTATAATAAATTTAATAAAAATAGCAGAGTGGTGGGTAGGTTAATGAGCAAAAAATGTCTTTGAAGAAAAAATCCTAGCGAGTAAAAAACAATTTAGATAATATGTACAGTCAAATCTCGTTACATGTATAAGATACATCCATTGAGGTCTAAAAAATAGTCTCTTAAATATTCAAGTTCGATTTCGGTAATAACTTTTTAAATACTCTTTTAAAATCATCATAATTTTTATTTGCAAAAAATATTTTCTTTTGTTTAACAACAAAAGAAAAAAAAATATACTGTGTAAAATTAAATGAAAAAATTCACTAACAAATACTAATTTTTATTAAAAAATTTTTTTCTTCAATTACTGTCAGACATCGCTATAAGATACCCCCCCTCAATTTAAGATACCATCACTATAAGACACTACCTAGATACCCTCTATTTAAGGTACAACTCATTATAAGAGACGATTTTTTTCAACACACAAGGTGTATCTTATAATAAGGTGTTTGACTGTGTATATTTAAAAAAAAAATAAATTTTTCAGCCATCTTAAATAATTTAATAAACAATTATTTTTTAAAAAAAGAACAAAAAGACTATTTGAAGAATAATGAATAGTTGTTGGTAGCATTATTTAAAAAAATAATAATTTGAATTTTAATATATTAACAATTAAAAAGACAAAAAAATATGAAGAAAATATAGAGAAAATAAAACTAGTGATTTTTAGTGAGAAAGAGAGGAGGTGATTAATTAAAATTAAAAATAATATTTTTTATGTGGGATTATTTCTTTGTTGTGAAGGCGATTGTGTTGAATGAGGAATTTGTTGTTGTGATTGTAACCATTGTTGTTGTTGGGTAGAAGACGGAGGTGAATTAAATTGTGAAATACTTGTACCACCATTTTGTTGTTGTTGATGCCCTCCTCCTCCTCTTCCTCCTTGAAAATATTGTTGTGGTGGTGGTTGTCCTTGTCTTTGAATAAATTGTTGTTGGGAGGTGGAGAATGTTGATGATTCTGAAGGATGCCTCATTTGTTGTAAAATTTGTTGACCTTCTGGGCCTTCCCTTTTTGTCATTTTTAAAAAAGCATTAAATAAATGAGGAGTTTTTCTGAGATCTTTGAATATTGCTTCCTTATCTTCTGGAGAAGTTGCTGTTTTAAACCTTTCAAAAATTCGGTGAAATTGTTGTTGTTGCTGCTGCTGCTGTTCTGGTAATGGATGGCCTAAATACAAAAATTTGTTTTTTTTTGAATTTGTGATAATTAAATCTTTAAAAATTACAATCGGATATCACCTTGAATGCAAAAAAATCATCTCTTATAGTGAGGTGTATTTTAAAAAGAGTGTATAGTCTAGAAAGCTTTCGCCCACTTAGTGGTCAATCAATCTTAATAAACGTATCTTAAAATAGTTTATTCTTGAGTGAAGAAAAAAAAGTGAAGAAACTTCTTCACCGTTAAAGGCGAAACTTCTTCAAAGTTTGGAAGGGCAAGAGATGGACGCCTTAAATAACCATGCTATCCCCTATATCCGTCCAAATACCATTATATCCCCCTAATTTTGGAGGTCAATAGGCCAGATTTTCCTTTTCAGCTTTTTTCAATCCCTTTTAGACGGGATTGAAAAATAGAGCGGCCGGCCGTTCAATTAGAGGGCGAAAATTTTTTGAATTTCTTATTGCCAAGAAGCGTGAATTCGTCATTTTTGGCGCCAAAAATTCAAATTTTTCCAAAAATTCGAAAATATTTCCAAAAGGTCGAAATCGAAATTTCAAAACAGTTCTAATCGACTGTGGACGAGATACTAGACAAAAGACAATAAAAGAATTTGGTAAGATGGTTAATGGCGCTGACTACAAAATCCCTTAATTAAAACTAGGTCTCGGGTTCAAATCCATTCATGGAAAATTAATTTTTTCTAATTAAATATTAAAAGATAATCATGTAAAACATTAATTGTTCTATCAAAAATTATTTCGAAAATATTCCTTCGTCTTCTCACCTCCTCCTCCACGTTGCTGTGAATGTTGAAATCTATGTTGCTGTTGAGGTCTATGTTGCTGTCCCATTTGTTGTTGTTGCTGTTGAACAAAAGACAAATCTTGTTGTTGGCTTGGACTTGGACGAATGCCATAAGAAGGAGGATTTATTTGTTGTTGTTGAGAGATTAATTGGTGTTGTTGTTGATGAATTGTACCAGCTGAGGGAACTCGATGAATACTCGCTCCTCCTCCTACACCCTAAAAATAAATTTTGAAAAATTAAAAAACTTTTTTTTAATTTCTAGGACCGGTGGCATTTGATGAGGATGGGAATTTGGCCCTCCAATTATTTGATGATGATAACTACTTCCAGATTGTTGCTGTTGTTGGCCACCAATAGGAGGAGAGTTAACCATACGATTTTGTAATTGATTTTGAATATCTAAAAAAGTGTATATGTGAAAAATAAGCAGATAATTGACATGTCAAAGACTAAAATTTTTTGAAAATAAAGACCAAAAAGACGAAAAAATATAAGCTTGGGATATATTAAGCTTGGGAATATTAAGCTTGGAAATATAAGCTTGGCAATTTTCCCAAAATCATTGGAAAAGCAGAAATTTTTCTTTTAAAAAATTAAGATAGAATGGTTCGACAATCAACCCGAAAAAACTGAGATAAAAGAAGACAAAAATTTTTCTCATACGATGGAATTCTGCTGGACCATTTAAACGCAAATGTGATTGTTGTTGCATATTTGATGGAATAACTTTGTTAGATTGAATTCCTCCTCCTATATGTTGTTGTATTTGTGAAGAGCCATAAACAGGTTGATGACCTCCCATAAGAGAAGGTGACTGTGAAGGAGGCTGAACCCATCCACCACCCATTTGAGGTCCTCCACTTCCTTGTGATGTTGATATATTGCTTGAAGGAATAGCTACTCCACCACCCCCAACACCACTTCCATTCATTCCACCACCTCCTGAACTTTGTAATTTCATCATTCTTCTTTGCATCATTCTTTCAGCTTGACGATTTTGAGACCGTTTTTGTTCTTGCAATTTTTGTCGAATTTGTTGGCAGAATGGAACCTAAATTAAATTTAAAAATCAAGTCAAACACTTCTATATTAAAGTCAACCTCTTTATCCCTTCGAAAGTCCCTCCCCTTAAATTGAGGTGTGTGTACTTAATATCGAGAGTTTTAACTTAGAGGTGCCCAATAATGAGTGTATTTAAAAACGAGGTTTTTGTTCAATTCAAGTACCTGGCATTTTGGCTGTGTACAATGTTTTGCATGATAACAACAAAGAGCAATCAATTGTTTACAAACAGCACAATTTGCCCCAGCAGCTGCTCTTCTTTTGCACGCCTTTGTGTGCAAAATAACCCTTTTCATTTTGTGACAAGTTCCACGACGACAATTAACATCCCGGCATGTGCAGGCATGAACAAGAGAAGTGATACATCTCTTTATAGATTCATTTCTTGAAACGGCGGATGCATCAGAAGATGCTTTTTCTTCAACAAGTGATGATTTTTCCATATCGTGAGGATGGTCAATTTTGGTTTTGCAGGATTCACAGAGGTCGTAATCCTTTAAAACAAAAAATTTAAATACAAACAGAATTCATGATAAGATACTCCAAGAAGCTTAAAAGATTGTCTCATATAATTATATTAGCCTATGCTATAGGTAACCAACAGTGGTGTGCCATTTCGCCTTCCGTCTTTCGCTTTTTAAATTCACTTTCGCAATTTCGCTGATATTTCATATAACTCTGATACAAAATGTAATACCCAAAAAGTGGAAAGGATTTATGGAAATGCAAACTGGAAGAATAATAACATTTGAAGTTATTTCTCAGAGTTTATGTAGAGGAAAATGATGGGTACGTTTTAGAAGGAATTATGTTCTTGCTCAAGAAAATTATGCTTTTGCTTATTGGAATGGGATAGAGGGGAAATAAAGAATCAAAAAATTTTCCGCAGTAAAAAGTCAGCAAAAAATGGTTGGGTGGTATCTTATAATGGGGATACCCCCTCTCTCCTCCCCAAAAAGGTGAAAGAGGGAGGGGGGTATCTTATATTGAAGTCTGATTGTATTAAAGAACAAAATTAAAAAATCTTACATCGCAAGTATTGCAATGATAAGAAGCTGGTTGTTCACAAACATTGCAAGTATAACTTAACCCTTTGTTTTCTTGTTCTTGTGTATGTAAAGTATAACAAAAGTTGAGAGTTGACCATTTTGCTCTTCTTAATTGACTAAATTCCCAATGTTCATCTCTCGATTTTGCCAAAAAATTATCTCTAGTATCCATCAATTCACAACTAATTAAAGGATCCGGATCTTCAATTCTCGGTTTTTGTCCAATAATAATTTGTTCATCATGGACAGAGAATAAACGAATAGTAAAGAAAACGTCGCGATGCTTCTCCAATTGTTGAAATAAACGATCAACAACAGGATTGCCTGTTGTTACACATCCCTTCTTTTTTGTATTTTGCGCTGATTTTTTAAGGTTACTCTTTTTCTTATGATTATTATTATTTGTCTTTTGTTGTTTTTTAACTGGTAATCCATCATCTGTTTGGAATGTGTCATCATCTGGAAAGAAGGATTTCTTTGGTAAAGCGGGAAGTTTTTATAAAATTGGGTGGAGGTTCGAATTCACTAGGGGTAAAACAATTTTTTCTTGTAAATTTTCCAGTTATAATTAGAAAGGAGGTCCGACCTTATTTAATTTTGAATTTCGCATTTTTCCTCGTAAAATAAGGAAAAGGAAAAGTTTGAGTCTCAAAACCATATTTTTGGCCATAACTTTTTTGTTTCTTAACTGATTTAAATAATTATTATATCAATCGAAAGGTTTGAATATGAGGATTATTTTATCAAATGGAATCTCGGTCTGATCAGATAACACTACAAAAATTTGTATATTGATAATAGCGCGCAATAGTGGTTTTCAATAATTATTCGCCTTTATAACTTTTGATAAAATGATTTGATCAAAACAATCCTAGCCAAAATAATCCTCATATTTAAAGCTTTCAATTGGTACAAAAATTAATTAAATCGGGTAAGAAACAAAAAAGTTAGTGCAAAATGCTTTTTGAAGGAAGCTTTATACCCGAAAGGTTTGACGAATCTTCCGTTTGTGCTTGTTGTAAAGCTTTTCTTTTATCAATTTCTTCATCTTTTTCTGCACTTTGTATACATTCATCTATTATTCTAGGCCAATAATCTCCTTCAAAATATGGTAATTTCGTTGGTGTGTCAAGTCCATCATCTTTTGCTTGATTAAATATATCTTTATAGCTATAAACTGTTCCTTCTTCATTTCCATTATTTAACATTGTTTTGTACCAATCTTGTAATCTTTTAGGTTTTGGAATTTTTTGTTCAGTTGGATGACAATGAAATATATAATCGTCGCCTTCTGAAGGAGGACATGCCCAAATATGTGCCATTGTATAACCAAGACGTTTGACATACTTAAAACAAAATTAAAATTAAATTAAGGGATGGGAAGAGTCGAGAAAAAAGTCGAGTTGGTTTCGGATCGAGTTTACAAAATTTTTTTGATAAGATTTCGGATTTTGAGTTGAAAAGAAAATGGGGTTCGGCTTAAGAAATTTAAGTTAATCTTAAATTTCTTAATTTTCTCAGCTTTCAAAATTACAAATGGAAAAGAAAAAAATTAAATTAATTTAGAAAAGCAGTCAAGAACCATTATTTTCTCGTTTTCCATCTGTACCAACTTATATAAATTTTATTTTTTTTTACCATTATAGGCTCCATACCCTTTTGTAATTTTTCTATGAAAAAGGAGAATGTTAGCGGGCAATCCCCAAACAGTCCCAAAAGAAACAAAATAAATTCCTCAACCTGCAAATATCCCAAAAGAATCTCATAATAAACAGAAGTTCTTAAATGCCTCGGTTGAAAGAAATGAACAGAATCTAGATAAGCTATATAAACACGTCTTTGGTTTGGTTGAGCACAATTGGTTCCATATTCTTGGACATACAAACCAAAGAAACAAACTTCTGTTGAAATACCAGTATCTGGATCTTTCAAAACTTCAAATGCAAAAATGGCTTTTGACCGGTAAGCAAAACGTTCAGGATAGCCAGAGGCTCCATATCTTCAAGAGAATAATTTTTTAATTTATAAAAACCTCCTTTATAAATACCCTTTAGGATTTAAAATATCGTAGCTTATAATGAGGGTGTATCTTAAACTGAAGGTATCGCTCATGAAGCCTCCTCAAACAATAAGCACTAAAAATAGAGTGAGCTCTCGAATGATTCCTTTTGATTTTTAAAGCTGTTGAATAAAGTTATTCAGTGTTAAATCATTTCCGTTATTGTTTTAGCGCCGCAGGCGAAAATCTTTAAAATTTTGGAAGAGGGGGGGGGGGGGCTTCAGCCCTCTGGCTACGCACCTGAGGTGTACCTAATATTGAGGGTATTTACAAATTAGGTTTGACGACTAAATAAATAAATTATTTTAAACACAAACTTTTTCAACATATGAGGTTTAACTTCAACTTCCTTATCAGAACTTGAAAGAACACGAATTATAACTTCAATTTCAGGATCATTTTCATCTAGTTTTTGTCTCAAAAAGTTGTTAACTCTATCTTCAATATAACGACTAATTTGGCAATGTGGCAATTCTAAAAAAAGAAAATTTCAAAAAAAAATTTTAAAAATCAAAAATATTTTTCCATACTTTTGGCAGTAAATTTATTTTCTGGGCGTGGTCTGCTTTTTTCAACACGACATTGTTCACAAATAAATCCTTCAGGATTTATTTTACGATTATTTAATGCACATATTCGATGCCATTTTCTATCACAAATTAAACAATTATCAAAAGGTTCCATATCAACTTGATCATTTTTCATTTTTTGAAACATTGTTTTTGGTATCCAACTGAAAAAAGAAAAGAATAAAAATTAAAAAAGGCCAGACTCCCTTACAAATAAATATAAATTCAGTTAGTAAGTTGACTGAACTAGGGTTGGCGAAAATTTGGACTTTTTCTGTTTTAAAAATGTTGTTTTGTTAAAACTCGGGGCAATTATTTAATGGTTAGATTTTTTATCTGTTTGAGTTTACTTGAGATTTATCGATTTTTCTTAAAAAATTTATTTTTGAAAAAAGCGAACTTTTTTATGAACCGACCTAGTAAAAAAATAAAAAAAAAACAAAAACAAACTTTGGAGGATCAGAAGTATTTTCATTCAAATTAATTCCCTTTTCAGGCAAAGCTTCAAAACATTTAACACAATAAATATATTTTTCAGCAACAGTAACACCAAAACCGCTAGAACTACATTCATACATAAAATATGGTTGATCTCTAGCAATAACACAAGCAGCATTATTTTTAGTTATTCCAAAACAAAATTGAACTAATGGAGTAAATGAAAGTTTCTGTCCACAACAATAACCCATTTGTCTCATTACTGGATTAATTTCTTCAATAAATATTTCGCTTAAACGAGTACACCATTTGTGGACCTTTAAAAAGATTTTTTTCGTAATTTTTAATTAATTTAGAAGAAAGTCAAGCCTCATGATAAGATACCACCTTTGAGGCTGAAAATTGCTTTAATAACGAGGTGTACCTTAAATAGGAAGGTACAGGATCTTAAATGTACTTAATTCTGCAGGTAACTTATAATGGTCTCTAATAAGGAGAGTATCTTAAATTGGAGGTAGCGCTTACTTATTGTTAGCTATGTTCTCCAACACAGAGGCACCCCAAATTTAAAAAACGTCTCTTAAATAGATGTGTACCTAATATTGAGGTTTCTTAAAATGAGGTTTGAATGAATTAATAAAAATGAAATATTTAAAAATATACTTTTGTGTTTTTACGATTGTAGAGCCAAGCATTTTCAAACATTAGCCACAGTTGATCACAAACCTCCCACGGATTTTTATATTTTCCTTGATCTAGCCCATCTTTTATTGTTTTAAGATCCATTGGATTTTTAACAATATCAAAGTAATCCTGAAAAATTATTTTTTAAATTTAACAAAGAAAAATTTAAAGTCCGAAGAGGGTTCAGAATTGCAGTTGCAACACCCAAATCTCTCAAGGGTCTTACAAAAATAAAACAAAAAATTTCAAAATTTTCCCGATTACCACAACTAAAAGTGGTATTTGTCGAACAGAATATTTTTTATTATAAAAACTCCCTTGATGATTAAAAAAATCTCAAGTCCGAAGGGGCTTCCGAGTTTCTGCCTTTTTTTCGAAATAAAAATTACCAAAATCCTTTATGAGGTCCAGGAAATATAAAAAACTGAACCCCAGAAATAAACATAAAAGTTAATTTTATAATAAAAATATAAATAACTTACCGGAATGTTTAACTGCTCCGGATCTACAGGTAAACGGAAAGGGATACATTCAGGTTCAGTATCCCACAATTTTTGCCATACTGGTAATAAATGGCTTCTCAATTCGTTAGCACTAAATATTTTTAGATCACGAATTATAGGTTCCGGAGGAGCAGTTGAAGTGCTTGGCTTAGATTCTTTAGGTGTTGTAGGACGCCTATTATTAGTAATAGTTGAGGCAGATTCTGAAGAAGATGATGGAAATATGTTGGTGTTAGTATTATTAGTTAATTCCACTTTAATTGATGTTGATAGTTCGGAGGTTGATGGAATATCTGAAAAAAATTATTGATTAAAAATTTTATCAATAAATCCTAGGGATTGAATTAATAATACACTATTTGCCTCGCCTAGATTTGTTAGGGCCTAAATCGGGAAGCCCACACCATAATGGAGTGTAACGAATCGGTAGGCCTTTTAACCCCCCCCCCCGAAAACTAGAAGATAATAAATTTAATTATATATCTAATCAAGTCGAACTCCACAACACTTCCCTGAACACGAAATAAAATAAAAATTAAATTTTCCCTTACCAGGTTCCTCAATTTTTGGACGTTTATTAGGTATTTGATCAACAAAATTTAACATTGGTTGATTCCCTTGAGGTTGTTGTTGTTCACCTTTTGGTTCTTGCTTTATTTCTCTAATATGTACTGATTGTTGGTGTATTAATGCTTGATGATGTTGTTGTAAATCTGTCTGTTGTTGTAACTGTCCTCCCCCAAGTTGCTGATTTTGTTGTTCATTCAATCTTCGGTTTTTCTTTTCTTGCAATTCTTTTTGAATTTTGTAAATTTTTTCTGCTAGCATGTGATAATAAGCTTCTTTATCTGGCGCTTGTTCAAACATGTCTTTTTCGACCTTTCGAGCATATGTGATTAAATCACGAATGCGTTGGTCATGAATTGCAGCAGGATCGGGTGATGGAAAAATGGCCTTTAATACATAAGATATTTGTTAGTTATACGAGTGATTTTAAAAGAAAAAATGTCTGCTAAACTACTTCACGAATGTGGATACAAATGTGTTTAGCTTTGCTTGAAATACTAACCTAAAAATCACACCTTCTGCAATAAACTCAGGTTCGTTGACGGGTCCCACACACTTGTAAGTGCATAACAGGGATAGCATGAGAGGGGGGGGGGTCTAACCTAAAAAGTCAAACCACATACTAACAAACTCATGTCAGGTCCGATACGTGACATCACCAATGCAAAAATAGTCTTGGTTTTAATTACACCAGAAAATCGAATTAAACAAAAACTTGGGGCTAACAACAAGATCAGCTAACACCATGATATTACACCTATCAGCTAACACTCTACAACATATTCAAAATTTAATTTGTAAAAAAATAAGAAAATAGAAACCTTAACCAATTTTCCAACCAAATGATTTCTCAAATCAGGAGTTATGGAAACATGCCAATCTCTAGCAGTTGCTGGCGGTTCAGGAAGAGGCATTCCATCATTTGATGAAAATTGTTGTTGTCCACTACCTTGACCACCAGTTTTGTTTGGAGGATTTGTTGAACGGAAAGGATTTGGATTGTATCCATCCAATAAAGTATTGACTGTTGTTGCTTGAGATAGTGGTGATCCAAACATTAGTTGTTGGGAAGAAACTTGACTTTGAGGTTGTGATGGTATTGATGAGTAAGAAGGACCACCACCAGAAGCAGTTGATGATGATTGCTGTAACATTGGACCTCCCCCAACAAGGTTTGCAGGATTTAACATCATATCACCTAAATAATTAAAGATTTAAAAATAGGCATTGAAGCAGTGATTCAAAAGTTTTAAGCTTATAGGAAAGGAAGAAAACATAATTATTTTTGCTACTTTACTTGTGACGAAATAAAGACAAGCAAATAATGAAAGAAACAAGAAACTATGGAATGAGAGCCAGATAATGGGTAAGGATACAAGGAGGGATATATGTATGTAGATCTAATGAGGGCCGGGTCGATTAAGTGATACAATGAGGGCCATAGAACCATTGAATGAGGGCGAAGGGTTCACAGAGGCTATAAGTCCGAAGGCCGGATAACCCCAGAACTGATCAGCAACCAAATGAAGGCCCAAGAAAGACTGAATGAGGACCAGGGATTTAATAGGTGTAGGGGTTTCGATAAAAATAACAAAAAAATTTTTTAATCATTTCTATAAAAATAACAAAAAAATTTTTTAATCATTTCTATAAAAATAACAAAAAAAAACTCCAAAAATTCCAAAGAAAAATTTTTAAAAACCTTGTTTGTGTTCACCACCAGCAACACCTTGTTGATGTGTATATTTTTTAACAGGATTACACACAGGACAATCTTCTTTAGTACAATTTTTCCAATGGGAAATTATTTGGCGAGAAGAAGCACAATGAGCAAATTGACATTGACGTCCATATGTACATTTTACCATGTGTTCCAAAACACCTTTCATTATACTACAATAGGGAAGATTGCAGTTGCTACGATTTTGCGGCTCCACCTATTCAAAAAAAAATTTTTTTTAATCAACAAAAAGAAACCTTGTCTCGTTGTTGACATTTATGTGCATGCAACAAAAGTACTAACTGTTGTTGGATTAATTTTCGTTTTTCAGGATCTTGTGGCTGTGTACTACCCACTAATTGTTGTGGTGGTGGTGGGGGGTGTTGTGGCGGTCCTCCACCACCACTTGGACCAAGTTGATTACGCATTGGTTGTTGTTGACCAGCATCGTTCATCTAAAAAATATTTAAAGTTACAAGAATGAAAAAGAAGTTTAAAATAATAGAAGTGAAAAAATAATAAATGGACAAATGGGTAGTGAGACAAATAAAGAAGAAAATTGGACAAAAGAGATAAAAACTGAAACCAAAAGGACAACGAAATGTGGTTAAGTGGTTCGCAGTGGGATTAGCAACAAGGTTTAGCGACATTAGCAACAAGGTTCGGGTATTCTCGGGTATAATACATACTTTTCTATCAGCACTTCTTTTCCAAAACATTGAAAAAAATCGCAATAAAAAATTTTTTTTTCAAATTAAAAAAAACAAAAAGTTTTGAAGTCTACAATTAACGGTGGTACGAAATTTTCGTCAACGGACTTTTCGTCAATGTGTGGATGTTTTTTATAATTTTAAAAGAAAGAGAAGATAATACATACATGTATGTAAAAGTATTGTCAGATTGAAAATTAAACTTATTTGATAATTCTGAACAAAGTTATAAGCAATTGTGTTACTACAAAGGAAAGGTAGGCTTTTCAAGGCTGAAAATTGGTAAAAAGGAATAGGTTTATGTTACCGGTATAGAATCCAGCGACCGTTGATGTTACAGGTATAGAACCCAGCGACCGTTGCGCCTCGTCAATGCCCCATAGGTTTATGGTGTTTGTTTTTTATATAATTTAGTTATTTGTGGCTTTGAACAGGCCGATTAATTTTCTAAATTTTTTAAAAGCTTTCATTTCTTGATGAAAAGCCGTGTCGTAAGGTTCATTGACGGAAAGCCCTTTGACGAAAAGTCGTACCGCCCAATTAACTAACACCAACTTTAACCTATTTCTTCTGTTCTTATATTAAAACACATAAAAATGTTTTATTGTCAAGAAAAAACCAAAAAAAAACAAAATTTTCACGCACCATTATTCCACCTTGAACTTGAGAAATAATTCCATGTTGAGATTGTGTTGAAGGTACAGAACAGACTGGTTGTCTAGGTCCTCCTTGCATTGCTTGATTTCCATTTACCATTATAGGTTGAGGGCCAGAATGAATTTGTTGTTGCATAGGACCGCCACCAATCATTGCAGATGATTCTACTGGAACACAAGGACCAGACATTATCTAGAAAATGAATTGTCTCTAGAATAAATTTAAATCGTTCCTCGATATGGTAAATGTCCAGTTGACTCCCCCACCTGTCCGCAAAGAGAATGCGCAATTTTCGTTCCTTTTCTTGCATTTTTTTCTGTAAAGAGAGGCGCCCATTTTTCCTTTATGTATGGTATGCCCTTTGACTCATGATGTGAGTAAAAATTTTTGCGTTTACTTTGGCGTTACGAACGCACATTTTTTTGTGCATATATTTTAATTTTTTCAGCGCCGCAGGCAAAAATTTTAAGAATCTTAGAAGGCTGTAAGCCAAAAAAATTAACTTTTTCAGGGCCGCAGTCGGAAATTTTTTGATTTTGGAAGGCCAAGAAGCCAACTTTCTTACATTTTCAGCGCCGCAGGCGAAAATTTTGAGAATTTTGGGGTCGTAGGCGTAAAAAATTCACTTTTCTGACCATTTCCCTCCTAAAATTTTTTCATTTTCCCCATTTCAGGAGGGCTATAGCACCAGAAGCCCCCCCCCCTCTGGCTACGCCCTTGCTAGTAAGGTAAACAGACTGAAATTAGGTAGAAAACTGTCTTAATCTGAATCTTAGCTTTTGGACTTTTCTACTGGATTCAAAAAACCTTAGTCAGTGTAAAAGTTTACAATATTTGATTTTAAGAGAAACATCTAGTCAAGATGCCTTATTTCACAGGGACAATGGTTTTGTTACAGGGACGTCCACAAGCTGTCCCGGGACGAAAAGCAGAAAAATTTGTGTCATGAATGTCGTCAAAACAACATCGATCAAAATGTTTTGATTGAATTGGCTGTTCAGAAATGAAGTTTAATTCTAAACCTATAATTACTCGCCATAAACCTTCCCTCCCTCAAATTACAAAAAAAAATTAGAAAAACCTGATGCCCATTAGAACCAAAACCGGGCGGATGAGGCATTCTATGTTGTGGCCCTATTTGTTGTTGACCAGCATTCATAAAAGAAGGTATTTGTTGATGCGAAGATGTACTTATCATTTGCCCCCCTTGTATAATATATCCATTATTTGATTCAGAAAGAGGTAATCTTTGATGTGGCCCTCCTCCAGGCATAGGTTGGAATTGTTGTTGATGATGATTCCCCCCATCAAAAGAGTTATGACCAACCATATTTTGATTCATTATCATCGTTGCTGCTCTTCCTTGAGGAGGGGTTGGGACATTTGACATTACAGCACCTATCGAAGAGGAATAACATTGAGTGCTTTTCCCTAATCTAAAAATCGAACAGTTCCTTAATGACGGTTCTGAATTTAGGCCAGTCTCAGGGCCGAGTGAAAGACGAAAATCGCACAACCCTGTTCCGGAGAGTTTCGTTACTAGACGGTCCCAAAAGTCTTGTTAGGGTTCTATGATTATATGTTACATGAACCGTAAGGAAAGAAAAGAAAAAAAATTTTTCACATAAAAACCTGGATGCGGATTTTGTTGACGAACAATGTCTTTCATAATTTGTTGTGACCCTGACATATTCGGAGGGAATCCTTGTCTAATAGTTTGTTGGGGTAAGGCACCTCCATGAGCTAATCTCACAGAATTGGCCCCGTACATATTCTGTCTTGGATGCCTTCAAAATTTAAAAAAAATCAAAAAAAAAATTTTTGAAAAAAACTGTGGAAAAGAAGAAAATTGTTGTTGATTGTGAGGTGGAGGAGGACCAGCCATGATTTGTTGTCCTTGTATATAACTTCCTGGAGGCATTGAACTTGAAGGTTGACCGCCAATATTTGGGTCAAACCCTGGTGGCATTGGTTGGCGCATTTGTTGCTGTGCTGCTGAAAGCCGTTGCTGAGCCATGCTTATATTTGAGGATTGAGAACTTGGTGCAGACATTGAGGGAGGCATTGGGCTTCTTAAAAAATTTTTTTTGAATAATTGAAAAGTATCCTCACGATTTTATAAATATCAGGATAGTATTAAGGGTGTAACCTGAGGGGTTAATAGGGATGTGGTCCTTTGGACAGGCCCGTAGCCCCCCCCCCCCCCCACGAAAAAAATCCTGGCTACGGGCCTGCCTTTGGAATTCGGTCACCTAAGTAAATGATAAAAGTGGACAAAAGATACCCACACCCTCAAACAAAAGTCAAACCCTTCTTTACTTGTTTGGGTAATTTCCAGCTGATGAGTAAGACTGCTGCCTAGGACTATTATTTATATTAGAAGAGGCACTAGAAGATTGGTTGTTTAAAAGAAGTTCCAACACAGCACTTGACGGTTGTTGTTGCGGGACTTGACCTACTGAATTTGGTCCATGTTGACTATTTAGTCGTTGCTGAGGTGGGGGTTGTGAGGAAGGATGGCCAATTGAAGGAGATGCTGTTGTGAGACCGTTTAACATCTTTAAAAAGATTAAAATAAACGGGGAAAGTGGCAGAAGATTAAATAAGTTGGAGGCACGAGCAGCGTTAGTTGTTCGATTTTTGGGATTCGGAGCTCGAAAAATTTTTAGAATCAACTCGGAGTATTTTTTCTTCCCCAACTTTTATTATGGAAGGGCTTACGCAGTGTTCTCTTGCTTCTAAAAATCGGGGAAGGTATGTGCTTTAAACTTTTCAGAGGTTGAAGGCTCCACATTCAACTTTTCTTCGAGGGCCTCCAAATTTGCTACGTTTCTGGACAGTGTAAAAAAAGAGGGGAAGCTTAGCCCAAGGGCATAACTCGCACCTTAATGTCATCGTTTTTGATGGAAACGATGAATAAACTAAACAAAACATTTCCTATCCACCTCCGCTATGTTCATGTCAGAAGGAGAAATTTCTGCTTCGCTATTGTTCTGGGCTTTTTTATCTTTATTTTTTCAATATTACTTTTTTTTATTTCAGAATGTTACTCCTATACCCTTTTTCATCTTTAATTTCTCTCTCAAAGCCCTCAGAGAGACTGAGAAATCCCCCCACAACTAGGATGTTGGTTCTTGGAAAATCCTCAGATATCTGGAACGACACCGAAAAATCCTCGGTCCTTCTGCTCCGAACCGACACCCCTACCTCCAACAAACACCTTGCGAGTGATTCCCCTTAAAACACTTAAAAATAAAATACCGGTCCATTATGAACAGGGTTACTTGTAGAACTACACGATGGAACAGAAGACTGAACAGAATGGGAAGATTGTTGTGTCGATTGTTGTTGTTGTTGTAAATCAACAGGATCAAGCTTGTCAAGTTCACTAAACCCATCCAAATCCATTTCATCGTCAAAGCTTGGTTGCGAAGCCATTTTTCTTTTACGTTCAGTAGAATGTTCTTCCATCGTTTTATCTTCACTTGAAGTCATTTTAACAAAAGTTTACAATTTAAAATATAAGAAAATGCTTTTGCAGCGCATGTGCAAAAAGTGGATGATAGGCACTAACACTCCTTCAACTCTTTCTTTGTAAAATATTTTTAACTATGAAAGAAAAGTTGTTAGAAAATGTTCATACAATCAAAGAGAACCCACGTCTTAAGTTTTTCTTGAATACAGTAACCGATCGATTTTCAAGAGGTATACGGTAACTGATCGATTTTCGGTACAAACTAAAGGTAAAACGTCGAGTAGTCTGCAATCTCTAACTATACCAGAATCAGAAAGACCAGAATCAGAAAAACAAAAAAATTTTCTTAACCCTAAGAAAATCAGACCAAAAAAATCTAGGCCAGCAAGACAAGAGAATCTCGAAAAAAAATATAACCGCAATGGCGCCCATGTAAAGACTAGAAAGGGAAAATGATTTTTAATGAGAGAATGCAATGAATATGAGGATGAGGGAAATAAGAAGAGAGATATATAGTGGGGAGTGTGTGTACACCACGCGAAAAGAAGCTTTCTCTCTCTTTTTATTTTTCTCTGTTATTTAACGTTAAAATTTTGCACATCAATATAGTGTTACTGTATAGCCGCCTTTTTAAACATTTTTGAGTGGAACTTTTTTTAAGCTCATTTGAGTTTTTTAATGAAGTCTGCAAATTTTTTGAAAAATTAAAAAAAATTTTTTTTTGAAAATTTGAAAAAATTAAAAATTTTCAAAAATTTTTTGAGGTTTAAAATTCAGGTTCAACAAATGGACTTTTTGTTTAAAAAATTAAATTTAACCTTAAAATTCTCAAAATTTTCGCCTGTAGCGCAAAAAAAGGTGAATTCAATGGACTACAGGGTGCGTAAAAAATTCCCGGAATTAATCAAATGAATTAATTTTCTTTGAAATCAAAATAAAAGTAAGTTTGCACAAACAAAACGTTCAAAAAACTTTTGTAAATAAATATTCATAACAAATTTTCAAAATGAGATCCTCCCGCTGAGATACACGCATCAAAACGCTTCCGAAAATTTCCTACTATGGTCGCGCACCCCTCTTTTGTTTTGATGCCCAGGAATATTCTAATGCCGTCCTAAGTGCCTCTGTTGACGTGTATCGTGTGCAGGGGAGTCTCTGCTCCAACATAGACCAAACTGAAAATCCATTGGATTGAGGACCGGTGAGTTACTGGGCCAAATATCCTTTCCCCAAAATTCATGAAACAACTTTGCACAGAGGTTAATTGTTGTTTTAGCTCCATGTGCTGGTACCAGGTCCTGTTGTAAAATAAAATCATTTTCACCAAAATGTTGATACTTCCAGGGAAGTAAAACATTCATCAAAATTTCATTTTGATAGACATAAGCATTCATTTTGACGTTTCTGGCGATAAACACCAACGGTGTCTTCCAATGGCATAAATTCCTCCCCTTATCATCACAGATTGCGGGAAAAGTCTTTTTTGCACACCAATTAGTCTTTCGGACTAATTGGCGACAATTTTGGGTATTGTGAAAGCGTTGGACGGTAAAAATTTTCACGTAAGTAGACAACACCCGTTTAGCCGACTAACTGCGACCAAACGCTTTATGAAAAGGCATTTTTGGGGGAGTTTTGAGAGGACTATTTGACATCTATTCTCTGAAAAATTTTGGTGCCGTGTGATTTGGGCAGTGGTGAATTGGGCAGTGAGTTATTTGGGCAGTGAGTGATTTGGGCAGTAAAGGTTTTTTAAAAAATAATTTTACACGCAAAAACAATTTGAGTAGCATTATAATAATAATTTTGAGTGATTTGGGCAGTAACATAATTTTTATTATTATTTAAAATTGATAAGAAAAATTCCGGAAATTTTTATTTAACTTAAAGTAAATCCAAAATTTGAACATATTTCTCCAAAACTATTTTGACCTTTTCAGATATTTTGACCTATCTTGAGACCTAAAAACTTAAAATAGGAATTATTTCTCAATTTTTCATACCTAAATCTACTTATCACATAGGGAAACGTCAAAATTGAGACCAAGACGAGTTCAATAAAGGGTAATGTTGTACCTACAACGTTATCAAAATGAAAAAGGGGTGTGTTCTTTGAGTTTTTGTGTAAATAATTTAAAAATTATGTTACTGCCCAAATCACTCAAAATATTCTTCTAACGTTACTCAAATTGTTTTTGCGTGTAAAATTATTTTTAAAAAAACGTTTACTGCCCAAATCACTCACTACCCAAATTACTCACTGCCCAATTCACCACTGCCGTTTTCACCAGACACGAAAATTTTTATAGACTAAATGTTTTCTGAACCAAAAATAGTGCTAAATATGATTATTAACGAATTTTGATGTAATAAGCAATATTTAAACCCAATAGGTGAAATTTTAAAAATTCCGGGAACTTTTTACGCACCCTGTATAGAAAGAAATACTCTTGATGTCAAGACAGTCAAAGCATTGTTGCTTGTAACTGTTAATTTTAACTTGACTTGCTTATTGTTAGAAATTCTCACTCAATGGAAACAATAAATTGTTGGAAAAAATTCATTTTGGAGAGAAATAAAAAAGATTTGGACGTGAATAAAATTTAAGGCTCTATTACACAATATACGTCCAATCAACTATTATGCGTCCAATCAACTTTTATACGTCCAATTAAAGTTTATACGTCCAATGAAAAGATTATGCGTCCAATAAGAATTTATGCGTCCAATGGAAAGTTTATGCGTCCAATCAAATTTTATATGTCCAAACACATTTTTATTAGTGACCGGGCCGTATCCGGCCGGATTTTTCAAGAGTCCGGATACCAAATCCGGGTTTTTTCGCGATCTCCGGATTTTTCCCGACCGGATTAATCCAGAAAAATCAGGCTGGATCCGGTCCGGCTCCATTGCCAAATCCGGATCCGAGTCCATTTTAAACCGGATTTGAGATTGTTCATGTGACGGGAACAATTGTTTCTATTAACCCCTTTTGAGCAAGGCGTTATAATAATTAAAAATTATTTTGATTTTTCTGAATTTATTTTTTCACTGGACATATAAAAATTTATTTGGACGCATAAACTTTTATTGGACGTATAAAAATTTGATTGGGCGCATAAATTTTCACTGGACGTATAAACTTTGATTGGACGTGTAAAAGTTGATTGGACGTATATTGTGTAATAGAGCCAAATTTAATTACTAGAAGTTCTTGATTATTTGAAAATATCAAAATAGTTGTGAAGGCCTTATTTTGACCTTTTTCCAGGGTAGCACTTTTTCCTTATTTACATGCATTTATTGATTGCCTGTTTTTGACCTCTTCGCACTATTTTTCCATATTTTCTACAGTTGCCATATTTTTACCAGTTTGCAATATTTTTGAATATCCGGATATCCGGCCTTTTTCGGATCCGGATCCGACAACCCTAGTGATTACCTTACCGGCAACCGAGTTCTCATGATACGGGCCCAGTGGACACCCTGTTGAATTCTTCCCTTTTTACTCCTGATAAAAAATAAATTTAAGGAGAAGTGTTGTCGTTTTATTGAAAATCTTCAAATTTCCAATATTTTCATTACAAGATACCCTCAATATAAGATACAGCTCTAGTTAAGATACACCTCATCACTAAATATAAGGTACGATTTTCAGACCTAAGGGTGTATCTTATAATGGAGGTTTTTAATTTTTTTTAGACAAACAAAAATATTTTAACTTTTTTTTGGGATTTTCTTCCTTTTTCCTGTAATCTTTCTTCTTTAGATATTTTCTATTTTTATTCCAAGCATTTGCATAAATTTGCCAAGTCTTTAAAAGCAAAAAATTAAGATTAAAAATAAATAAATGAAAGATAGTGTGTATTTATTTATGTACATCTTTTTGGCATTTTGGAAAAAAGAAAAGAATTTTTGAGAAAATATTTTCTCTTTTATTTAATGGATACTAGCGGAGTTGGTCGGCCTTCGGCCGCCCCACCCCGCTAGCAATACAAACAATCAAAAAACCTAACTCCAAATCGACTTATAACAACCTCAAAAGTTGACCCTAATTCAAGACGCTTAAAAAGCGTTACTGTGTAATCAATCAGAACAAACGCGATTATCAAAAAATTGACCATCATGAAGCATTACATAATTACCAAAACATTTAACAAATTATTATCAGAACAATATCTGATAGTGGAGCCTAATTGAATACACACAGGTGCTTGTTTGACACAGCTAGCATAACAAAACAATTCAACGACATAATTCAAAAGCCATCGGCGGACACACCTCGCTAGCCCAAATTTCTCCTCACAATTTCGCCTGCTTCACAATTCCCTTGCTTCAATATTCAGCCTTCTTCACAATTCCCCCTGTTTAATATTCCGCCTGCTTCAATACTCCGCCTGTTTGAATATTCCGCCTGTTTCAAAATTCCCCCTCTTCAATATTCCGCCTGCTTCACAATTCCCCCTGTTTAATATTCCGCCTGCTTCAATACTCCGCCTGTTTGAATATTCCGCCTGTTCAATATTCAGCCTGTTTCACAATTCCCCCTCTTCAATATTCCACCTGTTTCACAATTCCCCCTGTTCAATATTCCGCCTGATTCACAATTCCTTGTTTCAATACTCGCCTGTTTGAATATTCCGTCTGTTTCACAATTCCCCCTCTTCAATATTCCGCCTGTCTCACAATTCCTTCTGTTTCAATACTCTGTCTGTTTCAATATTCCGCCTGTTTCACAATTCCCCCTGTTCAATATTCAGCCTGTTTCACAATTCCCCCTCTTCAATATTCCACCTGTTTCACAATTCCCCCTGTTCAATATTCCGCCTGTTTCACAAATCCCCCTGTTTAATATTCAGCCTGTTTCACGATTCCCCATGCTCAATATTCCGAATGCTTCACAATTCCCCCTGTTTAATATTCCGCCTGCTTCACAATTCCCCCTGTTTAATATTCCGCCTGCTTCAATACTCTGCCTGTTTCAATATTCCGCCTGTTTCACAATTCCCCCTGTTCAATATTCAGCCTGTTTCACAATTCCCCCTCTTCAATATTCCACCTGTTTCACAATTCCCCCTGTTCAATATTCCGCCTGTTTCACAAATCCCCCTGTTCAATATTCAGCCTGTTTCACAATTCCCCATGCTCAATATTCCGAATGCTTCACAATTCCCCCTGTTTAATATTCCGCCTGCTTCACAATTCCCCCTGTTTAATATTCCGCCTGCTTCAATACTCTGCCTGTTTCAATATTCCGCCTGATTCACAATTCCTTGTTTCAATACTCGCCTGTTTGAATATTCCGTCTGTTTCACAATTCCCCCTCTTCAATATTCCGCCTGTTTCACAATTACCCTGTTCAATATTCCGCCTGCTTCACAATTCCCCCTGTTCAATATTCCGCCTGCTTCACAATTCCCCCTGTTTAATATTCCGACTGCTTCACAATTCCCCCTGTTTCAATATTCCGCCTCCATGAACGTTGACATCTAGCACTTGACACATGAACGTTGACGTCTAGCATTTGACACATGAACGTCGACGTCTAGCACTTCAAATGAACGTTGATGCCTAGCACTTGACAAATGAACGTTGACGCCTAGCAGGACAAAGGACACCAACAAACGTAGGAAAGAGACAGCAAAGTTGAGAATGTTTTGGTAGCTGTTGTTGAGAATGTTTTGATAAGACAAAGAAGGAAATAGAAAGTATTTAAAAATAAGCTAAGAGGGAAAATAATATTTAAATAAATAAAGGAGATTAAATATAAGGATGGGAAAAGGGAAAATTACAAAATAAATATTTCAACCAAAATTCAAATGTCAATACACAACAGCCCCCTTTTCTTCACTCCCCCAATCACTTTACTATAAAAGCACCCTTTTCTATAAAAGGACAGACAAACAAACGGACAAACTCTTCTCAATTATATAATTAGATTGGGGATATCCCCCCTCCCCCTCCCCCTAAGGCGAAAAATTGAACCTTATAAGAGGTGTATTTTAAATAGAGGTTGTTAGGGTGGCGGGCTTAGTATAAAAGGCGAAGCCTTTTAGTCAGTTACCGAGTCAGTCTAGAGTCAGTCCGTAGTCGCCAGTGAGTCAGTCAGTTAGTCTACAGTCAAGCCAACACATAGTCTCGCCTATTTCTATTGTATTGTTGCTTTGTGATAAACCTTGTTAGTTAGTCTTTCTGTTAGTATCGGACACAACCGCTAGTCGATACATAACAGAGGTAATGTAACTGAGAAGGTATTTACCCTCTATATAAGATAACCTTCACATCCAATGACCACACAAAATTTTAAAACGTCTCTTAAATGGAGGGTGTATTTAGTATTGGGGGTTCTTATAATAAGATCCCAAAATACTCTCCTTTTTAGATAACCTCTATTTAAAATACGTTTTATTAAAATTTGATTGGCAATTGGGTGGGAGAGCTGCTTAAATTTTACTTGTGTACTTTTGTTGGCCACCATCATTAGTACATATGTAAATCCTTTTTGTTTTTTAAATTTAAATCAGATTTGAATAAACAAAACGCCTTTATATTTGGGTTTATTTTATTAAATTTTTAAGGCTTTTTAAAATTTTTATTTCTTTTATTCGTGTGAGGGAAAGGAGGGGGGGGGGTTTCGGAATCCTAATTTCCAAAATTGTAATTTTATTTTTTATGTCGGCATTAACCACTGCGTAACAAAAAGACTGGAAGGATACCCCTGTTTTTTCAGTGCCCAATTCAGTTTAGACTTTTTCAATGAGTTATGTCGAAAAAACAGGGGTCTTTTATACCATTGGGGCTGAAAAATTTTGTATATAAAAATGAGGTGTATATAAATCGAGGGGTATCACTCTCCCCAATACCACACAAAAAGTATGCTAAACTGTGTTGGGATTCGATATTTTATAGTATAAATGCATATCAGAATTAAGTAAAGTTTAAAACCTGAATTTAAATCAGAATTATTTTATTTCAGAATTTAATCGAAATTTAAGTCAATGTTGTAAACGCTTACTTAGCCGCGCTCGGTTGACCCCAACCTCTTTGATTATAGAACTTGATCTTTTTTGTTAATATATCCCCCCTCCCCCTCCCCAATTTTCATTTCTTTATTAATAACTAAGGCCCGGATAGTTAGGCAAGTAAAAACTGTGAAATAGGCGCCTAAAATAGGCACCAAAAGGCCAAAATAGGCAAGTAAAAAAAGGTTATTAGACCTACAAAATTAAGAAAAAAGCAAGAAAATACCCATTTAGTCGCCATTTTTTGTATTATAAACTGTTTATTAAACTCTTTTGCCATTAATTCGTCATTTCGAATCATTTTTTGAAAAAATGGTGTAAATTTTTAAAAAATTTTGATAATTGGCAAAAGGGAAATCTTGCCCAACACACAAAATGTCCCACCCCAAAATGTCCCATTACCAAAATGTCTCATCTCAAAATGTCCAACAGAGTAAAAATACTCAATTCGTCGAACTATAAATTAAAAATGGGAGTTTGTACCGATTTTTTAAAATCTGGGACTGATTTTTTCAGATTTTTCACTTATTTTTAGGCAAAATTTAGGAAAAATCGCTAAAAAAGGCAAAAATAGTACCAAAAATTACAAAATAGGCAAAAAGGCACAAAAAGTCCAAAATAGGCAAAAATAGGCAAAATAAAAGTCATGCTAGACTCTTCGGACCAAGCTAAAAACACGTTTTTTGAACGTATTACATTATGCCAAACTTGCAGAAAAAAAAGGCATTTGCCTATAAATCCGGGCCTTATTAATAACTTTTTTTAATCTTTTTTTCTTTAAAAAATGTTTAAATAGTCAATTTAATGTTTCTTCTCTTTTTTCAATTTTTACCTTTCGCTTTTAATACTTAAAAAATATTTTTAGCTTTTCCCCTATATTCTAGTGATGTTCGGGAGTGAAAAAAAGCCGAGAGTCGAGAGCCGAGACCGAGACCGGGAATCAACCCCGAGACCGAGTCTCGGATCGAGACCGAGAGTCGAGACCGAGAGTCGAGACGAGAGATTAGGAGGGTTATCACTTGATATCCCTCATAATCCCCAAAAATACCTATATATCCTTCATAATCCCTCAAATCAATTAAATATACAAATCCACAATATATCTACCGATATCCAACTTAATCCACTGATATTCCCATTAATCGCTTAGAATCCCCATATATCCCTCGATATCCCTCCAAATCGAACGATATCTTCTTTATCCCCCGATGCCAAGCACAAGTCCCTTTATGCTTATTTTAATCCTTAAAATTTCCAGATATCCCTCATAACTTTAATCCACCTCTATATCCTTTCAAATCCCCAAAAGCCTCCGATATACGACAACTCCATTGACCCCCTACTATTTAAGGCCGTATGCGATAATTTTTGCATTTTGGAAGGGTTTAAAGCCATAAATCCTCCAACCATTTTCTGCGCCGCAGGCGAAAATTTTGAGAATTTTGGAGGTCAAAAGCCAGATTTCTTTCATTTTCTGCGCGCAAGCTGAGATTTTGAGAATATAGGAAGGATTTAAGCGCCGCAGGCGAAAATTTTGGAAAATTCATGACTACATTTAAATTTCTAACGTTTTTTCAAGTTTAAAATATTAAAAAAATAAGTTTACAGATTTAAAATCAAAGATTAAAAACATTCATTTTTGAAGAGAAGTAATTTTCAGATTATTTCCATGCTTAGAGTCGAACCCATTCCTATCAAAATATCTAAGTGTGTGAAGTCAGTCACCTTAACCACTCAACCATCGACCAACAAAAGGAAAATGGGAAAAAATATAAATATTTCTTCCCCTTTTCCTTAAAAAAATAAATGTCAAAGTACGCGAGGTACGAGTAAAATTTAAAAAATTTCCGTCAGTAGGGGTGTAAATTTAGTCTCGTTTTCCGAGACTAAAACACCGAGACCGAGATCGAGACCGAGAGCTCAAAAAACCCGGGAAATTTCCCGACTCGGGAACCGAGACCGAGAGTCTCGAACATCACTACTATATTCTTCTTCATTTCTTCCCCTTTAGGCTTTTCCCCCCTTTTCGCAACAAATAAAAAAAGAAGATTAAAAAATAATAAAAAAACTACTCAAATTTCCCAACAAATTTTTGTGTTCTTCACTCTTTAAAAAATATTTTTTAATAAAATATATTCTCAAGTATGCCAATCAATCTTTGAAAAGAGATTTTAAAAAGATTTTTTTAATCCTTTTTTTAAATTCTCTTTTTTCACACTCAATTCAATTCATCATAATCCTCTTCTCTTCTTTCAACAGCTATATACCTATACAATTTGTATTTTAAATCAGAATTATTTAAATATCAGAATTTAAACATAAATTCTGAATTCTGATTTAACTTTTTTTCTTTAAATTTTCACTCATACATTAATGTATATATTTTGCTTCTAATTACCCTCGAAAGTAATTTATATTTAAAAAATTCAAACTTTTATTTTTAAATTTATTGTTGTTTAAAGAATTATTTATTTGTCTGTTTATCTTTTCCCATCTAATTTTAAATAATTAAAGAGTTTGTTATTGAAGTAAATTGGATGTGTTAATGTTTAGGCAATCTCCCCCTAAATATCAACTTTTATAGAGAAGAATTACCTCAGAGACATTTATTTATTAAAAACGTTTCTGTGCCTTTAAACTTAAATTTTAAATCAGAATTTATATTTTAGAATTATTATCGTCAAAAATATTTGAATCAGAATTATTTTTCAGAATTAAAAGGATTAGTTAAACATCTATTGTTTTCTTCTTTAATTTTTAATTTAATTCCACAATTATTCCAGCAATTATTTTATTAAGCCAAAATATCCCAGAAAATTTTTTTCCAGCGCCAGAACAGCCCCAAAGTACTTTCTTTTAAAATCCAAATTCTTCTAAAATTTATGGAAGTCTTTCTCTTCTCGTAAAAAATAAAACAATTGTCAAATAAATACTTTAGAAAATCTTCCAAAAAAATATTTTTTATTTTATTTATTTATTTCCCTCTCACAAATCACTTTTTTCTTGCTTTTAACATTTTTAACCCCCACAAACAAACAAAATTTTTTTTTATTTTTTAAATGACTGCCGGTCCACATTTTTTCTAACAAATAAATATTCTCATTATTTTTCTAAAATTTTAATCTTTTCTTTTAAATTTTTTTTTGTTATTTTTTTTATTGTTTTCGTTCTCTCGTTAATAAAAACATTTTTTTGTTTAAATTAATTTCTGGTTTATATACCTGCATAATTTAAACTTGAATTTTTGTTTAAATGTTTAAATCAGAATCAGAATTTATTTAATAATTTATATTATTTAAACCTAGATTTTATATCAGAAAAACCAGAATTAAAAATCAGAATTTAAGTCAGAGTTAAAATTTGAAGAACTGTTTCAGAATTAAAAACTGGATTTTATACCAGAATTACATACAAGTTTTAGTTAAAACTTGAATTCAAACCAAATTATTTTTTAATTAAAAATCATCAGAATTTGGACCGGCATTTATTTAGAACAATCCCCCACTAAACTTAATTTTTTTCAATTATTTTTCAATAATAGTAAAATTTTTTGAATAAAAAAGTTTAAACAATTATTTAATTGCTTTTATTCTTTTAATTTCTTAAAATTTTATTTTTTGTATTTTTAAACAATAATTTAAAAAATATATAGGTAATTAATTGTCCTTTATTCAAATAAATTTTTTTTATTTTTTAGTCATTTTAATTTTAAACGAAAATTAATTTTTTAATTTTTTTTTCTTTTAATTGTTCTTTAAATACAAAAAAATTTTTAATTATTATTTTTCTTATTTCTTACCTCAATAACATTAACTTTATTCTTTTGACTATTTTAAAAATAAAAAATATTCTTTGCCGTTTTAACTTTTATTTTTTAAATGTCTCTAGGGATTTAAAGATTAAAAAAATTTAAAAAAATTTCTAATGCCAATTAGAATACTGTAAATTTCCGGTATCTCCAAAAAATTTTTTAATGTCATTTAATTATTTAATTTTTTAAAAAATCTTAATTTTTGGCAATAAAAATAACTACTTACAAAATATTTCCACTAATATTTACATATTAGTGATAATCCTAGGGTTTTATTGAGAAAAGCTCTAATTTAAATCAGAATTTAAACTTTTAATCAGGATTATTTTGTATCAGAATTTCAACTTGAAATTAAATCAGAATTAAATTTTAGTGTTAAACTTGAATTTATGTAAACCAGAACTATTCAGAATTAAACTGAGAATTATTTTAATTTAAACTTTAATTCTAAACCAGATATTTCAATCATATCAAAATTTCTAGTATAACCCTAAAGATAACCACTAACTGGAAAATATTTTTTGTGTGTTTTAGCTCTATTTTTAACCAAAAATTAAAAATTTTTAAATTTTTAATTAAAATTTCTAAATCGTTTAATTTATTATTTTTAATGATTTTTGAAAATATTTTTAATTGAAAGGACTTTAAAAAATAAATTTAATTAAAAAATTATTTCCTTTAAAAATATTTAACGAATAGATTGCCTCTAGGAATTTAAGGAGGCCTCTTGAGGGTAGGACGTGGGAAGTGTTTTGTTACTTTTTTTTCTTATTTTTATTTTATTTGTTAGTAAAAGTTTTAGCTCCTCATTTATTTTTATTTTTTTATTTTTTTCAAGATAAGACAAAATATCCCAATTTTTTGTTAATTATTTTTTAATTATCTTTCCGTTTAAAATTTATTTTTACACTTTGGTGATTCTCAATGCCTTATTATTTTTGTTTTCTAATTTTTTTTAAATTTATATCAAAATATGACATAATGTCCCAATTAATTTTTAAAATTATTTTTCTTTCTAAAGGCGTGGTTTTAAGACGTATAAATATAAGGGAGAAAGGGGAAGCTACTCGACTTTAAAGTCTATAAATTAATTTTAAAAAGATATGCTCATGAAGTTCATCGACCCCAGTAACAACTCTCAGTCGGTAGGCATTTGAATTTTGTAATAACTGCCAGAACCCTGAACTTTTGATAATTCATTTGGATATAGAACCTAATTTTGCAAAAGAATTCAACGAAATACGAAAAAGATTTGTGAATAGGCTAACGATCAATTAAAGACCTCATGTATACCCTTTTAAAAGACAAAGGAACAACATTTTCCTTAAAATTTAAACACTCCTTCAATTATATTTTCAATAAAAATTTTTTTGAAAGATTTTATCTTCAAAAAAAGGAAATTGCTTTTAAAAGGAATTTAAGGGCAATGCCGAGAATTTTACAAAAAAAAGGTTTTCTTTACTTCTAATAACTCCTGCTGAGATTAACTTTAAAATAAATATAAAAAAAGGCAAAAAAGTTCTGTGACTTTTGCCGGAATTTGGCAATTATCTTTAAAAATAAAATATCCTTTTTTAGAAAATTGAATAAAAAGAGCAATTTTGTGTTGTTTGAACACAAAATTGCTTATTATAATATTTTTCAAGAAATGTATTTATTTATTTAAAAATTGTCTAAATAATATAAATGTTTGACGTTTTAAGTTTTAATTATTATTTTACAAACAACAAGCTTATAAAAATCATATTTTGATTTTATACTCTTAATTCCGGAAAGTGTACATATTTTCCGTATTTTAACAGTTAACGAATAACTACTATATAATATTTACAATTTCAAATATTTTTTATTCCTCACTACATATTTTTTAAATTCTCTACTAATTTAACACACAAAGTTCAACAATTCTTTTTTCTTTGTTTACTTTAATTGTTTAAATATTTACTAAATAGTAACATTTTTGCAAGGCTTTTTCCAATTTTAAATTTCTTTTTATTTGTTTAAAAGCTATAAAATAAATTCTTTTTTTTTTCTTATTTCGTTCCTTTATTTTCTCATTCAACAAAAAGATTCTCTTTTCTTTTTTAATTTCCGTTTGAGGAATTTATTTTATTTATTTTTTGATTATTTTTTAAATAAAATTAAGATTAAAAATTGAGAGCTTAAAATTAAAAAAAAAGGGGGAGGGGAGGAATTTTTATTTTAAATTTTCCGTTTTCCGGATTTTTAATAGAATCCGAAGATTTCCAACTACACGCCAACCTTATCTTTTATACCTATTTTTAAATATTATTTTTCCGGAAAAAGTTTCCGGAATTTGTCAGACAAATTGGAGAGACAATAGAATTATTAGAGACAATAATAACTTAACAGAGATACAATTAATTTAATATTTTTTGGAAAGTGTATTTTCGAGTTAATCTCTCTTATAGTAAACCTACAAATACTTGGACAGAAATAATACACATACATAATTATTTTTTGAAGCCATAAATTAAAAAATTTAATAAAAAAATATTTTTCCTTTTCTTACCAAACTTTTTTATAAAAATTTAAAAATATTATTTTTTAATTTTTGGCTTCAAATAATAATTATTTTTACATTTTTTTTAAATTTATTTTTTGTGATTCATTTTTCTTTTGTCCTTTTAAAATAATATTTTTTTAAATTCTTTTTCCTTTTTATTTAAAAAATTAATTTAAAAAATTTTTTACATTTAAAATTAAAAAAAGAATTTTCACTACAGTCATCCACATTGTGAACATTGTACAATCTCGATAGCAAATCTCCCAATGGCACTTCTTATTCTTATTCCTTACTACGTCTGCGCAATTCGGTCCCAAACTAAAAGTCGTGATATCGAGATTGACTGTACTCCTTTAGGGTCCAAAAATCTTATCTTATAATGAGGTATGATTTTAAATCGGGAATATCGTTTAGATTGCTCGAAAATATTTTTTAAAGACGTCTACCTCGGTTTTCCGTTGATTTTCGGGTTTCAATATCTCGATGATGGAAGTACATCAGAACTTCATTTCTTTTGTATTTCTTATCTATATTGATAGATATGTTCACAAAAATTTTTGTGGATTTTTCCCACCATTAAAAACCTATAAAACAAGGGTGGCTATATACTTTTGGAACGCATTAATTTTGGGTAAAGTCAAATATCCCCTAATTTCTATTTGTATAGTTTCATAACGCATAAAATAACATTATCAGATCCTTAAAATGGGTCTAAAAAATATTTCGAATTAATCAGAACCCATCTAAAAATTTAATTAGCTGGAGATTTAGAAAAAAAATTGGATAGCTATATACTTTTGGAACGGAGTGTATTTGTTAGACAGCTCCCCTCTCCCAATGGCCAATCAAATTTAAATGAGTGTACGTACAATAGATATTTTTATACAGAACTCCGACTGATGTTGACTTTGAAAAATTTTATTTATTAAAAGAAAGCATCATTTCCATCATAAAATGTCCTTAATTCAACAAATATAAATGTCAATTTACCCTTTAATAATTTTGTTTATTGCCAAAATGCCAATCTTTTTTATGTTTATTTTTCACTTTTTTTTGCTTTTCAACTTGACAAAAAAATTTTTTCTAAACAATTTAATAAACCTCTCCACACCCCTTAAAAGCCATTTTTAATATTTCCTCTTAGAAATTTTTCCGCTTTTTGATTTTCTCAAAAACTTTTTAAATGGACACCCTCCTGTGATTTTCTCTCTCTTTTTCTCTTTCAATTTCCCCACATTCTCTCAGGACAAACCACCGTCCTGACAAAACACCTATTCCATATCGATAGTAAGGTACGAAATTTAGATCACTAGTAAAAAAACACCGTCCAGTTTCGCTTAGAACAAATTTTAAAATAAAATTTAAAGGCACTAATTATTGTCTGTAAAGCTTATAGCTATTTAATTCCTAAAGCTATGCATGAGGCGGAATGGTGTAACGGATAACACATCAGCCCGCGGTCAACTAGAGATATCGCTCCCAGCCGCCGAATAAACTTTTTAATTAGCTGAAGGAAAAATAGCTATATTTATAGCCAGCTCTGCTTTACTTAAAAAACTTTATTTTGCTTGAAACCAGAGAAAATCGTCATTTCAGGACAGAAAATTAAGGAAAAGGTATCTTGTGCAATTTCAGATGGACATAAGACATTTTGGGAATGCTTAGTGGATTTTGAGTTTTTTTCAGTGGAAGGTTTTGAAGGCTTATGTTCAGAAGGTGTTTCAAGGCATATTATGTTTATAGCTCGACGAATTGAGTATTTTACTCTGTTGGACATTTTGAAATTAGGCAAAAGATGGGATGTTTTAAGGGTTTGCTCATTTTCGGGTTTATTCATTGGGACATTTTTTCTTACTTTAAATAAGCTAGGATTTCCCCTTTTCAGCGCCGCAGGCGAAAATTTTGGAAATTTCTGAGGACAATCGCCAAATTTTTTCCATTTTTTTCTGAAAATTTATGAAAATTCACAAAATTTTGGCAAAAATTTGCAACAATATTGAAATAACGGGAAAATTGGCTAATTTTGTAGTTATTTTTTATTTTTTTCCATATATCCGTCCTCATATGTCCGTCCTCAGATGTCCGTCCTCAATGTCCGTCCCCAGATGTCCGTCCTCATATGTCCGTCCCCAGATGTCCGTCCCCAGATGTCCGTCCTCAGATGTCCGTCCTCATATGTCCGTCCCCAGATGTCCGTCCCCAGATGTCCGTCCCCAGATGTCCGTCCTCAGATGTCCGTCCTCATATGTCCGTCCCCAGATGTCCGTCCTCATATGTCCGTCCCCAGATGTCCGTCCCCAGATGTCCGTCCTCAGATGTCCGTCCTCATATGTCCGTCCTCAGATGTCCGTCCTCATATGTCCGTCCCCAGATGTCCGTCCTCATATGTCCGTCCCCAGATGTCCGTCCCCAGATGTCCGTCCTCAGATGTCCGTCCTCATATGTCCGTCCCCAGATGTCCGTCCCCAGATGTCCGTCCCCAGATGTCCGTCCTCAGATGTCCGTCCTCATATGTCCGTCCTCAAATGTCCGTCCCCAGATGTCCGTCCTCAGATGTCCGTCCTCATATGTCCGTCCCCAGATGTCCGTCCCCAGATGTCCGTCCCCAGATGTCCGTCCTCAGATGTCCGTCCTCATATGTCCGTCCCCAGATGTCCGTCCTCATATGTCCGTCCCCAGATGTCCGTCCCCAGATGTCCGTCCTCAGATGTCCGTCCTCATATGTCCGTCCTCAGATGTCCGTCCTCATATGTCCGTCCCCAGATGTCCGTCCTCATATGTCCGTCCCCAGATGTCCGTCCCCAGATGTCCGTCCTCAGATGTCCGTCCTCATATGTCCGTCCCCAGATGTCCGTCCTCATATGTCCGTCCCCAGATGTCCGTCCCCAGATGTCCGTCCTCAGATGTCCGTCCTCATATGTCCGTCCTCAGATGTCCGTCCTCATATGTCCGTCCCCAGATGTCCGTCCTCATATGTCCGTCCCCAGATGTCCGTCCCCAGATGTCCGTCCTCAGATGTCCGTCCTCATATGTCCGTCCCCAGATGTCCGTCCCCAGATGTCCGTCCCCAGATGTCCGTCCTCAGATGTCCGTCCTCATATGTCCGTCCCCAGATGTCCGTCCCCAGATGTCCGTCCCCAGATGTCCGTCCTCAGATGTCCGTCCTCATATGTCCGTCCTCATATGTCCGTCCTCAAATGTCCGTCCTCAAATGTCTCACCACCGTTTTCAAGTAATGTCTCAACGGTATTTTGTCGGACGGTGTTTAGCTCCTACAAGAATTATAAGTACTCCCACCCCCTTTTTTTTAAAAAACCAATTTACATATTTTCCCCCTTATTTTTTAATATCCATAACAACTTGTATATTTCCTCAATTTATTTTTTTGCCATTTTTCAATTTGTTTTTATGGCTATTAAATTTTCGGAAAATATTTTTTATTAGATTAACACCTTATTTCGTCTTATATTTTTATTTATTTTCTCCTAAAAAATTTTTAAATTTTTGAGGCACATAAATACTTGTCCTTTTATTTTTGTTGTTGCTTTTCCCCGGTATTTTTTCAATAATTATTTATTTTTCTTGTCCTTTTATTTCCTTCTCGCTTTGCTAAATAAATTTTAATAAATTAGAGAAATAAATAATAGAGAGCATTACCTAATAAAAATTACAAAACTTTCCGGAAGAAAGTATAATCTAAAAAATAAAATAAAATCCGGAAAATACAAACAAAATAAGTAGTTTCCGGAAAAGAGAATAGGTATGTATAACCAACCGGATAATAGAGAATATCTTTCCGGAAACTACTACTAGTACATTTCCAAAAAGTTACTTATTTAATTATACTAATATTTAAATATATAAATAGAGGTATTGTATTTTCCGAAAAGTAAAAATACTTTGTATACTAATATAACTATAAAAATATAAACAAAAAAATATACATAAATCTATTCCTTTGTTCTTCACACTTGGTCGCATCCACAGTTCCAAATGTACTAATAAACCCTTTTTAGTTAAACAAAAAGGGAGTCGCTTTTATTTTTATTTCTCTTGAAGGGAATATTGATAATTTTTATAATTTTGGTTATTCTTTTACCTTTGTAAAAATTTATTATATTAATTACAATATTACATAATTTTTAATTATATTCGCTATCACTTAATATAATATAGAAATATTGTCTCTCTTAAAAACATATAGTCTCTCATTATATATTTCCGGAAATAAATCGGTACATCTTTTTACTCTCCTTTCCGATTGACTATTTTTTATTTATTTGTAGTCTCTCTTATTAATATACAGTCTCTCGCTATTTTTCCGGAAATACATCTTCCGGTTGTTTATTTTTATTTTTCTCTTTTCCGGTTTTCTCTCTTATTATTTGTACTATTTAAGTGCATTTCTTTTTCCTCGTCATCAATTTCTTAATTAATTATTTGTTGCATTTTATGCGCGAATGTAAAAGAATGTAAAGAGTGTGAATATTTCAAACAAATATTTCAACATTCGGCTTTGTCAGTATACATATATTGTTTTGAATAAAAACACAAACAATTATATACCGTATTGTCTCTAATAGAAGCCCATCTCCAATAGAAGCCCATGCCCTATTAGAAGCCCACTCAATGAGGGGTATTGAAAAATAGACGCCCAGGGCTTGTATTAGAGATAATACGGTATATAAGAGGATTTAAATTTAAGATAAAAACTAAACTAACTCCACCTTCTGACTTTTTTGAAACTTGGGTTTGTTCAAAAATCTTGTAGTACTCCAAGATCTTACAATTAGACTCTTCTTAATACACAACAAAATATATGTAACTGACTGTTGTGTCTTGCACAACAATGAAGAAGCAATACAATAATGTGTTTATCACACAAAAGAAATAACAATAATATTGGAGTAATAGAATAAGGTTTGGAATAATTAGGAGACAATTAGGAGACACGGACTGACAATTGTGTGAGGCTTTTATAGTAGCCACCACACCACAACACCTCCCCCTTTGCAAGGCTGGGGTTGCAACACCAATACAAAACATACAACAATAACAAAAGTCCGGTCAACAAATACATACAAAAAAAATGAGGGAATAAGGGAACGAACAAAAATTTTACAACAAGAACATAATTTATTTATTTATTTTCTTTACTTCATCTATCTTCCAGAAATGTTTGAACCCTCAGAATTTATCAAACCCTCAGAAATTATTGAACCGTCAGAGCAGCTTTTCATCCTATCTTCAGATTGATCAGATCCCTCAGATTGGAATTTTGTTTTCTTTTTGGGTGTTGCACCTTCATTGTACAGCCTCGCATCTGAACGTTTGACAGCGTAGCTCTTCTTTGATTCAATTTTTGGCTGTTGATAGTCTTCAATATCTTCAATTTTTCGCAATATTACACTCTTCAGGCAATGAACTTGAACTCTAAACAATTGGCCAAC
This sequence comes from Meloidogyne arenaria, assembly GCA_036172955.1. Lineage (NCBI taxonomy): Eukaryota > Metazoa > Nematoda > Chromadorea > Rhabditida > Meloidogynidae > Meloidogyne > Meloidogyne arenaria. Next base: position 5,606,452 of record JARQAB010000012.1, on the reverse strand, counting down.
TTTTCCAACAATTTCGCCTTTAAGCCATTCAATTTTGTTGGTTCTATTGTTTTTGTTCTTCACCATCACATTTTTGCCTTTCCAGAGTTTTTTCTTTACCATTGGTTTTGGCGTTGGCTTTTGTTTGTTCCAAACAATTTTCTTCCTTTTTGCAAAATTCTTCTCAATTTCCGGCACATTAACAATATTCTTCAATAATTTCAATTTTTTGAGCCAAGGCAAGCCAATCAAATTCAATTTTCCTTCAACTACATGGCAATCTAATACTTCTTTTTCGTTATTACAATCAATCTGTGCCGCAAATTTCCCTTCAATTTTGAATTTTGATTGGTCCACAGCAATTCCATTATAGGAAACTTCTTCCAATTTTGGTTCACCAATTTGTGACCAAGTTTCTTTTGAAATAATTGAAATTTGCGCAGCCGTATCAACAATCATGTTCATTGAAGTTCTATTTATTTTCACTTCTTGAACAATCCAATTTTGCTTCTGCATCACCTCATTATCTTCAATATCCAACATCACACAATAAGGACCATTATTGGTAGTATCTAACCCAATTTTAACATTATTCACTCTAGGTGAAAATTTACGCTTACCAGCGAAATAGCAATTTGCAATCCAATGTCCTGGTTTCTTACAATGGTTACAATATGGCCTTTTTGTTGGATGGTGATAGCAATTCTTGTTTGGAAGTTCAATATTTTGTTGTTGCAATTGAGGTTCCTGAATAATATTTATTTCAGGTGGCGAACCTAATTCAATTTTACTGACCTGTTTAGGTTCAGACAACAATTTGACTTCTTTTTTCGTGGACAAGAATCCTCGACAATCTTCCAATAATTCCTTGAATTTACAATCTTCTTTTTTCTTTGATTTACAATTAGGAGACACGGACCTACAATAAAAATCAATATTTTCATTTCTTCAATAGTCAGATTCATCTCTGACTTTTCGCATTCGGCATTTACGAGATTCCCAAATTGCAATATATTCTCAAATTCGTTACATTTCAATTTCAGCGTATCGAAACGCTTCAGCAATTTGGACCTCGGGTCCCCAAACTCCTCTTTTAATTCAATTAACAATTCCCCATATTTCAGGTCTGATAATTTTCGTGGCAATAATTTTTGGGCTATTTTAGAATATTCAGGGGCTCCCAATTTCGAAACAAGCAATCTTGCTTTCAATTCATCACTCAATGTCGCCCCTTCAATTTCAAAGTACGATTTGTACTTATCAAACCACGTTTCGAACGTGACTGCCCTTGGAATATCACAATGGAACTCAGAAATCAATTTATGCAATTTACCGTATAGTGCTGATCCTTCCTGGTGAAGCGACGTCGCACTATCAATATTTGACCTATTTCCCAATTTATCCAACAATTCTGCAATTTGTTTCTGCTGTACTAACAATTGTTGATTTTGGCGTTCCTGCAGTTCCTTTTGCTGTTGATTGAATTTGTTCTGTTGTTGTTCAAGGAGTTTTTGAATATCCTCTGCTTTCATCCTTAACAATCAATACAATATTTTCAATAAACAATTCACAAGCCACTAACCTGATTTGTTTTTCTTCAATTCAATTTTCAATTGAATCCGTTGTCGACCGCGCCACTTTGTTGTGTCTTGCACAACAATGAAGAAGCAATACAATAATGTGTTTATCACACAAAAGAAATAACAATAATATTGGAGTAATAGAATAAGGTTTGGAATAATTAGGAGACAATTAGGAGACACGGACTGACAATTGTGTGAGGCTTTTATAGTAGCCACCACACCACAACACTGACAATACGTCAATGTATTGCTTGGAGGATGTTTATGTTTTTGGTCATTGGATGGTCTTTTCTAACCTTCTATAACAGTTCAGATCTCAATTTCTATTGTACTTTTAAAGTTGATTAGCCGTTGGGTGAGGAGATTTGTCTAGGCGTTACCTCCAATTTTATGTACACCTTTTAGTTTTACGCACACTTCATTCCCAAGGTCGACCAACTAACCACTCCATTAATTTATTAATATATTTATCATATGTTTAAATTTTCCTTTTATGGCATCTAAAAAATTTACACATTTTTATAAAATTATGCCAATTAAATATTTGACATTCCTTCCCCTCCTTTCTTTCCTATTTCCGCTTATTTCATTATTATTTTTTGTTCGCAACTCTTCCTATCTTCCCCCCCCCCCCCTCCCCCCCCCCCCCCCCCCCCAACTTCACACCTTCCCCCTATTTTTTTTACTTTTTCAACTCGTCATTTGTTATTGGCACAAAATCAATATACCCACAAGAGTTGGCTTCATTTGTATTTTATATACCCGAGAGTGATGGCAGCTGTTTCGCGCCTCCCTTCCTTTCATATATCCCTTCCTTTTGAGGGGCGCGACATTTGCGATCCTGACATTTGTTAAACAAGGGGAAGCGAAAATTAAAATTTCAAAAGATTTTTTATTTTAGAAGACGTTTGAATCTCGGACAGACAGACAGACTTGACCCTTTTTAAATTTTTAGATTTTTGACCATTTTTAAATACGGTCATGACAGTTTGTTTGCAAATGACTGTGCTCATTTGTCGTTCTCTTCTCTCCCTCTTTCCCCTAACTTTCCTATCTCCCTTTCCTTTCCTCTTCACGTCCCTTTCCTCTTCCTAATACCCAACTCCTCTTCCAACTCTTCCTCCAATTCCCCTTCAAAAACTCCCCTCCCCCTTATTGTCAGCCAACTTTCAAAAAATATGAAATAGGGGCATTCCCCTCTTCCTTTTTTTACTCTTTTTTCTTTAGGCGTTCCTTTTTGGCGGCGCGCATTTTACCCCAAAAAGAAAGGAAAAAAGAGAAAGGTACTAAAAAGTATCCGATAATCCGCCGGCTGTCCATTGCACGCATACAAACAATTAATTTGTCAGTATCTCCAATCCCTTTTTTTATAAAAAAAATTATTGGCTTAAGAAAATGCCAAACAAGAAAAAATACCACATATTGTTTGCATAATTTTTTTTTAATAATTATTTTTATTTTATTATTTAAATTTCCCTTAAGGAAATGCTTGCTCTAATTTTAATTGTTTTTTTCTTTTTTTTTTTGAAGTTATTTTTGACATTTTAATTTTTAAAGGGTTAATAAACATAGGAGGGCCTAACAGGCCCGTAGCCAGGATTTTTTTTCGGGGGGGGGGGGGGGGGGGCCAAGAGGGGAAAATTTTTTTGCGCCCAATTTTTGGCGCCGAAGGCGCCAAAAAATTTTATTTTCAGCGCCGCAGGCGAAAATTTTGAGAATTTTAGAAGGCCGTAGGCCAAAAAAATTCACTTTTTCAGCGCCGCAGGCGAAAATTTTTTGAATTTTGGAGCTCAAGAAGCCAGATTTCTTCTATTTTCAGCGCCGCAGGCGAAAATTTTTTGAATTTCAGAGGCCGTAGGCCAAAAAAATTCACTTTTCTCCCCCAAACCCTCCCGCAAAATTTTTCCATTTCCCCATTTCGGGGGGGGGGGGGGGGGGGGGGGGAATTCCCCCCCCCCCTGGCTACGGGCCTGGGGCCTAACACCCTTAGGGCTGAAGAATCCAATCTTATAATGAGGTGTATTGTAATTAGAGTGTATATTTACTTTGGAAGCCCCCCTCCAAACTTTTTAAAAATAGAGGTGTATCTACTATTGGGGGTATCTTATAGCGAGGTTGGTAATTCTTCGGTTCGTATTCCCCCTCCCTTTTTTTTGACCATTTTTTCATTTTTCCTTCCCTTTCTTACTTATTTTTTATGAGGCAAGTATCGAAAAGGATTATGCATATGCACGAGAAAAGTTCTGGAAAAATTCATTTACATCATTCAATAACCCAATATGGAGCAACTAAAAAATTTTAAAATGATTGATTTGGGTGACAAATTGGACTAAGCGACAACGATTTCGATGGTTGGCTCGAAGAGCTTGGACTTCTTCGTGGTAAAATATGCAGGTAACAATATCAACATATATTTACGTACCGAAATATTTTCCTGAATTTCTGTGGCGAAAATGATTTGGTGATATTTCTCAAGTTTTTTTATAATTTTAGTATCATGTTTCTCTTTTTTATCCCTTGAAGAAAAGAAATAAATGTTTCTCATAAATCCTTTTTGATACTTGCCTCATGAAAAATAAGTGAGAAAGGGAAGGAAAAATGAAAAAATGGTCAGAAAAAAGGAGGGGGAATACGAACCGAAGAATTACCGCGAGGTTCGTATATCCAAACCAGTCAGACGTCTGGAAGTTTACAAATTAGACGAACTCGCTGACAAAAAGTGGATAAAAATTTTTTTAAATGAACTACAACTCAAATATTACTCCCCTCGATAAATCAAAAACGAACTCTCCAATCACTCCGACCAATTTACTGTAGATGCTTCTCTCTGTATACTTTTTTGTAAAAGATTTTTAGCTTAGCTTAGGTCCCCCCCCCTCCCCCTCCAAATTAATTAATTAATTCCCTCTCTAATTTTTCTACAAAAATAAATTATTAAAATCCCAGCACATATTTATTTGACATATTAACGATCTCCCTTTCCCCCAAAAATCTTTTTTAGTCTTATTATCTGGTTAATTCCCTTAGGCATTCATTGTCGCGTATTAAAATCATCTTTGGCCTTTTTTTTAATTTCTAAATTTAGGTTGTTCTCTAAACTTTTTTGTAAAAAATTTATTTTATTTTTTTAATGTTCTTTTATTTAAATAAATAAAAAAAAGAAATTCATCAAATGAGACAACGACCACCCCCATATTTACAGCAACAAAACAAAGATAATTATGAGGATATGTTGCTTCCCTCCGTATATTCAACAGATATGTCGGTGGTTGAGGCAAGTAAATGAAAGAAAATATAATCGGTCGTCACTATAAGATACCTCCCAATACAGTGGACCTCATTATAAGAGACTCCCCGGAGTTGATTGGCCAATAGGTGAGGGGAGCTATCCAATTCTGTCGCTGTAATTAAATATACCTCTATCTTTGTTTGGCCACTAGCTTTTTATCCCATATTTACACCTCATTATTTGATTTTCAAGTCTAAGGTTGTATCTTATAGTGAGGTCTAACTGTATTTTTATTTTCATATTTCTCCTATAAGTGACTTAATAAATATATTTTTCCCTAAAAATATATTTTGTATTCCCCTTTTTAAGCAGCAGAAAAATTCTTTTTCCAATTAAATAGCTTAAAGACACGAAAAAAAAAAGAATTTATATTTTAAAAATTAGAAAAGTAGTTGTTATTATTGATGACCTTTCAATTTTAATTAAGAGAAGATGAAAGTTTTTCCAAGAAAAAAAAGTAAAAGGAAGTTGAGAAAATTAAAAAAAGAGGAAAAAATAAAAATAAATTTCCTTTTTAAAGTAGACAATAAAATAAAATATTTTTTTAAATCTCCCTTATAAAAACACCAAAAACCCCTTCCTTGGATTCGGACTTCCCTACTTTTCCATCCAAGTTAAACACACTACCAACTTAACCACAAACAGCATTACACTCCATTCAAGTTTAATTAATTAATTAAAACACACAAAACAATTTTGAATAAAATATAAACTAAAATTTGTGAGGGAAGTGTTGTTGTGGTATATGTATGTGTGTTTGGTTACGCTGGTAATAAACTTGGGTACTCAATTGAAAAAATAATTTCCTCAATTATTAACTTTTTAAAATGATTTATTAAACATTTCCTTCTTTTAAACTAAAAATTTTTCCTCAAATCATTTTTACGTCAATCACTCAAAACCACAAATCAAGGAATTTTTTTTAAAAGTTTTTTGATCTTTTAAATAAATTATTTTTAAATTTTTTTTATTTCATTTTAAAAATTTGGAAAATTAAAAAAAATTTAATTTAATAAAACTTCCTTCTTTTTTCCGCAAAATTTATTTTGGCTCTTGTCTATGTATATTACGCGTCTGATGAAAAGTTTATGCGGTAATAGTTCGGCTGCCCCCCCTTTTTTTTACGTTTTCCTTGACCATTTTGAACTTTTTTGCTGATATATATTATTGGAAACTTTTTGTTGGACGCGTAATCTGGACAAGAGCCTTTAATTTTTATCTGCAAAATTTTTTGTTCTATTGTATTCTAATAACCCTCCCTTATTCTCTTTTATCTTTTCTTTTTTTTTCAGAAATTCATCTATTCCCCACCAACAACATTATCTTCATTAAACGATTTTGGTTCTCCTTCCCATTTATTTTCCCCTTTTTTGGCTATGGCCGAACCCGAACCTTTGGGTTTATGGCCTGGTTTGGCTATTGGCTCTTTACTTTTTGTGCTTATACTTTTGTGTGTTCTTGGGAATTTGTTGGTTATTTTGGCTATTTTGATAGAAAGGGATTTGAGGTCTAGGCCCCAATATTATTTGATATTTTCTTTGGCTGTGGCTGATTTAATGGTTTGTTTTTAAATTTAAATAAAGTAAACTTTCACTATAATACACTTCCTTTTGCCTGAAAAATCGTAATTTAAATTGGGAGGTCCCCTAATCCAGTCCCCCCCCCCCCCCCATCTATAAATTTTTTACCATAAGCTGGTTAAAACCTTATTCCTATTTTTATAAGATTTTCCGACTTAACCACAAAAAATACCAATAATTGGTGTCTAGTATTGGGAGTACCCTATAATTAGGTCGATATACCCAATATTAGTTCATTGTAAGGTGCAATCTTTTAATTCCCAAGGGTGTGTACATATATTGTAGTGAGCTCTGTCTTTAATTATTTTAATTCTTATTTATTTTTAAGGTTGGTCTTTTAATTACTCCTCTTGGTGCTTGGACAACTTTAAGGCAAAAATGGGAAATGGGTGTTACTGTCTGTGATTTTTGGATTAGTGTAGATGGTAGGGTTTTTTTTGTCTTTTGACTCTAATTGTCGGCCAGAGTAGGGCAGTTTTGAGGCCATATTTTGAGGCATAACTTTCTTGATTCCTAATCGTGTGGGCGAGGGATGTTGGTCGAGGAACACAGGTCCGTTGAAGTCAGACCAGCCACGCGTTGTTCCAAGTTCCCTCGGCACAAAAAGGAAGTAGTTGTTTTGACACGTGCAGTCGACTGTTAAACGGTCGACCAATTGTCCTTTCGGTCAATTGTAGTCGACTGTGAACAGTCGATTGTGTTGTTGTTGAAAGGTCGATTGATGGAAGAGCACGGCCAAATTTAGTCGACGGCAAGTAGTCGACTGTTGTTCGCTGAAAGGGCGATTGTTGAAAGAGCAGGCCAAATGTAGTCTGCTGAAGGTCGATTAAAAATTAATCGACCGTTGTCACCAAAAACACTTGCAGGGCGATTGAACAAAGAGGAAAAGGGCGACTAAGCTCAAATAGAATAAAACAAGCAGCGAATAAAAATATTTATTTTCCAAAGGCAGCCAAATATAATAAAAGCGAACGAACACAAATAAATCAATCGGAGGGACAATAAAATAAAGTAAAAGTAACAGGCACGTACAAATAGTTAAAGTAAAGAGTATAAGGATGGGACAGTCGAATGGAGGAATGAACGGTGAATGAACTCGGGTCAATGAACGGGACGGGTGAATGAACTGGGGAACTTATGAACCCCAATAGGGTAAAAAGCAAATGCTTAAATAGCCGGCTGGTCTAGCCTAGGGCGTGGCTTGTTTTCCGACCAGCCGATGAAGAAATGGGCGTGGTCAGCAATAAAATATGTGAAGAAAAGGAAATAATACATACAATTGACGACAGGAGTAAAGTTAAATAGAAATTAGAGAAACGGGAAAAATATTAAGTAAAATTAGGAGAGGGAAAAAAACCTATGAGAAAGGTGAAAAAATCGTCGCCTGTCGGCGACACTCCCGCCCCAAAGAATCGACTTTTAGTCGATAATCATCTTCTTCCCACTTCTTGTTTTTCCTTCTCTTCATCATCATTCTTTTCCATCATCGACATCTTGCATTGACATTGTTCGGCAGAAGTGCCACAGTATTGATTCTCACGTGTTCTGTCGATGATCAAGTTCTGGTCATTGATACAAATCTGCCATTGTGTTGACGATTGTTCGTGGTGAAACATTAGCTTTATATGAAGTGGTGCTTGTTGACGACATGTCGAGTGTGAGCGCTTATGTTCTGCTTGTGATTTTTGTACCATGTTCGAGTTCGATCGCATGTTCGATTGTTGGGGCATGTCGTTTGCACGCACTTGCGGTTGAATAAATAGACGTGAGCGATTAGTAGTCGACTGTTGAGTAGTTACTTGCTGTCGAGTATTTGACTGCACATTTCGGCGCACGTTGCGATTGGTGTTGCGAGTATTGCCTAAAGTTATTCCAGCCATAGGTTCCATTGGTATAGTTGAGTCCCAATAGTTAAATCCACCATTATCGAACGGTTCAATGTTGTTTTTAGCTTTTCGACATACAATCACTGGTGAGATTGGTATTGTTGGTAATTCTCGGGTCCCGCGATCATTTTGCATAGGCGTAGAAGTTCTGTTAGCGGTCGATTGCGAAGTAACATGTTCTAAGTCGAATGTCCAATCAGCCCAAGTATCATGTCCCGATTGAGCACTACCATGTTCATAGTATTGCTCATTGTCACGTGCTGTCTGTTCCGAGTTGATCCAGTAAATTCTTTCTGGTGGGATCAGTTCATAGTGTCTTTCTCCTTGTCTCCAACAAGCTTTTCCATGGTTGCGACGCAATGATTTAGCACTTGATCCACGAAATCCATGTCGGTTCTCACGCTCCAGCGGGTTTCCAAAAAGCATGCAAGGTAGATCTGGTCGTATCAGTGTAACTCCTTTGTTCCAATAGTGACGGTCGACAGTGCAGTTTGGCATAATCAGTTCCTTGTTGGCAGGTAGCTCAGTAAATCCTGCAAGTCCTGCTGGTCGTCGCACAGTGCTTTTCGCGGTCAAAACTTCTAGTTCGACATTTCCGGTTTCCATAATTTTGGCAATTGCTACTCCGGCTTCAAATTGTGTTTTGTTGTCGCGATCCCATCCAAAGTGGTGATAATCCAACCAACGGTCCAATCGAGATGGAGTTGTTTGATCGTTGTTGAGAAGGCGCACCATATTGATTAACCAAAATTCTTCTAAGTTTTCCAAGTTGTTAAAATGATTGATGGGTGACATTCCGAGCTGAGCTTTTATAGCCAAAAAGGGGCGTGACCATTGATAAAAGTTTGTCATTGTTAAGTTGGCAAGCAAAGTAGGCGGTGCCAATTTTCGTAAGTGGGTGTGCCAAGTTTTCCCATAATTTGTTCGAGACTCGAGGCGTGAAGTCGAGGTTGTCGAGACTTGCATATTCTTCCATATTCTAAGTCGAGATTCGAGACAATAGTTCGCATAAGTCGAGGATAGCATATTCTCCCGTCCGTAGGGCCCTCCCGGCGCCTGAGTTGCGAAGCAAAGTGCAAGTAGAGTGAGTAGTAGTACGAGTCGAGCTGCTGCTTTCCAAGCTCGAAATACTGGGTTGAGGCGCACAAATAGGTACAGTAGTCCAATTCCAATAATAAGCGCGAGTAGTAGGGAGGTGATGCTTGAGAACGAAGTTAAGAGTGTTGCCAGTACTCTTGGGTCAAATCCAGTGTCCCACCAATTGCCTGAGGGTAAATTCAAAGTTTCTGAGTCTCGATGTCCATGTTGAAATCTTCTCTTGATCGGCACGTAGTAAAGGTCTCCAATGAGTTCAAAGTTTGTTTCTCCTGCAGGGCAGTCAACGCGGCAATTGGTCCGGATTTGAAAGTGGTCAAAAGGTAGATTCTCTTTTCCAATAGTCCCATTTGGTGAGCATCTTGCTGAAAATACAGTTCCATCAGCACATTCAATGTTGGCAAGTGCATTTCCACGGTCTGTTGAACAAGTAAATTGTAGTTGCGCTCCACTTTCACATTTATAACATCCAGTAAGGTTGTGAACTTGAACAATACAATGCGAGTCTTGAAATTCCAATAGTAGTTCCAGGTGCTTCATCTGCACGTGTAGTTGTAACGGCGAGTAACCATAATCCGCATAAACGTTTCCTTTCTCATTTCTAAGTTGTAATCTTGCCACACTGAGTGGTAGTCTCACTGTTGAGTCATGTAGTATTCTCTCAAAGTTCAAGTCACGGCAGCTGCAGGCCACTGCTCCAGAGTCATGATCAAAAATACAGTCGACGCAAACTGTATTTGATATACTGCAGTTGAACATCCTAGCATCCGATTCAGTTGAACAGTACAAATCTCTCGGTATATTCTCCACCATTGCCACGCTGGTCCCATCAGTGATGAATTGCCGGTTCAAGACTGGTGCCGGGGGTGCAGCGACAGCGATTGGTGTCACAGAAACGTTGTTCCAGTTAAAAGTCATTCCAGGGTGTAGTACAAGTGATTCCATGAGAGGTTTTTTGCCACTGACCTCTAGTTGTAAACTTGCGTGTATGTTGAACTCCCAGGTCGGACAAGTGATGAGTTCAAAGGTATTTCCAGTAGTTGGACGAGCAAAGGTCCGGTAGAACAGGCATGCACTCGTAGGTAGGGCACATCCTTGAAACCAAAATGATGAGCTTGGTTCACATCTCGAAATTCCAGGTAAACTGTTGACTTCTCGTAGTTCTGGTATAACTGTCGACGGTCTAACGCTCGCACAGTAGTTTTCCTTGCATGATCCACTAGTAGGACATCTTTTGACCGCGAGTGTTTCCATAGCGTAGCTCCGGTACCATCCCTCGGATTTCGGCACACAATCCATCGTGAGGGCATCCACAATAATACTCAAAGTTCCTAAAGCAATTCCATGTTCGTTTCTAAGTAACAAAGTAGTTATTTGGCCTTTTGGTAGCAAAGTTAATGTTGTGGCATAGTTGAGCACACATGATATTCCTGTCGGTCCTCGTCGGCAGCTCTCTGACTTTGTAGTGACTGCCACGGTATTGGAGGAATAAGTTTGACTGGCCAAGGTGAGTAGCACGACCAAAGGTATCCAATTCGAAGGTGCGGGTCGTCTACCAAGTATCCGGTCCAGGTGAGCACGTCTCCATTCCTGTCCGGTTTGTTGAAGGTTGCGGCCTGCTAAGTTCAATTGTTGTCTCATAATTCGAGCTCTTGCTGCGATTCCTGTAGTTCTGGCCAAAGTTTGAGCTTGCTGAGTAGTTTTCCTTGTACAAAGTGTTCCACATCCCACTAAACAGTAACATATTGACATAAGTGCCCGAACATTGAAGCTAAATATTCGTAGTAGACATAGTAAACATCCGCAACAGCAAAGAGTGAAGCTCATAACAAGTCCTGTCAAAAATGCTGCCCATCTTGGACTGCATGTTGGGTTGGCGACATGGTCGATACAGAAGAGACAGTCAATCAGTGAACAGTCTCCTATTGCTGGGCAAGTAGTGTGGACGGCACATGTTTCGCTGGTAGTCGTCCAGAAGTAACTCTTGCAAGTGTAAGCTTGTAGTAACATTTCCTGCGGCAGTTCGTAAGTCACATTTGGTGAAGCTTGTCGTATCAGGCAATCTCCTTCACAGCAAATTTCCATTTTCGTTATTTGTGGTGGTGTGCTGACCAAAATTCCTTTGTTTGAACAAGTAAGTAGACATTTAGCACAATCCACCAAAGCTAAGCCTGGGGCTAGCAAATTGAGCGCACATATAATTGCCAAAATCCATGGTGTGATAACAGTCAATGTTGTTTTCTGTCTGGCTCTCGGGCGAAGGTTCCACGTCTTGGTAGTCTTAGTTGGTTTAACGGATTGATCCTTCTGATGATCTGTTGGCTCTAGTTCCTCAAGTTCTTCCATTTCAAGTGCTTCGTCTCCAGGTTGTCTCTGAGTTGATTCCAATTGTTCTGTTTCATGTTCTTTGAAGCTGAGCCAATCATCGTTGTCTTTGGTTAGCATTCGTTCTGCATGGCATCTGTTGATTGATATCACTGCAACAGATTTGTTTGAGCTGTTGAGTCGAAAAGTTGATTCTCCTCCAAGCATTTTGCCAAAGATAGTATCGATAAGGTAAAGTCCAGATGATATTGATTTCCAGCTGGTGAAGTACTTCCAAAAGTGACGAATGCCGATCATAATTACTGGTGCCTCGTATGAGATAGTAATAGCGTCTTTGAAGTCGGCTCCAGACATAAATTCTTTGTTATCATCCCAGTGAACAGTATTGAACGGGTTGGTAATCTCTTGAACACGGTTGAGCACACAATTCTCCCATGTTCCATCTGAACGTTGTAATCTGAGTTCGTACATCGGTGAGTGAAATTTGAGTGGGTCGTTCATTGAGCCTCCAAAAGCTTCAACTTCCATTTGTTCGGCACCAACACGCGGCGGGTGCAGTTCATCCACAAGAGCCTTTGTGATGTAGCTGGCCATACTGCCTGGATCGAAAAGTACACAAACTTTTTTCTTTGTTCGTCGTCCACGTGATGTAACCATTATATGTCGTGTAAGTAGCAGAGCATTCTTCTTTGCTGGACCACTGGTATGAAGACTGAGTGTTGATTGAGTTGGTTCCTCTGATTTATCTTTGTTCTGTTCTGGTGTACATTGACGATTCTGGTTTACTGCGGCTTCTTGGCAGGCCAGACGTGTTTGATCAAATTGAGCACTTCTCTGTTTTTGTTGTGACGTCCATTGACAACTCTGGTTAGCTGCGGCTTCTTGGCAGGCCAGACGTTGTTGATTAGTTGTACACCTCTGATTTGGTTGTGATGTCCATTGACATTTCTGGTTTGCTGCGGCTTGTTGGCAGGCCAGACGTGGTTGAGCACTTCTCTGCTTTAGCTGCGATGTCCATTGACATTTCTGGTTTGCTGCGGCTTCTTGGCAGGCCAGAAGATGATGCGGTCCTTTGCATCTGTAGCAAGTCCTTTGATTTTGACAGTCTCGTGCATGATGTCCTTCCTTGAGGCATCTGATACATCTATTAGTCTCCATTAGTCTTCTCAGTCGGTCCCTTGCAGTTGAGTAGATACGGCAGCGGCTAGGCAAATGTCCTGGTTTGGCACACAGTGAGCATATTCCTCGGTTGTGTTGTCTTTGTTGAAAGCGTTGTTGCTGAGCCACGGCAGCAAATGTTCTCACAGTATCTCTTGGTGGAGTTGTTTGAGCCTTGATCTCCCTCTTGACATTTGGCGAGTTGTCGATTGAGTGTACACAGTGCAAAACTTCCTCTTTGAGACTGATAATTTCTTGAAGTTGCTTCAGTAGATCCTTGTGGGTCCATGGCCGACGAGATTCCTTCTCACGCATTAGTAGTTCTCGCAGCACGCCAGAGGGTAGCTTGCTTCGGATCTGCAACATAGTTTGAGTTGAGTCAGGCGATTGTCCCTGCGACCTCAATTGATAGCATATTCTGTCCACTGTGTCCATAAAATTGCGAAGTGATGATGATGCATCCGTTGCCCTCGGTAAGTGCATCAGTTCTGAGTACAAGTTGTCGATCAGTCTCTTTGAGTCTCCAAAACGGTCCTTCAAAATGTTGAGTACGTGCTGGTAGTTGGCGTCCGACGGTTCATAGTGTTCAATAGCTTTACGTGCTGGTGAGTTGGCTGGCAAACACATCAAAAGATAGGTGTGCTTCTGGAAGGCGGACAAAGTCGGTTGCTGATCAACTGTGACTGAAAATGCATTCCACCATGTTCTGTAACGATGGGCTTCTCCATCGAAGCGCGGTAGTTCCAATGTATGTAGTCGGACGGCTTGTTGTACCACATTTGGTTGATTGACTTGTTGTGCGGGCAGCTGCTGGCCCTGATGACCCTCCAAGGTCAAGTTGATTAGTTCCACGATTCCTCTTGCTCTCTCGTGTAAGTCCATGAAGTGTTCGTGCGGCAAATCCTGTTCGGCTTCAGGTTGCGGCGGATAGTTGTCATATAGTTCCTCTTCTGCATGTAGAGCATTTTCTTCCAAGTTGTCCATGTGTTCCAGCCAACGAGTATTGAGTTCATTCACGCGTTCCATTGACGATTCCAGTTGAGTTCTGACCACACGAAGTCCATTAGTTGTTACCTGATTGATCACTGGTTGATCCAAAAGTCCATTAGCATCTGCAATTCTGTCCCTCATAGTTCGCAAAACAGGAGCAATAGCACGACGGATTGGTCCTGAAGACGGCATTTCTCTGCTGGTGGTCGACTGCAGTAAGTGGGAGTCGATTAGTTGTAGTAGGCTGCTGACAGTTAATTTAAGTCGACGCTGACGGTGGTCGATTGTAGTTTCTCACACAGATATGGTAGTCGACGCTGACGGTGGTCGATTGTAGTGCCTTTGACTGTTGAATGTAGTCGACGCTGACGGTGGTCGATTGTAGTTTCTCACACAGATATGGTAGTCGACGCTGACGATGGTCGATTGTAGTGCCTTTGACTGTTGAATGTAGTCGACGCTGACGGTGGTCGATTGTAGTTGACGGTCGATTGCAGTTGACGACGGTCAAATGTTGTTTGCCCTGACGGTTGATTAGTTGACGGCTGCAGTGCCAACTATCAGTTGATTGCACACACCAGTGGTAAGAGCACAAAATTTGATGAGCACACTGATTGACTGATGAGCAAATTGTTAGTTTGAACACACCAGCAGAGTGAAGAGCACCAAACAAGTGATGACCACACTAATTGATTGTTGAGCAAGTTGCTTGTCGATTGAACACACCAGTGGAGTGAAGCACCAAGCAAGTGATGAACACCCAGTGACTGATGTACAAATTGAGTTGAACACACCAGTGGAATGAAGCACCAAGCACGTGATGAACACTCAGCTGACTGATGTACAAATTGAGTTAATTGGCGACGGTTGTTGTTGTTGACCCGAGCTGCGCACTGACAATTGATGTGGGCGCTGTTCCCGGCCGATGCACCAATTTTTGTGGGCGAGGGATGTTGGTCGAGGAACACAGGTCCGTTGAAGTCAGACCAGCCACGCGTTGTTCCAAGTTCCCTCGGCACAAAAAGGAAGTAGTTGTTTTGACACGTGCAGTCGACTGTTAAACGGTCGACCAATTGTCCTTTCGGTCAATTGTAGTCGACTGTGAACAGTCGATTGTGTTGTTGTTGAAAGGTCGATTGATGGAAGAGCACGGCCAAATTTAGTCGACGGCAAGTAGTCGACTGTTGTTCGCTGAAAGGGCGATTGTTGAAAGAGCAGGCCAAATGTAGTCTGCTGAAGGTCGATTAAAAATTAATCGACCGTTGTCACCAAAAACACTTGCAGGGCGATTGAACAAAGAGGAAAAGGGCGACTAAGCTCAAATAGAATAAAACAAGCAGCGAATAAAAATATTTATTTTCCAAAGGCAGCCAAATATAATAAAAGCGAACGAACACAAATAAATCAATCGGAGGGACAATAAAATAAAGTAAAAGTAACAGGCACGTACAAATAGTTAAAGTAAAGAGTATAAGGATGGGACAGTCGAATGGAGGAATGAACGGTGAATGAACTCGGGTCAATGAACGGGACGGGTGAATGAACTGGGGAACTTATGAACCCCAATAGGGTAAAAAGCAAATGCTTAAATAGCCGGCTGGTCTAGCCTAGGGCGTGGCTTGTTTTCCGACCAGCCGATGAAGAAATGGGCGTGGTCAGCAATAAAATATGTGAAGAAAAGGAAATAATACATACAATTGACGACAGGAGTAAAGTTAAATAGAAATTAGAGAAACGGGAAAAATATTAAGTAAAATTAGGAGAGGGAAAAAAACCTATGAGAAAGGTGAAAAAATCGTCGCCTGTCGGCGACAAATCGATTTAAATAATTTTTGTATCATTCGAAAGCTCTGAATGTGTGGATTATTTTAACTAACAGGATTGATTTGATCAGGACATACTACTAAAAGTTACAGCCAGATAAGTGCGCGCAATCGTGTTTTTTCTTCCTTATTTGACTACAATTTTTTGTAAGATTGTCTGATAAATCAATTCTGTCAGGTAAAATAATCCCCACATTTAGAGCTTTCGATTGATATAAAAATTATTTAAATCCGTTATGAATCAAAAAAGTTATGGCCCAATATATAGCCTCGAGACTGCATCTAATGGAATAATAAAAAATATAACTTAAAGTATTGGTTTGTACTTCTTCAATTCTTCATTTGGTAGCTATAGCTTTAGATCGTTATTGGTCTATAACAAATATTTATTATACTCAAAATCGAACTCCACAACGAATATTTACAATGTTATTTGTTATTTGGGTATTTTCTTTGCTTATTTCTTTAGCACCACAATTTAAATTTTTACATTTGAAAGGTAAATAATTGAATATTTCTTTGATTAAATTTTTCTTTCAAATTTAAGATAAAGGCTTTGTTTCTCGTGTCGAAAATCAAAAAATTTGTCTTATTTCACAGGATATTGCTTATCAGGTGTGATTCTTTTGTCATTTTAACTCATTTCGTTATATTCCTGGGAAATGATCTCCATGGTTAAGTGGCAAAGTTGTTGGTAATTCTTCGGTTTACGCCCCCCCCCCCTCATTTTTCTGACCATTTTTTCATTTTTCTTACCTTTTTTTCTTCCCCTTTTTCATAATTTTTCATGAGGCAAATTATATCAAAAAGGATTAAATATGTATATGTATAAGAAAAAGAGAAATTTATGAATGAGAAAATTTATTTTCTTTTGATTTTTTTCACAAGGATAAAAAAGAGAAACATGATACCAAAAGTTTTCTGGGTAATTCTTTTTCTTCCCCCCCCCCCCCCTCATTTTTCTGACCATTTTTTCATTTTTCTTACCTTCACTCGCGATTCCAACATGAAATTCAAGTTGTTCATAAGCGCTAAATCTATAAGCCCACATTAAGGATAAATGGAATATCGTCTTTAAATCCAAATGTGTTCCTTTATGATGATAAAATTTAATGTTGTAAAAATAAAAAAAAACCTTCAAAAAATGTACCACATAGATACCCTCGTTCTTTTCGACAATTTTTTGTTGTGCAACGCCATTTTCCATATCGTTCATTTTTGCCTTTATGTATTGTTGTTCTACCACCACATGCTTCACACGTTCTTTTCCCATGAAGAAGTCCAAGTTCTTCTAGCCAAGCAACGAAATCTTTATCGTCCAATTGCAATTTTTTACCCAAATCGATCATAGTAAACTTTTTGAGTTGCTCCATTTTTGTTAAAGAATGATGAAAATGATTTTTACTCTAAATTTTCTCATTTTTATACATATTTAATCCTTTTTGATATAATTTGCCTCATGAAAAATTATGAAAAAGGGGAAGAAAAGGGAGAAGAAAAAAAGGTAAAAAAATGAAAAAATGGTCAGAAAAATGAGGGGGGGGGGGCGTAAACCGAAGAATTACCAAGTTGTTTATAAAAAAAGGAGTAAGGTTCGATCCCGTTCAGGGTATAATAATTTTTTGTTTTCCTAGTTGTTTGTGCCACGATTAAAAAAAATTATTTCTGTAGTTAAGTGGGAAAATTTTTATAAAAATAGGGTGATGGTTCGAATCCACTCATGGTAGAATAATTTTTTATGAGTTCTCTTTTCCTGTTTTTAATTTCTCGTTCAAATTAAAATATCCTTAGGTATTTTCAACTTCAACTGCCTTTTATATTCCTCTTTGTGCCATAATAATTATTTACTACAAAATTATGAGAGCGGCCAAAAAGCGTTTTCGACGCGAAAGAGATAGAAGAACATTAAATAGAGGAGTGGTTGATGATTCTTCTGTGCCAATAAAAACAAGCAAACAAATGGATTTTGAAGAACAAAATGTTTGTTTAAATTCCGAAATTTTATTTTCTTTGGTTAAGTGGGAAAATGCTATAAAATAGGGGGAAGTATTGTTTACTTTCTCAGTTGGAACGGAGAGGTGAAACCTTAGAGACTTTATTTAATTTTTTTATTTTGGAATTTTCGTTTTTTCCTTAAATTGAAAATAGGGAACGTTTCAGTCCCTGGGTTTTATTTTTGAAACACAACCCTTTTAATTCTTGACCGATCTGACTAATTTTTATATTTATCGAAAGCTCTGAATATGAGGATTATTTTTCTGTCAGGATTGTTCTGATCGAATCATCAAGAAAAGTTACAGCCAGATAAGCGCGGCAAAGGTGATTTGGTAATTCTTCGGTTCGTATTCCCCCTCCTTTTTTCTGACCATTTTTTCATTTTTCCTTCCCTTTCTCACTTATTTTTCATGAGGCAAGTATCAAAAAGGATTTATGAGAAACATTTATTTCTTTTCTTCAAGGGATAAAAAAGAGAAACATGATACTAAAATTATAAAAAAACTTGAGAAATATCACCAAATCATTTTCGCCACAGAAATTCAGGAAAATATTTCGGTACGTAAATATATGTTGATATTGTTACCTGCATATTTTACCACGAAGAAGTCCAAGCTCTTCGAGCCAACCATCGAAATCGTTGTCGCTTAGTCCAATTTGTCACCCAAATCAATCATTTTAAAATTTTTTAGTTGCTCCATATTGGGTTATTGAATGATGTAAATGAATTTTTCCAGAACTTTTCTCGTGCATATGCATAATCCTTTTCGATACTTGCCTCATAAAAAATAAGTAAGAAAGGGAAGGAAAAATGAAAAAATGGTCAAAAAAAAGGGAGGGGGAATACGAACCGAAGAATTACCGGTGATTTTCTATGTTTATCTGCTGTAACTCTTCAAGTGATGATGTGATCAAAAATAATCCTTTTAGAAATTCAGATCTTTCGATTAGTTTAAAAATTTTACAAATCGGTAAGAATTAATAAAGTTATGGTTGAGAATCAGATTTCGGGGCGGTAACTCTTTCTTGTATTTAGTTATTCTTTTTTAGTCCTCACCAACTACACAAAAATATACTGCTACTTCGGGTGAAAAAAACAACAATAATTATCCGACAAATTGTTCCTCTCCTATTCTTAATAAACAACAAAATGGAAGACAGTTTTCAGAAAGTAATAACAAGGTAAATTTTAGGAGTATTACTGAATGCCGATATACTTAAGTGGCCCTTTCCGTATTTTCGCGTTTTTTTTATTTAAAAATAGGCATACTGTAATCAGATAAAATGTCGATTAAGAGGGAATTTAAAAATACAAATGAAATAAATGACAAAAGAGTAAAAAGAAAAAAATATGACAAAATGTCTGATTAAAAAAATTTCTAGTCAATCTATGAAACTTCACCAAAAGACAACAGCAACAATAACAACAACAATCCTCCAGAAAAAACAAAAAAGCTTTATTCAAATATAGCAAGTCTAGATATAGAAGAAACAGAATTTAAGGCAAACGAAAATTTTAAAAATGGAATAAATAATAATAGAGGGGAAGAATCTAAACAACAATTAATTAATTTTCCAAAACATTTAAAAAATATTGCAGAGAAGGGAAGGAAAAAAAGAAGTGGGAAAAAAGAATCTGTTGAGACTAGAAGGGAAAGAAAAGCTTGGAGGACGTTGGCTATTATTACTGTAGGTTTTTTGTTTGTATATTTTGAAAGAAACTCCGATCCTCCACTCCAATTTTTGAAACAAAATTTAATAATTTTTCAAAGGGAACATTCTTTTGTTGTTGGACTCCTTTCTTCGTTCTTTCCCTCTACCGTCCATTCTGTATAAATTTAACTGGCGAAAGTGAATGTAGACATATACCCCCTTTAATGGAACAAATATTTAATTGGCTAGGTATTAATTTTAAATTAATTAATTAAAAATTTAAAATCTTTTTTTTTTAAAAGGTTATTTAAATTCTGCATTAAATCCAATTATTTATACAATATTTTCTCTTGATTTTAGAATGGCTTTTAAAAGAATTTTAAAGAAGGCGCTATTTTTTTCTAAACGATAAATTTTTAAAAATTTAAAAGATAAACGGGTTATTCTACAAAAATAAAAGGCTACTTATCGGTTATCTCCCCACACCTTATTTTCTTTTTATTTCCCCTCTCCTTCCCATAATTTACAAAAATGCCACATTTCTTTCCCTCTTTTCCTTCCATAAAGTTACAAAAACGTCACAAGCAAATAATTGTAATTAATAAATTTATTTTAAAAAAGAGAAAATGTAATCTAAAAACATTATTTAGGGGGCCAAAAATGTGCTATTTTCTTTAAAATCCATCTGAAAATACAAGTACCAGAACTTATATACTTGCTAAAAGGTGTGACACATAAAAGGCTGTGACATTTTGTAACTTTTGGGAAGAGGAATAGAGAAAAATATGGGAAAAATGGAAAGAAAATGTGGCATTTTTGTAAATTATGGGAAGAAGGAGAGGGGGAAATAAAAAGAAAATAATGTGTGGGGAGATAACCGATAAGTACCAATAAAAGAAATACAGTCAAAACATCATTATAAGATATTAAGGCAGAAAATATACCACCTATATATGTATAATATAAATACTTCATACTTGAAAAAATTAAAAAAAAAGCTTTTGAAAATTTTTAAACCAAACCACCTCTATTCAAGATACGTTTCTTAAATTTGGTTGATCGGGGACTTAGAATTTAAACAGCCTCTCAAGGGTGTTTTGACTGTATTTCTAGATATATTATTTATATAAATTGCTAATCAATGCCACTACTTAATAACAGATTTTTATTTTATCTGCATAAATTTTTTATTTAAAAAGTTTACAAAATTCTGGTATTTTAATATTTACAAATATATTAAATATACCCGAAAAATTGGTCAGAAAAATGCTAGAGCGATCCCAGAAAAAATTTTAAAGAAGTTTTGGAGGTAATTTTTATTCAGTTTTTTTTTTCAAAAAATTTCTCTTGGTATCGCTCTTTTAAAAGTACAGTCTGACAATCAGATGTGCAAAACCCCCCATGCAGAAAAATCTCGCTCGTACGACATCCATCCTCGTTCAGAAAAAAATTAACGTTAAGCGAGATTTACTTAAAAATGAGGTTTAATCTCGCTTGAAAAAAACTATCGTTAAGGTGAATTTGTACAAGCGCGGCTAAACAATATGTAAAATACTAGATACCATATTTACTCGATTAATTCCCCTATTCCCCACCCTCTATTAATTCCCCATGCCAGGGATGAGTTGAAAAAATAATTCCCCACCCTCGAATACCCTACTTACTACACGTTCAAATTTCAAAACTCGGATAATTCCCCTTCCTCGAATAATTCACCATTTCGCGGATGGGTTGAAATATTAATTTCTCGGGGGAATTAATCGAGTAAATTCGGTACTATAACTGGAATAAAATAATAAATTTTTTAGGATTTTTGTTTGTTTGTGGCACTTTGAAAATTATAAATATATAAAATGTCAATTTATTAAATTTCTGTCTTTCATGTGTCGGTAACTGTACCATTGTTATTATCAGAAGGTTGAGGAGAATTAATTAAAGGCGAATCAATGCTGTCGTTTATTTCCTAAAAAAAATTTTTTACTTTTCAATTAGACACTTTTTCTTTCATGTTAGGACAAACACACCGTCCATACATTATAGTAAAAGAAATACCGTCAATTTCGCTTAGAGAAAACGAATTTTTAAATAAAATTTTTAGGCATAAATAAAATTTTTAGGCATACTAACCAAGACCTAATATAGCCTTATAGTCTAAAGATATTAAGACAAAACAATATCGACATAAATCGAATTTATTATCTGTAAAAGTGGACGGTGTTTTTACTCTAGTAGTAGTACGAGTACGAGGCCAAAGTAGTAGTACGAGTACGAGGCCAAAATTCGACTCGTACTTTCGTACTTGTATTAATGGAAAAATAGAAAAAAATATGCTTAATTTCTATCATTCTTCCTTGTATGAGCGGGTGGCCGAGTGGTTAAGGTGTTAGGCTTCACCAAAGGGGTTAATAACTTAGGAGTGGGTCGATCATATTTTTCTTTCATAAATAACATATTTTATAAATTTAATTTTGTTTTAAAAATTATTTTATTTTTACATGGAGGAATTATGGGTTGGTACTTTATGGATATTCACCCCCCTCCTATTTTGAGTCTCAGAGTTTTCCTTAAATGTAGAAAATGGTCAGAGATTATTTTCTTCTCCATGTCAATCATTTTTTTCTTCTTCAAGTATTTTGCTTGTTTATTTTGCCTTTTCACATATTTTGTACTTACATTTCACTCATTTCGTCTCTTCATTTACCACATTTCACTTATTTTGCTTGAAAAAAGAAAAATGATCGACATGGAGAAGAAAATAATCTCTGACCATTTTCTACGTTTAAGGAAAACTCTGAGACTCAAAATAGGAGGGGGGGGTGACATATCCATAAAGTACCTATGGGTTTTTGGTTCTCTAAAATTCCTAAAATTTCTCGTTTGACTAATAAAAAACGAATTTTTTCGCCTACGGCCTTCCGAAATTTTGAAAATTTTTGCCTGCGGCGCTGAAAAAATAAGAAATTTGTCTTATCGGCTTCCAAATTCGAAAATTTTCGCCTCCGGCGGTGAAAAGTGGAAGAAATCTGGCTTCATGGCGACCCATATGGGAGGAAATATTGCTACTTGCACTCCAAAATGATTAAAAATTTCGCCTGCGGCGCAGAAATGGATGAAATTGGAAGATTATGGCTTCAAAGCCTTCCAAGATTCAAAAACTATCGCATACAACGCTCAACATTTAAAACTAGATGTCCTGGACTCAAATAATCATAAAAATTTTAGATTTTTTGATTTATTCTCAAGTATGAGAAGGTACGAGTACGAGGTCAAAAAATGGGGTGGTACGAAGTACGAGTACGAGCAAATTTGAAATTTATGAACACTGCTCCCCTGACGGTATTAGATCGGACGTGTTCTGTCTTACTCCTCTTCCGAATTTGGCAATTTTCCGGTTTTTTTTTATGAAAAAAATCTTTAATTCACTAAATTCAATCTTTCGCCCTGGCCAAATCTTCTTTATAATTTAAGAAAAAACACACCTGTGCCATTCTCCTGCATTGCCTCACAACAACAAAACCAATAATCAAAGAAAAACAAAAACTGCCAAAAAGTAACAAAACCCAACCAAAAATATAAGCATAAAAAATAACTTTAATTGGAATTTGAAGTTGTTCTCTTGTTTTAAAATCAATAATTGCACTTTCATTAATCCAAATAATTGGGACTATCAAATCACGCATATTACGAGTTATGCTGTTAAAAAAATATTTTTTATTGAATGTAAATTTAAATAAAATAAATTATTTGCCCTGCTCCGAGGTAAAATATTTTTTTCAGATGTTTGTGCCATTAGAAAACGATTTCTGTAGTTAAGTGGGAAAATTTTTAAAAATAGGGTGAAGGTTCGGACCAGCGAGGAGTAAAATGATTTTTTCTTGTGTATTTCCCACTTTTAATTAAAGTGACACTCTGTAGCCGTTAATTTTTTATTGTGAAATTCCGAATTTTTGCCTCTAAGAGTTAAGGATATGGCACGCTTCAGTCCCGAAGTCTTAATTATTTAAATCAGTTAAATGATTTAAAAAATTATGGCCCAAAATACGGCCTCAAGATTGAAACGACTCTATACTAAAATTGCCTCTAGTCCAATGTAAGCTCCCAGAATTTGACAGATAAGAAAAAAATTTTGAAGATTTTTTTAAAAATTTAAAAGAAACCTCAAATCCCCTCTAAGCATTCCCAAATTTAATTGAGATTTTTGTTGTACCCCAACAACAACACCAGTAATCGGTTCAATATCAAAATAAGAATAATCATTTTTAATTGAAGGTAAATTCATTCCTTCAAGTAAAAGAGCTGAAGGAGCATTCAAAAAATGAGAATTTGACCATAAAATGCGTGGTTGACCAGGCAGACAAGTTGACATTTCGAGTAATCCTGAAGGGGCACATCCACCTATTTTTTAAAAAAGAAAATTTTTAAAACCAAAGTCTGGCTGTATTCTTCCTACATTTATTTAAAAGTTTTTTTTGCTTAAATTTAATTTAAACTTATTGTTAGAACAAAAATTAAATTTAACAAACTTTTTTGAATTGAGCTATTGTGGAAGTAATCGGCAGCATTTGGATTACAAAATCCTTGTATTTGTTGTGTTTCAACACCCAAAAAATTTTTAGGTTGTGAATAACGAAAAACAGGAATTCCAGAAGTGAAGGCTGTGCTTTGCTTTTCAATGTCGAATGATCTAAAATTGAAAAAAAATTTTCTTGTAAAAATAAATTGCGGATTTTGAAATTTTCTTTAAAAATAAATATGACAATTTAAACTATCAAAATTTATTTTTAATAAATGTCTTTTTAAAAAATTCCAAACAAAAATATTAAAAAAAAATCAAACCTGCAAAGCTGTCCGATAAATCTGCAAAAAAAATTTATTTTTAAAACAAAAAATTAAATTTTTTACATTTCCAATTTTTCACTGTTATAAAGGCTAGGTCTAAAAAGTTCAGCATCTAAAAATTAAAAACTTTTTTGAAGCAAATATAGACGAACTTTACTGTAAAATACCTTTGGGTAAAAATCATACCTTATAATGAGGGGGTGTACCGTAAATGCTGAAACAATGTTCCTCTATAAATAATTACCCACTCCAGCGAGAGGTTGAAACAATAATTACCCTGGGTAAGTATTTTAACATTTACGGTATCTTAGATTGTACTCCTAAGTCACGAAATTTTAAAAAAACCTATCATAAACTGACAAGGGAAAATTGTTTACTAAAACCGCGAATTTGATAATTTTTTTGATAACATTCGATAGAGGACCCTCGACTTCTTATTGCGAAGTGATATCCGTTTTCATGAAAAATAACTTTTGGCCGAGTTAGGCCGCTCAAAGTTTGAGTCCTAGTGAGTGGCTGAGTATAAGAAAAAAAATTCCCCGACTTTTGGGGACACACACTAGTAGAGGTCGGAATTTTGAAAAAACCGGGACCGGGAACCGGGAAACGGGTTCAGAAGGTCGACCGGGAGGGACCCGGACCGGGAAAACCGGGAATTCCCGTTCCCGGTTTCATCCCGGTCAAAAATGACCGGGACCCGGACCGGGAAACCGGGAAATTAAAAAAATTTTTTAAATTCATTTAAAACTTTTAAAAAGTTATGGGAGTAGTTATTTATTGAAAAATCTGATTTATAAATAGAAGAATTTAATAAATCAGTAAAATAAATCAATAAATTCATTAAATAAATCAATAAATTACGGAGGGCTAAAGGGATTTGAAAGGCTAGAGAAGAGTTGTGGTATATTAGGAGATTTTGGAGGTGTAGATCTACCGATAGCCTCCTCAAATTTTTTATATCGCCTATATCCCTCATCTAATTCCCTTTAATCCCTCCTAATTCACCTTGATGCTGACTTAATTTTTATTTAATTTTTATTTAATCCCTCCAAATCCACTCTGATCTACTCCGTGCAATAGTGATATCAGGGATTAAAAGAGATATCGAGAGATTCAAGTATTTGTTGGGTAGCATTAAGAGAGATTGTAGAGACCTCCAACCACCTATATCACCTGATATCTATTCAAATCCCTTCAATTGGAAGGCAATGATATCAGATGATTAAGGCAGATCTAATGGATTTAGAGGGATAAAGATGGCTTAATCCCAGGTCGCTTGATAAAATCGCACTATACACTAATTTCCCTCAACTTTTCCTCCAATAATACCTCCAAATTTCTCCGTTCCAAATTCTTCCGCGAAAATTTTGAGAATTTTGGAAGGCAAAAGAGCCAAATTTCTTCCGTTTTTAGCGCCGCAGGCGAAAATTTTGAGAATTTTTGTAAAATCTCCAATATTTTTAAGTCAAAAATCAAAACGCCAAGCAAAAATATTTAAAATTAGCTGCTAGAATTTTTCCCGGTTTCCCGGTCCAAAAAAAGCCGGGACCGGGAACGGGAAACGGGAAATGAAAATTAACCGGCCGGGACCCGGACCGGGAAAACCGGGAATTCCCGATCCCGGTTTCATCCCGGCATCTTCAAAAAAGCCGGGAAAAAGGACCGGGAAACCGGGAAACGGGACCGGGTCCCGATCCCGTTCCGACCTCTACACACTAGATCAAATCCTTTTTACGCAAAATTAATTTTTCTAATAAAATAAATTAAAAAAAACCTGTTCCATTAATCATTCTAGCCTCTTCTCCATACCAACTATTATTTTTCAATTTTCCTTTCAATCCATTCCAAGAATATACTTTATCTAATAAATCAATATTGTGTAAACCAGTGTCAACCTTTAAAAAACAGAAAAAAATTTACCAAAAATTTTTTTAAACCTCATAAAGTCCATCGTCTGTTCCGTTTTGCTGAAAAATTTAAAAAAAATTAATTTTTAAGAAGAAAATATCAAGTAAAAATCTCCAAATCTGGGAAAACTCAAAAATCGAAAGACAAAAAAATATAGTATTACAAAACTTCCAAACTGGGAAAAATTTTTAATGAGTAAAAACTCTAAATTCGGAAAACACACAAAAAGTCCAGATTGAAAAAAAATCTGAAAATCCTTTTAACAAAATCGAAAGCACAGTTATTCTAAAAGATTATTTTCCATCATGTAATATTGAACACATCACACAAAAAACAGATAATTTCATTCAAAACCCAATCCACTACCCACAAACTCATTTACGCCCACAAATAAATTAATTAATTATAAATTACCCCATAAAATAACCCAATCTTTTCAGGAACATTTAAAACTTTACAAATTGTCGGGACCAGAGAACAAACATTTTTAATTAATTCATCTTCATATCCATCAAATAATAATTCTGCTACTGTTACATTAATAAATATTTTCTCTTTATTTCGAATGAAGAATTCAATTGTTTTTCTAATTGGATAGGAAAGTCCAGTTGTTATATCGATTATTTTCTTTAGAAAAAAATTTTTTTTTCAGAATTATTAAAGGAGCTACCAATAGATAAAGGAAAAGAAACCAGGAAAGAAGGAAAAAGGGGGACTGTCAGCCAAAGTATGCCTATTTTTTATCTGGTTTACTTAATAATTTTTCTGGGTACTATGCGTTTATACGCCCACACGTCCGTAAATGTTTGTCCGCACTTTTTCTCTTTTCCTCTCCTTTCTCGTATCACAAGGAATAGAAATGGGCATGTTTTAATAAACCCCCATTTTCTTTGTCTTCTCCTTCTTTACTCCTCTCCAGTGATGGAAAGGTTCCGGTTCCGGTTCCGGAACCGTCCGGTTCCAGAACCGGTTCCGGAAGTGGAACCGTGGAACCGGCAAAGGTCCGGAACCGGTTTGGAACCGGAACCGTGGAACCGGCAAAGGTCCGGAACCGGTTTGGAACCGGAACCGCGGAACCGGTAAAGGTCTGGAACCGATTTGGAACCGGTTCCAGAACCGGTTCCAAAGATACACCCCTAATGATGGCTAAAATCAGAGAAATGAGCAAAATATGGGAGTCGTGAGAAGAAAAGGAAGATAAAATTGAGCCGGGTAAAAAAGATCTTTTTCTTTTCTTTAATAATGATGTGTGGTTGACTGGATAGTGTGTTCTGTTTTAGTTTTGAGGACTTTAGGGATATTAGGATCGAACCCGGACTTAATGAATGATTAATAAATTAATTCTTTTTATTAATTCTATATGCTACGACTTCCAAATTTTTAAAAATTTTCGTCTGCGGCGCAAAAAAGGATGATTTTTGGAAAATAATAAAAAAAAATTTTTTAATTTTCGGCTGTGGTGCTGAAAATTGGAAGAAATCTCGCTTCTGGCCTTATAAAATTCTCAAAATTTTCGCCTGCAGCGCTAATGTATTAAGTCCTGTTCTAAATAAGAATATCCTACTTCGGCTCCGGATTTGCAACTAAAATTTGATTAGTATCCGATTTTCGAATTTTTTCATGAAATTTCGATTTTCGATTTCGATAATTTTAGTTTTTTCGATTTTCGTTCGGTTTTCGATTTTTTTGCAAAATTGCATTATCTTTTCTTTTAAGATTTTCGGCTTTTCTTTTAAGATTTTCGGCCTTCCAAAATTCTCAAAATTTTCGCCTGCGGCGCTGAAAATGGAAGTTTTTGGCTTAAGGATCTTCCAAAATTCTCAAAATTTTCGCCTGCGGCGCTGAAAATGGAAGTTTTTGGCTTAAGGATCTTCCAAAATTCTCAAAATTTTCGCCTGCGGCTCTGAAAATGGAAGTTTTTGGCTTAAGGATCTTCCAAAATTCTCAAAATTTTCGCCTGCGGTGCTAAAAAAGATTTAAAGTATGGAGGAATAAGAATAATGGATAGGAGGATCACGAGAATCACATATATATTATGTAAATAAAACGATTTCCCTTTAAGCCACCCAAATCCCACGATAATCCGCCCAAATCTCTCGTAATCACTTGATATCCCTCTTATTCGCCTGATATCATATAATATCCCCCTTAATCTTCCCAAATCCACCTAAATAATATTATCATTGATTTTTCACCCGAGCCTCTCAATTAATCCATTTGCCTTACACTAATAAGAGAGATTGTTGTGTCTTGCACAACAATGAAGAAGCAATACAATAATGTGTTTATCACACAATAGAAAAGACAATAACGTTGAAGAAGTAGAATATGTTGGGGAAGCAATTAGGAGACAATTAGGAGACAATTAGGAGACCCGGACTGACAATTGTGTGAGGCTTTTATAGTAGCCACCACACCACAACACCTCCCCCTTTGCAAGGCTGGGGTTGCAACACCAATACAAAACATACAACAATAACAAAAGTCCGGTCAACAAATACATACAAAAAAATGAGGGAATAAGGGAACAAACAAAAATTTTACAAACAAGAACATAATTTATCTATTTATTTTACTGTACTTCATCTATCTTCCAGAAATGTTTGAACCCTCAGAATTTATCAAACCCTCAGAAATTATTGAACCGTCAGAGCAGCTTTCCATCTTATCCTCAGATTCATCAGATTGGACTTTTGTCTTCTTTTTGGGTGTTGCACCTTCATTGTACAGCCTCGCATCTGAACGTTTGACAGCGTAGCTCTTCTTTGATTCAATTTTTGGCTGTTGATAGTCTTCAATATCTTCAATTTTTCGCAATATTACACTCTTCAGGCAATGAACTTGAACTCTAAACAATTGGCCAACTTTTCCAACAATTTCGCCTTTAAGCCATTCAATTTTGTTGGTTCTATTGTTTTTGTTCTTCACCATCACATTTTTGCCTTTCCAGAGTTTTTTCTTTACCATTGGTTTTGGCGTTGGCTTTTGTTTGTTCCAAACAATTTTCTTCCTTTTTGCAAAATTCTTCTCAATTTCCGGCACATTAACAATATTCTTCAATAATTTCAATTTTTTGAGCCAAGGCAAGCCAATTAAATTCAATTTTCCTTCAACTACATGACAATCTAATACTTCTTTTTCTTTATTACAATCAATCTGTGCCGCAAATTTCCCTTCAATTTTGAATTTTGATTGGTCCACAGCAATTCCATTATAGGAAACTTCTTCCAATTTTGGTTCACCAATTTGTGACCAAGTTTCTTTTGAAATAATTGAAATTTGCGCAGCCGTATCAACAATCATGTTCATTGAAGTTCTATTTATTTTCACTTCTTGAACAATCCAATTTTGCTTCTGCATCACCTCATTATCTTCAATATCCAACATCACACAATAAGGACCATTATTGGTAGTATCTAAACCAATTTTAACATTATTCACTCTAGGTGAAAATTTACGCTTACCAGCGAAATAGCAATTTGCAATCCAATGTCCTGGTTTCTTACAATGGTTACAATATGGCCTTTTTGTTGGATGGTGATAGCAATTCTTGTTTGGAAGTTCAATATTTTGTTGTTGCAATTGAGGTTCCTGAATAATATTTATTTCAGGTGGCGAACCTAATTCAATTTTACTGACCTGTTCAGGTTCAGACAACAATTTGACTTCTTTTTTCGTGGACAAGAATCCTCGACAATCTTCCAATAATTCCTTGAATTTACAATCTTCTTTTTTCTTTGATTTATTTTCAATCATTCGAATGCAATTTTGTTTCACATCTATTGCAGAGTCAGGAAGACCTACAATAAAAATCAATATTTTCATTTCTTCAATAGTCAGATTCATCTCTGACTTTTCGCATTCGGCATTTACGAGATTTCCAAATTGCAATATATTTTCGAATTCATTACATTTCAATTTAAGCGTATCGAAACGCTTCAGCAATTTGGACCTCGGGTCCCCAAACTCCTCTTTCAATTCATTTAACAATTCCCCATATTTCAGGTCAGACAATTTTCGTGGCAATAATTTTTGGGCAATTTTAGAATATTCAGGGGCTCCCAATTTCGAAACAAGCAATCTTGCTTTCAATTCATCACTCAATGTCGCCCCTTCAATTTCAAAGTACGATCTGTACTTATCATACCACGTTTCGAACGTGAATGCCCGTGGAATATCACAATGGAACTCAGAAATCAATTTATGCAATTTACCGTATAGTGCTGATCCTTCATGGTGAAGCGACGTCGCACTATCAATATTTGACATATTTCCCAATTTATTCAACAATTCTGCAATTTGTTTCTGCTGTACTAACAATTGTTGATTTTGGCGTTCCTGCAGTTCCTTTTGTTGTTGATTGAATTTGTTCTGTTGTTGTTCAAGGAGTTTTTGAATATCTTCTGCTTTCATCCTGATTTGTTTTTCTTCAATGCAATTCTCAATTGAATCCGTTGTAGACCGCGCCACTTTGTTGTGTCTTGCACAACAATGAAGAAGCAATACAATAATGTGTTTATCACACAATAGAAAAGACAATAACGTTGAAGAAGTAGAATATGTTGGGGAAGCAATTAGGAGACAATTAGGAGACAATTAGGAGACCCGGACTGACAATTGTGTGAGGCTTTTATAGTAGCCACCACACCACAACAGAGATATAGGTGGATGGGATATCACGGGTATCAAGGGGTATGTAGAATATCAATCCCCTAATCTTGTATACATATCCCTCCGATCACTGATATCCCTTAAGACTATCCTTAATCCATGGAATCCCCTTATATCTCAAGATTAACCCTTATATCTCCATATTGCGGATTGTTTAATACACTTTTAGTTATTTTAAAAAATTTCGATTTTCGATTTCCGATTTTCGACGTTTTTTTCTTTCGATTTTCGATTTTCGAATTTTTAAATAAAATTTCGATTTTCGATTTCGATATTTCTGGATTTCTTTCGATTTCCGAATTTCGAAGATATTTTTATTTCGACGCATCTCTGCTTTATACTCACGAATCTCTTTATCACTCCTTACGCTACTGATTTCCCTTAAATCACCCTTAATCAATTCAGAAGGCTTTAATAAAACTTATTTATATAAAAAAAATAATTTTTTTCATTAAAATAGCTAAAAAAATTTTGTCACTGGAACCGGTTCTGGTACCGGTTCCAGAACCGGAACCGGAACCGCCAAAGTTGAAAAAGCGGTTCCAGAACCGGAACCGGAACCGCCAAATTTAAAAAAGCGGTTCCAGAACCGGAACCGGAACCGCCAAAATTAATAAAGCGGTTCCGGAACCGGAACCGGTTCCAGAGAAATTTTGGAAGTTTTCCATCACTGCTCCTCTCATTTTGATTAAAATGGTCAAGTAAACAAAACAATGTTTGGAAATTATTTTGGAGGTTATTGCAGCAAAAATTCAGTTGGTAATTTTGATCAGAATCATCGACTAAAGCCGATTTTGGTGTTATTCGACTCAGCTCGTTGAGCTCAATCAAATAGCTATCATGTGTATTTTCGGATTTTTCACCCCAAACTGAGTTTACTCCTCATATTGTTTCTGACCATTTCGAGCCAAAAATCTCGCTCCCTAGGTATCGGTCCAACTTCGACCACCACAAGTTCGACTAAGCTTTCTGAGCTCTTTCGAATGACGCCATACTTGTTCTGTTTTGACCAGGAGAAAAATGGTATATAAGTGAAGTGTGCCAAATTCTTGACCTCTTTTTTTCTTGACCATTTTAATCAAAATGAGAGGAGTAAAGAAGGAGAAGACAAAGAAAATGGGGGTTTATTAATACTTGCCCATTTCTGTTCCTTGTGATAGGAGAAAGGAGAGGAAAAGAGAAAAAGTGCGGACAAACATTTGCGGATGTGTGGGCGTATAAACGCATAGTACCTTTTTCTGACATCTCCATTTAGCTGAAAGTGGCATTTTGTCGCAAACTAATCTCTTATAAAATAATTTTTTTCCATTTTGTATAATTTTTAGCAAATCCAAAATTTCGTAAGGTAACACTAATATCCGAAATAGACTGACCTTTCAAAAGATTATAAGTCTGCAACTAAAATAGTCTTACAGATTAACTATACACTTTTTTAAATATTTTTCCCAAAAAAACATCCCAAGCCCTTATTAAAAATAATAAACCAAAAAAACCTGAAAAAGTATATTCGGAACAAAAACTCGATCAGACAAACTACAATTAGCACACGATTCATTAGCATTAAAAAAATATCTTTTTTGGTTGCGAAAGAATAAACGAGTATCATTTGAAGAAAAATTAACGTCTGTTTTGTGCATTAAAACACTTTAAAAAATAATAAAATTAATTTACAAAAAATAAAATTTAGTGGAATTTTTTTAGGGACACAATTTTTTCCTTGTTTTAGGGTACATAATAGGACTGCTATCTGTGGGGAGGGGGTAGCTGAACGAGTAAACAAAGTCAAAAAACAAGTTGGGATATACTATGATAACTTCGGATAAAATGGGAAGAAAATCACCTCTTCGCCTGCCCACAGATAAACGTGGACGAATAAAACACCCTCTCCCTTTAAATTTCCACGAAAAAATATGCATGAGAAACAAGTACTTCACGTAGTGTAACTAGCCGAACCTAATAAGTATTTAGTTGAAGGGGTAAACAAGAGAAAATAGAAAAAAAAGAGAATGGACCCCGTAAAGCTAAAATCTCCAAAATTTAAAAATAAAATAAAAAAAACCTAAATGTATAAGGTCCTTTTTCTTCAAGAATCGGCCTTTTTCCTCTATTAATTACGTCATCAACATTTTGAGTAGAAAATGTCCAAATTTGAAGTTTAATGTCATAAGGAGGATCGCGGAAATTTTTTAAAACAATATTATCTGTCCCATTTTGTTCTTTTCCCAAAAACGTTTTCTAAAAAATTTAAAAGAAAGTTAGGAAATAGTTAAACTTTACTTATGTCAGCAAAAAAGATTTTAAAAAGTCCGGACGGGAATCAAACCTCTGACCTTTCAATTGTCAGCTAGACTTTTACTAAATGTTTACAGGTGCTCTTACACTGCTACCTGGATGAAATTTTTTGTCATTATGAGCGTCTAACCCACCTCCCAAAATTTTTCATTTTCCCACATTTAAGGTGAGACTTTAGCCCCATAAGCCTTTCTTGGCTACTAAGCGATACTCTATATTTAAAATACATCCAATTATAAGATGATTTTTATGCACTAGAGTGCACATCATAGCAAAATAAATAAGACTATCTTTTAGCAAGACTCCCCCCCCCCCTCATTCCCAATACTTATTAAAAAATTTAAACAATAAACCTCTTTAACTTGACAGTCAATAAATTTTGGAACAAAAATAAATGACAAAAATCCCAAAACAGCAGAAATAAGTCCAACAACAGCCAAAATAATAAATAAACAAAGTCGCATTGAGCAAAAACCCATCTGCAAATTTAAATATATTTTTACGAGAAAAGAGCAAAGCGAATTTTCGTTTCGATCCGAAACGGAAAAAATTTTTTGCCCAACACCCAAATATACCTGAAAAATTAGGAAAAAATTAACTAAAAATATAAAATTTTTATTTTGAAGGAAATCCTTTATTTAATAAACAAAAAAGGCGAATCATATTTAAAATCATTCTCTTTCAATTAAAAAAAAATAATCACATTTTTAAATAAGCAACAAGTATAAAAATTTAAAAAAAATAAATGAGACATAAGACAATTATTTAAGTAAAATTTAAAAAAAAATTAGTCATTCCTTTTATGACAAAGAAAAGTTTTGTTGAGTTGATTTTTTTAATGTTTCATTAAAAATTAAGAATCGAACAAATAATTTAAAAAATAAAGTCTAAAAAATATAGGCGATCGAAACTTGAATTAAATATCATTCGATTCTTCTCGCCCTAGCTGAGTTCAAACATGCAACTTCTAAGACTCAAGACTAAAAATTAACGACTCAAGACAATTTTTTGTTCCCATAGGGCAAATTTTTGGTCGATTTTCTGTCTTCGACACGAGCCATATAAATTTCGAAAACTTTATATGAAATATAATAAAAATTTGAAAAAAATACTGGGATTTTTTTTCAGCTCGAAGAGTTCTTCGAACTCAGCTCGGGAGAGGAATCGATTGACTTATATTTCGAATCTAGGTCTCGTGTCCTAATCCCCCGATATTTTTTAATTAAGTTCTAAAAAATTAAGAGTATTTTTGAGCGACAAGACAAATGAAAACGATTAAAAACATAAATACTTAAAAAAACATCAAAAACTAGATTGAACAAATGTTTGATGTCCATTTGGAATAGCTAACGGAGTTGGAGAAATAATGGCACGTCCATTTGAAAGATGTCTTTTAGTGGATTTGCTACGACGGCATTTCTAGAAAATAATTTTTTATACAAAACCTCATCATAAGCCCTCAAAGAGCCTCAAGTAGCTTCCTCAAACCTAGGGGAAAGACACATTAAAAACGTATTTTAAATAGAGGTGTAACTATTCTTGAAGTATTACCTCATATAAGATACCCCTAATATCGGATAAACTAGTAATTATTGGTTATTTGAATAAAAATAATTGGCTCTTGTCCAGTTTATCCGTCCAATCGACTTTTATGCGTCCAATCAAACTTTATGAGTCCAATCAAAAAATAATGGGATTTTTCTTGGTATTGCAAAGTAGGGGTATGGTTCCAAAACATTTCTTCGTGTTCGAGACCTACGCCCACTGAGTCTGGGACCGTTCCTTGCCCTATCCCTCGAAATTTCGGAAAGTTATAGCCAATTTTTAAAAATTTCAAAAAAACAATTATAACTTTTCGAAATTTCGAGGGATAGGGTAAGGAACGGTTCCAGACCCAGTGGGCGTAGGTCTCGAACACGAAGAAATGTTTTGGAACCATACCCCTACTTTGCAATACTAACTTTCAGCGGACGCATAAAAGTCGATTGGACGCATAAACTGGACAAGATCCAAATAATTTATGGTTAAGTAAGCAAATTTTATAAAAATGGTTAAAGTTCCAACCCACTAATGGTAAAATAATTTTTGGCTAGAGTTACTGCTCAACCTCCTCCTTTCGTAACCTCTTATAATAAGGTTTAAAATTAAAAAAACGTTTTTGAAGAAAAACCCTGTAAAAAACAAAAGCCAAAACAGCAGATATCACCATCAACGAAATAGCCATAAAACAGATTGAACCAACTTGAGCTGATTTTTCTACCAAAAGAAGTTTTGTTTTTATCAAATCGAGACTGTCATCATCCACATGAATCTTTAAAAACATTATTTTTTTAAAATAATTTTAATTAAAAATCAAACATATTCATCAATTTCAAGCACAGGAACTACGCTGCTACGAAAATTGACAAGTTCACTTGAAAAAAATTTTTTTTTAAATAATCAAAATAATTTTTGAGTTTCAGCTAGACCCTTGCCAACGGGTGCCGGAAAATTGGGCTCTGGAAAATTGGGCTCCAGCGGTAATTTGGGCTCTGCGTGAAAAAATCGGAATATTGGGCTCCGGAGGAATTTTGGGCTCTGAGGAAAAAAGTCAAATTAGCAAAAATTAGAGATGAGTAAAGGACAAAGATGGATTTTCAATACTTTTAACACAAAAAATAATATGGGGAGGTAAGGAGCGAATTCTCCCTACGGAGCGAAGTCGAGTTCTGGGTTCAGAACCTACGGCAGTTGGTCTGGGTGAGTACTTGGCCCTATTCCTCTACAGTATACTGCAAATTAGTTCAAATTGTTTGGTCCGATTCAGTGGAATTTGATAAAGAAATCCTATTCCTTCCAATAACAGTTGGGCGTACACGAAAGTGAGAAAAAAGGTGAAAAAACAAATCTTAATTATTTTAATAAAATTTCTTCTTTGAAACGGATATCCTAAATTTTTGATTCGAATGAATACCTGTTTGGGATATAACTAGAGTTCCCTCGAGCCGTCAACACTAATCCTAATTTTAAGCATCTGATTTATAACTTTTTGGCTTTCGATTTTAAAGGTTGTCTTTCTCCCGATTTCGAAGATTTTGACTAATATTTCGATTTCGACATTTTAAATTATTTTCAATTTTAGAAAACTTTTCTGTTTCGAAACAACTTTGATGAAATAGTTTTAACGCACCATTTTTTGTGTTAAAAGTATTGAGAATCCATCTTTGTCCTTTACTCATCTCTAATTTTTGCATAATTTGACTTTTTTCCTCAGAGCCCAAAATTCCTCCGGAGCCCAAAATTTTAGAGCCCAATATTCCGATTTTTTCACGCAGAGCCCAAATTGCCGCTGGAGCCCAATTTTCCGAAAAGTTGGAGCCCAAATTTCTGAAAAATCTTGGAGCTCAAATTTCCGAAAAATCTTGGAGCTCAAATTTCCGAAAAATCTTGGAGCTCAAATTTCCGAAAAATCTTGGAGCCCAATTTTCCGGCACCCTTGCCAACAACCATTTTTCTTTTTTATAAAAGGCGATAAAGAACCCCATCCCCCAACTTTTTAGTGGCTTTTTATTCTATTACTTGTAGTAAGAGTTCCCAAATTCATTAAATAAACGTTTTTTAGACTCACATTCAACCTGCCTTATGAGGGTATTTGTTCTCCCACTTATGGGAGAACATTTGTCAAAAAACACAAGAGAACAATAACCTTAAGAAAAAGCATTATGAAAATTTGTATTTTTACTTATTTTAAAATTTTGATTAAACGCATAAATTAGACCAAAGTCAAATTTAAAAAAAAAACCTCAAAGAAAGATTAGCTCCTTTCCACATAGATATACTTATCAAAAATCTTCGATGCGCTTGAATTATTGTACCCAATCTAGGTTCTAAATCAATCTCAATTTGGTCACGTTCTTGAATTGGTGGGAATTGAATGCCTTCAATAGATTGTTGAACATAATTTGGAGAATAAAGAAAATTTGGTTGAGAGATAACAATTGGAGGTTCTCCTTTAAAAATATTTAATTGTAAAAAAATATTCTCCTCTCGTAAAGTTCCTGGTTAGCTAAGAAATGCCAGAATACTCCAATCCGTTTATAATATCACAACCCCCCTCCCCCAATTCCAGATAGAAAAACTTTCTAAAACTTACCCAAATATACACACCCTTTAAGAAAGGTTAACAAATCAGGGTATTCCTTAAGATCATTGGTCCCTAGAAAAAAATTATTAAAAAATGCTCTTTCGATATTTTTGAGGCCTGCCAGTAGGTAATCGTGTGCTGTGTCCGAATCTTTGCTCAGAATTTACTTATTTCAAACCCCGGGCCCGAATTCGACCAGGTCGAAGTTTAGTCCGGGGTTGAAACTAATTGAAAGTAAATTCTGAGCAAAGATTCGGACTCAGCAGACTCGATTACCTACTGACAGGCCTCAAAAATATTGAAAAAGCATTTTTGACAATTTTTTTTCTAAGGACCAA
Source organism: Meloidogyne arenaria (assembly GCA_036172955.1). Classification (NCBI taxonomy): domain Eukaryota; kingdom Metazoa; phylum Nematoda; class Chromadorea; order Rhabditida; family Meloidogynidae; genus Meloidogyne; species Meloidogyne arenaria. Next base: position 5,568,925 of record JARQAB010000012.1, on the reverse strand, counting down.
AGATCTTAAGGATTACCCCAATTCAGTACAACTTTAAGGTAAATCTACTATGTATATTATAAGAAAACTAACCAATTTGACATCTACTAACATCCAACATTCCAACAGGTAAACAATCAGAATTTTGTTCTTTAAATATTCTCTTTCCTGTTTTTGATTTACAAAATCCCTTATTTGACGGCAAATTCCAATCCCATGCATCTTTTGGCATTATAAAGCGATAGAGAGGTACACCAGCATATTCAACTTCCTTTTGAAAAACCAAATCGATTGTTCTTAAAATTAAACAAAATTTAATTTAAGGAAAGAAACCTGCACAATTCAGCTACAAAAACTGGTATTACATCAGTTTTGCTTACATATGGAGGCATTAAAGTTCCATCAGTTCCTTCAATTCGAAGTGATTGTGGCGATTCCCACCAATTTTCAGGCTAAAGTTTTAAACATTTAGTTCAATTCAGTGATGGAGGACAGGTGCCCGAAACCTAGACTCTTCCTATCTTTAAATAATTTTTAGAGCAGAATCTCAGGCCTTTTCATCTAACCAATCAACCCGAAACGCCGATCCAGTCTACCCAAATATGCGGCCCGTTCTGTGGACTTACCAAGGACGGACACGAGAGACTAGTTCGGATCTACGGGTAGATCAGTCAGAGATTTTACAAAATTATTAATTTAAAGATTTTAGAGGAGGATAGTTAGAAAACCCAGACCCCAATATTAGTCGAAAATGCCCAAGTCCTAAAACCTTTGTCAAGGCCAAAAAGAATTTCCCACAAAAAATTAATAATTAACCAAAGATGTCCCGTTGTTCCATGTAATTATTCTTCCCAAACTCTCCCCATTATCTTTGTGTCCATCTTCCACTTCAAAAACACCGGTTGACGTACCATTTTTCTATTTGATTAAAAAGAGTTCAAAGTTAACACAACAAAATAAAAACCTTATAAAAAAGACCAATTCTGTCAGGCAATTCAAGTATTTGTTCACAAACAAAATTAACAAACGGCAACGAACAAACTTGATCAATAAAAGGGTCAGCATATCCGTCAAATATTAGTTCCCCAACTTCAACTTCCAAAAAAGGAGTTTGGACAAGTAAAGCTGCTATTGCCGGCTTGAAAATAAAAAAAAATAAAATTTTTGTTGACCAAACATTTATTGACTAAGTGACAGAAAATGTTCAAGTTTACATTTTGAAAGAATTAAATACTCAAAAGATCAAAATCCCAAATTTTTCCTAAAAAATTTTTTGGCTGCTTTTTTTTAGCCAGCTCGGAGTCCGAATGAACAACCAGTTTTTGTTATAAAATCAAACCTCATTGTGCCCCCAACACTAGATACACCTCGATTTAATATACCATTCTTCGATACCCCCCCCCCTTATTTATAAGTAATACTGCGGGAAAACCATTATAGAAAGCGATTTTTAAGCCTCAGAGGCCCGACGATTATATATTTTCACCTCCCAATTACCTATATTAGTTTTTACCCTCATAGCCGGTTTTGATGCCGCATCAACAAACTTTTGATAAACCAAATTAGGTATCCATATTCTGTTGTAGAGTGAACATTCTTTACAGGAAGCTTCTTCCTGCAATTGAAGTTTTGGAAATGTAAAAAGACAAATCTTTCTCCTTACATTAAACTTGTAATATTGAAATGTCTCATAAATAACAGATCCATTCCCTCTTGAGTGAATTCTTCGTTTTTGTGTTTGATCAAAGACATAAGGGCCCAGTTTTGTTACATTTGGAATCGTCCCTTTAGTGACTTTAAAAAAAGAAACAAATAAAAATTATTTAAGAAAACTCTCTACCTTCATCAGGGTTTTTAACTGAGAATGTGTACATGTTTGAGCGATAGAAATATTGAGGGTTTGACCATTTGTCGAGCAATATTGTCCCTGTATCCAAATTAGATGTCTGAAATTTTTGGATAATTTTATTTTAGAATTTTAAAGTTGGGGGGGGGGGGGGGGGGCAGAAGGGGGGTCGTCAGAGATCCGCCAAAACTAATTTTAAGAAGCGGAAGACGAAACAACCAAAAGAGACGAAACTTCGAAGCAAGAAAGGAAATGCGAGAGGCAACCTCTGACGTATAATATCTCCTTCTAAACCCTCCTAAATAGTAATTTACCTGTCTAATATTAAATTCAATCATTGTTTGAAGAAAAATAAAAGTTGCAAAAGAAATCACAAAAATAATTAAAGAAATTACGAAAGCAGAGAAAGTGAATAAATGCCATCTTTTAGTATTTTCAGGCAAATATTTATAGATTTTCTTTCCTTCCATTTGAAGAAAAAAATTTTTTTCTAAAAAATTTAAAAATGTAAAAGGGAGAAGAAAAAAATTTTTTTAAAGAACATTAATCAATTAATAAAAATAGGCGTGGGGGGAAGTCCGCGCGAAAAATGATTGAATGAAAAGAGAGAGAAGGAAAAATAAGGAAGAGAAAGAAACTTTCCGGAATTAATTATTTTTCCGGAACAAAATAATTAATTAGTTCATTTTCAGAATTTAGACAGATATTTAAGAAATATCAGAGATTTTAGAGAAATAAAGAAAATCCCTTCCGGAATGTTTAAATATTAAAATTCTGATTTTTTCCAGAAAACATTTTAGAAATTCTGATTTTTTAAATAAAATTAATTCTGATTTTCCCTTTCCGAAGAACAAATTAAAGTAATTTCAGAATTTCTTTTTCTAGAACATCAATCAATCAATGAGGAAAGAATAAAAGGGAGAAAAAGTGCGGATAAATGGAAAAAAGGGGAAAACGAGCAGAAAAATAAGAATAATGGGAATATTATAAAAAATAAATTGAATGTGCCCATGTACTATTTATTGAGGATTTTTATTTTTTAGTTATTAAATGGGGAAAAAGAAGAATTTATTTTGTATTCTCTCTTGTCCGGACTTCTCAAAGCTTGATTTAAAAAAAAATAAATTTTAAATTATTTATTGAATTTAATTAAGTAAAAAAATGAATAATAACTAATAAAAAATAGAATCGAAAAATTTTGGTACTTTTCCGTTCTGCCCCCTCTCCTACAGTAAAATATGAATCAAGTAAACCTCTATGGGAGTTCATTTTAATCGTATCTTTGTCAACAATTGTCGGTAATTTTAATGTCATTCGACTCAGCCCGACGATTGGTCCACAGGCATCTCCAGAAAGAGTGGTACCGTTCAAGCAGCACTTTTTATTACCCGGGGAGGGGGCAGAATGGAAAGTACCAAAATTTCAAAAAAATCGAAGAATTTTTTAATTTTAAAATTTTGAAAAAAAAAAATACGTGGCATTGAAAAATTTTGTAACTAAAAAGTAGAAATTTCTGGTACTTTTCCGTTTAGTTACACCCCCCCCTATATTGCTCAAAATGTGATATATAGGGTAATAAAAGGTGCTGCGTCAAACGGTATATATTTATATATGACATTTTGAGCATTAATATAGGGGGGTGTAACTAAACGGAAAAGTACCAAAAATTTAGCTAAAAAAATAAATAACAGCTAAAAAATTTTTTGTTTTCTAAATTTTTAAAACATTTTTCAAATAATTTAATAAAAGGCCCCAAGTTTTAGTAGTTCCACCCGCAATTTGTTTTTAAATTTTAACTGGTTTCCCGCGCATTTGAAAGAAATGGCCGTCATCGTTATATAAAAAAAATACTTTCACACATTTACTATAGAAAATTGATTGGGCGTAAAAACTAAATTTTTTATTTTAAAATCTTTTTTTAAAAAAATAAACAAAAAATTGTTCTAAAAATTAGGTCAGTTTAGTTGGGAAAAATAAATAAAATAATTAAAGAACAATATTTGAGAATTGTGAAAGTTTACAATGAGGAATTGCAAAATAATAATTCAAAATTTACTCGAAGTTTCTCAATTTAAAGTCTGCCTCATTTCAAAATTATTTCCCAAATAATTTTTGAAATTTTTTAAAAATTTCAGTTTAGCATAGCTCAAACGCAAACAATACATTTGCAAATAATTTTTTAATTGTGGATTGAAAGATCTTCGGTTTTTGACAAAATATTTTTTCAAAATTTTTTTTATTTTTTAATTCAATAATAAATTACAAAAAATATGTAGTAAACAACTAGTACATATTAAAATCAAAATAAAATTTAGAAAGAATGTTTTTGTTCTCTCACAAAAACAATAAAAAATGTAACAAAATAATTACAAAATTTTCGTTAATTACGTAGTAAACATTAAAAATATCATTAACTTAAGAAAGTACTTTGCCGACTTTTTAATATAAAATTAAGACAAAACTTGAGGAGATTGGCGAAAATAAATTTTCCTCTCAACGAGACAAAAATGAAAAAAAACTTGGGTCTAGCGAGCCGGCAAACCTAGCTATATTGTCTCACAATTTTTCAGTGGCCAGCCAGCTTTCAATTTTCAAATGGCTAAACACCTCCTCTCTTACTAGAGTTGTCGATTTTTGGGAAAGCTTCGGATATCTGGAACCGAAAAATCCTCGGTTCGGTCCAGAACAACACTCATTATTTAGCGTCCTTGATAATTAAAAAAAATTAATTTAAAATTGAAAAACTTTTTTTTAATCAAATTTAAAAAAAATTCCCAAATAAAAAATAATATTAATTATTACGCTTTATTATTGTTATTGAATATTAGGGGGATCGGATTTTTAGGAATCATTTTTCTTAAAATAATCCTAAATAATAATTCAAAATCTTTTATATAAGGACAAGAAAGGATGGGAAACAATGACAGAATAAAAAATTGTTAAAAAATAACAAACATATATTCTCTATGATTAATAATTTAGGAAAAACGCAAGAATATGTTTAAAATATAAAATTGTGATTCACAAAAATATCGGTATATTTTCTTGAATAATTACTCTGGGTGCGAGAGAAGGGTAATTGAGAAGGGTACCGTATTCCTCTAAAATAGAGGGAATACGGTACATACGGCAAGGATCTTAAACAAAAATGTTATACTAGAAAATGGACTGGGAGGGTCTTATAAGAATCAAGATTGATACCCTTGAAAAATATCGATTTACAGGGAAGAAAACTTATCCCTGTCCGATCTCTAGTAAATAGTGTGAGAAGCATAAAGTTTTTCGCTTAAGGGACCTATTGTCATCTATTTTTGTAACTTGCATTTAGATATGTTTTTACAACTTAAAAATCCGATCCCTAATTTAAAATAGTAGAAGGAAGGAAAACACGTATACATATATATCACAATATTAAACAACAATAAAAGTGAAGAGAACAATAATACACATTCGTGATGGGCAAAAATATTTAAAAAAAAAGAATATATGTATTTATTGAAATAATTTTGCAAAAAAGGAAAAAATTTTGATTTAGGTTCCCAAATAAATTTTTTAGAGCCAACAGTATGGGAAGAATAACTTTGAAAAGGAAGAATGACCCAAGAAAACCTAAAAATCAGGTAGTCTCAATATCGCTATCTTCTTTTCGCAAGGGTCTCATAATGGTCAGATAAATATAGTTAGATTTGTTATTAAAAAAATAGTTTTCATGATAATAATATTAAAAAGGAGGCCTAAAATTTATTTTTTAATGTATTCAAGTTTGCCTTTCTCAAGTTTAAAGTTTGCAAGTTTATTTTTCCCAAGTTTTAAAGTTTATAACCGGAAAAGTTTCAGGTTTTTAAATTTGTCTTTTTCAGGTTTTATTCTCCCGTTTATTTTACAAAAGTTTTTAATTTTTCTCTTTCTGCATAAAAACAAAGTTGGAATGAATTTTTTATGTTCTTTTATATAGAGATAAAAAAATTGAAAGAAAGAAATAAATTATTAGGCAAAAAGTGCGGCAAAAAAATAAAAGAAAGAAAGAAAAAATTTTTTATATTGTGCTTTTTATATTCTTAAAAGGTTAGAAGAGTTTTTATAGAAAAAATTTTATATAGGTAAAATTGGGCTTTAGAAAATGGAGAGGGGTGCTTTTCGGTTCTGCCATTCCCCAAATGTTAATTTCTATTTTGGTGAAATTGGAAGAAAAATTAATCTTTTCTTTATCTCTTTGAATATGACACAGGGAAAATTGAATTGAATGAAATTGAGAGAGAAAAACTGCGATTATATGGGGGGGGGGCAGAACTAAAAAGCACCAAATAGGCAAACAATCGACCTCAGTTTTACGTATTCGTCTCTTGGAATATAAAAGATTGTATCTTATAACGAGGTGTATTTAAATTGGCTAAACAAATTTTAGAGAATGTCGTCTAGTATTTAGTGTATGTTAAATCGAGGTGTCATAAAATTGAGGTTCGACCGTAACCATTTGAAACAAAAAAATTTTTTAGGCCCAAACAAAAGTTAAGGAAAAAACATTTTTATAGGTAGAGAAAGAGGAATGAAAGGAGAAAGAGTAAAAATAAGTAAAAATAAATATTTTGTGTATTCGTTTCTGAATTAAAAATATACATATTTATTTATTATGGAATGAAATTTTCCGATTTTAAATATTTAAGTAGTACCCCCACCTTACAGCGACACCCCGCTTTACTACATAGACATAATCATGTTGCCTCAGATATACATTAATTGATGTCAAAAACCAAAAACGTCAAAACTTGGTTTTAAGTCTTAAATAATTTTCAGTTATGGCCCTCTCTCTATTAGAAAGGCCCTCTCTCTATTAGAACCAATTTGGATAATTTTAAAAATAGCTTGAAATGGTGTAAAGCGAGAGTATAACCTCCGCGGTAAGTGAGGGGGATACCCTTAAAATTATTATGCTTTTGAAGAAATAAATTAGGTATATAAATTATTTAAAAAAAAAGCCAATAAATCGTGCATTATTTCTCACCTTTCTCAAATCCCCTTAATTATTTTTAGACTCCCCTTTGTATTCCTTAAATGTCCAATGTTGATAAAGATTGGAAGTGTCACAATTATTCATTAATAATTTACTTGCATCTTTACCCATTTCCAAACATTTCCCAGAAACTACATGCAATAATTGATGTTTCTAAAAAATATTTTTTTAATTTAGGAAATTGAGGAAACACTGAATTTTGGGGTCAATGAAATTTTTCAATCACCAAAATATAAAAATTAAGAGATTTGAGAATCTATGATAGTTGGTCTAAGCTAAGGAAGCAAGGGAAATCTAAAAAAGAAGGCAAATAATTATAAAAACGTTTCGCCGAAGTTTGCTTCGGTCTATTAAAAAAGGCAACGTTCCAGGTGGTCGGTAGGGCACCTCTACGTGTGGTGGTGGTGAATACTTTCTGCTATACAACCACACCCCCTCCCCCCCCCCCCCCCCCCCCAAACAATTCCTATTTAAGCCTACCAATTTTTAATAAAATTTAAAATTTTTTTTTATTTTTAAAAAACAAACATCATGATCGTAGCGCCATTCTTGATTTCCTTTCTACGAAATTTTTTTTAATTTTAAATTTATAAGAGAGGGGATTTTTATACAATGGGTATTTTTTACAATTTTGGCTTATGTATAGTGCATATTTTGGCATTTTTTAATGTATAAAAATCCTGTCTCTATTTATAAAAAACAGACCATGCTATGGCAAGGAAAGATTATAACATCCTTTCCAGCATAATCAATACAAGACTCGTCTCTACGAATTTCTCCATCTTTACTTAGCATCCAATACTTTAAAAAAATAAAATTGTGAGTTTAGTTGAAAATTAAATAATAAAAAAGAAGTGGGGGTTCTAACAAATCTTAAAAATCAAGACATCCGAAAAATTTTCGGCACGAATACTGGTTCCGGACGTTTAAATAAGGAACACGGAGTGAAATAGAGAGGACTCTAAAATAGATTGAGAAATGTATCTACAAAATTCATGATTTAGTCTCGGAACTGATAATCCTTACCAAAAAAGGCCGAGTTGAGAAAAAAGTACGGGTCGAGGTTTCAAAATTTTCTTTGGATCAATTTCGGGTCGGGAAAAGTTGGAGGATTCGGGTAATATTTTCAATTAAACTTTTCAATTTTTTTTAAAAACCTCATCTCTCTCGTAGCAAAAGCTTTATATATAAACACTTGCCTTTTCTTTTAATAATTTCGAAAAAAACAACAACAAAAAACCTGATTTCCCCCTTGGTTATGACACCAATAAAGTCCCAATTTTCGAGTATGTCGTCTTTTATTTGCCCAATCAAGACATATTTTTGAACCTCCTCCAGCACACCGAACCTATTTTTTTCAAATTATTCAACAAATTCTCCAAAAAAATTTTTAAAAAGCAAGCGACGAATATAAAGCTTTTGCTATCCACCATTATTTTTTTTAAATAAATTTTCCCCAAGCAAATATTTTCAATTAATTGACACCCTCTTCTCCTAAAAAATTTCTTTCAGGCAGCTCTCCTCCACAAAAAAATATAACTAGAAACCAAATTGGAGGTTCAAAGAGAGATAATATTTTGAAAAAAAATCTCGTTTATGATGTGTTTGCGTCTTACGACACAAAAGATAACGAGAAAACAGGAGACTCTCTCTCGCATCATAAAGGAGGGATACGCAAATCGACTTTTTAAAAAGTAACCCTACCATAATCCAAACCTCACTACTTAAAGGCATAACAACTCCCCTCTGTTTTTTTACCTGATTCCCTCCTTGCTCATGGCAAGGATAAGGCACAACAGGTTTATCGCCGGCATCCTCCCCAACAGCAGAATCAACACAAGATTGAGGAGGATTACCCCCACCACCTTCCAAGGCACTATTACCAACCCCATTTCGAATCTGAAAAAATACAAAAAAATACAAACTTGATTCCCGCCTTGATTGTGACAAGGCCATAAATTTATTGGCTTGTCCTTCTCGTGTCTTCCTATCGCACAATCGAGGCAACGCGCATTGTTTTTTATTGCGGCATTCCGAATCTATAAAAATAAAAAAAACAAAGCTAAAAATAGAAGAAGCCTCGACTGTGAATTTTTTAAAAATTTGAAGCAAAATTTTTTGATCTTTTTTCAAAATGTCAAAAATCAAAAATGTCAGAAATACTAAAAAAAGCCTGCAAAAATCAACTCTAAAAACAGCAAAAAATAATAAAGAAAACTATTACAAAACACTGAAAGCTTGCAATAAAACGAAAACTTATTTACTAAGAAAACTCGAGAAGAATTCAAGCGAAAAAACAATTTTAAGCGCAAAGCATTCAAAAAATATTTTTTTATTTATATAAATAACAAACCTCTCCTTTGGCAATAGCTTCACCAGGAATAAATAATTCTGGGAAAATGTTGTCCAAATACCATTTGAATGTTTTACATTTTAATTTCTTTAAAAAAAGAAGAAAATATAGAAATATTATTTTAAATGGATTCCCCCTCCCCCACCCCTCCCCACAATCCAAAAATTTAATTCTTCAAAAATAAATTTAAAATTAAAAAAAACCTCTCTAAGTTGTTTCCGACTAGAAATATCTCCAAAATCGCCCAATTGATTATTAATCCTTTCATAATAATATTCCTTATATTCATCTAACCAAACTTCTGCCAATCTTATAGAATTTCTTTTAAGAACATTTACTCCAGTTCTCCATTTATAAGGTGATCGTTTTCTAAAAATGTGTCCAACATGTGAACATGGAACAATTTCAAGACGTCCACCACACATCCAAATCTTTTAAATTATTTTTTAATTACTAAATTAAAAAAACCAATCTTAAATTTATGTGTATATAATTCTGAGAATTTATCTTATAGTGAGGTTTGAATGCATAGGTAGGCTAGATATTGGACCGATATCCATCTCGGATCTCGATTGGCATGAAGAACAGTAAAATAGACCTTGAACTTAGGGGGCTGATTGTGAGTCGAATCCTTTCGTGGAAAATATAGCTTAGGAAGCCCCTCCCCCATACAAACTTTAGAGAACGTATCTTTTAGAACATAAGTAGTAATTTATAGTGAGGCTTGACTTTAATAAAGTAAAAAACCTTAAAAGAAAGTTCCAAATTTTCACCACCCCAAATATCAAAACCATCATCATAAGTTCCAAGTTTTTCAAAATAAGCTCGATCAATAGAAAACAATCCTCCAGCCTTGAGAAAATTATTTTTTAGTTTCTTTAAATTTTTTAAAATCATTTTTATTGAAAAAACTTTTATATTTAATCTTTTATTTTTCTTCAAATTTTTTCCCTTTTTTTCTTCAAAATAATATTTATTTTTTCTTACTAACACTAAAATTAAAAATTTAATAAAAGAAATTAAAGGCTAAATCTTGATAATGTCCGAGGGAGTTCTCAATATCAAAACGCAGAAATACCAACACCAAAAATAACAAATATAGTGTTAGGGTGGCGTGCTTAGTATAAAAGGCGAAGCCTTTTAGTAGTCAGGGAGTCAGTTACCGAGTCAGTCAGTCAGCCTATTGTTAGTCGTAGTCAACGCATAGTCTCGTCATTTCTATTGTATTGTTGCCTTGTGATAAACCTTTGTTAGTTAGCCGTTAGTTAGTCTTTCTGTTAGTATCGGACACACCGCAAGTCGATACATAACAGTGGCGCGGATCGCAGTTCATTCGAACAGTCAAGTTAGTTTGTATTAGTCAGTAGTAAAACAATTATTCAAATTCAGATGGACGAAGGAAAATTCTATGAGATGTTCAGTCAACTGCAGAAAGCACAGTCAGAACAATTCGGCCAAATTCTGGAAAAAATGATGGGAGGAAAGTCTCTTGTGGCAGAGTCTGAAGAGAAACAGTCAACGGACCTGTATTGTAAGTTAAAGTTGCTGATTACAGAGTTCCAAGCCGACATTGAAAAGGGGGTCACATTTGAGTCATGGTACGCTAAGAACAAGTCCTACTTCGAAGTAGATGCTAAGTCCTTAGAAGAAAAAGTCAAAGTCCGGTTGTTAGTAGATAAGTTAGGGCAAGTTGAGTATTCGAAGATGGCGCAAAAGCTTTTGCCCAGAGAATTAGTTGAGATGGACTTTGTAGAATTAGTCGGGGAGTTGAAAAAGGAATTCTGTGACCCTCGGTCCAAATTAGTCAAACGTTTCGAAGTCATTAAGATGAAATGCCCATGCATTGAAAAGATTCTCGAGTTTGGAACTCTTGTAAACGCCGAGTGTGAAAAGGCTGAAATGGCCTTAACAGTAGAAGAGAGTAAAATTCTTGTATTCATTGCAGGTATTCCAGAAGAAGCGTTGGACGTCCGGCAAATCAGCTTGCGATTTGTGGAAAAACATTCAAAGTCGGAAGTATGTACATTGAAAGCCTTGATGGAAGAAGTCCGTAGCTATTTGGCCAATAAGTCTGAGGCAAAAGTATTCGTGGAGAGTCAACCAAAGGTTAGATTTGAACCTGAATATTCGGTTGAAGTGAATAATGTTAGTAAAATTCCGATTCAGGTCAGTCAAAATACAAGAGGGAGTCGAGACGAGAAAGATAAAAGGAATGGAATATTCAGTCAAGCAGAAGAACGACAACACAGTCAAGTCAACGATCGGCAGTACATTCAGACAAGTCGTCCACAGTTCGGACAGAAAGAGTGCTACAATTGTGGAAAGAAAGGACATATCAGCCGATTCTGTAGATACCCGAGAGGTTGGTTAAATCGTAATAGTCGCCCAGAAGTAAATTATATGTCTATTGACCAAAATAATTCAGGTCCATACGTATGCATTGCCGACATAGTCGATCCAACACAGATTCTGTTAAAAGAGAAATGGATCACTCAGGTAGTCAAGTTGAATGACAAAAGCGTTGAGATGATTGTTGATTCAGCGGCACAAATCAACTGTATTACCGAAGCGACCTGGAACGAATTGGGGAAGCCTGAGATTAGTCAAGTCAATTATTCTGGAGTCGGGCTAGGCAAATCAAACTTCAAGATAGAAGGCAAAGTCAAAGTCAAGGTCGAATTGTTTGGGAAGAAGTCAGAAGAAGAAGTCCATATAGTCGAAGGAAACATAAATATTATGGGACTTCCGTGGTTGAACAAATTCGGCACTAAATCGCCAGTATTGTCGCAGTATTTCGGAAGAGGAAGTCAAACCAAAAGTCAGAAATGGAAAGATTGGAGAAGTCCAAAGTCTAAGATACAAGCAGAGATGTTTCGAAATTTCGATTTTCGATTTCGATTTTCGATTTTCGAGGGTTTTTTCCTTTCGATTTTCGATTTACGATTTTCGAATTTTTGTGATATTTTCGATTTCCGATTTTCGATATTCAACAAACATTTGCTTGTTGATATTATAAAATTGTTTAGTTAAGAAATGTCAAAATGTGAAACACAGAAATATCCTGTAGTGCAATAAATGTCAAAACACCTAAAATTCAATTATTTATTAATCTCATTTAATTATTTTTAATTTGCTCAAATTTTTAGTTTTTATTATTTTATACAAATAAATTCGATATTTTAATTATAAATTTGTTAATTTATGTTATAGTATTCATCAATTAAATATTTTTGATTTCTATTTATTAAATTATTTTTTAAATAGTTAAATTATGGCAAATAAAGACTCGTGGTGGTATTATTTTGAAAGGATTGAGAATTCACTCGTTTCTTGTAAGGCCGAAAATTGCAAATGGATGAGAGATCAAGGTGTTACTAAATCAACTGCAACATTAAAACACCATCTTTCAACTAAACATCCAGACCTTTATAAAAAATCTATTACACCAACGTGTGTTTACCAGAAATTTTTGAAAGAATGAAGAAGAGGATTAGTGATGATTTGAATGAGATCGGATTTTTGTCTTTATCAGCCGATCTTTGGTCTTCCACTGATTTCAAACATAACTTATTAGGTTTATTTATACATTTGAAATATAGGTACTAGTTTTTAAATTAAGGATTGACTGCACATTTTGTTACACACGATTTTAGTATTGGATGGCTTGTGCTTGGATGTATCCCTATTAAAGAAATACATAAAACTGGAAGTGTAATTGCGAGTAAAATTAATGATCAATTGGCTCTCTTAAATATTCCAAAAGAGAAAATACACGTATTAGTTCGTGATGCAGGTTTTATTTTTTAACCGATTAAAATAGGGTTCAGCCCCACCTACAAGTGCAGAATCCGAAAGATTGTTTAGTTCTGCAGGATATATTGTTAATAAATACAGAGGATTACTTTCTCATGAAAATTTAGAGATGCTATTGTTTCTTAACAAAAATTTGGAATTGTATAATTTTGATTATTGATATTTCATAATAAAATTTTGTAACCTTCCAAAATTTTTAAAAATTTCGATTTTCGTTTTTCGATTTTCGATTTTCGAGGTTATTTTTCTTTCGATTTCCGATTTTCGATTTCGAAGATTTTGAAAAATATTTTCGATTTTCGATTTCGATATTTTTGAAATTTTTTCGATTTTCGATTTCCGATTTTCGAAGATTTTCCAGTTTCGAAACATCTCTGGATACAAGAGACTCCAATTCGAAAGAAGGAATTCAATAGTCAAGAAAGGAAGAAGCCATTCCATAGTCAAAAGAAGAAATCGTGGCGAGAAGCAAGTAAATTCGAAAATGGAATGGATGTTTTAGTCAAAAACACGAATCGTAATGGTAAAACATTGTGGTTACCAGGGAAGTTGATGAACAAAGTCGGGCAAATTTGGAAAGTCCAAGTGCCATCATTGCGTAGCATAGTCAGTCGCGAGGAGTGGTTTATTCGAAAGAAGAAGTGGTTCGATGATTCTACGATGAAAAGCCAGTCTAAAGAAGAGCAAAAGTCCGGCTCGTTCGAAAGTCTTGGAGCAGAAGATAAAGAAAAGCTTTCAGAGATCTTCAAGAAGAACATCCGGATCATTCAGAAAGAAGACGACTTGCAGGACGTGGACATCGAACTGGTGAGCGAAGAAAACGTGAAAGATGAGCCAATGCACGCGAGCACGAAGACGGGAGATGATCGGAAATAGATGGGATGTAAATAGGAAGTAAATAAAGTTGTGATAATATTGTTTTGTAAATTTTGTTTTTGTAATTATTGTATCTCCCCCTTTTGTTGCTCACCTTGTATTTTGGCCCTTTGTATTTTTAATGTTTTGTTTGTGTTGGCTAGTAGTAGTTTAAGTCCACCAAGTCTAGTCGAAAAAAAAAGTCGGCACATAGTCCCGACTTAATTAAAGAAGGGAGGTGTTAGGGTGGCGTGCTTAGTATAAAAGGCGAAGCCTTTTAGTAGTCAGGGAGTCAGTTACCGAGTCAGTCAGTCAGCCTATTGTTAGTCGTAGTCAACGCATAGTCTCGTCATTTCTATTGTATTGTTGCCTTGTGATAAACCTTTGTTAGTTAGCCGTTAGTTAGTCTTTCTGTTAGTATCGGACACACCGCAAGTCGATACATAACATATAGTTATGCCTCAAAAACGAAAAAAGTTGTCCAATATGTAACGTGGAATATTGCTAACAATTTAGCATTTAGTTGTATGGCACATTTCACAGTCTGGTATTACGGCATCATACCCGGGCCAAAACACGGCTTTTATAACACGGCAGCTCCGAAAAACCCAGTTTTCGCTTTGGGCCTTCCTCAAAACTCTAACCCGGATCCCATTTAAAAATCAATAAAACAAAATATCACACCATTGTTGGAGAACGAACAGGATCAATATTTCGTCGATTTTTGCGGTCTCTTTCAGGAATAGGATGCCAATTAAACTGCAAAGACCAATCAAAACCTTTTTTAAAGAAAATATATTTTTTTAATTTTTCAAAAAAAACCTCCAACATTAGTAAAGAACGCTTTAGAATAATGATATTCAAATGTATTATCATCTATTACATCAATAACTGGACAAACTACAGTTGTTGGATCTTTTTTTATTCGTGCAAGAAGTGGTTCTAGCCATCCTAAAAATGAAGAAAAAATTATTTTTTGTATACATAATCCTTGCTTTGGGTCAGAACTGTCTCGATTTTTTCCCTTGTTTAAACTTAAAAAAATCCCCAAACCTTCCATACACTCGCAATGGCTGTCCAAATAGGTTATAACCTTTCCATTTGCTTTAGTAGCACCACGAAGACGGGCTCTAATCAAACCTTCCCTCTTTTCCAAGCGCATAATTTTGACCTAAAAATTCCAAAAAAAAAATTTTTTTTATAAAAAAACAAACTTTTGGAAATTGGGCCATATATTCCTCCAAAGGTTTTTTCAAGTGTTCCATATCAGAAAAATCATCGACCAGCACAACATCTTTTAACAATTTGTCTGGAGTTCGTTCAATAACGCTGTGTACTGTTCTCAACAAAACAGACCAAGCCTCATTATGAAAACAAATTACAACAGAAGAATCAGGCAAATCTTCCGGATATTTTTCTGTTTTACAACTTAAAAAAAAATTTTTTTTAATTTCCAAAAAATTAAAAAAAACTCTTCATCAGCCGTAGGAGGAAGCGAACGATGAACTGAGATCAAATCAGAAGCATATTGGTTGAAAGCATTATTGACAAATCCAATGTCATATTTCTTCTTTTCTTCAGGAGTTAATTTCTAAAAGCAAAAAAGAAAATAGAATAAAAAAATTTCAGACAAATTCTGTTGCGGAGAAGCTGTCGAATATGGATACAAAACGAAAATATTAGATCATATTATGTCATTCAAAAGAGCTCGACAAGCTGAAACGCCAAAATTATTCCGCGGGAACAACAACATCAACTCAGCTCATGAACTATTACCGAATGCCATATGTATGATTCAAGTAGTCTAATTTGGTAGCCATATTCGACAGGATTACAAAAATTGCCAACAAAATAAATTTAGAAAAATCCGCAAACATTTTTCCAAAAAAATAAACAAAATTTAACCTCTTTATCAATTTTGACAGCTTTTCCTCCCTCTCCTTCCTGATTTGGATCCCCCTTCTTGTATATTGGAGATTGAGGATCGAAGAATACTTTCCTCGGTTTTGGGATATTGCCAACCTAAAAAAGAATTTTTTTCATTTTTATAATTAAAAAAACGTCTTGATTTCCACTCTTTTCTTCATCCTCTTTATTTTCCGATTTTTCCTTTATATCGTCTTTAACAACCAAAGGAGGACCAAAACTTTAGCAAAAATTTTTATTCAAAAAATCAAATCTAACAAACCCTTTAATTTGTTGAATATTTTCTTTAATTTTTTTATATTCTTCCTTAGCTTCATCAACATGTAACCTCTCGATTGGCTTATCATCGATTATTTGCTAAATTACTTTTTTAGTAAAAATTTTTTAATTTGCGGATAATTTTTGTGACAAATTTTAGGAAAGAAAAAATCAGCAAAAATAAAAAAATTTTACGAACAGATTTTAGGAAGAGAAAATGTCCGAAAAATCTAAAATATCTTCTTGCGGACAGAATATCAAGTAGATAAAAAAACCCCGCAAAAAACGTCCGCAAAAATTAAAAATTAAAAAAGACAAAATTTACCACATTAGGTTTATTAAAAAACACAACAAAAAGTAGCCAAACAACAGGAATTAGAATTAACAATTTAAATATTGTAGATCGACGCCTAATAGTTATTATTTTCATTGGAATATTGCCCAAAAATTATTTACAAAAAAAAATAAATTAAACTAAATATATCTAATAAATCTACTGAAAAAAAAAGAAAAAAATTAATTGAAAAGCTAAATAAATAAAAATTAAAAATTTTAAATTAACAAAGAATTTAAAAAATTCGCGGACAATATTTGCGGACAGATTTTATGAAGAAAAAAGTCCGCAAAATAATTTCGCAAAAATAGATTATTTATTTCGTTGTCATATTGACAGGCAAAAAATTTAAAAAAAAAGAGGACGGACTCATTTATTGGAATATCACGGATACGTAAATATACCACAATTTTTAGAAAATTTATTGAAACGTGTCTTAGCTGCCTTATAAAATTTACAAAAATGAAAAGGAAATCGACCTAAAATTGGGTTGGATCATTCTGGCGCTAAAACGTTTGGGCGCGCGCCTTAGAACTGTCACAGCCTAAACTTTATTTCCTGAAAATATTCACAAAATTTTTTAAACATCCCAGCCAACTCCTACAGAATTTTCATCAAATATTTTAAAAGTTAGTGTCGAAAAAACAGGGCTTTTTAGTAAAATCAACACATTTTTGGCCATAATTTTTGAAATTCTAAGAGAACGTAGATAAACATAAAATGGGGTTATTATTCCAAAAATTTTATCATTCTAAATAATCAATTGATTATTTTATAGGCTCGCGCCAACTTGGACCCGCGCCAAAACGTCCTAGTCCTCCCTTGAAAAAGGCCCACCAACCCTAACTAGCTTTTAAAAACATTTTTATAAATGAAAAGCTTTAAAAAATAAATATTTATTACTCAATCCACGTTAAACAAAAATTATTAAAAAAAAGCAAAAGAAAAATATTATTTAATACCGGGATACAAATACACGTTGCAACCCAGTCATTAAAAAATAAAAAAAAATTTTTAACATTTTTAACACCTTTTAAAATTTGCACAAAAAAATAAATAAAACAACAATTTCTTAAATAATTAATTTTTTAACAAAACAATTTTCTCTTTACAAAATACTTTGGATTTAAAAAAATGTTTTTTTTCTATTATTTATTTAAAACAAAAAAATCTTTTTCTTTATGAGAGAGAAAATGCTTGATGCTTCAAGTTTTTTATGTAAATTTTTTTCCTCTTTTTTTTACTGTTACTTTAATGCATATTCCCTTTTTTTAATTTTTGTTGATTGTTTTTTTTGTTTTTAAAATATTTTTGTTAGAATTAATAAAATAAATTTATTAAAAACGGTCGATATCGATAAAAGGTTATCCTTGGGATCGAAATGAATCTATGTCCTGGTAAATGTCCGGTTGGTGTCCTACATGTCCGCAAGGAGAATGCGCATTTTTCCTTCCTTTTCTTGCATTTTTTCCTGCAAGTAGTGGCGACCATTTTTCCCTTATGTATGGCATGTAGAAGGAAAGAGGAAAAATAATTAAAATTAATTACTAATAGAGTATTAATAATATTTTTTATAAATGATCAGAGAAAAAAACTATCAGAACGTACAGAAATTATTGCTTGGCAATTTTTCTGGGACAACTTAATAATTATAAAAATTTTAATCATAATGAATTTAATTATTTACTGGGAAAACTTAATTACCGCCAGAAGTATCTTTGATTCAATATCGAATTTTTACACAGCAGATCATCCTGTTACTTTAAGCCGTTTCAGTGCGAATTAGATAAAAAAGGATGTTTCGTCGTTTTTCTCTTTTTCTTTGTCGCTCTATTTTTTTCACGTGCTATTTTTCTAACGATATTCGTATTTTCGAGTTGTCAACATCGAGAGGCTTGATCTCGAAAAAAAACTTAGAAAAAAAAAAGTTATCTTAGCCAAATCGTTAAATATTTTCTTATCTTTGTTTTAAAACCAAATTTATCGTTTTTTCACATGTTTTATAAAAGTTTGACATGGCTTTATAAACAAATTTAGATAAAAATGCCTTTTTCTACAGTTTCTAGTAAACAGCTGAGGCAGAATCTATCCTAAGACATCATACTCTCGCAAACTTCTTACATGACATTGGAATCGATCCATTAGAGACAATTAATGAAGAAAATATAGCACTTTAATTTGTTTATTTTCAAAAAATTTAAAATCATTTTAGTTTTTTTTCTGAGTCGAATAAATTTATTCGAATAAATTTATTTTTCACTTAAATGCAATTAAAAATACATTTTTAGTCAAAATATATTATTTTTTATTTTGTTTTATTAATTTCCGCTGAAAAGATTCGAACCCCGCTCACACTTCCTTATTTTTTCGCTTTAAAGTGGGCGCACTATCCAACTAAGCCACAAGTACCGCACTGAAAGGCAAGTAACAGCCTTTGCCTATTTTGATCTGCTGTGTTTTTATCGTCGAAAAATGGAATCCACAAATTTTCTCCTGAGGAATTATTTGTGGGGGAATTATTAGTAAAATAAAATATTAATTTTTACTCTATTAGTAATTAATTTTAATTATTTTTCCTCTTTCCTTCTACATGCCATACATAAGGGAAAAATGGGCGCCACTACTTGCAGGAAAAAATGCAAGAAAAGGAAGGAAAAATGCGCATTCTCCTTGCGGACATGTAGGACACCAACCGGACATTTACCCTATGTCCTTACGGAAGTGACGTTTTATCGAGTTTAAATTGTAACTGATACAAAAATAATTTTGCAAGAGGGGTGATAAAAATCTTTTATTACACCCTCTTTCTATTATAATGAAACAGAATATACCTTCAATTTATCCCTCCCACTTTTTTTCAAATTATTTTTAAAAAATCCAAAGTACCTAATCCAAAGTACCCCTCAAAAATCAACAACAACAAAAATTAAATTAATTATCCAAATAAAAATAATCTCCAGACTTTTTCTGTTCTGTATCAAGTTGAGAATCTTTTTTATTTATTCTCGGTCTATGGCTTTCCGCATCCCGTCTAAATGTAATATTTAATTGACTTAAAAATTGATTCATTCCAGTAACCAGATTTTGAGGACTGAAAATTATAAAAGAAAAATTTTAAAAATTTTTTAATATAAAGCAAACGCGTCTAGAAAGTAAAACCTCACTATAACTATAATACATATATCTCGTTATGGTTGAATAAACAAAAGAAAGTCTATTTTCACATTCGGATTCAAACCCAATCCTAAAGCTTAACCACTTAATTAGCCACTCAACTACACATCCCTCATTGAGTGGGCTTCTAATAGGGATGGGCTTCTATTAGGATATTTAAGGTATTTTTACCTTTACTAATTTTGAGGAAAATATTCAAAAATATATTTTGGAGATTAAAATGTTCGAAAAAATCCCAAAAATTCCATCCTTAGAGGTGTATATTTCCCCCGACTGAGTTTGCGTCAGGGATCGGGATTTGTCGGGGTAGAATCCAAAAAAATTAAAATAAAATTCCAAACGAATTTGCTCTCGCTTTAATTGCCGGTTGTCCATCAAAAACAATTACTCTATCTGCCAAATATGTACTCATAATAAAATCGTGTTCAACAACAAAAGCTGTCTTTTTTGCATGAAGTACAAATCTTTTTAAAATTAATTTTTTAAATTAATTTAAATTTAAAAAAACCTTTTAATAACTTTAGCAGCGTGTAAACGCTGTTCCGAGTCCAAATAAGCACTTGGTTCGTCAATTAAATAAACATCTGCTGGGGTTCCAAGGCAAAGGGTTAAGGCTTTAAAAATAAAGAATTTTTAGTAAAAGATTTGACCGCGCGTTAGTGTATTATATCTTCTAACAATAAGTGTACTTCCTAAATAGGATGCTGGGGTAGTTGTTCCAACGACGGGGGATGTTGTTCAAATGACGGGGACGGTTGTTCCAGTGACGGGGGATGTCTGGTGTTGATCCCCCGTTGACGGACCAACTTCCTCCGTCATTGAAACAACATCCCCCGTTGTGTTGGAATAACATTTGGCATTTCAACAGCTTTTGGGGGTTTGGCATTACAAGCTTTTAGCAATATAAAACGTGCCGCTTTTTAACAACCGAGACAAACAAACAAAATTTTTAAAAAATTACACAAACCTACACGTTGAAGTTCACCACCAGAAAGATTTTGGACCTTAAAAATAAATTCGAAAAAATTTTAAAAATTTCAAAGAAAAACCTCAAAGTCAATAATATTGTCAATATTTAAAGGATTTAAAACATCAGTTTTAAATGCTGGATGATTAAAAAGGCCTGGTATTTTTGTTAAAAATAAATCTCTAACTGTTCCTTCAAATTTTGGAGCAATTTTTTGAGGTTTATAAGATATTGAAAGTTCAGGAATTTCTCCTTTAGATGCTGTTGGTTTTATTTGTCCAGCTAGAAGACTTGAATAAAAAAGAATTAATTATAAAGGATTTGGGAAATATCAGGAGACGAACCTATTCGGACCCTTTTCGGATCCGGATATGCAGATCCGACAGATCCAACTTTGTGAACTTAATTACCGCAGTTTACAATTAAGTCATAAAAGTTGAATTTAACCAGTCAAGAAGAATGAAGTTCTATGACACTTTTACGCTTATTTATGGCCTTGCAGCAGACAGGTTTGGAGTTACCTACTCTCTCAGGTAATGGTACCAAGTGACGTTAGTGAACACTTTTAAAAGTGGGCAAAAAAAACACTTTTAAAACTTCTTGTTGTTGCCAAAACTTCTGCAACAACAAGACCATTTGTTAAAATTAATTTTAATTTTATCTTTTGTTGTGCCACAATTGTTTTATTAGCAGTTATATTATTTTGACATTATTTTATTTGTTTTGATTGACTTTTTATTGTTAATTTGCATTGACGCCTTTATGGCAATAAATAAATAAATAAATAAACATAATCAAAAAAATCACACCCATTTCCTTAAAAATATTTAAAAAAACATTAGATGTATACCGAATAAACGTTGTTTTTCCTGTTCCATTTTCTCCAAGTAAAACAATAATTTCAGAATCAGTAAAATCACCCTTTTGAATTGCCAATTCAAATTTTTTAGTTTGCCCAACTTCATATGTCATATCGGGATAAACATAACTAGTTGTTCTTTTTATATCTTCACGTTCTTCTGATACTTTAAATGAAAGGGAAGAATCTCTAAAAAAGTGAAAACTTTATTTAATTTTTAAATAGTTGACTCCCACTATAAGCAAGGGATAGCTAGGGGGTCGATTTCAGGGGCTAAAATTGGGTGAGCGCCAAAAGTTTGGCGTTTGCTCTGGCGTTCTTCACGCAACTTTTTTGAAAATTGGACGGTCATAGGCGAAAAAATTTCACTCTTTTGCTCAATCCTCTCCTCAAATTTTTCCCTTTTCCCCATTTCGGGGGGGGGGGGGCTTTAGCCCCAGAAGCCCCCCTGGCTACACCCTCGACTATAAGATAAAATCCTTGCCCCCTTGGAGTTGAAAAAACCGTACCTTATAATGAAGTGTATATTAAATAGAGAGGTATCGTTTAACTAGCTCCCCCACCCAACTAATGACTAACCAAGTTTTAAAAAAATTCTGTTAAATAGGTTCATCTTGGAGAGTCGAACCTCGATTATACGTACACTTAAGGGAATGAAAAAATATATGTAATTGAGGTATACACAAAATTAGAAACTAATAAAGAAATACATATAATTATATTTTTGTTTCTTACCGAAAACGCATATTTTCAGATGCAATAAATCCTAAAATTTTAAAAATAAAAAACAATTTTTTTCAATTCCAAACCATCCAAAAATTGATTAATTCCTTCACGAACACCAGAAGGATGTGTTACAACACCATAAGCACCAGGAAATCCATATAATAAACAAATATGGTCAGAAAGATAATCCAAAACTGCCAAATCGTGTTCAACAACAATTATATAACTTTAAAAATAAAAATTAATAATTTTTTGTTTTTGTACAAAAGAAAATGTAATTGCAAAATAATGGATGGAAATGAACTTTTTATTTTGTCACTCTAACCAAAGGAAAACGGGCAGGAATGTGCTCTTCCATATTTCTAAAAACGGAAAACAAAAGACGGAAGAATCAAAGAGACGGATACCAAAGCAGCTTGATTTGATGATTTTGAATAAAGTTACAAGCAACTTTAAGCCTCTTTGTCTCGGCTCATGTCAGACTTATGACCACGGGCTTATTTTGATGTCATTTGATTCAGCGCGCAAGCTCTTGCGATTGATATATAAATTGTCCAAATATAAAATCTCCCGGTAAAATTCTTGGGATGGATAGTTATAACGAAAAAAGTTCCGGAAAATGATCGGGAGACTATACAATGTTACAAGTACCATTAGAAAATAAACAAACAAACTTTTGATCTGTCAACAATTCCCTAATTACTCTTGCAGCTGTTAAACGTTGTCTCACATCCAAATAACTGGATGGTTCGTCAAACATATAAATATCTGCTTTTTGTATTGCTGCTACTGAAATAGCAAATCGTTGCAATTCACCTCCAGAGAGTTGATTAACTTCTCGGTCAAGTAAATGGGTTAATTCTGAAAAGCAATTTTTAAAAATTTTTTCGAAGAAACACCAATTCTCCGGGAGTAAAAATAATATTCTCCGCACCCATAAAATTAAAATACAAACTCACCCATATCCTCAATTATTTTGTCCAAATTGTCACGTTCAGCTCGTCCCTTCAACAAATCAATAACCTTTTTTTGTGGGGACTTTTCCAAATATCTTTTTAAAAAAATAAATTTTTCTCTTTAAAAATTAAAAAAAACCTCGGAATTTGGTCAACATATTGAGGCTTAATAATTGCCTTAAATTTTTCTTCTAATAATTTAATAAAATAATTTTGAAGTTCAGAGCCTCTAAAATATGTTAAAATTGACGGCCAATCCGGCGGACTCTAAAAATTTCATTTTTTTTCAAAATTTTATCAGAAAAACCTTGAAATTACCCAAGTTAGGCTTTAATTTGCTTGCCAAAATATTTAAAGCCGTCGATTTCCCAATACCGTTAGTCCCTACAAGTCCTAAAACTGAGCCTAATCTAGGCATTGGTAAACGATGAAGTTTGAAGGAATTTGCGCTGTAACGATGAGTTGTTTCTTTTTCTAAATTGCTTGGAAGATTGATGATTTGAATTGCACCATATGGGCATTTCTTGTTAAAAATAAAAGATTTAACATCTAAGAGATTAAATTTAACCTCGACGTTTTTAGAGAACGGAGCATTTAAAGCAAATTCAAGAATCAAAGCCCAGTCATTTTTTATTCCCCTGGATTAAGCACGGACTTGGATTATTGGTACTTATTTACTCTCCCCCTCCTCCCCCAGTCAATTTTTCGGAAAATATGTAAAAAATGGTAGTCTGTCAAAGGTTATGGAACTCGTCGAACTGTGCCGAATGATTAACGGACTTTATTCAAAACCTCCTTATCAATTCAGGCATGCGTGGCCCAACCAGGGAAAACTCTTTTCTAGGTAAAAGATTTTCAAAAATAAAAAGCACTAGTAAATTTACCCGATATGAACTAATGAAATAAATTTCAGGTAGTTTATCAAGTAAAAAATGTACTCCTAAGAAAAAGCTAAAAACATAAAAAAAACCTTCACACAAATTCCACATCCAATGCAAAGAATTTCGGATATTTCAGCAATTTTTGATGTTGGCTCAACCACAATGCATTGTTTACCTATTTAAAAGTAATTTTAAAAATGAAACAAAAAAACCTGTCCTAACAACTGGACAATTCTTTTTACAAGGCTGGCCACAATTCTTTGGTTTACAACGATCTGGATTAACAATAGCTATTCGAGTTTGAACTGATTGTACATCTGGTTTCCCTTTCTTCATTTTCTTAACTAAAAAAATCTTAACATGAAAATTTCCGGTTAGACACGATTCAGCACCACCACGATTCAGCGCACACGGTTCAGCGAAAAGTTTTAATTTTTACAAAATCTACCCCTTTAGGAATGTCTCAAATTCTGACTAAACTAATTCCGCGCCAGGCATACAAAATAGTGATATTTTACCCTTAAGATTGAAATTTTTGTTATGAAATTGATTTATTTTTTATTTTTTTGTCGTTTTGATGAGTTTCTTTGTTTGTCTGTAATTTTTTCAACTAATTTTTTGAAAATTTGGGGGTTGGCATTTTTTATTTTTTATGTTTTCATTTTTGAAATTTTCAGTTAATCTTTCTGATTCAGCTTGATGAGCGCTTCAAGCGCGTAGTTTTGGAGGGAACGAAGGTGGTGACATCAACAAACTACTCCAATCAACTAGGTTTTCCAATTTTTTTAAGATTTAATTTTGAAATTTTTCAAAAATTTTTTATTTTTAAGACCATTTTTGATACGGATTGTCAACAATCTGTTCGAGCTGAGTTGCTGCTGAAGTCCTTTGTGACGAGCTTGCCAAAAATTTCGGAAGGCGGTGATGGAATTTTAACAAAAACGTAACCCAAACGGCCCTCCTTAGGGCCAGGGCCACATATTTAATAAGTGAAACGAGACAATGATTTTTATTTATTTTTTGATAAATTTTAAGTAGTTGACTCGTTTTTTATTTAAAATTTTGTTAAAAAATTTTTTTATTTAAAAAATTTTGTTCCCTGAAGAAAAAAAATCGAGACCAAGACTTCCCCCTAAGCCAGAAAAAGCCCAAGAAAAGCCTAGAGTAAAGACTCGGCTACCTTTTAACATGTTTTTCAGACCGTAGAAAGTAAGAAAACCCAGAAAAATCTAAAAAAAACCCTGTTTTTCATGTATTTCCATAGTTGTGCACGGAATCGCGTCTTACCGAAAAATAGTGACATAGAAAGATTTTCTGTCCCAAAAGTGACAGAAAATCCCAAAATACTTTAAAAAACAGAATGCAAAAAAACCGAAAACAGCTATATTTAAAAAATGAAATTCAAAACTCAAACAAATTCCCGACAAAAATAAAATTCACGAGCCAAGAAGATAAGGGGATTTGAGGATTAAGAGTGACCAAGAGATATTTAAATTCGAAGATATCCACCTTAATTCTCTGATATACATACCTAGCAAATCTCTCTATATACCAAATAAAAAGCTGGGCTATGGATCTCCTGTTTGGATAAGTTCTCTATTTAGGCCATTTTTTAAAATTAAATTTTACAAAAAATTAAAAGCCTTTATTTTAAAACAAAAGAAATATCAAAAGGGTGCATCAAATTCTTATTTTTTTATCATTAAATTTCACTCATTACCCATTTTTTGAACTGCATAAGCAATTAACTCTTCGTTTCCTGCTTCTTCTTTGACACGTTTTACTGAAAATATTTAAAAGTAAATACTTTGGAAATATGTTGAATATAATTACACCTAAATTTAAGATACGTTTTGGTTGACATTGGGTGGTGGATATGTTTAATCGAACCTCTCAATTTAAGATACACCCTCAGTCTAGAGATACGATTTTCTAACACCAAGGGGTTTTCTATAAGTAAGGTATATGGTGTAAGTAAGCAGTGGTTGGAATTTCGAAATTTGCTCGTACTCGTACTCGTACTTTCGTACAGGCCTTTTTTTACCTCGTACTCGTACTTTCGTACATGCCTTGTTTTTTCCTCGTACTCGTACTCGTACTCGTACATGTCTAATTTTTTTTCTCGTACTCGTACTCGTACATGCTCTATTTTAGGCCTCGTACCTCGTACTCGTACCTCGTACTTTCTCGTACTTGGGAAATATTCAAAAAATCGAAGATTTTTGCAAATTTTTAGGGACAACTGCATATAGTTCTTAATTTTTAGAGCCGTATACGATAATTTTCGATTTTTGGAAGGTTTTGAAGCCATAAATCCTCCATTTTCATCCATTTCCTGCGCCGCAGGCGAAAATTTTGAGAATTTTGGAGGTCCCATTGTCAGATTTCTTCATTTTTTGCGCCGGAGGCGAAAATTTTGAAAAATTTGGAAGGCCAATAGCCAAATTTCTTCCTTTTTTACCGCCGGAGGCGAAAATTTTGAAAAATTCATGATTAAATTAAAATTTTTAATGTTTTTCAAGTCTAAAATATTTATAAAAAAATAAATTTAAAAATTAAAAATAAAAATCCTAGTTTAAAAACATTTATTTTTGATAAAAAAAAATTTTCTACGCCTCAAATCAGGTCCTAGATTCGAACCCATCACTGCCAAAATATACAAGTGAGTGAAGTCAGTCAAACTAACCACTTAACCATCGACCAACAAAAGGAAAACGGGGAGAAATTATAAATATTCCTTTCACTTTTCCTTAAAAAATTTAATGTCAAAGTACGAGAGGTACGAGTCCATTTGCTCGTACTCGTACTTGGCCTGTTTTATTTTTTCGTACTCGTACTCGTACTCGTACTGGCCTTATTTTTTTTCTCGTACTCGTACTCGTACTTCGTACCTGCCCATTTTTTTGCTCGTACTCGTACTCGTACTTCGTACACAGGTACGAGTACGAGTACGAGTACGAATTTTGGTACGAGCTTCCAACCACTGTAAGTAAGTACTCCAGAAGAGATCAAACAAACTTTGGACAAGAGGGGGGACTGTCTAAACAACACCTTCCAATTTAACAAACATTATAGTAACAATTGGATACACTTATATTTAGGCAGAGGTGGGTCGGAACAGTCAGAGGTGTCGGAAATCGGAACTGTCGGAAATCGGAAATGGCTCAAAAGTCGGAACTCGGAAATCGGAAATCAAGATTTTTTTTCGGAAATCGGAAATCGGAAGGAAAAAAACGCCGGAAATCGGAAGGCGGAAATCGGAAATAAAATTTTTATTTTCATAACTAAAATAATATTTAAAATTGTAAGGTGGTGTAATTGCCTTCTTGAGTGTAATTTGAGGGAGTAAAAGTTCTTTTTGCAACTCAAAAGTCAAATTCGAAGGAATTAGAAGAGATATCGTGGGATTTGGTTGATTAGACGGGATATCAGAGAATTTATAGAATTAATAGGGATATTTGGAGATTAAAATTAAGTAGTGATAGAGGGATGAGATATAGAGAGATTTGATAAAGGAAATTTGAGTGCCCCACCCCTGTCTGGTGCCCACCCCTGCTCGAAATACTCAATCCCTCGATATCACACTCAGATCCCTCGATATTACCTATGACCCCTTAAATCACACGATATAACTCAAAGTCACCTTAATCCATCCTAATCCTCCCATATACCATTCAACTTCCTTTTACAGCGCCGCAGGCGAAAATTTTGAGAATTTTGGAAGGCTAGAAGCCAGATTTCTCCCTTTTTCAGCGCCACAAGCAAAAATTTTGAAAATATTGGAAAAATTTTTAGTCGGAAATTTGCTTCAAAAATTGTCGGAAATCGGAAATTTTTCCAAAATTTCGGAAATCGGAAATCGGAAGGAAAAAAACGTCGGAAATCGGAAATCGGAATTCCGACCCACCTCTGTATTTAGGTAACGTCTATTAAATCCCCCAAAGGAGTGTATATACTTATAATGTCTAAATATTCCAGAACAAAACCCAAACAAAAAAAACCAACTTATCAATTGAATAATAGCTTTATTTGTTCTTTTATCAAGTTTGTCCAATTTCTCTTTAATTCCCCTTCTCAAGTCCCAATCAACTTTTCTTGGAGCCAAAGTATTAATATCTAAAGAATCCCCAATTTTTGCATCTTTCCCAGCTTCTAATTGCCCTTCAATTTTTTCTTTCAATAAATTAATTTCTTCTCTTGGTGGTTCTGATGGTGATGATTGTTGTTGCACATTGACTGGTTTATATGATCGAAATTGAATGGGAAAACTTGAAAAAAAGTCAAATTTTTTAAAAGTATAGACAAGGAAAATTCCCACTTTTCAGGTCAATCAACTATTTGGGATCGGTCAGGCAACTAAATCTTCCTAAAATTACAAAAAATCGATGTTACTATGATAATTCTGGATATATTATTGCCAGTGGGACAATCTTACTTAGAAACAAAAAACTCCAATAAATATTTTGGTGCCCGAACATATAGTTTTTTTACATGGCTCACCCAAAATCAGTATTAAGAACTAGAGTTCGAACCCGAGCACGGTTGTCCCAAAACCGGGCATTTTGACAAAATTAGGATTTTCAGGGTTTTAATCCGGCAAACTCAACCCGGGTCAGTTTAAATGAAATGACTGCCCAGCAATGTAAAAAGTAGAGCCCGGACCGTACCGTACTACGGCCGTATTTTTCGGTATTTATCGGTATTCCGTATCGGTAATACGGTACGGAAAAACTAAAATAGCGATGATACCGACCGATTTAATTTTTCAAAATTTTATTATATTTTAAGGGAAAAAATGCTCCATGGCCATTGAAAATTCTCAAAATTTTTGCCTGCGGCGCTATAATAGGATGAATTTCAACTTCTTGGACGTCCTAATTCTCAAGATTTAGAAGTCAAAATATCAAAATCAGAAAAATTAAAAAATATTTCTCTTGGTTTTCGAAAACTTCACAAGATTTTCGTCTGCGGCGCTAAAAGTATTGAGGTCCATGGACTGATATAGAGGGATTATGAGTAATTAATTAAGAATGGATTTAGCGGATTAACAGATATATCGAGAGGGTTTGTGATGATTAAGTAAATTTGTGTGGATTAAGTGGATTTAATGGACTATTTAGAGGTTACGTTCAATTCTAGAATCCCTCTAAATACTCAGATATCTCTCCAAATCCATATTAATCCCTGGAAATCCTCAATATACGACTTTATCCCCACAAATTGGTATATAAAAATAATTATTTTTTAATAAATTAATTTTTTAAAATACGGTACGGAATACCGATAAATTTTTATCGGTATTTTTCGGTATTCCGTATCGGTAATACGGTACGGAAGAACTTTGAATTTTATCGGTATCGGTATTATACGGTACGGAATACGGTACGAACTTCCGGGATCTAGTAAAAAGTTCACACTCTGATTAAAACAACGCACCAATGCAGGCGATTTTAACATCAACTTGATAGGTAAAATAAAAATAAACAAACCGTTCTTCTCCACAATTCTGCTCACTATCAACATCTCCATTTCCTTGATTCCTTCCAACAAACCTTTTTCTCATTTCCAATAAATGCTGTCTTCTAGAAATCGCATTTTTCTCCAATTCTGTTAATATTTTTTCTTCTTCAATTATCGCTTCTTCTGAATTTGTAGTTGTAACCATTTTTCCTTTCCTCTTTTTGAAAATTATTCACAATAAAATTAAAGTAAAATATATTTGGAATAAAAACCAAAATTAAAAAATTTAAAAACTTTTTCAATTATACCGACAAAGTCCATTAAAAAAATTTTTCTGTAAGCCTTTTTATTACGGACAGAAAAAAATTGCGGACTCCGTCCGCAAAATTGAAAAAGTGCAAACTTTTTTCCCTTATTTCCTTTTTAATATCAGCTAAAAATAACAAAAAAATTCTCTTTTTTTCACAATATTTAAATTGAATATTTAAAATCTCTAGAACGTAAATAAGCATAATAATCCTGCATTTTCTCCCACCCATCTGGATCGGGTTCGCGCCCTTTAAATGTTGGAGGTTCTCCTTCTTCGAGTCTAACAAAAATATTTATGTAACGATGACGAAGAGGATGCCATGCCTAAAAATGAAAAAAAATTTTGATCAAATTTATGTGGTTTTATTTGTTGTGCCTAAATCTGCCTAATCGATATCCCCTATTTAAGATAACTTCATCAACTATTTTTAAACCCCAATCGGGTATTTCTATTGTGAAGTGGAGGGATGGGATACTTGAATCCCAATACCACATCTTATATTCGACCGAAATTCGATCCAAAGAAAATTTTTGAAAAATCGACATCCGAACTTTTTTCTCGACCCGTCCTATAACCGGTGATCTTGCTGACGAAAATTCCTAACACCCCTAAAAAGATTATTCCCTCAAGGAAAAAAAAATAAAAATAATTAACCCCTCTAGCATGTCTTCTAGCCGATTTAATTATTTTACATTGAATACCAAAAGCTTCAGCAACAAACATGTTTTCCAACGGATTGTCAATTTTAAATTCATCAGCAGCCCTTTCCACAGCTTCTTCAATTGTTTCGGCTAACAATAAAGTTGGCTACAATTTTTGAAAAATTCTTTTCTTTCAAAAATTTTTTAACAAAAACCTTGGTTATTTTATGTCGTAATTGTTTTATTGCTTCATTTGCCATTAAATTTTGGGCAAAAAAGCAAGAAGGGAAAATCCTTTAAATTTTGAAAATTATTGAGAGAAAAAATTGAATTGACAGTAAAAAATAATATCCCAAAAATAAAATTTTTCATTAGCTTAACTCAAATGCGAGGTCTCCCCTTACAAACGATTTCTTAAAAAATTGAAAATTCTTTGTAATCTTTCAAATAATTCTGCTTGGGGGTTCTAAAAAAATAAGTTGAAAAATCAAGCTTAAAATTTAAAATTAGAACGTTAAAAGGAAATAACGAATAAAAGTAGGTCAGTCCAATCCTTGACACCCCCCCCCCCCCCACTTCTTTAATAAAAAATTTTTTTAACAAACTTTTTAGGATGAAGATGAACAGATTCTAGAAAAATTTTAAATTAAAATTAAAGAAAAAACGAAATAAATAAACCTTTAACATGAAAAACTTCGCGAGCTTTAGGCTT
Organism: Meloidogyne arenaria; assembly: GCA_036172955.1. Classification (NCBI taxonomy): domain Eukaryota; kingdom Metazoa; phylum Nematoda; class Chromadorea; order Rhabditida; family Meloidogynidae; genus Meloidogyne; species Meloidogyne arenaria. The sequence continues at coordinate 5,537,864 of JARQAB010000012.1, read as the reverse complement.
CCCAGTTTCAGGCACAACATAATTTGGAGGCCAAACAACTTTATTTAAATATTCCCATTTTTCTGGGGTAACACCTAAAGATTAAAAATATTTCTTCAAATAAAAGGAACACTAAATTTTAAATATTGATTAAAAAGATAGAGCAGGAGTCTAGACGATAAGAAAAAATAAATTTTATTAATTTCCAGGAATTAGGCATTACTTGTTTGAATTTTAATATTCTCTTTATTCTGATATTTGTAAAAGATTGGGATTTTTTTTGGAAAAAATGCCCACACAAATTTTCTTTCCCAAATCCCCATCCAAAAATTTAAAATAAACCATAATTATTCATTGGAGAATATTTATCCAAATTTCCATCTCTTCGCCCAGATTTATCCAATCTCCATTCTGGGGCATAATAGATTTTTGGAGTGGACTTCTCAAAACGTTGAATTGGTCCATAACCAGAGACTGCTGGAAGAAATCGTTTCATTTTCTAAAAAAATTTTATTCGAAAAAATTATTTTAAATAAATTAAATAAAGGTACTATGCGTTTATATGCCCACACGTCCGCAAATGTTTGTCCGCACTTTTTTCCTTCTTTCTCCTCTCACAAAGATTAGATGGCATCATTCGAAAGAGCTCGGAAAGCGTAGTCGAACTAGTGGTGGTCGAAGTTGGTCCGGCACCTAGGAACGGAGATATAGGGCTCGAAATGGTCAAAAACCATAGGGGAAGTAAGATCAGTTTGGGGTGAAAAATGCGAAAATGCAAGTGATTGATAGCTCATTTGATTGAACTCGTCGAGCTGAGTTGAATAACACCAAAATCAGTTTTATCTGATGATTGAACAAACTGAATTTTCGCTGCAATAACCTCCGAAATAATTTCTAAACATTGTTTTATTTTTACTTGACCATTTTAATCAAAATGAGAGGGTTAAGGAAGGAGAAGACAAAGAAAAAGGGGGTTTATTAATACTTTACAGTTTCTAATCCCTGTGACGGAGAAAGAAGGAGCAGGAAAAGGAAAAGGAAAAAAGTGCGGACAAACATTTGCGGACGTGTGGGCATATAAACGCATAGTACCTAAATAAATTTTCTTGATTTTTAACAAATAGAAAAATTTTAAAAATTTATATTTTGAGAAAATTATTGTCACAATATCAACAATAAATTTATCCGATTATAAGTTTAGTCTGGATTTTAAATTAATTTAAGTTGCGACTGAACATTAATGATTCTAATTTCAAGCCTCGGAAATCCTAGAGACATTTTAAGGGGCCTATTCCATTAAGCGACATTTCGACAAATGTCAATAAAAACTGCCAATTGCTAAATGTCAATGTCGCGGTTGACATTTGTCGGTTGAAATTTGAAGTCATTGTCGCTTTGTAGAATATGCCTAAGGGACAGGGAAAGCAATTGTTAAGAAATCCAGACCATAATTTAATATACACAGACCATGTGATATATTTTAAAAAATTAAAAATTAGAACAGGAATAAGAAAATCTAGTCATTTTATTTTCTTGAGAAATTTTAGAAAATTTTCCCTCGGTTAATTAGTTATAATTTATGGCATTTATTTTAAATTATAATAAATTTTTAATAATTTTCCTCATAGAAAACTTTGTTTCTTTTAAAGCTTTCAATTCTATTGTTAATCCAACAAAACCATAACAAAAAGAAAAACCAGCCATTAATGTAAGTGTAAATCTGACTAGTGCTACCTTCGAAAAATAAAAATTTTTTATTGTCTTGTGAGTGAATCCTTCCCTCCTCCTTTGAGGAAAATGTTAAGGATGTCAAAAAGGTCAAAGTCGTTTAGGAAACAAATTACAAGTAAACTAAAGATTCAATGTCTTTCTCCTCCAAAATAGGATATGCAACGATTGAGTTTGTCTTCAGATATTTGAAAACTAAGTAAACCGAAGAGACAACTCTCCTCTATCAATTATTTAGTCCTCACATATATTAAAGTTCGGTTCCGGATATCCGAAGATTTCCTAGGAACTGTCAACCCTACCACCTCCCTATCTAAGCATTTTAATAGGTCGGTTCATAAAAAAGTTCTCATTTTGTTAATTTTTTAAGTGATAACTATTTTTATCAGATTCTTATTTTGTAGCCCTTAGCTTTATAATGATACCAAAATTTTAAAAATAGAAAAGAACAAAAAATTTTAAGCTTTCAGAAACGTTATCCCTTTTTAAGATTCCCTCCCCTTCTCAAAAATAAAATTAAAAACTCTCTAAAGTAAAGTAAAATAAAAAAAAATCTCCTTACAAAAGCAAAGGCAAAAGGAACATTTAAATCCAATTTTGTCGTTGCTACAATTAAAATTATAAATAAAACACACAAAGCTAAAAATAAACGTCTATCCCATAAAACTCTAATTTCAGCTTCTTCAATTATTTTTAATGATTTTGTTAAAATTTGTTTTTCTATGGAAAGTTGTCGAAGTTGTTGAGAGCCTGTATCTACTTGGTTTTCTAAAGAAAAAAAATTTTTAATTGAAGTCCTTCCTTTTAAATATACCCCCCCCCCTTTAGAATTTAAAAAGATTATTGTTAATTTTAGATTGGAGAACGTTAATTTTGCAGAATCCATGTCCCTTTCCACCAATTGTTAGCAGCAGAGAGGGGCAAAATTTAAAAACCTATATTAAACTGAAGTTTATCGGTAACCCCTTGGGGCTAAAAAAAGTATCCTGTAATGAGATGGAGTTAAATTGAGAGGTGTCGTTTAGGCATTAATCACCCATCTCCCCAACTATATAAATGATCAACCAAATTTTAGAAACGTATTGAGTGTATATTATTGGATACAGGTCGTTTTCACACATATTACAGTTAAACCTCACTTTTAAACACCTCCTGTAACTGAAAAAAACAACTCTTACTTAAATAGAAGGGGGGGGGGCTTAAATTGGTTGTATCTTAAAGTGAGATCAAAAAATTATTAAAAATAAAAGAATAAACCTTTTTTAATTTCAAATTTAGCAGAAACTCCAAGATGGTCAGAATAATTCAAATCACTTTCAGGAATTTTATCAAAACAATATTCACAATTTAAAAGTTTAATTTCAGCTGAAAAATAAAAAAAATTATAAGAAAAATTAATTTTAAATTTTTTTTACTTTTTTCACTTCTATACATTAAATAATCCAATCTTTTTCCATCAGGAAAAGAATTTAATAAACACTTTGATGTATAACAATTATCAGGTCTTTCACAAGTCGTGCCATTTTCGTATAAAGGGTCAACGGCATTCTTTGAAAAGAAAAAATTCCTTTGAGAGAAAAATATTTACTAGATCTCTTATTCAGTTTAAGCGTTCCATAGAGGTTGCATAACTAAATATTAGAGACCCTTTGGTTTCAGTTTCTTTGATTAAACAGAGTTTGGCTGGCAGTTATAGGTGCCTTCACTCATCATGAAGGATGCCCTACCGACTGATAGCTATCGGGGACTGCTTTACCTTTACTTTTTAAACCATCCCCCTTCTTCCTTACAATATTAATTTTGGCAAGTTACAATCGATTCTTAAAAATTTCAAAAAAACCCCCATAAAAGCACAAAAATTATGTGAATAATATAAAGGATTGTCCTAGACCTGTTTATTAGCTATAGCATCCGAGCCAAAAAAAAGACCCGAACCTTGAAAAAGAAAAACAACATACAATTCAAAGGGCCAATAAAATTAAAAATAACGTTAAAAAATCAACAAACCGGTCTACATTCCCAAGCATCATTTAACGGAACCAAATTTTTAATTAATTGAAAACCCAAATTTGTCGGCTCCAAATTAAAATCCCCAACAAGAATAACAAAATCTGCACCCCCACAAGTATGTCGAATAAATTGAGACATTTCAAAACATTGAGAAATTCGATGAGGCAAATACAAATCATTTTCTTTGTTATATTCTGCATGTAAATGGGTCGTGTAAAAACAAATTTTGTAAGAATCAAATAGAATTTCTGCCATTCCGACAATTTTGCCTCCAAACCAGTCACCTCTAAAAAAATTTTTTTGAAGGTAAAGTATACAAAAAAAGGATTTTTAAAAGCTCTCTGAGGAAACCTGTGTATATGATGAGGAAATCCATTTAAAGAATATCTATGAAGCAAAGTAGAAATAATTGGATATCTGCTAAGAATACAAGTTCCACTTCCAGTAAATCCACTATGAAAATAATGTGAATAAGGAAACTTTTCCTTTAAATTGTGGACCATTTCAATAAAAACTTTCTCGCTCCAAATCTGTAGAAAAACAAATATTGATTGGTTTCTTTTGTGTTTTCAAAAGTCCCAAGTTTTTTATCCGCAAGTCTTAACAAAAGAATGACCTCATTACAAGGGCGTAGCCAGGGGTCGATTTCAGGGGACCAGGGTGGAAATTTTAACATTAAAAAACCTCTTGTAACGCCACAATATCAAATTTAGACACAGCCAAAGCACTAATCAACATTTGAATTCTAAAAGTTTTGTGTTTACTACCAATAGGCCAAGGATGAGGAAGAAGCCTAAAAAAGAAAAGTAGAAAATTTTATTTTAAAAATTTCTTACCAACAATTTAATGTTGCCACCCGCAACATTTTAATTGCTAGAATCTGTAGAAAATTGAAAATCAAAAAAAAATTTAGGGACAGAAAAGGGAGTACAGCCCAAAAGGGCGCGCGGCCATAACAGCGCAAAGTCATTACTTGCTCGAAAATTTCCGCTCCTTTTTAAATTTGGTATCAATTTCTTTAGCTCGATAAGTAAAACCGTTTAATACTAAATTTGGTAAGATTCTGAAATCTGGCCGTTTAGGCGTGTCCGCAGAAAAACTGAACGGAAAAATCAGCAGAGTTGTTTCCCGGTCCTTTTTCTCGGGTTTTTTGAAGCAACCGGGATGAAACGGGGAACAGGAATTCCCGGTTTTCCCAGTCCGGGTACGCGACCGGCTGGTATTCAACTGGCGGTACTCAACTAAACCGGCGGTTAAAGCTTGGGGCGGGGGATCATTGAGTCCCGCCGTTTGAGTCCCGCCGATTGAGTCCCGCCGGTTGAGTCCCGCCGGTTGAGTCCCTGGCCGGTTGAGTCCCGGCCGATTGAGTCCCGCCGGTTGAGTCCCCACCCAAAGGGGGACGTTTGAGTCCCCGCAGTTATTTTTAGGATTTGGAGGGATTAAAGAGGATATAGTTTCATCTAGAGTAATTAAGGGAGATGATCGAGAGATTCTGGCGTGATACTGAGTCAATACGACATTCTGGGACCGAGTTACAGACCCCTGAAAATCCAAAAAAGGGGTCAAATTCAATTTTGGGTAAAAAAATTCTTAATATACAAATGATAGTTCATTCGAAAGGACTCGATGAGGTGAGTCGAATGACACCAAGATCATCACGAATTGATGATTCTGAAAAAATTGCGACCAACTGAATCTTCTCTGGGAAAACTTTTTGTACTACTACTCCAGTAAAAAACTGCTATTACCTAATACCCGACTCCGGCAGAATTTACCCGGATAAGGGAAAAAATCAAAATGTGAAAAAAAAATATTTTTTAAAAATTTTATCAAAAAAAATCTTAAAAAACCATTGTCTTGTCTCGCTTCACTTATTAAATTTGTGGCCCTAATGAGGGCCGTTTGGGTTCGTTTTTGTCGTCGACGTTCTTCTAATTTTACCACCTTCGTTCCTTCGACGATCACGTGCTTGAAAATCGCCAGTTAGAAACTGACGGAAATCAACTAAAAAATTTAAAAAATAAAAACTTGAAAAACAAAATAAAAATTCCAAACCTTTTTAAATTTTCCATCGTTGTAGCCGTGGGATGAAGTCCAGCACGTGGCGAGCAAAGTTAGGCCATCTTTAAAAAAGAAAATCTAAAATTAAAAAATAAAATTTAAATTTTTACTTACACAAGATTTTCGTCCTCCTTGAGAAAGTTCAGTGCCCAGATGGAATGTAAAAGTTATCGGTCAACTACTAATTAACAAAATTAGTTGACAAAAACTAGGGAAAACCTAAATAAAATGAACAAAATAATGAAAAATTCTAAAAATAAACACTGGGACTCAAACGTCCCCCTTTGGGTGGGGACTCAACCGGCGGGACTCAATCGGCCGGGACTCAACCGGCCAGGGACTCAACCGGCGGGACTCAACCGGCGGGACTCAAACGGCGGGACTCAAACGGCGGGACTCAATGATCCTGTTCCGCAATGATCCTGTTCCGAAGCTTGCGGTTAAGGACGATTCAGTATCGCCGATTCAGTATCGCCGATTCAGTATACGGGTAAAAGGGGACGATTCAGTATTCAAAAACGAAATTCTTTAATTTTTCTCGCGATTTGTTTTCGTTTTTTAATTATATTTACAATCCATTTTAATATTTTAATTTCCTTTAGTTTTTTATATTCTCCAGTTTTTTTGTTCTACCTATTGGAGATTTTTTTGTTCTACCTATTGGAGATCTAACTCCAGCGATTATTGCTCTTGATAGGAATTTAATGCCAGAACTACAGCCAATTATGGATTGGTAAAAATCAATTAAAATTGAATTTTGATCAAATATAATTTCAGGTTTGTCATAAATTATACTGGAAGAATTTTGCATAATGGATTCAGGACAGTTCCACTGTTTGTACCAGAACTCTGGAATGTTTACAACAGAACTTTGGTGGGTGCCGACCGCACGAACAACTTTGCAGAGAGTGCACACAGAAAGTTGCAACGTGCTTTTTCATGCAGTCATCCAACGTTGTGGAAGTTCATTGAAACGTTAAAAAGGGAACAAAAGGCACGTTATGCAGAGATGGCACTTTTTATTGCTGGCCACAATCCACCTCAAAAAGCAAGAAAGTACCGAGCTGCGGATGAGAGAATCCTTGCACTGACAGCAACTTACCAGCCAGTAAATATTGGAGATCCATTTTATTTTGATTTAAATCAAGTTTTTCACGAACAACCGATTATTGATTTTCTTTCTGGCCTGTCTCATAATTACGAGATGGACCCTTGATTTTCTTTGAATTTTTTATATTATTATTCTATTATTGTTTAATTCATTAGTCAATTTTTGTTTTATTTCCAGTCCAATAAAAACATGTTATTTATTAAAATAATTTTGATTTTCCTGATAAATTTAATTATTTGAGTTGTTTTTTAAAATTTTTGTTCCCTGGAGAAAAGTCGAGACTAAGCCTTCATCTTTGAACGGAAGGCCCTAGAAAAGTCTCGGCTACCTTTAAAAATGTTCTTTAGATCGTAGAAAGTAAGAAAACCTAAAAAATATACAAGAAAAAAGATTTTTCCAGCCCAAAAATGTGCGAATACTGAATCGTCCCCTTTTACCCGTATACTGAATCGGCGATACTGAATCGTCCCCTACCCAAAGCTTGAGGCAATTTAGTTTGCTCTCGAAAATTTTTTTGAAATTTTTAAATTTATCCATTGAAAAATACAATGCCCACTCTAACAGATTGCCCGGGAATTCTATTAGAGATTTTGCGATAATTTTTAGTTTTACTCTTACATATTTTTATATTTAGGTTTCATTTGAAATACAAAATTAAATTTTTTATTTAATGGCACTTTGCGCAGCAATTTTTGACAAAAAGGACATTCTTCTATTTATTAAAATAAAAGAAAAAGGAATAAATTCAGAAATGTCAACAGAAATATCCCGCTTTCTCTACAATTCTTTTGATATAATTTTGGATAAAATTAATTATCCTGGTGCTAAAGCTACACAAGATTTGTATATTGGGTCGTTATTGATTAATTCTTCGTTCAGGGTTTGTTGAAAAAAATCCATTTTTAAGCGGGGAACGGGAATTCCCGGTTTTGGGTAATGGTGAAGATCATTGGTCCCTAAAAAAAAGAGGTTGAAAATGCCTGTTTTTTTCGTTTTTTCTGGTAATATTAGGTTTTCGCATACGCTGAGCTCGAATCTGACGTCAGATTTATCATATGATATCATCTTATCTATGATTTTTTAAAATCTTTGATTTTTTATTTTTTCGTCAAAGTAAGGTAAAATGAAATTTAATTTAAATTATATAACATTGGAAAAACTCAATGAATGTAAAACAGAAATAAATGATATCCATAATAATATAAAATTTAATAAGCTTGAATATTTAAAAATACAATTAGAACTAATGAACTCAAAGGTAAATGATAAAATTCAAACCTTATTGTCCAAGAAGTTAATTAAGAGAAAAGAGAGAGAAATTTGCAAAAAAATTTGAGCGTAAAGAGAGAGAATTTGTTGACCTTTTATAGTTTCACTTACAATTTATTATTTATATTCCTTTTCATTTATTTCTGTTTTACATTCATTGAGTTTTTCCAATGTTATATAATTTAAATTAAATTTCATTTTACCTTACTTTGACGAAAAAATAAAAAATCAAAGATTTTAAAAAATCATAGATAAGATGATATCATATGATAAATCTGACGTCAGATTCGAGTTCAGCGTATGCGAAAACCTAATATTACCAGAAAAAACGAAAAAAACAGGCATTTTCAACCTCTTTTTTTAGGGACCAATGATCTTCACCATTACCTTTTGTTATTTTATGTTTATTATTTTAAATTTTATGTTTTTACCTTAAAAAATTCTGTTTTTAACTTAATTCGAGGTCGTGTGTTCGGGGAAATTAATTTTTTAATCTTCAAAAAATAGTAGAATTAAAAAAAATTATTTTCAGTCTTTTGGTTATTTAACAAATACAAACACAAAATTCCTGCTTGTAACAGACGTCGAAAACAATTTATTAAAAGACCACGAAATTAGATTATTTTTTAAAAAATTACATTCAAAATATTTTTGTGCTATAGCCAATCCATTTTACGTTTTTGGAAATTTAATAAAATCAAAGTAAATTTATTTTTTTTAATTAAATTAATTTTATTTTTTTAAAGGCATATAGACAATGTTGTGCAGGAATTTATTGATTGTTTTTAAATAAAAGAGACAAGTTTTGTTCTGATTGTAAAAATATATAAACTTTGACAACAGAAAAACAATAAAAACAAAGTTTGTTATAAACTTTGTTTTGTTTGTTAAACTTTCAACAAACTTTGTTTTTGTTTTGATGTTTTTATTTAAAAAAAACTTGTTTTTCTTTTTTGTATTTATTTAATTAATTAAACTTGAATTTTATTAAATTGAAACTTTAATTATTTTTCTTTAGACTTTGTCTTTACAATTTAAAAATATTTTTTTAAATTCTAATTGTACATATTTATTAAAATTATTTTTAGTATTTTAAAAAATAAATAAAATGTCAGTAAATACAAAAGCAGCAACAACAACAAAAACATCCAAAGGAATTGTTAGACTTTCAAACACTTCAGATTTCGTCGAACTTAGTCAAGTTTGTTTTAATCATATAAAACTTGAATTATTTAAAATAAAACATGTTTTGGTAAATAAAAACAAGTTTTAATAAATTTTGTTTCAAAGAAAACAATTTAAGTTTTAGGTTGATTATTAAACTTGTTTTGATACATAAACTTGTTTTAATAAATTAATAAAAACTTTGTAAACATTTTTACTATTTGTTGGGAACTTTAAAATTAAAATTTAAAAATATTTTTTAAATAGAAATGTATATTACCAATACAAAATGCAGTTACTAAAAAGAAAAATGATGGCTTAGTTTTACTTCACTCAAAAAATTCCCAAAATTTAATAAAAAAGAAAGTTCGAATAACTTTACAAGATTGTCTTGCTTGTAGTGGATGTGTTACAACAACAGAAAATAATATTTCTATATTAGAAAGTTTTTGAAATTTTTTTAGAAATATATACATATTTATTATAAAATTAATAAAACTTGAATTTACTTATTAAAAAAACTTGTTTTGATTTTTAGAACTTGTAAAATATTTATAAAAATTATTCAAAATAAAATAAAAATTCCTTTAAATATTTTTTTGAAATCTCTTTCCAATATTTCCACAAAAAAGTTTCGGTTTCCGTAAAAAGCAGGTTTATTAGAAAATAAATGAGGAAACAGGTGGATAGCGAACTGGACCCGTTATAAATTTATTCAATTTTTGTAAATAATAAATAAATTGAATGAGGATATTAATATTTTTGCTTATAATTTATTGTTAATAAATCTTTCAAAGATTTTGTTTTTAAAAAGAAAATTGTTTTTCATCTTCGCATGAGTCATGAACTTCTTTTAAATAAAACAAAAAATAAAACCTTAAAAACAACAAGTTTATTTTTAATTCAATGTTTAACAAAACAAGTTTTAAAACAAAGTTTAATTAAAGTTTGCACAAAAAATAAACTTGAAAAACAATTAAATTATTGATTAAATAAATTAATTGTTAATTGAAGCATAAAAGAATTTTTGAACATTTTTCTTTAAAAAATTTTTTTCCAATTTTATTTTAATCTTTTTGGAATTTTGTTTAAAAAATAAAAAGGAAAGAAATTAATTTGTTAGACAAAAAATTTTTATATACCGTAAATGTTCCAATATAAGCCCTGGGCTTATATTTTTCAATACCCCCCATCGGGTGGGCTTATAATAGGGCATGGGCTTCTATTAGGGCATGGGCTTGTATTTTTCAATATCAAAATTTTATTATATCAGAAAAATTTTCACAACTTTCAATAAAAATTAAATGTCAAAATCTATTGAAACATCACTTAGAATAATGTTTTTCTTTTCGTGGTGAGGTGCTCTCCATTTACACATATATCCCTCTATATCAAACAATTTAGTATGACGTTTATTATGCTTAATAATACGAGTTATTAATCACATGAATACTAATAAACACATTTAAGTACAGGGTGCGGCAAATTCGCGCAACTTTTTGTTTTTAACATAATTTTCTTTGTTCTTATCGAAAACCGATAATTCTTTTTTTATTTTACTTCTGACACTTTATCAAATTTAATGATACCAAAATCGCTTTTGAATTTTACAATTTAGTATGATCAATTTCCCGTCAAAGTTTAGGCAAAATTTTTTTGATAAAAATTGGCTTGGAGTCGAAAATTGGCCTTGCCGCACCCTGTATAAATTAAATATACTAAAAGTTAATTAATCAATTAATAGGTTAAATTAACTAAATAAATAATCCTAAATATCCTTCTTAAACTCCTAAATTCTTATTAATCACTTCACTAAGCTACTATATTCAATGGGGACAGAACGGGGCAAACTGAAATCTACCTCTATATAGTATACCCATAGAAATGTTATTTTTTGGGGTTTTATCTGATCATCTAAGCATTCTACTAGAAGTTATATGAATTTGCTTACTCAATATTTCTCATATCCTACTCGAAATCAAATAATGCATCCATATCCCTCTTAATCCCTTTCAATCACTTAATATCAACACAAATCCATCAATATTAATTCAAACCCTATTGAAGATTCTACCTCTATATCACTCTTAATTCCTTGATACTCTACGATATCCAACTCATTCAACCATTATCCTCTTAATTTCAATTCATTAGATATCTTTTTAAGTTTCTAAATTCTATTAATCCTCTCAAACCTCCTTAGTCCTCATAAGGAATCATACTAATCCTACTTAATCCATCCAAAGCTCCTAATATTCCATCCATATCCCTCTATATTCATTTTCTGCCATTGGAATTTCGTTATCAATACTTTTAGTAGACTGTAACAAAGATAATAGAAAAATAGGCATTCAAAAAACAGATGGGCTTATAATAGGGCATGGGCTTCTATTAGGGCATGGGCTTGTATTTTTCAATATCAAAATTTTATTATATCAGAAAAATTTTCACAACTTTCAATAAAAATTAAATGTCAAAATCTATTGAAACATCACTTAGAATAATGTTTTTCTTTTCGTGGTGAGGTGCTCTCCATTTACACATATATCCCTCTATATCAAACAATTTAGTATGACGTTTATTATGCTTAATAATACGAGTTATTAATCACATGAATACTAATAAACACATTTAAGTACAGGGTGCGGCAAATTCGCGCAACTTTTTGTTTTTAACATAATTTTCTTTGTTCTTATCGAAAACCGATAATTCTTTTTTTATTTTACTTCTGACACTTTATCAAATTTAATGATACCAAAATCGCTTTTGAATTTTACAATTTAGTATGATCAATTTCCCGTCAAAGTTTAGGCAAAATTTTTTTGATAAAAATTGGCTTGGAGTCGAAAATTGGCCTTGCCGCACCCTGTATAAATTAAATATACTAAAAGTTAATTAATCAATTAATAGGTTAAATTAACTAAATAAATAATCCTAAATATCCTTCTTAAACTCCTAAATTCTTATTAATCACTTCACTAAGCTACTATATTCAATGGGGACAGAACGGGGCAAACTGAAATCTACCTCTATATAGTATACCCATAGAAATGTTATTTTTTGGGGTTTTATCTGATCATCTAAGCATTCTACTAGAAGTTATATGAATTTGCTTACTCAATATTTCTCATATCCTACTCGAAATCAAATAATGCATCCATATCCCTCTTAATCCCTTTCAATCACTTAATATCAACACAAATCCATCAATATTAATTCAAACCCTATTGAAGATTCTACCTCTATATCACTCTTAATTCCTTGATACTCTACGATATCCAACTCATTCAACCATTATCCTCTTAATTTCAATTCATTAGATATCTTTTTAAGTTTCTAAATTCTATTAATCCTCTCAAACCTCCTTAGTCCTCATAAGGAATCATACTAATCCTACTTAATCCATCCAAAGCTCCTAATATTCCATCCATATCCCTCTATATTCATTTTCTGCCATTGGAATTTCGTTATCAATACTTTTAGTAGACTGTAACAAAGATAATAGAAAAATAGGCATTCAAAAAACAGATGGGCTTATAATAGGGCATGGGCTTCTATTAGGGCATGGGCTTGTATTTTTCAATATCAAAATTTTATTATATCAGAAAAATTTTCACAACTTTCAATAAAAATTAAATGTCAAAATCTATTGAAACATCACTTAGAATAATGTTTTTCTTTTCGTGGTGAGGTGCTCTCCATTTACACATATATCCCTCTATATCAAACAATTTAGTATGACGTTTATTATGCTTAATAATACGAGTTATTAATCACATGAATACTAATAAACACATTTAAGTACAGGGTGCGGCAAATTCGCGCAACTTTTTGTTTTTAACATAATTTTCTTTGTTCTTATCGAAAACCGATAATTCTTTTTTTATTTTACTTCTGACACTTTATCAAATTTAATGATACCAAAATCGCTTTTGAATTTTACAATTTAGTATGATCAATTTCCCGTCAAAGTTTAGGCAAAATTTTTTTGATAAAAATTGGCTTGGAGTCGAAAATTGGCCTTGCCGCACCCTGTATAAATTAAATATACTAAAAGTTAATTAATCAATTAATAGGTTAAATTAACTAAATAAATAATCCTAAATATCCTTCTTAAACTCCTAAATTCTTATTAATCACTTCACTAAGCTACTATATTCAATGGGGACAGAACGGGGCAAACTGAAATCTACCTCTATATAGTATACCCATAGAAATGTTATTTTTTGGGGTTTTATCTGATCATCTAAGCATTCTACTAGAAGTTATATGAATTTGCTTACTCAATATTTCTCATATCCTACTCGAAATCAAATAATGCATCCATATCCCTCTTAATCCCTTTCAATCACTTAATATCAACACAAATCCATCAATATTAATTCAAACCCTATTGAAGATTCTACCTCTATATCACTCTTAATTCCTTGATACTCTACGATATCCAACTCATTCAACCATTATCCTCTTAATTTCAATTCATTAGATATCTTTTTAAGTTTCTAAATTCTATTAATCCTCTCAAACCTCCTTAGTCCTCATAAGGAATCATACTAATCCTACTTAATCCATCCAAAGCTCCTAATATTCCATCCATATCCCTCTATATTCATTTTCTGCCATTGGAATTTCGTTATCAATACTTTTAGTAGACTGTAACAAAGATAATAGAAAAATAGGCATTCAAAAAACAGATGGGCTTATAATAGGGCATGGGCTTCTATTAGGGCATGGGCTTGTATTTTTCAATACCCCCCATCGGGTGGGCTTCTATTAGGGCATGGGCTTCTATTAGGACCGGGCTTATATTAGAACATTTACGGTATTTCTTTTGAATTTAAAAGGAGTGGTTTTAGAAATTTTATTTAAATTAAGAGTAGGGCTGCGCTGGGTCTAGCTTAGATTTTACTAAAATACCAAAAATTTTCGCCTGCGGGGTTGAAAAAGGAAGATAATCAGGCTTCGTTCAAATTTGACCTTTGACCTCGATCAAGGCTTTTTCAGCCTCGGTGATCCTCGGTCTCGGTTTTTTCGAAAACTCGACCTCCCTTAACTAAAAGTGATAAATGATTAATATTTTCTTATTTATTTTTTATTAAAAATTTTTTTTAATTAATAAATTTTGTTTTTATAAATTATAAGCTTTGTTACAAGTTTATTTATTAAGAATACCTGCTTCAAGTTTAAATAATGTTCGTTTAAAATTAAAACTTGTTAATAATTTACAACTTTGTTCATTGTTCCCTTTTTACATTCAATAATTGTTTTTTTTTAAATCAACGTTATATATTTTTATTTTTCCCCCACCTCAATTCTATAAAGACCATTAAAAGTTTTCTTTAAATTTTGGTGTGGCCGAAATGAATTGGCAGTACAAATAAGGTAAAAAAGAATGGAAAAAGAGGGAAAGAAAGGATGATTTGGAGAGGAAAAAATGGACGTCGATCGTTTAAAAGAAGAAGAAGAAACTCCTTCCAAACATTTTTATTATTTTTATCCGTTTGTTGATTTTTATTTCTTTTCTTTTTTATTTCCTTTAAATATTTACATATTTTTCTCCGTTCAAATCTAAATAGTACTTTTTATTTTGTTAATCCAAACAGGCTTAAAACATTTAAAACCTGAAGCTGCTAGTATAATTAAACTTGGATACTTAAACTAGAATATTTAATATTAAACTTGAAACCTATTGGATAAATAAACTTTGAGTACTTAAGTTTAAGTAAACCTAGGTATATTAAACTTGAATAATTGAACTTAAATATTATAAACTTGAAGAAACTTTAAGAACTTGTATAAACTTGAATACTTACAATTAATATTAAATAAACTTGAATATAATAAACTTGAAACTAACAAGCATCTTCTTTTTTATATTAAATCTTTTATACAACACAAAATTACTTTTAACTCCTAAACTCATTCCACAAACATTATTTCATCTTGTTGTTTGTTGTTATATTTTTAACTCTTTACGCGCGCTATCACTTTACAGCCGTGCGAATTTATATATTTTTCATCACCCGCCCGCACACATTTACACAAACAAAACAACAAAATGTTCTTTTTTTCTTAACACTGAAGACGAAAAATAAAATAAGAAAACCAAAACCGCCGTTAGCAATTACTCTATTAAATAATTATTTGTGTCTCTCGACATGTTTTTAACGATTTCGCGCAACTTTTATTTAAACCAGCTGTTAATTAAATCTTTTAATATAAAATAATCATTTTTCTATAAATCAGCCTTATTTTACTTAAATAATCGTTGTTTTTTATACCTGCTTTAAGTTTTAATTATTTTATATATGTTTTGCTTGTTTTAAATTGTTTTATGTTTGTTTCAATGTTTGTTTATAGATGTTTTTATGTTTTCAAGTTGTGTTTTAATTTTTAAGTTTGCCAATTTTTGTTTGGAGTCCACCCCTGAAGACCTACACCCCCAAGACCTACACCCTGAGGACCTACACCCTGAAGACCTATTTACCCTGAAGACCTACAACTTTTTGATCAACACAATTTTTTACTTTTTATTTCTTTACAAGTCTAATCGGGGGATTTAAGGGAGAAAGAGGAGCTAGGAGGGATTAAGAGGGATATTGATGGATTTGAAAGTTTTAATGGGGATAAACAGGGAGTAAGGGGGATATCGAGGACTTTGAGGTTTTAAAGTGGATAGAGGAGGATAAAGAGAATCTTCTGATATCCTCGATATTCCCTACTATAAATAATTTGAGTTGATCAAAAAGTTGTAGGTCTTCAGGGTAAATAGGTCTTCAGGGTGTAGGTCTTCAGGGTCAGTAGGTCTTCAGGGTGTAGGTCCTCAGGGTCAGTAGGTCTTCAGGGTGTAGGTCCTCAAGGTCAGTAGGTCTTCAGGGTGTAGGTCTTGGGGGTGTAGGTCTTCAGGGTTGACCCCTTTGTTTGAAACTTTTTATTTTTATTCAAGTTTGTTTTTTTTATTTTTGTTTCAAGTTTATATTTATTTCCTTTTATTTTGCTTCTAGTTTATTTTTCATCATTTCCCTTCAAATTCTAATTTTTAATTAATGGATAAAAGTTAAAATAAAATATGGTGGCCTTCATTTTCTCCTAATTTTTTCTTTCGGTGATTGACTGTTGTGCCACTCCCGAAGTCCGTCTAAATGGCGAGAAAAAAGAAAATGCATCAGCGCGGATAGTGTTTGGCGACACTAATTGACCTTCTAGCGCTTCCTTTCCTCTTCCCCACAATTAAAATCAAATATTTTCTTCTTTGTTTTGGTTTAGAATTACAGCCTTTCCAACAAACATGAGACATTTTAATCAATCGACTCTCGATATATTTAATTATTTAATTATATATCTAAATCAATCTAATATTTTTATTTTAAATATTTTGAGATTGTTATTAATAATTAAATTGATTTGAAAATTAAATTTTAATTCTTTTAAGTTGTTTTTATAATTTTAAGTTTATAATTTTATAATTCAAGTTTTTAAATTTATAATTCAAGCTTAATTATAAAATTCAAGTTTATGCTTAAAACTTAAGTTATAATTTTATAATTCAAGTTTGAATAATATTTTTCCCCTTAATGATTAAATTCTTAATTTATTTAATTATAATTATCAAAAAAGGCTACTAATCTCGTCATAAAAATATATTATTTTGCAGTATCCTCTCAAAATACCTTTGCCTAATTTTTTATGTACTTAAAGCTCTTTAGTTCTCTCTTATTTTTTTCTAGATATTCGCCACTTTTTGCTTTTTTCCTTCTGTGCGCATTTACTTCTTCTACCTCCACCTACAAATATATTTATTTATTTATCTGAACACAACACAGAACACACAGAATAACATAGAGACACTTGAGCTGGCAAAAGCAACAAAAAAGAGAAGTATTTAGATGATTAAACAAATGAAGTAGTCAGTACATACATCCTTTTGCTTTAAGCTCGATCCAACTTTCGCTAATTTTTAGGTCGTGGGCGAATAGGTGAACTTTTTTAAAAAAAGATTTTCAAGTTTATAATTTACCTTTTATCGATGCTTTTTTTAAGTTTTATTTTTCAAGTTTCCATTTTTAAGTTTATTTATTTTTAAAACCTTAATTATCCAAACCTTAATTTCCTTTAAATCTCTAATTAATTAAACTTGGATTTTTTAAGTTCAAACTTAAATTATTTAAAAACTTGAATTATTTAAGCATAAACTTGTATTATCTAATTAAACTTGGATTTTTTTAAGCTTAAATTGTTTAATTAGACTTGAATTATTCATTTCTTTTGAAGCATTTTCTTTTATTATTTTATTTAGTTTTTATTTTTTAATTTCTGTTTCAAGTTTATTTTTGTTTCAAATTTAATTTCAACTTTAATATTCCTTGTGTACACTCACTCTTCTCTCACGTTAATTTTTAAAAATTTAATTTTGTCATCTGACTTTGAAATTTTATTTTTAATTCTCTAAACAATTTTTTCCCTATCAATTAATCAGTTAAACCGCAACACAACTACATATTTTTATTTTCTATTTATTTTTTTCACTCGCGCAAGTCTTTCCCCAAACCCCTCCCACCTCCCTTCCCCCTCTCCACAAATTCCATGCCTTCTTCAAAAACTTCTCTTTCTCCTTTACGTAAACTGAAGCTAGCTACTAAGTATTACTACTAAAGATTCTCTTGTTTGAGGAATGCTACTCTTGGGGCTCTGTTATTTTTTCTCCTCTTCTAAACAACTAAAATGTTCACCGCTTCCGCAATTTTCTCTTTTATTTATTTTTATTAAAAAAATTTTTTTCTTCTCTTTCCTCATTTGCAGCAGCGCATGAAAACGTGGAGTTGAGAGAAAAATTTTTTCCTTTTAATTTGATCACTTTCTTTTGATTTTTCCTTTTTTTTACATATATATATAGTAAATACAAGAACATGCCATTTTTATTTTTTGAAAATCGTTTTAAGTGTTATTTTCCTGGATGAATATTAAAATAATTTGTTTTGCTGGTTTGTTTTTATATGACACTAATAGATTTAAGCTTAGATAAAATAATTTGAGCAACTTGAAACATTTAATTAATTAAACTTAAATTATTTAAGTCCAAACTTGAATTATCTATCTAATTAAACCTGATTGAGTACATTTACTTAAATTGAAAAATTAAAGTAGTACTTAAGTTCAAATCTTACCTACTAATTAAATTTAAATTATTTAAGTTTAAACTTACATTATATAATTAAACTTGAATTACTTAAGCTTAGACTTAAATTAATTAAACTTGAATTATTCAACTTCAAACTTGAATTCTTCAAATAACTTTAAATAATTCAATAATATCAAACTTGAAGCAAATTTCTAGAACTTATTTAATTCTTTTTAACAATTCTTTAAAGTATTTCCGTTTTAATTTAATTAGTCAATTTCCGTTTAATTTTTCTCCTTTTTTAATATGTTCCGTCAAAATACCTTATTTTTCTTCCTTTAATTTTCTACTGTTTCTTCCCTAAACCTTTATAATTTTTAATTTAAACCCCCAACAACAACTAAAAAACTTCCTTCCCCCCTCTCACTCTCCAATCTTCCCGTCACTATTGGCGATCGCCTAAGGGCCCATCACCGCCATCACCACAACTCCCTCCACAATCATCAACACAGTTCCAAACCTTTTCTTTCTTTCCCTTTTTCTTCTCAATATTTTTACTAAAAAATTTTCTTCTTTACTTCCCTCATTCTTCAAATCAAAAAATTCTTCTTCCATTAAAGGCTCTCCGGTGTACAAAAATGGCAAATGAATTGTAAAAGAGAGAAGAATCAACCACCCATATTATATTAAAAAGTAAAGGCCCTCCACAACAACAACAACGGAAGAGGGTGTTTAGATTTGGGGGAAAGGAAGGAACCTCCTTTCTCTTCTTTTCCCTTTTTCCAATCTGTCCAGTCTCGTTAATTTTTTTTTAATTTTAAAATTCCTGTTTGATTATTTTTTGTAGTAAATATTAATAAAATAATATTTTTTTAATTTTAATTTTATTGAAATTTAAATCCATTAAATCTCAGAATTAAATATATATAAAAAACGACCGCTTAAGCATTATCTTAATTTCTTAATTAAGGAATTAAAGTTTGTTTTATTCGAATCCAAGTTGTAATTAGGTAATCCTCTAGTTTATTAGTCCTTAGTAAAAAATGGGCAAAAAGAGGGTCTGAGAGTGTGCTGAGTCTGAGAGAATAAGGATAAAAGCGCCTAAGCGGGTAATACAGAAATTTCAGTTTTTTTAAAATCGTTCATCCATTTAAATTTTTTTAAATATTTTTTAATTTTAGAAAAATGGCTCCAACATCTGCGGGCCTTTTTTCTGTCCTCAGATTAAATAAATTTCCAAATAATTTTTATTTAAAAATTTTTATTTTTCTTCTTGCCTTATTTACTACTCTAAATTGTTCTGTAAATGTTGCAAAATTTAATGCTCGTCTTTCATTATTTAGCAGTGATTTTGAAAGTAAAATATTTAAAAATTAAAAAATATTTTTAATACTTATTTATAATTAGAAAAAATTAATTTTCCGTGAAAGTATTCGAACCCGCGACCTATTTTTAAGGGTAATTTTGTAGTGCGTCACTGTGCGCCAAAATTTTCAAATGGCTGCAATTTTTCACATTTTTAAGACACGCCAAATGCAAAGCGCCAAAATCGGTCCATTAACGGACGCCAAACGCTGTGGCGCACAGCCTTGATGGGGAGCTATCTAAAAGTTACCCTCTATTTAACATACACCTCATTATAAGGAACGAATTTTTTATCCTAAAATGGGAGGATTTAAAAAATAATTTTTACATATATTTAAAGCATTACAACAAAGGCATAAGAGGGCAACAACAGAATCTTTATTAACAGTAGAATGGGAAGGGATTCAAAGTGGTGACCATCCAGATTCTTCTATTAGAGGTTTTATTGTTGAATATAAAGCTGAAGGTGAAAATCAATGGAATGTGCATTCTGGGATTATACCTTACAAAGGACCTAACCATCAATACAGAGTACAGGCATGTGGAAATTTGTAAAAAGTTTTAAATACCTTAAGGCTGCCTGGGGCAAAAAAGGAGGTTTTGGGAAATAAACGAAAAATAGATAATTATAAATAGGGAAGTTAAACTCTTTGATTAACTTAAATCGAGCCGAGAAATCGGATCTGGGTTTCGTTTCGGCCCGAAAACAATACCAACCTAACCAACGCCTAACCTTAAATTCTCTTCCCGTTAATCCTCCTGCTATGTATCCTCATCAATTTTTTAAATTTATTAAAAAAAATTTTTTTCTTTTTTTTCAGATACCCAAATTACCAACAGGAATATCATACTTTGTTCGCATAAAAGTTTTGGGTTCCAAAGGAGAAGTTTTGGTTGAAACGCCAGAAATTCGTGCCAAAAATGAAATTGTTTCGATACATTGTGAACCTGAAGAGATTACTTCTCCAAACAATATTAAAATTAAAGAACAATCAAAATTTAGTATAGCAATTACTTGGCAGCCCCCAGAGTGTGGGTCTATTGGTAAAAATAATTTTTTTTAATTCCCTGCCTCTCTATTAGAGAGTGGCGAGAATGATGTCAAAGAAAGAGAGTAAATATCCTACTAAAATTACAAATTTCCGAAAAAAAACAATTTCCGGAAAAATATGTAAATCAACATTTTATCCACTCCATTTTGTTCCACCTATTTTTTAATAAATGTATAGCTGCTGACATAGCAGAAGATACTGACATTTAATACATTTGTATTTAATTTTTTTAAAGGGGAATATCAACTAGAATTGAAAGGATTGAATTTACAAAGTTTTGATGTTCATAGACAAACAGTTTCGCAACCACAAGCATCCATTAGTGGATTGATTTCTGGAACTGAATATTCTTTGAGGATTAGAGCTATTGATAGGGCTAGGATTGTTGGACCGTGGAGTGAGGAGGTAATAGAAATATACAGTTGACCCTAATTATAAGATACCCTCGTTATTAGAGAAACCTCTATTTAAGATACAGTAAATTTTGGTTGGTCATTGGGTGGGGGAGTTGTTTAAGCGATACCCCCTATTTAATATACACCTCTTTATAAGGTAAGGTTTTCAAGCTCGAGAGTGTATCTAAATATATGTGAGAGGTCCGAGTGCAGAATTAAATTTTCCAGAAATTTTTTGAAAAAAAAATAAAAAATTTCATTTAAAGCTAATAACTGTGAGTACAAAAGGAGAATTACCAGAACAACGATCTGACGCACAATTAGAATATATTAGCGATAAAGAAGTTAGAATAAGTTGGACACCTCTAGACCATCCAAGATTACAACATTATGAGGTAAACATCCATATAAATGACTTGAACATGTTCTAAAAATAATGGAAATAAAAATATCTATAATAAACTTTAAAATCAAGTTTTAAATCAAGTTTTATTACAAAAACAAGTTTAATTATATAAACTTGTTTTTATAAACAGGTTTGTAAAAAATATAAGCAAGATTTAATTAAACTTGTTATTTATTTATAGAAACCAGTTTTACCATGAACTGTTTTTATAAAAACAAGTTTTGCTACAAACTTGATTTTATTTTAAACGTGTTTATAAAAACTTTTTTAATAAACATTAAGCTTTAAAACATTTTCTGTGGCATTAATAAAACATTAAAATTAAAGATTGTTTTGACTGAAATAATTAATAATTCAAAACAAAAAAACACAAAACAACACGAAGAAGAAGAAGAAGATGGAGAAAAAGTTGAAAGAACTCGTGTTGCCCCAGCACAAACAAATGTTTATTTTGGTGATCTCAAGCCTGATACTGAATATAAAATTGGTGTTTTGGCATATATGTATGTGGATATTATTTTTGTTTGGAATTTTTTTTGGGAAATAATTTAAAAAGTAAAAAATTTATTTTTATTTAAATTTAAAGTGATCACGAGCCTGTTAGACTTCAACGCTTAACTTTGCGAACAAATGTTGAACATCCAATTGAATCAAGCCAAAAGCCTATGGTTTTACAATTAGAAAGTGGGGAATATGAAGTAAGAGATTTGATTAGTTTGATTAAAATATTATGAAGAGGGGAATCGTCAAAATTCGAAGTATGCCCAGCTTTTTAAGTTTGAAGGTTGGAATTTTCCGGATGGTCAAGGAGGATATGGATTTTCCTGGACAATTTTGGCCTTTCCGCTTCTGTCTTCCGTTTTTCCCTGCTGCTAGGCACGGTTTTCCTGTACTTGCCCAGAGTCTTTCCAAGTCATCGAAGTAACTAGTCAGTCCAGACAACAATTTCTTTCTTGTTTTTCTTAGATTTTGAACAATTCTTTAAAAAATAATTTCCAAAAAAATATATCTTTCTTCAAGGTTCATTGGAAGCCTCAACCAGAACTTCAATATAGCCAATATATTCTAGAATATAAATTAGGAAATGAAACAAAATGGTATTTATTAACAAAAAAAGAGGAAACAAATCAACAACAACAACAAAGTTATTCAATAAAAACAACAAAATTGGAAGATGCAATTTCTGTTCGTTTATTATTTATTGGAGAAAAAGAAGAGAAAAAGAAGCCAATTTTAATAGCAAAAACAGAAGAATCTTTAGTTGGACACAAATCTATTGGAAATTCTTGTGAAAGAGTAGCTAGTGGAGAACCTAAATTTTTGGAAGAAGAAGAAGGGGAAGAAAAAGAAGAAGTAAAGAAGAAGAATGATAAAATTGTGATAATACCTGAAACTATTAAATTTAAATGGGAACAAGTTAAATGTGAGGGACATATTGAAGGGTGGGAATATATGGTAATAAATTAATTTAAATTTGAAAAATAAAACTAAGTAGGTGTGTATTTTTTTGGTTATTGGGAATATATACCCTATCTAATTGGGGACTCAAAACCGAAAAGTTTCCAGGAAAAACCCAAGGTGGGATTCTTAGAGCAAGGCTTTAGTCTAATCCTGATAAAACGTCAAGCTCAAATTAAGATTTAAAAGGGAGGAAACGTTATATAGAGATTCGACAGTAATCTTAAATGACAGAAAAATTACAATCTCTTTAATTAATTTTATTTTAAAAGATTTGGCCGGCAGAAGATGGCCATCAACCATTAGAGGGATCTGTTCCAGAATTTACTAGCCACCCCAAAGTTTTACTACAAGGACTTGAACCATCCACAGAATATCGTTTTAAAGTAAGGCATAGATTGCCCCATGGAGGACATGGACCTTGGAGTCCAACAGCTAGTGGACATACAAAAATTAGTAAAAAAGAAGGAGAAGAAGAAAAAGAGGAAGGAGGGGAAACATCTGAAAATATTTATAGATTAAGAATTGCCTTAGTACCTCCACGCTCTTTTCTAGTTTGGACACCTTTGCCTGAACATGCTAAAAGAATACATAGATTTAAGTAAGTTTGGAATTTAATTTAAAACAGAATTATTCAGAATAATATAAGAATTTAAGACAGTGTTAAAATTCGGATTCAAATCAGAATATTAAATCAGTATCAACTCGATGAAATTATTTCTGAATTTATATTAAAAGGGATTATTTCAGAATTATGTAAAAGTCAGAATTATTTCAGAATTTAGATCAGAATTATAAAACAGAATTTTTAGAATTAATTATGATTAAAATTCTGTTTATTCAGAGTTTCTCACAAGCCGACGGCACCAACACTTGCCGATGGCGTCACTGTTGAAGGCCCAATAGAACAATTTGTTGCCTGTCCACCGGGCATCTCACAACCCGGAGTTGATTTTTGTTTAGACCTTCGAGGGCTTGAATTGGGGAGACAATATTCTGCAGAAATTTTGTATCAACTTGATGGGCCAACTGGAAAATGGAGTAAAAAGGGGGCTCCTCTCTTCTTTATTTTGGTTGATGAAGATGTTAATAAAGAAGAAAAAGGGCAACAGCAACAATTAAATATTGGGCAAATAAGTATTGAACAATTAGAAGGAAAACCAAAATCTGTCGTTCATTGGACAGCCGATGGTCCTATGTTGGATCAAATACGTGCCTACCAAGTGGGTTTAAAAAATGTTATAAATCAGAATTTAAAATCAGAAATAACAATCTCCCTATAAAATACAACTCATTATAAGACACGATTTTTTCAGCCATATGTATTTTATAGTTTGACTCCTTTAATTGATTTTTTCAATTAAAAACTAAAAAAAAGGTTGAAATTCGTGGTGGCCCTCAACAAATATGGCGCCCAATTAGTGGATATGTTGCTGCTGTACGGCCCGGTCAAAAACAATTTAGGGTTGAAATAGATAGTGCCTTGTTGGCTGGGCAAGCTGAAATTCGTTTGAAAGCTTTGGGCTCTGATGGGAAACCTGTAGTGGAAAG
This sequence comes from Meloidogyne arenaria, assembly GCA_036172955.1. Taxonomy (NCBI): domain Eukaryota; kingdom Metazoa; phylum Nematoda; class Chromadorea; order Rhabditida; family Meloidogynidae; genus Meloidogyne; species Meloidogyne arenaria. Next base: position 5,513,197 of record JARQAB010000012.1, on the reverse strand, counting down.
TTTACCGCTTGGAACTGGAAAGCCTTGTGAACGTAGGGAATTTATTAATAAATTAAAATCAGAATTAAATATTAAATCAGAATTATTCTAATCAGAATTTAAGCATTAATAGTTAATTCAAGCCAGAGTTAAACTTGGATAAAAAATCAGAATTTACATTTCTGAATTAATTAACAAACATAATTTATTTCAGTTAATTTAAATATAGGTAAGTCAGAATTTAAATATATCAGAAAATTAATCAGAATATAAGTCTAAACCAGAATTATATATTATATCAGAATTAAAGTCGAAACTTGATTTTTAACATTAAAAACCAGAATTTAAATTTCAGAATTAACTAAAAAACCAGAATTTATATTTAAATTAAAACCTGACTGTTTGAGTATTTCCACATTTAATTAGTTGGATATTAAATTTAAAAAATTTTTTTGAAAAATAATTTTAAAAAATTAAATCGGTTAATATTTTTCTAGCAATAACACAATCTCCCAAAGACGTAATTTTAACAATCGAAAGAAGTAGTTATTTAATAATTCGATGGACATTCCCCCAACCTAAAGACTCTAAAGAAATTGAGCGTTGCCATTTCCATTTTTTGGTTGGAGGAATATTAAATGGGGCAGCTTTACAAAGAACTGTTGATGGAAATTTGAGAGAACTAAAATTAGAAATTGAAGAAAAAATTAAAGGAAGACTACTTTCTCCTCAAAATATTCGTTTAAGTGTACACGCAGTTAATAGATTGGGGGCTGGGCCTGCTTCTATTCCTGTTTCTGTTGTTGGTGGTGGAGTGGAACATATGACTTTACCTGAAAAAAGTAGGGAAAATTAAATTTGTAATTCTAAATAAAAAATTATTAAGCCTTAAAAATGTGGGAATTAAAGAAAAATGGGGGGGGGGGAGGGGGGGGGAATTCGGGTTATCCTATTATTTTTAGTTTTTGGTGGTGGATATTTTGGTGAAGGGTGTCTTTAAAAATTATTTTTTAAAAATATAGTCGAATCTTTATTCTACTTACACCCTCTTTTATATTTTTCTAAATTTAATTGGAAAAAAAATTTAATTGAAAAAAATTTAATTGGTCACTGTCTGGAGAGGCCGCCCACGATAAAACCCGTTTCAGTCTCGAGGCCATATTTTTGGGCATAAATTTTTTGATTTTTAATCGACGTAAAATTGAGGTTGATGAAATTTAATAAAAATTAAAACCTCTATTTTCATTTATTTTCTACCATTTTTCTCTTTTTTCTTTAATTTTTCTTTGTCTTTTATTTATTTTTGATTGTTATTAAATGACAGAGCTGAATAAAAAGAGAAGATTTTTTTGTGTTTTTTGGGTTGTCCAAAATCAAAAAATAAAATTTAAAAACAAAACCAGCTCTGCCTTTACTTTTAAATTAAATATACATATTATTTTCGGCCCTTTTCTAAGCCCCCAGCCTTTCAGCTAACAACCAAAACCAACACAAACGTTTTCGACGCAAAATATGTGACCCGAGAACTGATTTTTGGTGTCGTGAAGAATCCTTTAATGTTAATGATGGTTTGCCTCAAGAAAAAGGTTTTTAAATTTTTAGAAAAATATTTGCTGTGTTTTTGAACTAATTTTTTATTTTTTTTTTGAAAATTATTTAAATATGTAAATATTTGTCTCGGGGTAAAATTATAATTGAGAATTAATAAAAGAAAACATTTATTCATAATTTCCACATATGTTTTAAATGGAAGAATCTCTATTATATGTAGTCCCATCGGCACAACTTTTCGAGATCATTTGAGGAATTGCTTTGCGTCTTGCAAAAGTAAATCATCGTAGTATATTTTAAATTATTTTGATTGAAGTATGTGCATTATTCTCTTTCTGCCTATTTTATCTTTTGATGTGTTCAAATCTTAACTTTTTTTAATTTTTCTTTTTGCTTTATGCTCTGCTTTTTTAACAATTTAATAATTACTAAATCCTCCTTTAATATTTTCTTTTATTATTTGTTTTTATTATTCCCTTATATTTTTCTTTACCTTTTTAAAATTAAAAAGCCCAAATGCTTATTTTGCTCTTTATTTTTTAAATTAATTTTAAATTTTTTCCTTTCTCTTTTTTAGCCTTAATTTCACCTCCAACAGTCTCAACCTCACCAGAAGGTTCTCTACAAGTTCAATGGCGTTCTAAAGGGCCGGGACGTGGAGTTTTTGGTTATCGAGTGCTTTATAGATATCCGGGTGGTGGTTGGAACCCTTACGGGTAGTTATTTTGTTTTTGGAGGTTATAGTGGACCTTTCAAGGGACTATCCCTTTGTATATCCCTTTGTATTTGAAATCTAACGTACTAAAATACAGGCGAACCATGAAAAAATCATAACTATAATGAGGTTTATCTTAAATAGAGGGTAGCGCTTAGCCATATAGAGGTATATAGTGTTATCTAAAGAGAGATTTAAGCAACCCAGGCTTCCTGCTAACAGTATCAAAAATTATTCCTTTCTCGATTGGAAATCTACAAAATTTATTCAATTTTAAATCAATTTCATTTTTCTAGTCAAATAGTTCCTTACACCGGAGATGATGAGGACTACAATTTGGCATTGACCGGACTTTCTCCAGGAGTTCCTTACGAATTAAAAATCCAAACACTCGACAGAAACTCTTATGTTTTGTTTACTTCACAAGATGTTCGTTCAGCTTCTACATGTCTTCCACCAACACAGCCACCTTCCCAATTAGCTATTGATGCACCTGATGCTCGACATGTTCGAGTTACTTGGGTGCCGGTGGTGCAAAGTGCTTGGAAATGTTCGGAAGCTAAAGTGGAATTACAAGTGTGTGATTTTCTGTTTTTTTTTCACGGAAAATTCTGACTTCTTTCCATAATTTTCACTCATTATAAAATTTATGTTAAAAAATTAGATCGACGAACCACGCGGAAAACCACCAGTTTTCCTAGATGCAAGACAAAGCAGTCATGTATTTGATGCATTGCCTGCTCAGCGCATGGCAAGAGATTTCTTAAAAATATTTTTAATATTTTTAATAAAAAATATTTTTAAAGACAATTCGTGCTCGAACCACAAACGAAGCCGGCCATTCACCTTGGTCTTCATCCGTCTCAGTTTCGACTCTTTCTTCTGCCCAATCACTCGCCGAACCAATTGACGGTCCTTTCGTTTCTCTAGTTCATGGAATGCCTCGACTAAGTTGGAAAGGCCGTGAAGGCTCTACAACCGACCCGGAATTGGTCGATCATTTTATTATTGAGTGGAGAACGAGAACAGAACAACGCTGGAATCAATTGCCACAGCGTATTCAATTCACAGGGTGGCAAAGGCCGTATAATGTTGAGTTGGATCAATTGCCTGCTGGGCATTTATATGGTAAAATATAGTTGGGGAAGGGAGCTTTTGTTGATATCCCCGAGCGGTATTGAATCTGCGACCTCTTGGAATCTATTTCAATTGCTCGCAGATTCTGTCCACAGATAACAGAACTACAAAAATGTCTGTTTTCAACGAAATACAAAAATATTTGGGTAATCGAAACAGGCCACTAGCAGTTTTTATTATGTAGGAGTTCCACTCTCCATGATTTTTAAGTGCTTTATTTACTGAGCTATTGGGGTCGCTGTTTTATTTTTTCCCCTAGTGCCCTCCGCCAAACAGTGGTTGCATTTTCATTTCCTGCAGAGTCTTATTCCTTCCATTCTAGTGTACTTTGCCATAATTTTACTTAACAATTCTCTCTCATTCATTTTATCTAGAAGTTCGCATTCGGGCACTCGATCACAATTTGGGTACAGCATTTCTTTCTGGAACGGTATGTATCTTAGCTGAAATCATAAAAATCTTTAAAACAAGGTCACCGTTCAAGCCCAAGCTCAATGCCGACCACCCCATTCGTCGCCAAGAAATTTGGAGATAACCCCTCTGGGTCCAAACCAACTACGTTTGAGTTGGCATCCTTTGCCCGAAACGGAATGGAATTGTGATCAGCTTTGGTATGTGGTCAAGTATTCCAGCACTGAACAACAGGTTAGATAAGGGAACTGAAAATTAGATAAATTATAAAATTATAAAAAAATTAGATAAGGGAACTGAAAATTTTAAGGAGGAGGTTAGTTGGAAGTCCAGTCTAGCCACAACTCCATGTAAAAATATCGTAGGCTTATTTTGATGGATTCGACCCAGATCGACGAAATACTCAAAACTACTCAATTTGGCTTGTTCTAGGTTCCATTAACCTAGTTATGAGCCCCGAGTTAGGTCAAGTTAGGTTGTATTAGACTGATCAGCATAAGTCAATTTCAATAAAAAATTTCTTTCAGGGCTTCCGCAATTTAAGTAATAATGATATCAGTACAATCTTTGACTCAGCACCATTCACTCAATGGCACTTCCAAATCCAAGCTGCAAACCCTGCTGGTGCTGGTCCTTGGAGCTCACCTTTAGATGGACAAACTTTAGGAACTGCACCAGGTCCAGTTGGGGATTTCTCTGCACAAACTCTAACACCCGATGCTGTTCAACTTTCATGGCGTCCCCCACAAATTCCAAATGGTCAAATAACAGGCTATGAGGTTGGCCTAGAGGTAAACGTTTGGGGGAAGGAAATTTGATCTATAAAGGTGACTTATCAGCTGATCTCACGAGGAATGTGCCAAAATGGACAGAATGTTGCAGGAAGTGATGCTGCTGCTGGAGGAGGAGGGGAGCAACAACAACCAGCTGCTACTACGCTCCTTTCAGATAAATCATCTTTCACTCTTCAACAGCTACACCCACATTCACGCTATAGAATTGGAGTGGCAGCACGGACAGACACGGGCGCTGGAGAGAGAGTAACAAGAGAAGTTCAGGTGAGGACTAGTAAGAGGATCTCACTTATAGGATACCCCCTTAATGCTTTAAAGATTTTTATCTTATAATGAGTTATCTTAAATAGGGGTATCGCCTAGGCCGCCCTTTGTCTAATATTAGGGGTGTCTTATAGTGAGGTCTGACTATACAGTGATTTTTGTTTTAAACTGCTATTATCATATTAACAGACTGATCAGTCAGTACCAACAGCCCCTCCAGCCAATTTTCGTGTTGACAACATAGGTGAAAATAATGCCGAGTTGAGCTGGCATGCACCTCCATGTGTGCACACAAATGGTGATATAACTGAATATGAGGTGCTTTTTTGAAAACATTTTCTCTATTAAAATCCAAAAAAAATTTTTCACAGTACGAAATCGCTGCTGCGGACAGACTTTCTGCACAAATTCCACGCGTTACAGACGTTACTCGTTCCACACGTGTTCACTTAACCGGCTTGGTTCCGTCTACTTCTTACTCAGCCCGTGTGAGAGCTTTTACTGCGCGTGGTCCAGGACCTTGGTCGCCGGAATTGCGATTCCAAACGAGGCCTTCAGCATTGCGCGAGCCAATGCCACAACCAAGAGTTTATGCTACTGGAAATAATGAAGCTCAGTTGGTATGGCAAACAACTCAAGGGCAGTCTGGATATTGGGACAAGTTTGCATGTCAATGGGCACCTACTGGCACTCAAAAATACAAGGAAGAACGTGTTGTTCCTGCCCATAATCCATGTTCTGCTGATCTGGTCCGTCGCTATCAACTTCCACCCAGCACCACACAGCTACAGACCCACTGCACAGCTTTGCCTGTTCGACAAGATCCATCAGCACTTGACTATCGAGTACGTGCCAAACCTCAAGGGCAACCATGGACACAGTGGAGTCCTCCACAAAGACCTGTTGTTGTACAACCGCCACCACCTCCTCCCCCACGCCCTCCTCCTCAACAACCACGCCCAGCAATTGTTGATGATTGCATACAGTTGCTAGCTTTGCACAAACAAGGAGGATCTGCAAATACTTTGAGATTTGCTTGGTCTGTTCGGCCATCAGGTAGACTAAAGGGGAAATTTTTTAAGGATTTTTTCTAAAGATTTGTTGCGTTGTGCTGCTTTTATTGTATCCGTGACACCAAGAGATGGTAGAGAACCTGCTCGCCAATTCCGAGTTGATTCTAGCACAAACCAATACACTGCAGATTCGTTAAGGCCTGGGACGGTCTATGCAGTTAGTGTTCAGCCTGTAGTGAATGAACGACCCTGTCCTGGAATGACTGTTGACATGACTACTGATGTGGTATGTGAATGGGAAAGACAAATAATTGTTTTTTGGTAACAAATAATTTTTTATTTTACAGGAACCTCTCTTCCAACTGGACCAACGACCACGAATCGTCGAAGAAAGGGCCACCTCAATCACAATTGCTTGGGACGTTCATTCTTCCATTCAATGCTCATCCTTCATTGTTGAATATCGCCTTGAAACGGGTCCTTGGCAACAGATGCAGCAAAGGGTTCCTTGTCAGCCTGGAAGAACAACATATACAGCTACAGTACCAGGACTTCCTACAAATAGTGCTGTTGATTTCCGTGTTAGAGCTATTTCATTGCAAAACCAACCAAGCAATCCAAGCCCTGAGGTGATTAGGGAAATTTTATATAGACTACAGTCCGCAATCCAAGTTGCAGACGGCATTGTGTCCGCAACTGTAGTTCGCAATGAAGTGAAGAATAATTTATTTATTTTTCAGGTCCGAGGCCACACAAAATGTTCACCTCCAGACTCTCCCCCTCATGGTTTACGTCTTGATTCCCCTACTCAAAACGAAGTAAGGCTCAGTTGGGCACGTCTTTCAAAACTCAGTTGGAACTGTGACGAGCTTCAAATTGATATAGGCTACAGAACGGCTGATCAGCCCGAACGAGTATTGACTGTCCCAGCAGACAAAGTCGAACACATTTTCTCCTCAGAACCTAACACCCGTTGGACAGTTAGATTACGAGCTACAAACCAAGCAGGAAGTAGCCCTTGGGGACCAGAACAAACACTCGTTACAAGGCAAGGAGCGCCTGGACATGTACTAAATATGCAATTAACACCTCTATCTCCAAACGAAATAAAAGTTAGATGGTCACCTCCAACCGTTCAAAGAGGAACTATTGTGGGTTATGACATCTCTTATAGACTAAAGCATAGATTGGCTTGTCCAGAAGAAGAGCCACGTGATGTTAGCAGAGATTTTGTTACAATCTATAATCATAAGGTGAGCGGACAAAATTTTTGGTTTTCAGTGTCATTTGTGAACTGACATTTGCTAAGACTTCAAATGACTTTTGGGTCTAGTCATTATCTTTGTCTAAGCATACAATAATATTTTTGTGATATATGTATTTAGTACTTATCACAAGAATAAAGAGCTTCCAGCATATCCGCAAATGTTAGGTTCGCAAATCTCACTCCACCATTTCTGGTGGAGCGATATTTAAGGCGGACTCCGTTATTATGACGGAGTGTTAGCAATTGACTAGAAGATTTTTTTTGTATTCACAGGATACCGAATATATCTTAACCGGTCTTCTTCCAAATTCATTATATGAAGTCAAAGTCCAAGCAAGAACAACACAACTAGGCCCAGAAGAAACCCGTGAGGGAGCAACCTTTCAACAACCTCCAAGTGCTCCTCCTCTAAATCTTCAATTGACTTATGCCTTAGAACGTTCTCTATCTTTCCAATGGGAACCTGTGGAATGTTCACAAAGGCATGGACAAATAATTGCTTATGAATACGAAATTGTTGGACAGGATGATTGGGCAAAGTTGGAAAGACAAATTGCTAATATATCTCAACAACGTGTAACTATTGATGGTCTTACACCTTATACTAAGGTGACCTCTTAAAAGTTTTTTTTGAAACAGTTCACCTCACTATAAGAATTCCCAGAATTAGATACAACTCGTTTAAGATACGTTTTTAAAATTTGGTTGGCCACTGGGGTAGGGGACTATTAAACGATACCCTCTATTTAAGATACACCTCATTATACGATAGTTTTTTGCCTTAAAGGAGGGGGGGGGTATCTTATAGAGAGGACAAACTTTATTTTTTGTTCTAAAATATTTTTAGTACGTTTTCCGAGTTCGTGCCTACAACGGCGTTGGCGGAGGACCTGCTACCGAAAATTTGGATGTAATGACAGCCAAAGCGAATGCCCCACTTCCTCCCCAAGACCTTGTGGTCACTCAGGAGGGTGTTTCTTGGTAGATTAAAAAATATTGTCAAGTAATTTCAAAATCTTATCAAGGTTCACAGTTTCTTGGCTTCCACCTTATCCTCCTTATGGACCACACGATCGTTATAAACTCCAATATCAACATTTGAGTTCATCACCAAATGATTGGAAAAGTATTGAGGTTGATTCAAGAAGCAGAGAGTTGGAATGCCCAGTCAGTTTAAAATTTTTGTTTTCATTAAAAATGGGCAGGGCTCAAAATCGTCAAGAAGTAATAAATCAGCTTTATGATATTGTTGTATCTGTCATGCTCCCAATATTTTTTAAACGTTTACAGGTACCCGGTCCTCGTCTTTGCTACAATATTACCGGTCTTGATCAAGGACAGCAATACCGAGTCAAAGTAGCTGCCCATATTGAAGGAGGCAATTACGGCCCTTTCTCCCAGATTGGTAAAAGTTCTTTTTCAGATTTAAAATATTTTTAAATTAATTTAAGTTATTGCAAACACACTCAGAGTTGTTCCTGGAGCTCCTGCTTCCATTGATTTGATAGCCAAAACTGACCATTCCTTGCATGTTGGGTGGAAACCTCCATATGACCAATTAGGACAAATTACTGAGTTGGCATTTTGTCTTTTTAAAATAGATTTTTGATAAAAACGTTATTCAAAGGTATCACCTATCTTGGCAATCTCTTGCCCATCCAAATGCTCGAAGTCAGTCTACAATGGTTGACCACCCTAAAATGGATCATTTAATTGATGGACTTGAACCAGAGACTTATTATAACATTTCTCTCTCAGCAGGCACTCCACATGGTTTTGGGCCGGAAATTTGGGCTCAGTTCAGGACAGACTCATTCCGAACACCGTCTGTTCTACAAGCACCTATATTGACGCCTGAGGGGGCACATACAATACATGTGGAATGGACGGGTGTTGTAGACACTCAAAATAGAGTGGCTGGATATATTGTTGAAAGTAGAACTAGTGATGCTCCTCAATGGATTGAATCGAGTAGTGTGGTGAGTTTTGATGGGAATGAAGAATTGTAGTCGGATCTCACTTTTAAATATACCCTTTTGTGTGTAAGAATATCACATCTTATAATAAGTATTATCTCATATTGGGGGGGGGTGGTATCTTTTAGTGAGGTCTGAATAGAATTATTCAAAATACCAATTAATTGTTTCAAAACCAATTAATTGGTTTACAAAAAATTAATTGTTAACCATACAAAGGTCCTGCATGAGCCAGGAAGGCGTCAATACAAAACTCGATTGGACGGTCTTGAACCTGATACTCTCTACTTTGTCCGTATCAAAGTAGTTGACAATCGCCAACGTGTAAGTGAAGCCTCTCCAGAAGCACATGCGCGTACGGGTTGTGCCCCTCCAACTTCACCGCCTACAAGTGTAGCTTTACACGGGTCAAGTGATTGGCGTCAAGTAAGAGTTTCTTGGCAACCACCAAATAAACAAAGCTGGCTTTGTTCAACAATAAGTTATGAATTGGAATATCACAATGGATCGGTGCCTTCGAGATTAGTTGACGTTCCTAGGTAGATTATAGTTTTCTAAAGGGGGCCAAAACAACTCCAATCCAGCATAGTCTTTTCCCCATCAATGAATTTCTTTGTAACATGAATTCCCCCAAATAGCTAATCCTTATATAACTGAAACTTTCCTTCTTTCAAAAATTATCTTTATTAATTTCCAGCGGCTACACAGACCACAGTTTACCTTCAGGACCAGGGACAGCTTGGAGAGTCCGTGTGCGAACTAAGGTCAGAAATTACTTCTACCTACATCCAACTTAATTTTTAAAAAATTTAAAGAATCCCGCTGGTGTCTCTCCTTGGTCCCCAGAAGTTGAATTGAGAACAGGAGGTAGACCGCCGGGAGAAGTAACCGATCTCCGAGCAGATGCAACAGGTCCAGATAGCGTTTCGTCTACTTGGTCACCCCCAGAATCTGACGATGAAATAACTGGATATACTCTAGTCTACACATTAAAATCGATTGGGGAATGCGGGCCGAGTTCAGCATCTAGACCTATTACGAGGGAAACAACAGAACCTAATTTGGATTTGCAAGGATTGTTGCCTGACTCTACTTATGATATTACTGTTACTGCACATACTGCTACCCAAGAAGGAAAACGGTCTAAAGTTGTTACTGTGAGGACTGAGGAAGCTCGTATGTTTATTTTTTGGGTATATACTAGAGCGCGGACCGTACTGTACTACGGCCGTATTTTTCGGTATTCCGTATCGGTAGTACGGTACGGAATACGGTACGGAACGAAATTCCGCGCTCTAGTATATACTAAATTAGTGTTCACTTGTCTAAAACAAAATTGGAATTTTGTTTTAGACTCACAAAATTTGGAATTCATTTTTTAGTCCCGGACTCAAATAAGACCATCAGACTGAACACTATTAAAAACAATCCTCAAAAACATTAGAAGAGTAGCCCGTCCCCCAAAAAATATCACTTTTACAAAAATAAACATGAGTTATTATCAAGTATGCAAACAACCAGAGTTGGCGGATCTGGGAAATTTTCGGATATCCGTATCCAAAATGGTTATATATTGATCAGCCAACTCCAAATACAACACAAAACAAATAATATATATTTATAGGGAGAGTTCTTTTATTCATCCCAAACAATTTCTACTTGTCCTAACTCCATCCATAGCCCGGTCCACGAATGAGCACTGATGATCACATAGTAAGCGATAGTGCCGACAATAGTTTGCTGCCATATCGCAGATCATATTTCTTTAAAATAAGTTTTTTAAGGTAAAGTCAGATCTCAGTATAAGGTAAACCCTTGGGGATATAAAATCGCATCTAGTAATGAGGTGTTTCTTAAATAGAGGATCGTATAATATTTTTTCCCCGCCCAATAGCCAACCCACTCTTAAAAACGTATCTTAAACTGCACTGTATATTAAATAGAGGTCTCTCTAACAAAATAAAGGTCCGTCTAACAACAAAAAAACACCTTCCGAGTTGATCCATCGAATTTAACCAATCTGCCACACGCCAAACAAATCCAGCTGTTGAGACAAGGAAAAAGTGAAGAGGCGGCCAAATCCATCCAGTCAAAGCAGCAATTAGAGAAGCAATCATTGGCTGTAAAAGTCCCAAACAAATGTACAAAGCAATTGCTGCTAATGGATAGGCTAACACCTTTAAAGAAGGAAAAAATAATTTTTTTGAAAAAAAATAATTGGAAGAACCTCATGTTCTGCAGCATAATTTCCAAGCCTAATCAACAAAGCTGTCAATTTGACCAATCCATCCCAAATGTGTGAACAACAGTCGGAACCATCATCATTACTCTGCATTGAACTGGAAATAAAGAAAATTATTTGTTGTCAAGTTAATCTCCATCTTATCACATCCTCCGAGATTGTCCTAGATGGAATAAGTGATAGTGTCAAAGATTTGGGGTCAGTGATGCGATAAGCGATTTGGCATTGGGAAAGTCAGAGATTTTATTGGAGAGTTAAGACAAAAACTTGCACAGAGAACGACACATAAGATGAATCCAAATCTGATCCTTCCAGCAGCACATCAGAATTCACTCGGACCAACTCTGGATTAGAACAAACTCCATTCGGCTTTACTCGCTTCATCAAAGCAACATGAACTTCGCGTCTAATGTGATTTGTATCTTGCGAGGATTTACTGCTGCTGCTACCACTATATTGAATAGCAGAACTAGGAGATGATTGAATAGTTTGAGTTGAAGCACTACTGTGAGAATGTTTTGCGCGTTGTTGAAAGACTCCTCCTTTCTGTTCCCGTCCTTGACCATCACAAGTGTTTTTGAAGATATCCCTGAAAAAGGAGAGGAATGAAATGTCATTTTGTTAAAAGTATAATCAAGTAGATACAGTCAAACTCCGCTTGTAGATAAATACATCGCCGGGGTTGAAAATGGTCTCTTATAATGAGGTGTATCCTAAATAGAGAGTACCACTTATAGGCAACTCTCACATTCAGTCTCTTGTATTGGGGGTATCTTACAAAGAGGTTCGACTGTATTGTCTATATTGTCTAAACTCACAATCTATGCTGTCCTTTATCTGTCAGGGAAAGAGTACTTGTCTCCCCAAAAGTCTCCTCATTGAATAGATCATCTGGCATTGGGCAGGGTACGTCATCAATGCGCTCCCTTGCATTTCTGAAAAATGAGAAGATTTTTAATGTCAAAGAATCCCTCCCTCCACTCACTTTTTTTGCTTCTTTCCAATGATTGATTGTCGCCTTCGTTGTACCTGTTTATTCTTCTTCTGGACAGAACGATTGCGCGGTTTGTGCGAACTATTTGAAATTATCAACGTCATTTTGTTTTGATTGGTTTGTTGTTGTTTTTGTGTTGACGTTCTTGTGGTGTAGGAGAAGCTTGATGTTTAAGCCACCAAAGAATGGAACAGAATGAGAGCGACGCGCCAGCGAATGATTTTGTAGTGTGTTGAAAACATTGAAGCTTTAATGCTTTTATATTAACTTTTTAAGCTAGAGAGGGTGGATTAGGATATAGTACATATTAAAAAGAGAAGGCTGTAAACATGACTAAGGTAGCTTAGTCGGTAGAGCATCTGTTTGTATACGAAGTGAGCGAAAGCCCCTTAGCAATAATTGTCAAGAATAAAGGTTGCAGGTTCGATGCCTGTTCGGATTTAATCTACCTCTCTCTTACTCTTATTAAAATTTAACATTGTTTTGTGTTGTATCTCCGGGAGGAAAAAATAATGGAAAAAAGTAATGAAAAAAAACGATTACCGACCTTTTTGCGGATAGTGCCTAAATTTTCATTTCTTTCCTTTTCTTGATACTTCTTATCCTCCTCCTCCTAAGCTAAATATACTAAATACCTATACTTTTAATTAAAGCACCAACTGGTCATCCAAAGAATTTGCGTGTAACCTCAGTCACCTCAACTCGAGCAGAATTACTTTGGAATGAAATTGAATGTGAACTTCGTCATGGACGTATTATCGGTTATGAATATGAATTGGATGATACTAGCGGGGAAAGTCAAAATATAAGTGAACAATCAACGGCTAGAAGGGTTTCTTTGGATGGATTGATACCTTTTACTGAATATAGAGCTAGAGTGAGAGGAAAAAATTCTAAAGGGGAAGGACCGTTTTCTGAATATGTTGCTTTTAGAACTTTGCCTGCTGGTACATTTGTTTATTTTTTTTTAAATTTAAAATTAGCTTTATGTATGTTTAGAGCCCCTTAATATATACAAAACAGAGCCCCTGAAGGGAACCCGGAATGAGGATAAACTTTTACCATAAAATGCACCAATAAAGGTGTATAATATGCTTGAGTGATTAAGACTATTCGAGTTATTTTTAGGTAATTAAAGTATATACTTTTTTGGTGATATGGGGGATTGCATGTTTCTTTCTCATTAACTTTTCTGGACGGCCAAGTTCTCCCAATTTTTTTTATTATTCAGCACCTCCTCCACCCACCGATCTTCGCATCGAAGAACAACTTGCCCATGCATTAGAGATATCCTTCTTGCCCCCACACCCACCTAATGGAATTTTGGACCAATACAGAATTAGATGGACTCCTCACAAAAAGTTTAATTATCGCGATCAAAAAGTGCCAGCATATCAATTGGAATGTTCAACACCTCAAATGAGAGGAAGGCTATGTTATAGAATTACTGGATTGGAACCGGAACAAGAATATGAAATACAAGTAATTATACTACCACTATAAGATACCTCCTCAAAACTGAAAAAATCTTTTATAATGAGAGGTATCTAATTCTGGGGGTATCTTATAATGATGTCCTAGCTATAAGTAAATCCAATTAAACTTGTTATATAGTACACCACAATTTACCTTTTCTTAAAAATTGATTGGTCACAGGGTGGGAGGGATTGATTGGTCACAGGGTCTCGGTGAGTACTGACTCAAAGAAACAAAATCCTCAATATTGTCCAAGTTTTCGCCCATAATTTTTTCGGATATCCGTCCATAACAGAGAAAGTGAATTTTTTTCGAATAAGGTCTTCTAAAATTTAAAAAATTTTCGTTTGCGGCGCTGAAATGTTGAATTTTCCGAGCCCTCAGGTTAGATTTTCAAGATTTTGATTACAGAGCCTTCCGATTTTCGGCAACTGTCGTTCCCACCAGTGGATTAAGGGGATTTAAAGTGATCGGAAGCAGGGATGAGCGCATTGAGTTTTGCGTATCTGAGGGCAAAAATTGGAAGAAATCTGGTTCATGGCCTTCCAAAATTCTCAAAATTTTGCCTGCAGCGCTGAAAATTGGAAGAAATCTGTTGACTTGACTTGCACTTCTAAAATTCTCAAAATTTTTGTCTGCGGCGCTGAAATCAATGGTTTGGTTAACCGAAATTTTCACTTCGGCCATCCTCGGATACCCGCGGATGGATATGCCTCAGAAGTTGTACGCGGATATACCTATTCGGATACGGACACAAAAATTTGTATCCATTGCCAAGCCTGATCGGATCCAGACGATGAAGAGTATTTATCTGATGATTTGGATGATGAAAATAATGAATAAATTATTTTTACACGTATTTTTTGACATAAAATAAAAAATTTTGTTAGTCTCGGTCAGTATTGTTTCTCGGTATCGGTCTCGGCTCAAAATGTTGGTATCGGTCTCGGTATCGGGTTCTTGAGTATCGGTCAATCTCGGTCTCGGGTTGGCCGATACCAGTACCGTTTTGATCAACTCTAATTTAATCTTTAAAGGCTGCAGCACACACTGAACACGGAGATTGGGGAGAATGGAGTGAACCTTTGATTACTCCTACAGGAATACAAAGTAAAAAGAAAGGAAATAATATTGAATTCCAATTATAAATTAATTTCAGTAATTCCCGTGTTAGAAGCGCCTTTAGAACTTGATTTTGTTCATTCAACAAGTATCGGTGTCAGATGGCGTGGTCTAGATGAAAAAGACGCTGAACATATTGTTGGCTATATTCTTGAATATAAATCAGAAGATGACACAGATTGGACTGAATGGAATGGAGTTGTTAGACATCGATCTAGACAACCTGAATATAAAGCAACTGTTAAAGGATTGATTGAATCTACTGAATATTTCTTTCGATTGAGAGTAGGCATTTTAGTATTTGTGTAGATTGGGGATCTTTTTTGCGGATTATTTTTGCAGTTTTTTTGCGGAATTTTTTAAATAAAAAAATTATTTTTTAAAGATTGTTGGAAAAGGGGACAAACGTGGAGGACCTGGACCTGAATTGAAAGCAATCACAAAATGTGGAAGTAAACAAAAAATATTTTCTTTTAAAAATAGTTAAACAATTTTAGAACCAGAACAACCCCCAGGAAATGTCCGTATTGAACCTGTTGATTTCCAACAAGTTAAAATTGCCTGGGAACCTCCAGACGAGACAACTTGGAAATGTGATGAAGTAAAATTGTCTCTTCATTATACAAATGCAAGTGGCCAACAAAGAACTATGACATTTCCTCCAGATGGACCTAAAGAGGTATTTTGAGGGTCATTTTCTGAAAATTTTTTTCATATTTTGCACTTTTTCTGCGAAAATTTTTTAAAATTTAATTAAAAGGTTTTGTTCGATTCTGTCCCCGGCACTCGTTGGGAGGCAAAAATGCGCACAGAAACTGTTGAACCTGAAGAAGAACCAAAACATTCTGGATGGAGTAACCGAGCAGTTCTCGTCACAAAGGCACCCCCTTCTGAAATATTCCTTAAAACAAACGCTCTTGGTCCAACACAGGGAGAAGCATTTTGGGGGCTTCCGGCTGAATATGCAGACTGGCCTTGGGGTGTAGATTTACAATATAGACTGCTTCAATTGGGTGGTTGCAAAAAATTAGACAAATCAATGACACAACCCGTTGTTCTTGAAAATGTTCAGGACAAACATGTGAGGGAATTTTGTATAGAAAAACCGCACTATAAGAAAATCTCAGAATTAAATACACCTCGATTTAAGATAAGATCTTAAATATTTGTTCTCATTTAGGGTAACTCCTTTTCAGTCTTATCAGTTTATAAATCTTATAGTGGGGTTCAAACTTATTTTCTCGACTCGTTTTTTAACTAAAGTCCCTTCAATTTCAGGTTTTGTTAGACAATCTTTACCCCGGTTCTGAATACGAAGTGACTGTCACATTGCGTCAACCACCAGGCTATGACAGAAGAATTCCACCTAAAAAAGCTGTGCAACGATTCAAAACCGAAGATCAACCCCCAACTGGAGCCCCGCACAAATTACGAGTTGAAAGCCGTCAAGACACAAAATTAGGATTTGGTTGGGAACCACCAGAATGTTTGGAACAGAACGGAGAAATTAGTCAATACGAGTATGAATTGGTTGGGTTAGAAGATTGGAATCAAGGAACTCGTGAAGGCGTTAGCCCTAGAACGCGTGCAGACATTGGAGAATTACAACCTGGATCTCTTTATCGTTTTCGTGTTAGAGCATTTACTTCAGCTGGCCCTGGACCTTGGAGTGAACCTATTGATGCTAGAACTACTGGTAATAAATTTTTAATTGTTTTTGTTTGAACTGACTTAGATATCAGACTGAAACTTCAAAAATCCCGATTATTTAGAGAAAGTTAGCAAAGTGTTTAGCTATCGGCCATGAATCGTCGCTACCAGGGATGAATCGTCGTCCTCCTCCATAGCTTTAAGAATTAAATAGCTATTTGAATTGGACGTAGATTCTGTCCTTCCATAGATGTCAGAACTACAAATTTCTGTTTCAATCCACTACATTCACTTTTATGACGTAAACCTTGTATTTTTAAAGGTTCCGAAATTGGCCCTCCACGTGATTTAACTGCTCTAAAAACAGCCGATACATTTGTGGAGCTAGCTTGGCTTCCTCCACATCCAGAAACATCGACTATTACTGCATACAGAGTTCGCTATGGACCTTCAGCTGATACTTCGAGAACTCAGGAGATTATTTTACGGGTATGGCAATAGAAGGAGATCAACCTCATTAAAAATATAGAGGAGGCAATAGAAGGAGATCAAACCTCATTTAAAAATATATCCAAAATATTATATACACACCCATACAGATTTTTAAATTTGGTTGACCAACTGGGTGGGAGCTGCCTAGGCGATACCCCAATTTAGGATACCCCTCATTATAAGCCGCGTTTTTTCCAAAGGGATATTTCAAGTGAGGTTTGACTGTAAATATTTGCAAAAAAATATTTTCATTGTTCTCTTAAAAGGGTGACGAACTAACCTGTTCTGGTTATGAAAGCTCTTCAGCCATACTAACAACCGGTGACCGCCTCTGTACAACAGTAACTGGACTAAAACAGCTGAGTACCTACAGATTTGCAGTCCAAGCCCAAGCATCGTCAGGAAATTGGGGGCCTTTTACGCCCGACATTTTTGCAACAACAAGTTCACCTATAGTTGGAGAACTCTATGAAGGGGGAAATATAAAATTACTCTCAGCTGGACACGACAATTTAAAAATTAAATGGACACCGCCAGGAATTCTTGCCCCAACAATTGATAGATATGAATTATTAATTGCAATGGCTGCTCCTTTGGAAACGGCAAAAAGATATGATACTCCGGGCTCTCAGACTGATTATCATTTTAAGGGATTAAATCCTATTACTTTGTGAGTGAAATATTTTTATTTAATATTCAGTGGATCTCTCATTATTAGAACCTCTTGGGGTATCCTATAACTTAGTTTATCTTAAATAGAGAGTATCGTACTCATTGGGACAGAAAAAATCATATCTTATAATGATATATCTTAAATAGAGAGTATTGCTTAGAAAGCTTCCCTATTCAATTGCTATCATAAATGGAGTTTTCTCTATTATGGGGGTATATTATAATAAGGTCCTACTGTATTTTTTCTTTTAGATACAATATAACTGTGAGAGGATTGCAAGACAACAAATCAAAGTGGACGATATCTGGTACATTTGCCACTACTGATAAAACGTAAAGATTTATTTTTAATGATTCTTTTAGACTAGTGCTTTCCGAATTTCTAAGAATTGAAAATGGGCCAACCAGAGACTGTCCCGCCTTCAGACAGTTCCTGGAATTTCGTAACCTCGATTAAGGAATATGGAAAGCATTTCTTTAGTCTTTAATTTCTGATAAAAAATTTATGAGTCCATTTAAAAGTTCATGCGTCCAATGAAAAATTATGAGTACATCTGTGGATCAGGGATCAAGAGGATTTTCTACTGATATCCCATCATCCCTCCAAATATCCTGATATCCTTTAATCCATCGATATCCCCCTTAATCCCGCCAAATCCCTCATTATCCCCCTTAATCTCTTTCAAATCCCTTATTAAACTTGTAAAGAAATATTTAAAAAAATTTGTGTTGATCAAAATGTCGTATGTGTTTAGGGTCATTCTGGCTTTAGGTTGTAGGTCTTCAGGGTTGATTCCTTTAAAATTGAACGCATAAAAGTTTTATTGGACTCATAAACTTAAACTAGACCAACGCGAAAATTGTTTTGCCTCATTTCTAGCGAACCAACAGAACTTGATTGGCTTGGACCTCCCACAGATCTTCGTCTAATCGAGAAATCTGACACTATGCTTCACGTTACATGGACACCTCCAGATATATTTGAGCCAGAATATCGAGATCTGTTAACACACTATCGTGTCACTATTGCTCCTGTCGATGAATATACAATGAAAATGGGGCCTAGAAAGAATTACACTGTTATGGGTTAGTGGTTAATAATATAGAGATTTTTAAAGAGTATTGGATTATATGCCAAGCCAGAAATCGGTCAAAAATGGACGCCAAACGCCATGGCGTACATCCCTGTAAACTGAGCTTGGATTTAATGGAATAAATAGTTGGCCTGGACAGAATTTTGGGTTTGATCCCAAGAAAAGGACCGAAAGTCTAGTGAAGACCTAGGCTTAAAAACCTCAGGGAGTCTAAAAATGCCTGGGACTGGACCAGGGATGGGTTGGATTTCGGGTCGAAGCAATTCCAGGCTTCGCTTGGCCAACTCGACCTCTTGTGTTTGTATTTTTAAACCTCAATTTTTTACATTTAAGTACCAGGAAATTCCATCAAGTTTACGGAGCTACAGCCTGAAACTATTTACAATATAACAGTGCAAGGTGGCACAGATGTAGGCTATGGACAAATGATTTGGGGGGCGTGGGCAACGTTGCCTACTGGGAAGACATGGATACTACGATTGAAGGACAGAACACCGAACACTTTGACTGTTGAATGGGAACCTATTTGGGGATTCTCCCATCGTGGATATATTGTAAGTTTGTTTAGAGAATCTATTTACTAACTTGTTGGACTTAGACTGGGGAAGCTACCTAAGCAATCCCCTCTATTTTTGTTACCCTCTATTTAATATACACCCATTATAAGATACAATTTTTCAGCGTATCTTATAGTGAGGTCCGACTGTATTAATTGAACAGATATCAATTTGTCAAATTTTCCAGTTGACAGCTAAATCCCTCCATTCCATCTACCCCCATGTCCGTGTGGGTGGAGTCAAGTCCTTCGACGTCAGCCCAACAGCAACCGAATTTACAATTACTGGATTGGAACCCGCATCTACCTACAATGTCACTCTCACTCTTAAAGACCAAATGGATGGAGCTTGGGGGGTTTACTCAACATTGCCTCCGGGATGGTATTTGCCGAGAAATTTGAAGCATTGTGACCAGACTCCTTTTGCTACCTCGTTGAGGCTAGTTGATATTTTTAGTTTAGTAGGAAAATGCTTAGATTTATGCTGCAATGGACAAAGGATGGGTGGAGTCCACTTGTGGAAAATAATTTTATTTGAGTAAATATAAACAAATAAAATATTAACCATTTAATTTATTCAAAAAAAAATTTTTCTTCCAGTTGGGAGCCTGTAGAAGCTAACATGGCATCAGAATATCAAGTTCGCTTTATTCACCTACATTCTTCCCGCACTCTATGGAAGGAAGAGGAGGCCAAATTCAGCAAATATTTGCTTTGTCCAAAAGACCCCTGTGGACGTCATTGCTATTTAGTCTTTAACTTGGATCACAATCCAGACGATTATGCCTTTATGGTCCGTGCAAAAGTGGACGGAATTTGGAACAACTGGAAATTGGCTGGACGTCCAACAATCGCTGACCAACCAGATGTCAAAGAACGTTGTTGTATCGTTCCTCCACCTTACAAAGTTGAAAGTATTGGACACGATGGAACTCATTGGGATGTCCCTATAGCCCCCTCACCTACCGACCACAATATTACTCGTTATTATGTTGTTGTGGATGAAAGAGACCCTCCTGGAGATACAAACTGGACAATGTTGACAGACAAAGTAACGGCACATCGTCTACATATTCCTTATTATGTAACGGCTTCTTATTCTACACAAACTTTGGAATCCCATACAAATGTGAGGATTGGGAATGGATCGGTTATTGGTGGATATTTGAACTATCCGTTACAGAAAGGGAAGACTTACCATTATGAGGTGAATTTCAATATATTTTAGGAAATTATATTTCGAACCAGAGTTGTTGAAAATGTTTAGAAATCTGAACTGAAATTTCGAAATATAACTCTTTTTCGAACCTCAATTTTACTTAAACCTTTTGGATACCCGAATTCTTTTTCTCAACCAGACCATCTCTTAAACTTCGAGATATCGCCTTCCAACCAAATTCGAAAAATATACCTTAGAGATTTATCTAAAAATTAAGATCTAAATTTTACATATTAGTTGGTGGATATTTCTTTAAAAATTTAAACCGGAATGGGCAACTTTGAAGATTGATTTTGAAACTACAATTTTTTTTGAATTTTAGGGATTAATCCTGCAAGATTTACTCCTTTAAACATTCTGGGGATTCCCTCAATTTTGTCCTACCAATAAATTAAAAAAATATTTTCAAATATTTTACTTTATTCAAAAATTTATTTTCCTTTTCTTTCTTTTTAAGATATATACAAAATGGATGATGCATGGTGATCAGCCTGTCATTGCACGACAAAGACGTAAATTTATTTTTATTTAAAATTGAAGCTAATTTTTGAGTCAAAAAATGTGTTTAAACTAAAAATATATTTATGTAGTTATTTTGTTTATTCAAAAAATAATTCTTTAAAATTCTTTAAAAATGCCCACTTTTTTATCAGGAAATCGTCCAGATGGTATTTAAATTAATTTTAGATATTTGAGAGTTTAAATAAAGTCGAAACTCCTTAATGATATCGATCAAAGTAGATCGACCCCCCCCCTCCCTCCCCCTCCCCCCTTTCCCCTACTAATATAGCCAAAACAAATAAGTTCTCTATTGGCCAGGGAATTTTGTGTTTAAACAATAAATACCTTTTATTTAAGATATATATACGGTGAAATAAAATAAAAAAATAAAATTCTTATAATCCGACTGTATTTATTGAATTTAATTATAAGTCTTTATTATAAGCCAATATTTTTCGGTCACCCAAGTTTTATGAGATTTTCAATATTTTCCTCCAAAACTTTCAAAAAATATTTTTTGCTTAAATTAAAGCTATACTACCCCCATGGCATCGCCAAAATGCTCAAAGAGCAGTTGTAATATTTATTCCAATTGTAATCCTTTTGGTTGTTGTAATAGGCTGTTTTTGGTTTAAACCGTAAGTGGATAAGTGAAAGTGTTTTTTGTTGTTGTTATTGTTTTTCTACCCAACTTTCCTTCCCATTTTCTTCCCAAAATTTTCTCCCTTTTCCTTGTTTTCTTAACAAATTTTTCCCATAATTTTTAGCAGAAGCATTTCTAGCAGCTGGTTGGCCATGGTGGTGGTTGTTACTTTTATTATTGTTGTTGCTTCTTTTGTGTCTCTTGCTCTCAGTTTTGCTATTTTGGCTCTTGAAAAAGTTTTTAAAATAATTTTTTCGAAGAAAAAGATTAACCTCTTTTACCTTAATATTTTTCACTTTCCTCCTTGATTAAAAGGAATATTTCAGCAACTCTACTCTATCCCAATAAAGACTAACTAACAACTGCCAGAAAGACGTCCAGGACTAAATCTTGGGTTTTGACTCAACCCTTTTATTGAATTTCCTTTGTTCTCGGGCTGAACCTTTGGTCCTTAATTTGGAATTTTTCGGTTTTGGATGTCCATAATCATCTCACCAAAATTTTCTGCAACCTGAACAATACCTAAATAGCAACTTTCTAACTTAGTATCCCCATCAAGGGTTGACGCAAGAAAAGGGTTCAAAGTACCCGAAATATATTTTGCTCCCCAATAATCCCCATATCCCTTACATAATAGTGAAGGCTAAAATTTTATATTTTTTAAACAATTACCCGTTTAATATATTCATTTCTCCAACTATTTAACACTTTATTTGTTATTTATTAAATCTTAAAATTAATTTTCAAGATGTGGTAAAAAACACTATAGAAATGGCCAACACGAACCTCTTATCAAAGAAAAATATGAGAGATATGAACATACTAGAGGCAACTTTGAAGATGGGTATTCACAAGGATATCGTGCTGGGAGAGGTGGAAGGCGTATTGAAGAAGATTGGAGGGGAAGGGATGAGGCGTTTAGAGTAAGGGAAAATTTTAATTTAAAATACAGACAAACCTCTTTATAAGATACCCAGATACCTCCAATAATCGAAAAATTTTAACCAATTTTCACTAAAATTTGCCAAAATATACACAAATAAGCAAATATGCACGAGAGGGCCGAAATATGCAAATATATGCATTAAGAACCGGGTCCTAAAATGCTCGGACCTATGTAAAACACCATTTTTGTGAAAACACCATGAAAACCATTCTCATTATAAGATGTGATTTTTTCAGTTCTAATGGGTATATGAGACTTTGAATTATTAAAATTTGCTTTAAGATTTATAAAAAATAAAAAGAATTTTCTTAGGAGGGTTATGCAAAAGGCCTTCGCGATACAGGTGATCGAGGTATGAGCACCTCAATGGCCAACTTAGCACAGCGTCCAACTCAACGGCTGGGTTACTCTTCAGGTTATATGCAAGGCTTTAGAGATGGATCTTCAGGTAATTAGTAGATTTTGGGCTCTACTCCAGTTTCTGCGTCCAATCGACTTTTATGTGTCCAATGAAAGTTTATGCGTCCAATCAAAAAACAATTGGATTTTTCTTAGTATTGCAAAGTGGCTTCCAAAACATTTCTTCATGTTCGAACCCTACGCCTACTGGGTCTGGAAACATTCCTTACCCTATCCCTCGAAATTTCCGAAAGTTATAGTCAATTTTTAAAAATTTCGGAAAAACAATTATAACTTTCCTAAATTTCGAGGGATAGGGCAAGGAATGTTCCCAGTGGGCGTAGGTCCCGAACATGAGAAATGTTTTGGAACCATACCCCAACTTTGCAATACTAAGAAAAATACAATTGTTTTTTGATTGGACGCATAAACTGGAGTAGAGCCAGATTTTGCCCGTTTTGCAAAGAGTAAAGCGCTCATTTTTGTTGAAAAAGATTGAAAAAATTGTAGTCAAAGGAGCGAGCATTCCCTCTTTACAAGGGCCATAAAATTAGAAAATAATTTTTAAATTTAGGCGTCTTCGGTGACAGAATAACCGAAAGTCTGTTAAAACGATTGGAAGAGCAATACCCAGATAATGAGGAATTCCGTACCGGATATATTGACGGATTTAAAGATGGGGTTGGGGGAGGGCGTTTTGAAGATTCTCGAAGAATACAACAAAGTTTGACAGAATTAACAGAACGGTTAACTACAATAGAAAAAACTGTGGAAAAGGGGGATGAAATACATTCTACAAAAATATATCATGTTTACAATCAATCACCTGAAATGTTGGCACAAGGACAACAATTAGTTAGCGAGTTGGAAGAGGTAATATGTAGAGAATGTTGTTTTTTAAGTTTAAAAAGCCTGAACAAGCCAGTCTACCAAGGAGTCATAAATTATTTTTGCGGACATTTTTTGCGGACTTTTTTTAGTCTTTATTGCGGACTTTTATTTGCGGATTTTCATTGCGGTCATTTTTACGACTTTTTCTACGGATTTTTTAAAAATGTCATAGCAAGTCTTTTTGGGTACCTTCCGACTCGGTTACCGTAAAGCATACCAGATTTGCCTAAATCAGACTGCCATAAACTTAATTATATAAGACCTGTTGTAGACAGGGTTGGGGGGGGGGGGTAGACTACTAATACCTTTTGAAATTAAAAGTATTTCTTTAGTTGGCTTCCGGCTCTAAACGAAGTACTTTACGTCGTCATTACACACCTGGCGATTATTTGCGTTATGATGAGGCTAGTGGGGAATATAACAGCCTAGGGAGAAGTAGGCGTTCAATGAGTGCTACAGCACTTGGACGGGGTGGTGGTGGAGGTGAGGAAATTAATTTCTTGAGATATTTCTTGAGTAAAATTAATAACTAATATAGTTTTGGCCTGACTATAAGATACATAGTACACCCTCCTTTAGGCTAAAAATCGTCTTTTATAATTTGTATCTTAAATACGGGGATATCGCTTAGACAGTCCCCTCCCCTCAATTTTGAGAGTATCTTATAGTGAGGTTCTCAGGTAGTTGATAAACTTATTTTGAGTGACCAACAAAAAATTTCTTTTTGAAAAAATTTTATTTTTTATTTTTTGTGTTTTTCAGTGTGTTATTTGCTTTTTTAATTTTTTTTCGTTTTTTGCATCTTAGATGCTTATGCCGTTCTATATGACCGTGAACGTCACCATTCTGGATCTATTGAAGGCCAGGACATTTCCGCAACTGCAGGACGTTCAGCAACAACAACAAACGCTGCTCGTTACGGCCAATATAGAAGCCGTTCTGAATTGGCAGGGATGGGAGGGACATCTCCTCCGAGACGCTATGCCTCCCAAACTTTGTTAGACGGAGCGAGACCCGGTCCAACAACAGGTCCAACAGCTGCCACAACAGCACATTCAAGAAGAGACGCTCTGTACGAATTACAAAGAGAATTGGACTCGTTAGCAAGTAGATCCCCTGCAAGTGGAGGGGATTTTGTTGGGACTACAAGACAGCAACAAATATTGCCTGGAAGGTGGGATACAGCTGTGAGTAGTGGAAGCAGTATTTTTGCTTCTGCTGCTGCTCAACAGCAACAACAACGAAATTATGAGTTTGGTAGGAAGGAATTTATTTTTAATTTTTTGTTTATTTGAAGTTTGTTTTTAATATTTTTTAGTTTTTCTGTTGTTTTTTAAAGAATTTTTGCTCATTTCGGTTATGTTCTAAAAAATCCGCAAATTTTTATCCGCAATTCATTATTCATATTTTACTGAAAATAGATTATTTGAGGAAGGCGGGGGGGGGGGGGGGGGGGGTTTATGAGGAAAAGAAAATGAAAGTGAAAGTGAGATCTAGTTCAAAAGCTAGGTTACCGGGGTCGAGTTTTTTTTTGAGAAAATATTTTGGTGATCCTTAAGTTTATTCCCTATTTTATATTTATTTTGTCTATTCCCCTACATACATATTTATTTAGAACAACAACAAACTTCAACAATCACAACAACCCACCAATGGCCAGAAGATTTAATTGAAATAGTCCATGAACCAATGGGTCAAACTTTGGACAGAATGCGTCGTTTCAGTACTTCTCTATCCAACGTAGAGAGGACAGAAGGAGGAGCAGCAGAAACAGAAAAAGTAGATCATCAAGAAAAATATAAACGAACATATAGAGAGGTAATTTAGTAAATAAATAAATTAAAGAAAAATATTTTCTTTAAGGAATACTCGTAAATATGTATGAGTGCAAACTTAAAAGAAGTGAATACTAAAAACTTTACTCAAAACATCTATTTAGAGTTTAATGTTTTAAATGTTTTGATGTTGTTCTCTTGTTTTTTCTTTATATTTTTATATTTAGTATAGCAATTGCTAACAATAAGTTGCTAAACAAATTTTTAAAAACAAGTTGCAATTTTCAAACATGTTAAGCAACTATTTATACGAACCTCAATGTTTTTAGGGAAGTTTTCAGGAATGTTTTTGTGGAAGTTTTACAAAACATTTGTTCTTGGAAATTATTTTTAAACATTAGTGAACAACATCTAAACAAACTTTAATTTTCGCTCAAACATGTTGCTGCATTTTACTGCCTTTATTAATTCTCACTTTTATATATTTTTTTCTCGATCGCTGCCATTTTCCTCTTTGTTCCTTTAAAATTTTTAAATTTTTTTTCCTCCAGTCAAAATATTTTTTAAAATATACTTGACTATTTTTGCATTTAAAAAATACAGTTAAACCTCACTATAGGATATCCTCTATTTAAGATACACCTCATTTATAAGAGAATTTTTTAGCCCCAAGAAGGTATTGAGGTTTGATTGCTCACCCATCCTTTCATTTTTTATTGTTTATTTTTTAATAGCCCATTTATGTATTAATTATGTGGTAAATAAATAAATTTTTATTTTTTTTGAATAAAATTTACAAAAATTTTTAGTTAAAAAATTAATATTTTTTAAAGTTGTGGCCATTAATAAATAAATACATAATACATATACTCTCTTTTTATTTTTAAATTAATTTTATTTAGCAAAAAGAGAAAAGAAAAACCTGTATAAAAATATGAAAAGAAAATTTAAATAAAATAAACTTTCTACACACTAGTTGGCCTTGGAAGGAAGGAGGAATAATTTAAATATTAAATAAAAAAACTGGAAAGTTTGAACGTAATAAAAAATGTGACGTTGTATTGCCCAAATTGTCCTAAACATGTGGCCTAAACAAAACTTTGTTTTATAAACTGTTGTAAACTTGCAAGAATAGTATAAAAACATTGAGCTACCGAACTTCTGGTATGTAGTACAGATGTTGGTGTTTCCAAATTTTCTAAAAATTTTACAAAGAATAAATACATTCTAAATTCTAACTTTGTTTTTGTTAATGTTTAAACTGTTCTTGTCTATTAAATATGTATGTTTGGAGATGTTTAGGCAATATTTAAAAATGTTTATAAGTTTATTTGTTTTATAAACAACTTATTATTTTCTGTTTAAATCTTCAATTTCTTTATCGAATTTTTTAAATTCAAAATATGCACAGACAAAGCTTTCTTTTGCTAAATTCCCAAGGAAGAAAAAAATAATTTTTTATGGATTAAAAAAGTCAAAAAAAAAAATTTTTTTTTTAATATTAGCTATAAAAAAGACTGGCTATATTTAAATATTTTTCTCACCTTCCTGCGCAGAGCAACAATCATTTAAAACAACGAAAATAGGGAATCTGAGACGTTCTTTTTTCTTCTTCCCTTTCTTTTTTCTTCCATTTTTTTCTTCCTTTTTTTATTCTTCTACATTTTTTTATTTTCACCTTCACCCTGTCTCTTTCCCTTTACCCTTTCCCAATTCAGCCAATTTTTTTATATATTTATTTTTTGAGTAAAGGGCCGGGGATTTTTTTTAATATTAGCGGTCTTCAATGAAAAAGTGTAAAATAGTAAGCAATATAGGTATGTATCTCTCCGGAAAATATAGAGATTGATGACGATCTCTGATGGAGAAAAATTTTTTAGAGAGAAAATGAGAGCGGCAACAAGGTAATAATAATAAAATAACGAAAAAAAGGTGTTGAGGGCACTGATCGGAGAATTTGTTAGAAAAAAGTGGGAGGGGCAAAAACAACCGGGGAGAGCTTTAATATATAAAAGCAAAAGAAAATTTTTGGGGAGACTTAAAGACGGCGAAGTTGCGCAGCCAACAGACAAATATTTGTTTATATAGAGTATTGTTTGTTGGGGCTGTTTGTTTGCCGTTGTTTTCCTTCCCCCAAAGATGAACTTATTTTTATTGTTATTACATGTTTTGCAACATGTTTTGATGTTGTTTATTTTATTAGCTGCCCACCTTGTTTTATTACACCAAATTTTAAATGTTTGTTTGGAAAGAAGAAAAATTAAAACAACATTGTTTTTAACATTTTTTGTTGTTGTTTGTTTGTTTATTGAATTAATGGAGAGGAGAATTTATTGTTTCGGAGCACCTTTAAATTATAAAGAAAAATTTGAAACAAATTTAATTTTACATGAAGAAGCTGATAAAAAATTGGTTTTGGTCTGTTTTTATTTTTTTTGATTAAAGTTAATCTTGTACTTAAATTAATCCTATAATCTTTTATTTAATTTATTTAATTTATTTTTTGTTTATCTTTTATTTAATGTTTTATTTATTTTTATGTTTATTATTTTTTAATTAACGTTTTATTTTTTAGGTTAGGGCTTTTACAATGTTTTTTGTTTGACTAAGTTTTATTTGTTTTTCAAAGTTTTACTTTATTAAATGTTTTTAACATGTTGTTTAAACAATGTTTTAATAGATGTTTTAATAAAATAAAATCAACTTTTTTCCCATATACATATTCAATATTTAATTATTAACTAAATATTTTTAGAAATATTTAAATGAGTTTGGACATCTCCGAACAGCAATTCCAACACCAACAGAATTACGTTCTGCTATAAAAACATTTCAAGATATGGCTGGGTTACCATTAAGTGGCAAACTTGATCTTGAAACGCTTGAACAAATAAAAATGCCTAGATGTGGAAATGACGATATTGGGAGAATTAATGAAAGAAGGAAAAGATTTGGTAATTTTTTCTAAGAATTAATTGTTATTGACCCAAAAAAGCTCCGTATGATTTTGGAGATATGTAAACATTTGAACGCCCTAGTTTTATATAATTTATTGAGAAATGTGATTGTCTTATAAATAAATAAATATAAAATAAGGAAGTACATACATACAATCCCTAATTGTAGATGAGATTTAAACATAAAAACAATATATTTTTCATAAAATTTTATCATGTTTTAATTTATGTTTTTAAAACATTAATCAATTTTTAAGATTGTAAAGCTTATTTGAAGTTTTGTTTATGTTTGTTTGATGTTTTTGATCCATGCTGTTTTTCATTTTTGTTTTTTTTTGTTTGTTTAAACTAGGCAAAAAATTTTTTTTGACAAAAACCCTCTACTCGATCCCCGAAGGCTCTACTCCGACAAACCCCTATCCCCGACATACCCGACCTCGCTGGGTCTGGTTGCTACTCTAGTTTAAACAATATGTATATGTATTTACTACTAGTGTTTTAGTAAATATTTTAATCATTTTCTCTATGTTTTGCTAAGTTTTGGTAGACCATGTTTTGCTTATGTTTTTAGTTGGTTTGTATGCACACAGATTTAGTTTATTTTAAAGTTTTAATAATGTTTTTTGATAACTTTTAATTGATGTTTGTATTTTATGTCATGTTTTGTTTGAAATATTTTCTTCGTTTTTATTCCGCTTTTTGTTTGTTTTTAATGGGTTAGTTAAATTTTCGAATGTTTGTTTTATACTAAGCTATTTCCAATTTTAGTATATATTTCTCGATGGGAGGGAAAGTTGAAGGACGGAGAGCTACGACTAAAATGGTTTTTGCATAACTATACACCTGATATTCCACGTGATGAAATTAGGTATTTAAATATGTTGTAGTACATACATATAATTATTTACTTTTAACATTTTTTAGAAGAACAGTAAATAAAGCATTTAATCTGTGGTCATCACAGATAACTTTAAAGTCTGTTGAGGTAACTAAAAAATTCTTAAAATTTTTAAAGCCTTTTTTATTAATTTTCAGAGTGTATCGCTTCATTTTGAAGAAGCTGAAAGTGAAGAAAATGCAGATATTACAATTCTTTGGGCAGAAGGAGACCATGGAGATGAACATATGGTTAATAAAAATTTAAAAATTAATTTTTTATTTTCAAAATTAGTTTGACGGTCCAGGGGAAGATGGCAGCAATATTCTAGCTCATACGTTTTATCCTAATTATCAGTCGAAAGGTACTTTAAATGGAGATATTCATCTTGATGATTATGAAAAATGGCATGTTGGATTAGGCAAGGAGGGGGCTAGCTTCCCTCATGTTTTGGTTTGTATATTTTTGTTTTTATATTTTTAAAATATAACAAGGGAAAATATATTGTTTTTAAATTTATATGTTTTGGTGTGTGTTTTGTTGTATCATGTTTTAGCATTTTAATTTTAACATATGTTTTTACCCGTGTTTAATTAAAACAAATAAAAGATTAATTTAGAATGGAGTTACATAAAGCATTGATTAAACACGAAAAACGTGACAAGACACAAAAAATATATTTTATTAAAACAAAACATCAAAATAATTAAAACATTGACTAACATTCTTTTAATCAATGTTTTAAACGTCTTTTAATTAAAAATTGACAAACATCTAAAAACAAGTTTTATTATTAGATGTTTTAATTATTCTAAACATTTTCCCTTCATGTCAGGTACACGAGATTGGCCACACTTTAGGATTGGGTCATTCCAAAAAGCGTGAAGCAATAATGTTTCCAATTTATCGAAAAGAACAACTTGACAGAATGCAATTAGATATGGACGATAAATGTGCTGTTAATTGGAGTTATATTGGTCCTAGTGATTTATGTCTTTATATGTGGTTACTAGCTGAAGTTTTGCCTAAAAAAGTGGCGCCTTTAAAAAATGATGAGAAAGATTATGAAGAAGAAAGTGAATTAAAAAATGAAAATAATGTTAATTGGTGGTCTGAGGAACAAAGGGGGATTATTACTAAAATGCCAACTAAATCAAATTGTTAGTTGCAAGTTTAATTAATTTTTTATTAAAATGTTTTGTTTTTGTATTTGTTTTGTTTTTAATGTTTAATGTTTCTATGCCTTGTTTGTGTCTTGTAAGTTTTTAAACATCTGAAAACATGTTAAAAATAAACAAAACATATAAAAACAAGTTTTAATCCTAAATAAAAACAAGTTAAAAACTTGAATAAAATAAAACATCTAAAAACATGTTCAAACATCCAAAATTAAAAAACTATATTTTTAGTATTTTAGTTATCATGAAAGAACAAAATAACCGTGAAAATTTACAATTAACCAGTGAATTGCTGCCTGATTGTGGTCCTTACAATTCTAATATTGGAAATATTGGAAATGAACAGAACAACAACAATAATTATTATAGTAAAGTGCGATTTCAATTATCACAAGTTTTGAGACGGAGACTTGGATTCCCTAAAGAAATGGCTTTTTCTTATGGTTTTTTATTTTTATTAAAAACATTGGACTGAAAATTGAAAACAACACCCAATAAAACATTTAAGTAAAACATCCAACTAAAACATTCGATTAAAACATCTTAAAATTGAATAAAATATAAATTAAAACATGAAATTTTGAATGTTTTTAAACAACCAATTTTAAAAACATTTTCAGTTAATGTTCTTTGTCGATTTTTTGATGGTCTTAGACAACATTTGGGATTATCTAAAAATAATAATTTTTCATCAAATAATAATAATCATTCATTTGGAATTAAACCGTTTGGTGTCCACAATTATTGGCAAAATAATGAAGAATATAGTTTTCAATTATTGGCTGATAATTTGGAACGTGAAAGTAAAAGAAATTTTGATTCAAAATTTTTTAATAAATTATTAAATATTTTTGAAGGTAATAATAAATATTTTAATATAAAATTAGGCGAAATTTAAATGAGAAAATTTTTGCTAAAAATTATTTACATATCACAACTCATAATTATCCCAACAAATGCTGGTTCTACATATTAAAAACAATAAACCAATGATTGAAACATTAAAACATCGTCTAAAAACATTAACATTTAACCAAAACATTGAACTTCAAAATTTTCTTTAACCAGCATTATTTGTCATTCAAAGATAAAAATACGTGTATTATTTATTATTTTTAATGTTTTTTAAGAACGTTAATTCCCACTACTCATTTTATGTGCAATAATCTTAACTCTTAATTTTTTTGTTTTTATATTTTGATTTAATTCTGTTATTATCATTTTAATTTATTTTTTAAATAAATTCTTAGAGTTGTTCTGGTATTCCTCAAAACATTAGAAACAAACATATTTAAACAAACATTCAAACACTAATTGTTTGAACAATAAACAAAACTTTAAATATTTTTTATTTATTAAAACATTTAATAAAAACATTCAAACATCTATTTTTTCAAACATCATTAAAAATAAATAGATTACAAACAAATACATCCAAACATTGTATTTCCAACTTTAAAAACATTGTCTAAAAACATCTAACTAAAACAATGTTTTAATATTTAGTTCAAACATCTACATATCTTTTCCTAATGTTTTTTTGACAGCGCTTTATTGTTGGCGTATATTTTCTTCCTCATTTTTTATCTGCCAAGGTCGTCTACCTATTTTTGAAGTTTTTATTCTGGTAAAATACTAAAAAGGACATTTCTTGTCTAAAATAAATAAATAAATAAATATACATTAAATTGTGTTAAATTATTAATATTATTTTTACATTTTTCGCCCACGCGCCAAGTTCTTTTAATATTTTCCAGTCAAGGTCAAGGTAAAAAGTATTTTTAATTAAAAAATTGTAAGGGTAAAACGAGGATAGTATAAAAATGTTTAAATTAATAATAATAATAAAGTTAAAAATTATGTAAAATTTTTTTAAATTTTTACTGAGACAATTGAAAAAATCTTTTAACAATCTAAAATTAATTTTAAAATCAGTAATAAAATAAAACCACAATCTACACCATTCGAAAATAAAATTTAGCTTTCAACGACGGGGGGGGGGGGGGTCAACTCTCGGTTAACCCCCCCCCCCCCCCCCCCAATATAAATCACGAAAATCGAAAATAAATGAATCTCTGATCAATCTCCAGTTGCGGCAACTCTCTGTTAACCCACTCCCACAACGCTTTCAGTCAAAAATTTCAAATCAAAAATTTTTAAATTAATTTTTTGATAAAGAAATCTAAGCGCAAATAAATTAACTGTGCGGTCTTTAATTTATTTCCAAAAATAAAAAGGAAACAAATTTATCAAATAAATTTTAAATTACTAATATTTTAAAAACATATGATTTTATTTAAAAAATAACCAATAATCGTTTTTAAATATTTTTTTTGTTCAAAGGTCACAGTTTTAAAAGAGGAATAAAATTTTTAAACACCGCGAGTTTTTTTTGTCGAGTAAAAGTACAAAAAAAATTTTTTTGTAATTTTTATATATAATGTATAAGAGGAAATTTAAATTAAGTCTCGAGTTTAAATGGTAAGGAAGTCAGTTGTTACCTTAGTTTTCCAGGCTCTGAATTGGTTTGGTTTAATGCAATGCAGTTATTAATTCATTATTTACTCAAATTTAAATGAAGTTGACCATTTTGAAAATTTTGGTTAGAATGGCAATTTTGAAAATAAACGGATATAGAATAAAAGGATAACTCAAAAGTTGCACGGATATAAATGGATATGGATACAAAAATCGTTGTCCATGTGCAGGTCTACTATAAGCATTTATATATCATTGTTTTGAATCATAATTCAAAACTTAACTTGGGGTTTTCCACTTTTAGACTTTGTGTAAAGACTCGATCTTCTGAAAAATTTTCTTTGATAATTTAAATTATTTATTAAAATAAAATTTAAGAAATTAGAAATTAAATTTTAAAAATTATTTTCAACACAAATCCCCAATTCTTTATTCAATACAAATCCAGAACAACATGTTTGGTGACATTCTTCTTGTATTATTTTTTGTTTTTGACAACGAATACCTTTTAACAACGAGAGCAAGCCTTGGCATTCCCCCTCCTCCGAAATGGGTTTGGAGCAGAGCCCTACAAAAAATTTTGGAATGAAAGATTTTTTTCTCAAATAGAGTTGATGAACCTCAATTATAAATACCTATAAAATTAGCTACATATGGGACCTCAATATAATACATATACGATCAATCTAAAATACGTTCTAAATTTATTAGTTAAGGGGTTGTCTAAGCTATTATTTTTCTGTATTATTGCTATTCCTTATCGTATTACGGTACAGAAAAAATAAAAAAATTTTCCGCACCGTAAATACGATACGATGAGAATTCTCCACATTTTTCGGCATTACGGCCTGTAATACGGATCGGTAAAACTTTGAAGTTCATCGGGTTTATTAATCCAAAATTAAAATTAATTTATTACCGGGGCACGGTTCGCGTGCGCAAACTTGCGTTTCGGTGTCAACACCTCTGAAATTAAATTAAAAATTATTTTTTAAATAAAAAAGGTCTCTTACTTCACGGCAAAAAGTATTTAAAGAAATACACGGCAAATTGGATTTTAAAATTAAAAATAATTTTGGTCCTTTTTTTTAGGCCCTCAAGATAATTTCCTAGTTATTAATCATACAAGTTTGAGGACTTGTATCTCGAATCAGCACATAGGTAGGGGTACCATTCGACTTGCCTAAAGCATAATTAGCGTGCCCTTATCTAAATTATATCCCAAAATTCCTTTTTTATAAAAATCACAGCAAAACCAACAAGCAAATTAATTCATCGTCTTCATTTCCATTATTATTTTGTCCATTTTCATCATTATTTATTTTTGTATTATTTATTTCATTAGAACATTTTCGACTTCTTCTTTTCAACCCACAACCACCACAAGTAGCACTACATTCTGTCCATTCCCCCCACTTACTCCATTGGCCGTTTCTTGATGGATTTATTGCTTTAGCTTTTGCTTGGAAACCACGTCCACCACGATAGAATGAACGGAAGAGAACAAGTAAATCGTTTGTGGCTGAATGTACTGGGGATGTTGGTGTTCCATAACAGCAATAACTTGAGATAAAAAAATATTTCTGTATTTTTATTGATGCTGGTTTGGTTTTTTGTTGTTTATTTTTTAATATTTATCAAATAAAAATTGTTCCCCATCAAGGGGATTCGAACCTTCGACATTACACCATAGAAACAATTTTCTTCGGGTAGATGAAATAGGAGGGAAAATGTTGTGTTTGTGTATGTTTGTATTACTTTTTAATTTATTAAAATTAAAGAATACCGCATTCCGGTATTAGCAAAATCAGTACTGTTCCTCACTTCAACATAGTCCATGCAAAGAGAATGGCGAACCTAAATGTATAGAAATAAAACAATTAGTAAAAGGCATGTTTGTTTTGAAATTTCTAGACGGTTCAAACATTCTATTTTCAAAAACAGATATACAAATAAAATAAACATTAAAACTAGTTTTTGAATATTTTTAAATAACAAAACATTTCTTAAATTAGAAAAAAGAGTTTTAAACATGGAAATTAACAAATAAAATTTGTAAACCTAAAAACATTTTATTCTAAAACATTTTTGTTTTATTCCAATAAAGACATCTTCATTTTATTCTACTAAAAACATGTTTGTCTAATTTTAATAAAAACATGTTTTTGTGCATATTTAGAAATATCAAGTTCACTAGAAACATACTTAGTTTATTAAAACATGTTGTTTTATTACATTTCTCTCAAGTGTTCAAAACATTTTATAAAAACAAAAACATCTTACAAACATATTCAACACGGTTTTTAATTTAATTTACTATAAAAACATACCTGAATTTAATACAATACTTTAACATTTAGTGTATAAAACAGCCCCAACCTTGCAGTACCTTATAGACAGATTAAAATATTTTCCATAAAATTTATTTAACTAAAAAAACCTACATTTCGAATTCACCAAAGAATTGTCTAAAAAATTATTTTTAATAGTTTTTTTAAATTTTTTCCTTACAATTGTACTCTCTGTCCAACAGGAGCAACTAACAGCCACGAACATTCCTGTCCTTCCCTAAATTCCCCTGGGTAATTTGGACTTGAAATTTTCGTCCAACTTTGTCCCACTTCTATACGGCCACCACATTCTGCTCCATAACCGGGCATTACCTTTATTTTTTATTTTTTAAATACAGCAAAAAAACTTCATTATAAGACACACCCTTTGGGGCTGAAAAAACCGTAACTTTTAAAAAGGTGTGTTTTAAATAGAGGGTGTCGATTAGGAAGACCCTCCCCGCCCAATGGCTAACCAAATTTTAGAGAAGGTATCTTAAACTGAAAGTATTTAGTATTGGGAGTATCTTATATAGAGAAGTCGAATTTAAAAGAAGAACTTGTTCACAAACTGCCCCAGTAAATCCATCAGGACAGCGACAACTTTAAAAATTAAATTTAAAAAAAGTTTTTTAATAAATTAATTTACCGTTCACAATGTCTAGGGTCTGTATAACCACCTTTTTAAAGAATTTAAAATAAAATTAATTTAATATAAAATTCAAACCCCTCTGGCATGGAAGTTGTTTGGGGCATACTTGACGGCAATAAATATCTAAATAAAATTACATTTTGTATTATTTAAAAAATTTTTAAAAACATCCTTTTATTGGCCTTGTATTACCTTTAAGCTGTTCAAGTCGAAAATTTTCTCAAATTCAAGACTAACAAGACTGATAAAACTTTTACCCTACTTTTTAAAAAGCCTCAAAAAATCGAGACTAACAATAAGTCCAAACCAGAAAGGAAAGTATTGAGTCAAGACACAAGACAGAGTTTTGGACAGCCGTAATCTCAACCCCCACCAAAACTCTCGAAAATCCCTTTAATTCAACTTTCAATAACACATCTTCAATTTATCGCAAAGATGTTGTATTTAGCAATATTACGCTAGGAAAAAGTGCCGTCCCAATTCCCCAAATCGGAAATTTATTTTTATTCGGCACGTTTTCCGGTATATTTACGTCTTCGACCGTTCTAAAGACTAGAGGTCGGTAAAATCGCATTTGCAGGATCCTGTAATAGGATTGGGTTTTAAAATTTCGAACAGGACAGGATCCTGCAGGATTAATCCTGAAAATCCTGGAATCCTGAAAATCCTGAAAACTGAAAAAAAGAAAGGATTTCGGACAGGATCCTGAAAAATCCTGTGCGGGATCCTGTCCTGTGTCGACCTCTACTAAAGACTACAATCTTTTGGCCTTTTTAATTTAATTTAAAATTCCCAACCATTCATTAATCTAATATCATTAAAACTAAGTTGATCTCTCTGTCCAATAGTTCTTTGATAGTCTACAATAAATGTCCCAATAGTAAATAAATCGTCCAATTTAGCAAAAGCTTTGGATCTATAATGCATTATACTTCCATAATCGTAGGGAACTCCAGAATTGTCTACATCTGATGGCTTTTGAATTAATAAATAAATTTATCTTTTAAGTTAAATAGCTTCTTGATTTATAATTATGGACTCATCACTTTTTAAGTTTTCTCGGTTTTTTGATGCTCGATTTGAATGAAAATTTAAGGTCAAATGATAATCGAATCTCACCATAGAATACAACCCTAGGACAAGAAAAATCGTATCTTCTTAAATAGAGGTTTATTTAAGATTACCCCAATATCGGGTAATCTATTAATAATTATTAATCAAAGCCTATAAAAAATACCTGTTCTTTTAGAAATTGACCTAAAAATATAATAAAATAATTAATTAAAATTATTTGAATTTATCAACCTTTACTGTCTCTATCAATATTATCCCATTGTACTTGTACCCATAAATCTCTGTCTGGTCTGCTTTGTTCATGCCAAAACCCTAAAGCATGAGCTACTTCGTGTGCAATAACGCCTAACTAAAATTAATTTTATTTTTCGATTTAAAAGCCTTTCCAGAGACCAAACTGGAAGGGCTATAATCTCGATTCTAAATAACCTGGATTTTTGTTCGAAATCTCATCTCGGTCTGCCTTCCAGAGACCGAACTCTCTAAGGGTAAATGTCCAGTTGGCGGTCTACATGTCCGCAAAGAGAATCTGCTCTTTTCTTTCCTTTTCTTGCATTTTTTGCGTTAGATGAAGTGCTCCGCTCATTTTTCCTTTTCTGCCATTTTTCCTTCTCAATACAATATGTTCTCCTGTTCATACTTGCCAAATAAAAATAATACCACTAACTAGAAAAAAATTATTTATTTTACAAATGATAATTTTGGATAACATTCTCAAATAGATTTATTTAAAATATAGGCCGGATAATAAAAACTATGAGGGGGAGGACGGATATAAAAACTGGGCAAATATCTTTATATATATCGATATCTGATAACACGAAAATCAACGTAGAACAGGTTATGTCTCCTTAAATATTATTTTGAAATTTTTAGTTCATTATTTTGGGCTTATTAGAAAGCCATAGAAAGCTGCTATAAGGTAGCAATAATCCTACGTTTCAGAATTTATCATTGTAATTTTTATAATCCAAAATCTATCATTTGTAAAATAAATAATTTTTTTCTAGTTAGAGGTATTATTTTTATTTGGCAAGTAGGAACAGGAGAACATATTGTATTGAGAAGGAAAAATGGCAGAAAAGGAAAAATGAGCGGAGCACTTCATCTAACGCAAAAAATGCAAGAAAAGGAAAGAAAAGAGCAGATTCTCTTTGCGGACATGTAGACCGCCAACTGGACATTTACCCTCTCTAAGTGCATCCCGCCATTTCTTAATTTTCTAGCCCAAATATAGTTGTCGGAAAGAGAGAGAGAAACCGTATACGAAAATGTTAGGATTACGTAAATTTTCGGATTGTATACCAGCAAAGAATACATATCCATTTTGTTTTCCAGGATCCGCCAACTTCCCATGGCATTGTCTCCTATAAAAAAATTTTCCTGAGGCCCAACAACCCTACTCGTAAGTCTCCACCATGTACTTTATATAAATAATGTAAAAAGAGAATTAATTTTAAAAAATTACTCGAATACATTCAGGTGCTAAAGAGACAAATTGAGGTTCTCCCAAAGGATGCCTATAAATTAAAAAAAAGTTCTCTTCTTCCTCCCCCTCTTCTCCCCTACCTTCCAACATTAGAAGCACACCCATCAACATCAGTAAATACAATTCTAGAACCTTTAGGCAAGGAATTACAAATTAGGATATGATATGATTTTAGAAGTACTGACCTTTAGGCTCATCGTCTTTCCTTTCAAAATTTAGACAAGTAATATTATGCCAATGTTCTAATGCTAATTCTATTACTCTTTGTTCTCTTAATGCTTTTTTTTAATTAGAAATTTTTTTAAATATTTATTTACTATGTGAACCATCAAAACTATAAATTATAGGCTTTGTAGAATCCCATCGTCGAATCTACAAAGAGAAAATAAAGGAATAAAACCCCCAATTTTATAAATGCCTAAATTAATCCGAATAGAAGCCCTGGTTTACGGTTATGTATGAAATTTTTTGATGGATCTTGTCTTGAGTTAAAAAGTCGGCTCGAGTTCAGATAGTTCTATTCAAGAATTTAGTGTTTAAAAGGGTCTGTTCTGGATTACTGACAGTCCTGATCAACACCCTACAAAATTCTTAAACGGAGGTCCGCAAATATCAATCCGCAAAAGTCGCTCTAAAGACTTACATTTGAACCAATAAATTTTCTTTTAATTCTTTTGTGTTGATTTTTATTATTTTTAATATTTTCAACCAATTTATTTGCTTGGTTTTCATTCAAAATTATATCCCCTTCAAAATGTTGCCTATTTTCTTCTGGCCATTCCTTCTTTAAATTTACTAATTTATTTTTATTATTATTATCGTTATTCATTCTTCTTTCTTTCCAAGCTTTTAATTCTGACATTTCCTCGGCTGTCTAAAAATTTAACAAAAAAAATAATTTTTAGTAATATTTAGGTTACCAAATTTTTCTTTGCTTTTTCTGTCGTTGAATTTTCAGTTAATTTCTCAACTTTTTCGTTTTTCATTAATTCATTAATTTGCTTCAATAAATTCTGGATTCTGAACAAAATTTATTATAGGAGGTTTAGCCCACTTCTTAATTCGAACGGGAATATTTTAGCCTGTTTCTTAGGCAAAATGATCTCTTCGGCGTCCGAACTACTTATTACAAGGGTTCGTGTCCGGACATTTGGGGAGTGGACAATTGGATATTGGATGGGGTTTGGATTATTTAATCATAATTCATTCACTGCTCCACTGCCCAGTGTCCGTTTAATCCCCAATTGTCCACTCCCCAAATGTCCGGCAGCCCAAGGGATGGGTCGGTACTTTATTTAACTTGCCTATTTAATTCTTCATCACTTTTACCCCATTTTAAAGCTTTATTGTGCCATCTATCTTTCCATTCATTAATTTCTCTTTTCCTCCTTTCCTGCTCATTTTGTTCTTCTTTAATTTCTTCCTCTTCCTCCCCTTCTTCAATTTTACTTTTAATTGTTGTTTCCCCTCTTAATCTTCTTCTTCCCTCATCCCTAGCATTTGTCCATTCTTCCAAATCTGTATCATCCCCTCCATTAGGCAAATGTTCATCGTGAAGAATAACTCTATTATTTCGAATTACTGCGTCAATAAATTGAGGAAACAATAAAAAAAGAATCCAAAACCTTTTGAATAAAAAAAATATTTTTTTTTATTTTTTAAATAGGGGGAGAGGGGGACGATCAAAAAGCTCATTGCTTCAGTCTTGAGCCATACTTTGACTCATAACTTTTTTTGATTTTTAACTAATTTAAATAATTTTTATATCAATCGAAAGCTCTGGATATGAGGATTATTTTATTTAACAGGATTGATGTGGGCAAATCAAACTACAAAAAGTTACAGCTGAATAAGTGTGCGTAATCGTGATTATAGTAATTCTCCTTTAGTCTTACAACAAGGGTACACTGAAACGAATTCGAGTTTCACATTTAGAGAGACACACTCAGTACTACACAGAATCTAATGGATCCATAAATAGTCAAACCCACTCAGCTCGTTTTTGTACGATTTTTTCAACTTCAAAGGCATATAACGAGATTCAGCTTTATAAAAATGTTTTTATAACTCCGAATATTTAAACATTTAAAAATTCCTCTAGAAAAACCCTTCCTTTCCTTTTCTTTTTCAATATCCCACAATTGTTAATTTTAAATTTATTTTTAAAAATAATTTTTTTCAAATTAAATATTTACACCGTACCTCCATAAAGGTAATTTTCCCATTAAATTCCTCCTTGCCTTTCCGAGAAGAATTTTTTTAATAAAATTTAAATAATTTTTTAAATAATTTATATTATAATCTTAGCGGCAAAAATATAAAAAATATTTCTGATTAATTTACAACTACTAATCTTGTGTTTGTGTTGTTGTTGTTGTAAACCCAAGCCGGTTTTTGGGGGCTTTTTTATATTATTGTTGTTATTAATCGACTTTTAGCCCTTAATTATGTTAAAAATTATTTTTTTTATAAAAAAAAGGTGAAAGAAAAAAATTATTTTTATGTAACCCTGTTTATTTTTACAAAAAAATATATCGCGGCAAAAACGAAAAAATTGTGTGGATTTTGGATATGTATATCTTTTAATTACGCTGGTAAAAGTCCGCAACTTTTTATCCGCAAGTTATAATATTTATTTTATTGTAAATAAATTTTTAGACCCCTCTAAATAGAATAAACCTCATTTTTAAATACTTCCTTTATAAGCGTCACCTTCTATTTAAGAGACACCTCATTATAAGGGGCAATTTTTAGATTTAAGTACATATTATGTACCAGGGGTGAACCGAAAGTGAGCGTAACTCGCACACCGCTGTTACATATCAAAACAAAATTTAAAAAAATTAATTATCTGGCCTAAAATTATTTTTACCCCTAAGAGAATTTTGAATCGAAAATATTTTTTCTAACTTTCAGATAAAATGTTGCGGCTTTTCTGTTAAAATTAAAAAAAAAACTTTTAATTTTTCAGTAAATTAAATTTAAAAAATCAATTTATTTATTTATTTGTTACCCCTAAATAAGTTCTACAAGTGAAGTAATTCGGCGGAAAAAAATTATAAAATAAATTTATTTAATCACTCCAAAAATGTAGAGAAAAATACTTGCGCGTCTCCTCTCTCATATAATTAAATAAACCGTTCAAAAATTGATAAAAAAAAAAGAAAAGAAAAGATATTTTTAGAGGTTCTACTTTTATTTTTTTGTAAATTAAATTTTCCTCAAAATTCTTTTTATAAAATTTTCAATTAAATATTTAGAATACTCTCCCAAAAAACGACACTTTTTTTGAAGAATAATTGTTAATCCCTCTAATGAATTTTTCTCCTTTTTGTTGAATTTTTTGAGAAGTCGAATGGTATCGATAATGCCCAGAAAGGACCCAATAATAAGATTACTCGGAGGTCTCTTTCAAAGAGAGAAAAACTTTAAATTTTTAAAAAAAATTAATAAAAACCTTGAGAAATTTTTGACGGAAAGGATAAATATTTTATTTTATTTTAAACAATTGTGAAGTCTTCTTTCTCTTACTTTTCTTCTGACCAGCGGTCAATCGACTAAAATTTGATGGTCATTCCAGAAAAGAGAGAGAAAGATTGATTGGATGGATATTTAAATGAGGGAATAAACCTTCTTTTTCTCTTTTAATAAATTCACGCGAAGCAAAAAAAATATTTTTTTTCGTAAAATCTAGACTTTTTAACCTCTCAATTAAATGATGGATTATAAACTAGACAAGTATGTGTTGGCTATTTTTAAGAAAATATAGTCCAAGTAATGAGTAAATTGTGAATGTATTGAGAGCTGAAAGTGATTTTAAAAAAGCGAAAGTCGAAAAACCAAAAATACGAAATTGATTGAGAGGTGAAAGAAAGACAAAACTGACACATTTCTGTGCGGATTTTGTAAAGAATTGCGGACTTCAGATGAGCAAAAATATTTTTTCTATGAGGACAGAATTAATTTAAAAAATATTTATTTAATTAGAAAAAAAATAAATAAAATTACAAAAGCTTCAAATATATAAATATAATGCACATAAAAAATTTAAAAAAAGGCTTAAAAAATCTTCTAAAAAATTCTCTGAAAGATTTCTCCAAATTTTAAATAAATTTTAGGTAATTGTTGTTGCTGAATTATTTAATAATTGTTCAAGCGTTTCTGCAGGGATTCCACCAACAGTACGGCTCTTTAAAATTAAGAGAGACTTTAAATTAAATTAATTGTTGATTAAATGGTGAGGCAGAACCAAATTTAAAGTCAAAATTTTGATAATAAATGGAAGTATCGGGAAAGTTAGATGTCGTATATGTTATTTTTATTTC
Organism: Meloidogyne arenaria; assembly: GCA_036172955.1. Lineage (NCBI taxonomy): Eukaryota > Metazoa > Nematoda > Chromadorea > Rhabditida > Meloidogynidae > Meloidogyne > Meloidogyne arenaria. Next base: position 5,470,058 of record JARQAB010000012.1, on the reverse strand, counting down.
CTGTTATAACGAAGTATTTAAAATTTTGAGGTAAAAATTTGAAAAAAATCAGAATTTTTAGAAATTTAGTATCAAAAAATAATTAATCAACCCTCCCTCACACTATAAGAGATATCCCCTTGTGATAGAAAAATCGTCTCTTATATAATTAGATTTATCTCTAAATTGCGGGTGTCCCTTAAACGGCTTCCCCCCGGCTAACTTTTGTATCTAATTTTGAATAAATCTTATATGGAGGTTTTACCTGTACTTTTTTGTTATTCGGAATTGGAATAACTTGTTGACATTTTCCACTTTTATATTCCCCTACGAATTCACGAAGAACATCCTCACTAACATCAGGTTTGTCACAAATAGCTAAATGTCCAGCAAGTACATCACAAATTAATAAAAGAGGTAAATCTGCATTCTCTTGTCCAAGATTTTCCAAAACCTTTTTTTGAAAAAAAAATTAATTTTTTAAATTTCAAAACAAATTTTGGAGGCGCCATACTAAAATAAAAGCTCAGTTTTGGTATTTTACAGAATAGAAAGCTTGGAAGATTGTTGTTATACCCCCTCCCTCTAAACAATAATTCAAGACTAGCACTTAAAGTGTCTCGGAACTAATGTACAGTTCCTCCATAAGGGTCAATCAATATTTTCATTTTACTCAGTTAAAGGAAATTCGAAATGTTTGAGATGTCAAATTTCGATAAAATTGTGAACTTTTAAAATATTAACAAAAAAATTCTTCTCACATCATCACAAATAGGGTCCTCGCCTGTATAAAAAAATTGTAAAGGATCATTTCCCAAAGAATTTGCATTTTCAGAATTGAGCGAGCTTAAAAAAACAAATTTTTTAAAAATCAAAAAAATTTCTACATTAAATCTCCTTTTAAAATATTTTTAGATTCATTTTGCTCTTCTTTTTGCTCTCCTTTCAATAAATTATCAATACAGGTAGTCAACAATTGAATAGAAAATTCAGTGTCTTCTGGTGAACCATCTAAATAAAATTATTTTTTTTAATACTATAAGGGATCTAGGCAACATAAAAAGTAAATTCCCGATTTAAAAAAACAGAATTCACAATCCAAACAATGTTGAGAATTTTTTTTAGTTTTAGGAATCGGATTAGTTTAATGAATCGAGTCGGTTAGATTTCTGATTTTTATTCTATGAACAACAAAACCTCGTTTTTAAATGTCCCTTTAAATCTGAAAAAATCTAAAGAGAGGTATTTAATTGGGGGATTTGTGGTTAGGCAGCTCCTTCCAAATTTAAGAAAAAAGTATTTAATTGATGTCTGACTTGGTGTTAACAAGAGAGCATTAAAAATCTGTCGCTACGAACCAATGATGGACGTTACACGGACAGGAAACTCAACCTTGCCTTTATTTTCTTGACCTTTTAGATCCCTGCCACGAACCAGGGATTACGCCGACCAGATTTCCGATTCCCGTAAATTAAGAATTTGTTTCTGCTACACTCTCCCCTCCCTTACCCCCAAATAATATTAAAATTTACCAGTAAATAAAATCAAGGAAGCCATTTCCGACAATTGATGGACTGTATGCTCAGTTAATTCATACAAAGATTTTCTTTCCCAAGGATAGCCTAAAGGGTCAGAAAGTAAAACATTTCTTCCATTGCGTGAAATTATTGAAAAGTCTTCGTTTAAGAGTAAAAATGTTGGAATTCCTTTAAATTATTTAGAAAAATTTTATGAAAATTAAACAAAGAAACAAATAAGTTCCCGTAAAGGTTGGGGTTTTTGCGGATTTTTCTCTCATTGTTCTTAATATATTTAGCTGTTTTTAAGCAGATAAAAAACCCAACCTCTTAAAAAAGTCCATCCCCATTTCAAAATTATTGTATATTAATTCACATCCCCTCTGCCCCCATTTTGGTATTATTTTATTCACCAAAACTTAAATAACCCATCCAAAAAAATAAAAATTTAAAAAAAACCTTGAACATCAAAAGCATTAGCCAAAGCTTTTTCAGATTTATAAGGTAAAGAAAGCCAAGGCATCACTTTAAAATGTTCTTTAAAAGAATCCTCAGAACGATCATAAGAACAAAAAATAATTTCAAAAGAAGGATGCGATTCTTTGATTTTTGGATATATTTCAGATAATTGTTTAGACATTTGTTTACTTGGAGGACACTAAGAATAGTTGAAAAATTTTTAAAAATTTTTAGTAAAATTTTGACAAAAGTCCGCAAAATCTTGCGGACCTATTATACTTTAATTTCTACTATATTATATCTATTATACTCCCCGAGACAAAAAGAAATATTTTTAAAAACCCATTCCCTTAGAAAAAAATTAAAATTCAAAGAATACCCATTTAGCACCAAAGAAAATTCCTTTAACTCCATTCTCAATTTTATCAAATTCAACATTTTCATAACTACCACCATCACCACAATTTTTTAACAGCTTCATTCCTTTCAAAAATTCACTTGAAGAAACAAATTGCCAAGGAAAGTTTTCACAATTTTGATCATCAATTAAAGAATTATAAGCTTGTGAAATTATTTTAAGTTCTGAACAGTCAAGTATAAAAAGTGAAGGAGCTGTGACAAAATTGAGTGATCTCAAGAGACGAGACTGTTTTTTGGGAAAAAATTTTTTTAGAAAATTTTAAAAAATTTTAGACGTCTGACCATGTAAAGAAGGTACTAGAAACGATAATAGTACAAAATTAAGTTTTTGTATTTTTTGCGGACACTTTTTGCGGATTTTTTAATTTACTTAAAAAACCTTTACAAATTTTTTCCGAATCTCTTGTAGAAAAATCTAGGTCATTACTTTAAAAATAAAAAATCCAAACCTTATACAAATAATTTTGTGAAGGAAAGTAGAATAATTCAAGATCATTAAATGAAAAAAGATTTCCTTCATTTAAATTAAATTCAATATCAACAACAATTACTTTAATTTCTGTAAAATTTAAAGAAACATTTTCTGTGCTACATTTTTTTCCAAGTCCAAAAAGCCTTTTTAATTTAGCCGGAGAACTTTAAAAAAATCAAAAAAAAATAATTATTAAATTTTTGGGGGTTGTTAAGACTGAATGGAGGGGAGGGGGGTTTTAAATGACATTTTTGCAGACAAGATTATTCAAAATTATTTTGTGATCGGTATCTTCTCGTTCAAAAATTTCATGTTTCCGTTTCCAATTTTTAACAGTCAATTCCGTTCCCGAGGGACTCCAAAAAGTTTGACTATTTCGGTAGCCTAAATTTTTTTATTTGGAACCGTCAAACTAGAAAACGTTAAAAGTAAAGACACAACTCTATTTATGTCTTTACTTTGTAGCTAAGAATTGAAAAGAATAACGGAAAGTCCCCAAAATTCCCAAAAATCCACAACACAAAATGTCCGAAAAAAACTCCCCCTTTCTCATTTCAGTCAACACAAATACCCCCTTTATTTAATTTTTGAAAAATCCACAAACCTTTTAGAAATTTTCTTTTTACCAACATCTTTATTTCTACTAAAAACAAGTCTTTCCAATGCTTGTAAAAACAAAGGATTTTGTTGATTTAAACTACTAAAAACATAAAATAATAAATAATTGCAAGATTTAATTAATTCTCCAAAAGAAAAAATTTCTTGTTTTGTTTGTTGTTGTAAGTTCTGTTTATTTGTTGTTGTTGATAAATGTTTGACAACAATGGCACGCTCAAAAGAAGAAATATTAAACATTTCTATTATTTAATAAGTAGCTAAAAATTAAAAAGGAATTAAAATATGGTTGAGTATTTACTCTCAACTTTAATTTAAAGGAAAAAAATATGTAAGCTTAACCCTTTTGAAAATTTGTTTAATTTCTTTAGAATCAACAGAAATAATTAAAAGTAAATGGAAAATGGCGATCCCCCCGCGAAGCGGGGGGCGATCCCCTTAATCCCGCAAGATCCACACGATATCCCATTAATCCCTACGTCTCTTTTTCCACTTTAATCCCCAAGACCCACCGATTAAAATTGTACAGATAAAAGATTTGAGTTAATCAAAAAGTTGTAGGTCTTCAGGGTAAATATTTGGGTCTTATGGATTGCCCCCTCACAAGTACCAAAAAAATAGATCTAGACATTAGGAAAAATTGAGGAAGAAAGATTAATTGTTTTTTTGAGAAAATTACCAAATAAATTTTTATTTCTTTTAAAGATTTTATAATAAAAATATAATTATTTTAACAAATTATAATTTAATCGTTCCCAACAAGAATTTGTATAATTTTCTTGGAATCAACAGAAAATATTAAAAGCATATGGAAAAGCTTATTTGGAATATAAATATTATAAAATTCATATTCAACAAATTTATAAAATTTTCCGTTTTCTTCTTTTAAAACCTCACCACCACCATTATCAACTTTCTTACATCCATCACAATTTTCTCCGCTACATTCTTTTCCTTCCTTAACATTTTTGCAGTGTTTAATAAATTTTTCTTCGTCTTTTATTATCTCCCCTCTCAATATTCCTTCTTAAATTTTGTTTTAAAAAATTTTAATTAATTTTTGGAAAAATAGCAAAGAAAATGGAGAAGAGGGTCCTGGGAATAACTTTTGGTCATAAATTACATAAGATAGGCAAGGGAAAGAATTTTATAGATCTCCAGGATCACGATTTTGGGATTAATGGGGCTCGAGAGATTTTATGTGATTCTGTCCCAAAATAATGAACATTTAAAAAAACTCTTTGAATGTGAGAATTAGGGTTGGGGGTTCTGGAAAGTCTTCGAATATCCGGAACCGAAACCAAAATTCTTAAGCAGTAAAAACACTCCGGTGACGGAGAAGTTCCTAGGAATAACTTTCAAGGTAGGAACGCCACTGAAGTGGATAATAGATAGTTTCTCCATTAGCGCCACAGACGGAAAAATTTAAATTTTGGAGGGCCAAGAAGCCCGATTTCTTCCTTTTTGGAATTTCCTTTCCGGAACATCCAACTCTAGTGGGGACACAAAAATTAAAAATTTTAACCTGTGTCGTCAAAATAAAATCCTTTAGGTTCAAATATCTTCAAATGATGATAAATAAATTCAAAAGTAGCATTTAAATATCCACCAAAAAGATAAAAATATTTTGTATAAAATTGAAGAGAAGGAGAACCATCAAAAAGTAAATTAATAATTTTTGGATTAAATATAGCTTGTTTAATTTTAATATTTTCAAAATAACATGAAGATAATTGTTCAAGCCAGTAACGAACAAAAAATAATTCTTCAATATTTTTTGGATAACGTTTTAATTGTAAATGGAGAATTTTTGGTGGTAATTTGTTTTTGTTATCTAATAAATATTTTTTTTAAAAATTTAAAGATTAAAGAAATTCGAAGGTTAAGATACTCCAAAATGTCTACTGCCCGAGTGCTTATAACTAGAGTCCGACATTTTACGTCCAAAAATCGAGAAAAAGGCTCCTATTTTAGGTTTTTATGTGTCAAAATAATCTATCAAGTTTTAAACTATGTAAATTTAGGATTTTTTGAATCCGACTAAACAAAAATAAAGTAAATTAAATGTAAGAAACAAATAAAAATTAAACCTTTATAATTAAACAAAATAAACAAATTCATAGCTTCATCAAATTCATCTTCATGACTTTCTTTAGGTTGATTAAGAAATAACGGAATACGTTGCTTTAATGCATCATTCCACTAAAAAAATAAAATTTTTTGGAAATTTAAAGCAAAAACCTTTGCTTTAATATCAGCATTTAATTGGAAATGTAAACTTTTAGATGAACATTTAACCTGATTACAAACATCTAAATTTAAAAATAATTTAATTATATAAACATATATTTTGCTAGGCTTAAGCAAAAAATCATTTTAGAAGGGTTTTAAAGTCCACTTCTTTCGTTTTTATGTTTCTGTGTGGGAGCTGAAGGTATAACTCACTGCCCCATTTTTTTAAAACTAAATTGTAATTTATTGCCCTATGGTTGTCAGTTTATTTTAAAATAACCGGACTCGAAAAAAGTAACTGATAATCTTCCAAGAACTGCAAGTCTTAATATGCTCACCCCTAAGTACTCCAAAAAACTCAACACTGAAGACACAAATTTTTAAGGGAATATCAAGAGTTTTAGAGTGACTAAGGGGGATAAATATCTCTATGAAGATAAGTACCAGGGCTGGGTGAAATCTAAAAATAAAAAAACGAAATGCGAAGATTTTCGCGCTAAAAAATGTGAAATATGCGAAATTAGCCCGGCCCTAAGTACCCAGTTCTTTATTTTAGAAACAATGGTGAATGTATTGGGCAGTGAGTTATACCCACTTATTTTTAGAAATTTTAAGTTTAAGGCTCGAATGTTTACAGCCCAAATAACTCACTGCCCATTTAACTACTGCCCAATTTACTTGTCAAAATCACACGCACCTCAACCACATCAAATCCATCGATATTCCCTCTTGATATTCCCCTTTCAAAATTTGTAGGTCAACTCTAAAATTCTACATATTTAAATCACTAAAAAACTCACAATATTTCCAATTAATCTCCAACGAAAAAACTTCCTTCCTAGCCAATTCTGTTTTGTAACGGTCAACAATTCCACAAAAAGATTTATTCGTTTGTTGAATAAAATTTAATTGGTTAAAATTCAGATATTTAAAAATATCAAGTTTAACTTCATTTGAAAGATTTTTCATTTTTTCCCTAAAATTTAAGAAAAACTATAAACTTGAAAAATAAACTAAGAAATTAATAAATTAAAATTTAAATATTTCTCTCTTCTTAAAGTTTTGGCGAAATGTTTTTAAATTTGAAAAGTCGTCTTCCCCCAGAATGTCCTATTACATTTCGTCCCACAGTCAAAAATATCCATTTAGTCACAAATGTGTTACAAATTTAACCGTTTTTGCCGGTATTTGAAATTTAAAACCTACATACACATAGTTCCAATTTTTTCATCTTTTCTTTATTTAATCATAAATTTTCTAGAGAAAATGAAAAATCTTTCAAATGAAGTTAAACTTGATATTTTTAAATATTTAAATTTTAACCAATTAAATGTTATTCAACAAACAAATAAATCTTTGAATGAAATTGTTGACCGTAGCAAGCCTGAATTGGCTAGGAAGGAGGTTTATTCTATGGAGATTGAATGGAAATATTGTAAGTTTTTTCTTAAAAAAATTTTTGAAAGAATTTTTCACATTTGACTAAAGAAAATTGTTTTCATAAAAAGTGTATATTTAATTAGGTTCAGACTTTTCTGGTTTACATAACTTTAAATCAGCACATTTCTGTTTCTTCTTGGGTTTAGTTAAAATCAAATTTCCAATCTCTTCCATTTAATTCTGTTCAAATTAAATTAGCCAAATACCGATATACCAAAGTTTAATTAACTTTGCGAGATTACGAAACGTTTCCTCTGGTTCCTTAGAGTTTATTATATCAGGATTCGACTGTATATCTTTTCTCTTAAATGCTATTATAGAATATTCCTAAATGTAATTTAACTTGTCAGAACAGGAAAAGGGAAAAGTAACTAAAAGTTGCTCAACTAAAATTTTGAACGTACCCCGAACCTGACAATTTTTTGGTAAAAACCCCGACCCGAGCCCCGAAGGCTCTAACCCGGGAAACCCCGACACTCCCGACCTCGAAGGCACGTGGTGCTACCCTAGTATAAATTTACATCTTTGCTTTTAACTAGGGATGGTAACTTTGGGCACTCCTCATTTTTAAATAAAGGAGAGAAACAAAATAAAATATATACAAATTTTATTTTTTTATTTGGTCTTTAGATGTTTGTAAACAAGTCAAATGTGAATCTAAAGGATGTCGTCTTAAATTAGATGAGGATATTAAAGCGAAGGTTTTTATTTTAAATATTTAAATCGGTAATTGACAAAAGCCCCCCCCCCCCCACCTAAATTCCTCATTTGACTTTTACTGGCCAGATTTTCTTTCCTCCTCAATTCACTTTATATTTCAATGCTCGAAAAGCTCATTTGAATGATATTGTACATAAACGGAAAAAATTTTTCCGATTGTGGTTTACGTGAAGTATAAGAGTACCGGTTGTTATTGGTGGAAAACTACGTATGGGGAAAAGAAAATATGCCATAAAGGAAATATGAGGTGAATTGAGGAGGGAAGAAAGTCTGGCAATTATGAACCAAACGAGGAAAAAGGGTATTTGAAGAAATTTTGGGGAAAATAAGGAGGGCAAAGTTAAATTTTTGAAAAACTTTTCTTTGTTATTTTTAGTGGAATGATGCGATAAAGAAACATATTCCTTTGTTTTTTAATCAGCCTGGAGACACTGAAGTCAATGAAAAATGTAATCATGGTGGTAATTGTTGTAGTCATTTCTACAATAACAAAAATAGGTCTGATATGGAAAAGTTTGGGAATAAATTGGATGAAGCTATTAATTTGTTTGTTTTGTTTAAAAATACAGGTTTTTGTTTTAAAAATATTTTTTAGTTAGGATAATTCCAATCCTTTTTTTTATATTTTTCGACAAATTTCTTTATTTTCAATTCGAATGAATTTTCTGACATTTTTTCTCTGGAAAAAATTCGGATTTCTTCCCTGTTAGTTAACATAAGCTCTTTCCGCACTCCTTTTCTTTTTATTGTGTTTCCAAAAATTTCGAAAATATGTACAAATGAAGAGGGAATAGGGGCACATTTACTACGCGTGTCTGGTGATTTCGGCAGAAGTGACGTAGGCAGTGGTTAAATGGGCAGTGAGTGATTTAGGCAGTGAGGTGAATTGGGCAGTCGTGATTTGGGCAGTAAACGTTTTTAAAAAAATATTTTCCACATAAAAACAATTTGAGTATCATCAGATTATGAGTGATTTAGGCAGTAAATTATTGTTTTTAAAAAATTATTAATGCTCACAAATTTAAAAGTTCATCTAAAATTGTAAATGATGAGCACAAGCTCGGATGTAAGCTATTGGTTCGCGATTGAAAAAATCTTGAGAAAGAGCCACTAAATTGTGATCTACTCGAGCAAAATTATGATTTACTCGATCACCTTGATCTACTTGATCAACCAACACTGACATTAAATCACAATAGTTATAAACATATTCCTGAAGAATAAAATTCGCTGCCCAAATGACGCATAATTATTTTTTCGTTGATACTCAAATTGTTTTTATGTGGAAAATTTTTTTAAAAAACGTTTACTGCCCAAATCACTCACTGCCCAATTCACTTCACTGCCTAAATCACTCGCTGCCCATTTAACCACTGCCTACGTCACTTCTGCCGAAATCACACAGCACCTTTACTACGAGCCCAGTCTACCGTTGAAAGATCCGACTTTCTTCAGTCTACTTATATAAGCAATAAGGTAGACTGGGAGAGAGCTGGAAAAAAGGGGGATGTACATACCTTTTAATTTTTCTTTAAAAATAGATGACGTTAAATCACCAAAAATTCTCCATTTACAATTAAAACGTTATCCAAAAAATATTGAAGAATTATTTTTTGTTCGTTACTGGCTTGAACAATTATCTTCATGTTATTTTGAAAATATTAAAATTAAACAAGCTATATTTAATCCAAAAATTATTAATTTACTTTTTGATGGTTCTCCTTCTCTTCAATTTTATACAAAATATTTTTATCTTTTTGGTGGATATTTAAATGCTACTTTTGAATTTATTTATCATCATTTGAAGATATTTGAACCTAAAGGATTTTATTTTGAAAATACGGAAAAGAAAATGAAGGGAGAAAAAACTATGGATTTTGAAACTTTTGTTAAACATACAGATTCTTTCTCGGATGATGAAGAAGAGGGAAATGAAGGGGAAAATAATAATAATGAGGAGGAGGAAGGTGAAGGAGGAGAACGTGCAAAAATTGTTGAATATATATTTGAGGGAATTGAAGATGTTGAACGACGTTATCATGTGCTTTTAGTATTTCCTATTGGCTCTAAAGAAATTGATCATATTTTTGTTAGTGGATAGGTTATATATTTAGGTAATTTGTTGTTATAGGAGGTAATTATAGTTTTGTTGTAATAAATAGAAAAATATTTTTTTTTGTTTTTTTAACGTATTCTTTTACATTATATTTTTTTAATTTTTAATGTTGATTCTGTGAATTTAATTTTCCCTCTGGGTCCATAACTTGATACTTGATTATTTTCTTGATCTTATATCAGGGAAGAATCAATGTCAGGAAAAATCAAGATCTGGATCCAGATTCAGGCCCCAATTTTTACCAAGAAACTAAAAGTTAAGTGAACGGGGACCCATAAAATGTAGAACAACTAAAGTATGGAGTTCAAATTGTTTGGGTTAAACAACCAAAAGTATTTCTGTTGTGGGCCTCTACAAATTTGTTGATTTTCTGGGTCTGCCACGTTTTTATTTCTAACTTTAAACGTGTACTTAAAATAATTTCTGAAGAAAATTACCTGACAATTAAAAAAATCAACTGAAAAAATAGCAATAAACCAACTAAAAAACCTTCTCTTATCTTTCTCTTTCTCTAACATTTTTATTAAAGACTAAGCCGTCATGAAACGACACATTCTGTTCTAGAATATTTTCAAGTCTGTCATTTTAGTATTTTTATTTTGTTGTCTCAAAAAATTTTTTCCCTGCCTTTTTAGTCATTTTCTCTGTCAGATTACACTATTAGATAAAATGGCAGTTGCTTTAAGAACATTCGCAAGTACTTCAAAAATTGGCTGGAGTAAATTGTTTATTCAACAAACTGTCAAAATGAGCACTGAAAATTTTCGAATTGAACGAGATACTTTTGGAGAATTAAAGTTTTTTTAAATTTTAATAATAATTTTTTATTAAATTTTTAGGGTACCCAATGATCGTTATTATGGTGCGCAGACTGCTCGGTAATTTTTAAATTTTGTATTGAGAGGTATTTAATTTTGTTGGGTATTCTATGTTCGATTTTTGGGGTTAATTTGTCATTTTTCTTTTAAAAATTCAAAATATTTTTAATTTAGATCAATGCAATTTTTCAAAATTGGAGGGCCAGAAGAACGCATGCCGCTACCTATTATTCGTGCTTTTGGTTATTTAAAGAAAGCTGCTGCTTCTGTCAATCAGGAATTTGGACTTGATTCTAAATTAGTTGTTGCTATTTGTCAGGCTGCAGGTTTTTAATTGAAAATATTTTTTTCGAAAATTTTTTTGTTTTTTAGATGAAGTGATTTCTGGTAAATTAGATGAACATTTCCCTTTGGTTGTTTGGCAAACTGGAAGTGGAACACAGTCTAATATGAATGTTAATGAAGTTATTGCAAATAGAGCTATTGAAATACTTGGGGGTGTTCTTGGATCGAAGGTTTTCTTCTTTTCTTGGAGAATTTCTAGTCTATTAAAGAACCCCCCCCCCTCCGAAATGGGGAAAAGGAAAAAATTTGGGGAGGGGATTGTGCAAAAAAGTGGATTTCTTGGCCTGCGGCCTTCGAAATTTTAAAAATTTTCGCCTTCGGCGCTAAAAATCAAATTTTTTTTTGGCGATTACGGCGCCACTCTCTTTGCGGACAGGCAGGACGTCAACTGGACATTTACCTGATTTTTAACCTTTAATTCTTTTTAAATCCGAGTCTCATTGGCTCGTATTCGGTATTTAAACATTTTAAATTTTATAAAAATTCTGAGTCCACATCTATGCATATTTCATTTTCAGTCTCCTGTTCATCCAAATGATCATGTTAATATGTCACAATCCTCAAATGACACGTTCCCTACTGCAATGCATGTAGCTACTGCACTAGAAATAAATGATCGACTTTTGCCTGCTTTGAAATATTTTCACGACGAATTGGAAAAGAAAGCTAAAGAATTTGAACATATTATTAAAATTGGTAGAACTCACACACAAGATGCTGTTCCTTTGACTCTGGGACAAGAATTTAGTGGTTATGTTGTTCAGGTTTTTTTTACTTTTTTAAGATTATTTCTAATAAAAAAATAATCTCATTTAAATTTTGTGGGACGACTTTCGAGTTTCTGAACCTATATTCTTAAGCGCCGCAGGCGAAAATGTCGATTAACTTCAGAATTTCAATCATATTAAAATTTCGTTAGGTTGCCAATGGAATCGAACGAATTAAGTCAACATTGCCTCGTTTATATGAATTGGCTGCTGGTGGAACTGCTGTTGGAACTGGATTAAATACACGAAAAGGATTTGCTGAAAAAATTGCTAGGTTTTTTAGATAATTTTATTTTTGTAAATGACATTTGAAAAGAATAAAACGTCTCTGTGGATTATTCCTTCGTGGTTTATTTTTGGTTTTCAGTAATCTTGCTCATAGAAAACCGCAGAATAGAATGGCTTTTCGTGTATCTAGGAAAAAATTGTCGTTTTTCAAAGACCAGACTGCTTTTGGGTTTTTTGAGCCTGGCCCAGTAATTTTTGTTGAAAAAATTTCTGGGTTATTTTTGAATATCTTTACATATTTGGGTTTTAAGCAACGTTTTTTCTGTGAAAATGTCTGCACAAACAGAGTTTTATTCCTTTTTTTCCCCTTTCTAGCAATAAACTTTTTTCAGTAAACTTTCCCAACTTACAAAACTTCCATTGGTTACAGCTCCAAATAAATTTGAAGCTTTAGCGGCACATGATGCTTTAGTTGAGGTTTTTTCTTTGTTTTTTTCAAAAATCTTTTAAAATTTATTTTTTAAAGGTTCATGGTGCCTTAAATGTTATTGCAACTTCTTTTATGAAAATAGCTAATGATATTCGGTTTTTGGGTTCTGGACCTCGTTGTGGATTGGGAGAATTGTCTTTGCCTGAAAATGAGCCGGGTTCTTCTATTATGCCTGGAAAAGTTAATCCAACACAATGTGAGGCTTTGACAATGATTGCTGCTCAAATTATGGGAAATCAAGTAAGGAGATTTTTCTAAATTTTTTTTGTGTATTATACTCTGCCATTATTGTTGTACATGCATTTTTAAAACTCCCATTTTCAAAATAAAAATAGCAGTCAAATTTAAAACACAATGGGTGTGTTGCCTGACAGTGGTGTTGGATCTCAAAGTTTTAAAAGGAGGGTAAATTTTCTTCCATCATTAATTATGGATATATATCAATTGGAAGATTTGTAAGACCTGAATTTTTCATAAACCTGAATTTTCCACGAGCACCAAGGAAAAGTGACTATTTTATTAAAAGAAAAAAATTTTTTTAATTAAAGGTAGCAGTAACAATTGGTGGTTCTAATGGACATTTTGAATTAAATGTATTTAAACCTTTAATTGTCCGTAATGTTTTACAATCAATTCGTTTATTATCTGATGGAGCAGAATCATTTACAAAAAATTGTGTTATTGGAATAATAGCAAATGAAGCAAATATTTCAAAAATTTTAGACGAATCTTTAATGTTAGTAACAGCATTAAATCCTCATATTGGTTATGATAATTCTGCTAAAATTGCTAAAACAGCTCATAAAAATGGGACAACATTAAAAGAAGAGGCAATAAAATCTGGATTATTAAATGCTGAACAATTTGATGAATGGGTTAAACCAAAAGAAATGATTGGACCAAAATAAATAATATAAATTTATATTTAGTTTATAAGAAATTTTGTGATTAAAATAAATATAGGTAATAAATAGAAGTTTTGAGGGGTTCGAAATAAATAAATTCCAAACTCAGATTTGGGTTCAGCACGAAGCAGTTTTTCCTTGTTTTTTCTAGGGACCAGTAAACTCCTCATTTACCGGAATTTTTAAAAATTTTTTGATAGCATTTTTAAATAATTATTTTAACATTTTTAATTTCTTTTAAAAATTAAGAATGTTAAATAATTAAAACGATCAAAATTTTATTTTTTAAATTAAAGCTTTTCTTGATAATAAAAAATTTATGTTAATAAAAAATTTGAATTAATTATTCATTGTAAAAGCATATAAAACATCAAAAATTCAAAACAATATTATGAGCATCCAAAGTTGATTATCTGATAAAAATTAATTTTTACTTTTTAAACATTATATAATCTTAATGGAAGAGACACCCGGGAGTTATGTAAGTCTAAATAAAACAAGGAAAGTAAATTTCTTCTAAGTTTTTAACGGGCCAAAAGCCTTAAAAACCCAAAAAAAAAATTCAAAAAATATCAGTTGTCCCTCCGATTTAAACAAAAAAAACCAATTTTTTAAATTAAAAAATTAACCATTTATTAATTTCTGCAATGACCGACTCCAATAAACGATTAGTTAAACATGGAAAGGTTGATTTTAGATTCTTCCATCCTTCATCTTTCTTTAAAAATTCCTCCCTGTTTGCCACAATATATTTAATACAAGCCTAAAAATATTACAATAAAAATATAAACCGTATTTCCTCTAATTGAATGCCCTTTCGGAAGGTGGTTGAAAAATAGAATGCCCGAGCATTCTATTAGAGGAAATACGGGAGTCTACCCCCCCCCCTCTACTAGACATTCGACTTTAAGATACAACCAATATTAGCTAATCTCAATTTAAGAAATTTTAGCAATCTAAGGAATACAATCTAAGATACACCTCATTATAAGGTTAGGTCCTGCCAAGAAGTGTTATTTTATCCGTAATAAATTAAAAATCTAATTTTCACCCCCCCCCCCCCAATATAAAAAATCATTCATTCCATTTCTTTATTAAACATAAAAATATTTATTACCTCTTCCAAAATTGAAGAACCATAAAGTTCAATAATCCTACAATATTGTACAAAATTATCCTTATCTGTTTAAATAAATAAAAAATTATTTTCCTCAAAACAATAGTTTACCAATTGTTGACGCCAGAAATTGTTCGCATTTAATTTTTAAATTGTTAATTTGATATTTGTGGGAAATTGCAAATAGATCAACACATAAGCCTTCCATCGTTGCTTAAAATTAATAAAATAATCATTTAATTAATAAAATAAGGATATTTAAATTGTTCTAAAAAGAATTGTGGTGTAACGGTTAAGACACTAGACATCACTTAATGGGGGACCTGGGGTTCTCAATAACTAACAGGTTTATTCGAATTCATTTTTGAGATTTTTTAACAATATTTAAGCGAACGATTTGCCACGAAAAGGGAAGTCAATTTTTATTTTTCCACACCAAAAATGTCTTATAGAAAATACTAATTTAAATAAAAATAAATATTAAAACAGTACATTTGGGAACATTGCCAGTATAACAAAATTCAAGCATTCCTTTAAAGGTTTCTGAAGAACAATCACTAATTTTTACAATTCCCTAAAATTTTAGAAAATTTTTTAAATTTAACTTTATGTTATTTAATTAAAAAATATCTTTAAACCTACAGTTTGAGCTTCAATTAATTCAGTTTGCTCAAACATTAAATTAAAAACTTCACTGTTTTCACTTAAAATACATCGATGGGTTTTTATTAACTCGCTTCCTATCTGAAAAGTTAAATAGGGGAAATTCTTGTTTTGTTTTCTTAAAATCCTCAGTAAATCTTAAAATTAAATAAAAAATTTAAAAGAAAATATTCCTTATTGCCTTCCAATTTCTTTATTTATTCCACTTGTCTGTAAAGCATTGAAGTAGTAAAAAGCTCTAACTACACATTCATCTTCATTTTTCAATCCAACTCTAATTAGTGAAATATAAACATCTTCAAAAATAAATTTAAAAATAAACAAATTATATCCTCCAAACAAATTTAAATAGGTATATACCAGGGGTGTGCCATTCCGCCTTCCGTCTTTCGCCAAAATTCCGCCTTTTTTGGACTTTCGCCTTTCGCCTTCCGTCTTTCGCTTTTTAAATTTACTTTCGCTATTTCGCCTTCCGCCTTTCGCTTTTTCGGGCGAAAGGCGAAATTTTTATACACCCCTAATGACGGCATGTGAGGAAAAGTTGGTAATTGGGAGAAGAAAAGAAAGGGAAAAACTGAGACGTGTGGGGATAAATATATATAATTTTCCTTTATTGCTAAGTTAAGTAATGGATGGTTGAGTGGTTAAGTTGCTAGACTTCAACTGGAGACTATTTTATTATTGCTAGGTTCGACTCCAAATTTAGGGACAAGATGTTAATTTATTATAAATAGAATAATTATGATTTTTCTTTGAAAGAATTATTTTTTTCTTTCGTAATTTTCAAAATTTTCGCCTACGGCGCAAAAAATGTAAAGATCTAGCTTAAGGATCCTCCAAAATTCTCAAAATTTTCGCCTGCGGCGCTGAAAAATGAAGAAATCTGGCTTAAGGGTCCTCCAAAATTTTCAAAAATTGCGCCTGCGGCGCAGAAAAGGGAATACTTTTAACTTAAGGGTCTTCCAAAATTTTCAAAATCTTCCCGTATCCTCTTAATCAAATCGTCCGATATCCTTTTTATTCCCTTTATATAACTCGATATGATTAGGCTTATAGGAGATTTTCCATGATCCACCAACACTTTTGAAATTATTCTAAAATACGGCTAAAAAAGAGGACATTGACTTCATAGCCTTTAGATACCCCGCAAATCCCTTGATATCCCCTATATCCGTCCAATACTAATAGGGATTGTAACACTCAAATGATGCTTTGATTTGCGACCAAAGCTTTGATTTGACCGATCTTTAGAGTTATATTATCATAGCGGAAAAATTTTAAAAAATTCCGCCTTCCGTCTTTCGCCTTTCGCCAAAATTCCGTCTTTTTTGGACTTTCGCCTTCCGTCTTTCGCTTTTTAAATTCACTTTCGCAATTTCGCCTTCCGCTTTTTAAAATCTGTTTCGGCACATCCCTGGTATATACAGCATCCCCCATTAAAAGATACCCCTTTTATGGCAAAAAATATTGGTACTTTTAATGTATCTTAAATATAGCTTAGACATCTCCAACATCTAATGCTCAACCAAAATTTAAAAACAGTATCTTAAATAGAGGTTATCTAATTTTAGGGGTACCTTATAAGTGTAATTTAAGAAAAAAGAATTTAAAAAATTATTTTAATTTCACCTCCAGGAGACACGCCATGGTAACCATTAGGGTATATTCGTAGTTTCCAGATGATAGAGGGTATTTTTGGACTGTAAAAGGCACAACCTAAAATTGAGAAAATATTTTTTTCTATAAAAAATTTTGGAATGTTGTGACTTATAGGGGGTTTTTGTTGGCTGGACCGATTTCGACAAATGAGGTGTCATTCGAAAGAGCTCGGCGAGCTGAGTCGATGACACTAAAATCAGCTCGAGATCTTGATTCTGAGCCAAGATAAACAGGTTCAAAATGGTCAACGTAAACCTATGGGGCGTGGGCGAGGCGCTTGTGTGTCTACGGTCGCTGGGTTCTGGGCTCGTAACATAATCCTATTCCTATCATCGACGAGTTGGGCATACTTGGCTTCCTCCGCACCTGCAAAAACTCTACGGGCGCCATAGGTAAAGAGCTAAAAGAAACGATCATAACTTTGTAAAATCAAGTCAGATTTCGTTGATTTTGGTGTCATTCGACTCAGCTCGAGGAGCTCTTTCGAATGAGCTATTATTTGCATTTTCGAATTTTTCATCCCAAAATGAGCTTACTCCCCCCTTCTCTTTTTCAAACTTCAGGGGTCTGTAACTCGGTCCCTGATTGTCGGATCGACTTCTTCCCCGCGCGATTGACTCAGCTCGCCGAGCTCTTTCGAATGACACCTCATTTGTCGAAATCGGTCCAGCCAACAAAAACCCCCTATAAGTCACAATCAGTGATGGAAAGGTTCCGGTTCCGGTTCCGGAACCGTCCGGTTCCAGAACCGGTTCCGGAAGTGGAACCGTGGAACCGGTAAAGTTCCGGAACCGGTTTGGAACCGGAACCGCGGAACCGGTAAAGGTCTGGAACCGATTTGGAACCGGTTCCAGAACCGGTTCCAAAGATACACCCCTAATGATGGCTAAAATCAGAGAAATGAGCAAAATATGGGAGTCGTGAGAAGAAAAGGAAGATAAAATTGAGCCGGGTAAAAAAGATTTTTTTCTTTTCTTTAATAATGATGTGTGGTTGACTGGATAGTGTGTTCTGTTTTAGTTTTGAGGACTTATATGGATATTAGGATCGAACCCGGACTTAATGAATGATTAATAAATTCTTTTTATTAATTCTATATGCTACGACTTCCAAATTTTTAAAAATTTTCGCCTGCGGCGCAAAAAAGGATGATTTTTGGAAAATAATAAAAAAATTTTTTTTAATTTTCGGCTGTGGTGCTGAAAATTGGAAGAAATCTCGCTTCTGGCCTTATAAAATTCTCAAAATTTTGCCTGCGGCGCTAATGTATTAAGTCCTGTTCTAAATAAGAATATCCTACTTCGGCTCCGGATTTGCAACTAAAATTTGATTAGTATTGGAGCTGGAACAAAAAAATGCCGAAACGGGAAATCTATCTCTTAATCCCTCATAATCCCTCAAACCTTTATACTCACGAATCTCTTTATCACTCCTTACGCTACTGATTTCCCTTAAATCACCCTTAATCAATTCAGAAGGCTTTAATAAAACTTATTTATATAAAAAAAATAATTTTTTTCATTAAAATAGCTAAAAAAATTTTGTCACTGGAACCGGTTCTGGTACCGGTTCCAGAACCGGAACCGGAACCGCCAAAGTTGAAAAAGCGGTTCCAGAACCGGAACCGGAACCGCCAAATTTAAAAAAGCGGTTCCAGAACCGGAACCGGAACCGCCAAAATTAATAAAGCGGTTCCGGAACCGGTTCCAGAGAAATTTTGGAAGTTTTCCATCACTGGTCACAATACCCAAATTTTGTTTTAAGTTTTATTTAAAAATTTTTGGACAGTGTTGCAAGACAAATGTTTGAGGTCATGATTTTGATACCGAGCGGGAAAATTATTTTCTATTTACTGAAAAAATATCTTTCTGTCAACTTTACAGTAATATTTAGACTCTCCACTTTTTTAAATCAAAATAATTAAATTGGTAATAGTGAAAGATCACTGGTCCTTGGAGAAAAAGTAAAGTGCTCTTTTGATATTTCGGTAATATTGAAGAGTATAGACCCCATTTTTTCTTCCCTATTTTCCCCCCTATATCTTTATAAAATGGTCAGACTTTTTCCTTTCTTCCATCCAATCTGCCTTTCTAATTTTTGCCTACAATCAAACAAAAAGGTTTATTTAATTTCATACAAGTGAAAGTACATGCAAAAAACAAGTAAAAAGGAGGATTATTTTTTGGTATTTAACAAGTATGAGTTTTGAGGAGACTCATTTTCTTAATTAAGGCAAAAATTAGAAAGGCAAATTGGATGGAAGAAAGGAAAAAGTCTGACCATTTTATAAAAATATAGGGGGGAAATTGGGAGGAAAAAAAGGGGTCTGTACTCTTCAATATTACCGATATTTCTTATGCAGATCGCGTAAATTGCATGGATTTTTTGCTTACGGACTGCAGAATGTGGCTGCGGATTTCTAAGATTTTTACGCGATTTTTCGTAATTTCACATTCGAACGAGCTCGTTGAGCCAAGTCGAATGACGCCAAAATAGACGAAATCTAACTTAATTTGACAAAATTATCACTCGGTCCTTGGACACTCAACTACCTACTGGAAAACTTGAAAAATATCGCAGAGCAGGGGGACCAACAAATTCAAAGAAAAAAATTAACAAAATCTAAACAAAAACCAACTAGACTTATAATCTCCACATCTCGTAAGTTTAGTGAGTTTGTTGATATTATTTATTTTCCAAACAATTTTTGAATTAATAACTTCTATCTAAATATAAAAATAAAAAAATTTGAATAATTTAAATTACATCAGTTGTGTCAGCAAACATTATTAATTGAAAATGTTGAAATAATTAAATACTATTTTTGTGTATTTTCTTAGAATTTAACAAAAAATTATATAAATATTTAAGTAGATTAGAATTGAGAATTTTAAAAATAATTGGAATGGGAAGTGAAGCTGGAAAATACTTTTAAGGGACAAGGAAAACTAAAAAATCTCTTTCGAGCAAAAATCTATTTAGAATTTTTAATACATAGAAAAACTTGACTTTTCATTACTCTGAGTACATCCCTGGGCCTGAGTAACCCCGGGATTGAGGGGGCATATACTTTGATGAGACACATAAAAGCTCAAAAGCTCACGCATTAAAGCTCATTTCATGTTTCGAAGATTTTTCAGTCTCGAAACAGCTCTGCTCCTGAACAAAAACCCCCTAATTTGTCCCATCCAAAAATCAGCCCAAAATTCCAAGAGTAAAAATACTTAATTCGTCCCACTATAAATTAAAAATGGAAATTTCGTCTTATCATCCAACTCATCTAAATCATCATTAACGCAAAATTTTGAGAATTTTGGAGAGCCAAGAAGCCAAATCCTAGCCAAGAAGGCGGTCTACAAGCTCATTTAGAGATTACTAGAATGATAGGGCAGACAATAATTTATTTTGAAATTTTTTAAAATCTCCAAAAAATTATTAAATTAAAAGAAAAAATAATAGAAATATAAATTTGAAAAGAAAAAACAAAAGCCGATAAATTCCTTTCTATGCCTTCTATATTATCTATAAAATAAATATACTTACACTATGCCAAAAATTAAATATACAAATTTCAAACGAATTCAAAATTTAAAATGTCTACAAGAGCGTAGTGCGACACTTGAGGACCGACTTTTGCGGACCGACCTTTGCGGACGGACATTTGCGGATTGCGGATAGACATTTACGGACCGACTTTTGCGGACGGACATTTGCGGATTGCGGACCGACTTTTGCGGATAGGACATTTGCGGACCGTTTTTGGGAAAAAAATTTAAAAAATTAAATTTAATTTTCAAAAACAAAAAAAGAATATTTAAGTTTATTTTAATATCTTTTCGATCTAACAAGTTAAACAAAGTTATGATCGTTTATTTTAGCTCCTTACCTATTGCATCCGTGGAGTTTTTACTGCTGCGGGGGAAGCCGGGCATGACCATGTCATCGATGATAGGAATAGGATTAAGTTACGAGCCCAGAACTCAGCGACCGTTGATCCCCGCGAGGCGCGTGCCGCAAAACCCTGCGCGAAGCGCACCGCCGCAAAACCCTGCGCGAAGCGCAGGGTTTTGCGGCACGCGCCTCGCCTAATCTCCATAGGTTTACGTTGACCATTTTGATAAAAAAGTTGCCTATCGAAAAGATATTAAAATAAACTTAATTATCTTTTTTCGTTTTTGAAAATTAAATTTAATTTTTTAAATTTTTTTCCCAAAAACGGTCCGCAAATGTCCTATCCGCAAAAGTCGGTCCGCAATCCGCAAATGTCCGTCCGCAAAAGTCGGTCCGTAAATGTCTATCCGCAATCCGCAAATGTCCGTCCGCAAATGTCGGTCCGCAAAAGTCGGTCCGCAAGTGTCGTACAATCTACAAGAGGAAAGATTACAATTTTTGTAATCTGTTAAATTCATTTTTAGGAATTTCTAAATACATAAATATTAAAAAAACCTTAAAGTTGGTTGTGTGATTAACTCTATAGTCAATTGGATAATAAAGTGGTAAATGTCCGGTTGGTGTCCTACATGTCTGCAAAGAGAATGCGCATTTTTCCTTCCTTTTCTTGCATTTTTTTCTGCAAGGAGTAAACGTTCTTCTATCACACAACATTTGACATTAATCTTTAGGATTTTCAGATGGATAAGAATTCAGATTTTCTTCCTTTTTAGCGCTTAGGCATTTTTGAAAATATAAGGTGCCAAAAGTATAGTAAATTAACTTTTTTATTGCCGCATATGAAAATTTTGAGTTTTTAAATGTCAAAGAATTGATACAATTTAAATTCAGAATTCATGAAAATTTTGTAAAAGTTAGCAACGGGCGCCGATCCCTGCCACTCCGATATATGTACATATTTCTCAATTTTATGAAACACCTTCCATCTAACACCTTCCCTATCAACTCAACTTTTGAGTGTTTTTCTGCTACAAATTAATTATTCAACTTTTCTTTTTATTTAAAAATTCCCTCCATTTTCCAGTAAAAATAAAAATTTTCAAGTTTTATTTTCCCAATTTTTGTCTTTTTATTTAAAGAAGCATTGAAGAAGATTAATTTTATTGAAGCGTCGAAAGGTCAAAACTGCCGCCATTTCCTTTTCCTTTGCTCTATTGTTTGTCACTTTTATAGTCAATTGCTTTTATCAAGCTCTTCATTTTTGGTAATAAAATAAAAGGAAAAACATGGAAAAATGGCAAAAGCAAATAAAAAAGCCTCCCCCTCCCCTTCCCCATTTTATTAGTAAAACTATCAAATTGCTCTTTATATGTATTCCCTAAAGTAGTTTTTGGAGGGAAATTCCATTTTATATATTAGCAAAGGTTTAAACTAGAAAATACCACAGAGAGGCTTTAAAAAATTAAATGTCAAAGTAAAAGGACAAAGTGAAGAAAACCTGTCGACACGATTCAATAGAAAACAAAGCCTAAGGGTTGTTATAAGCTGAAGCTGTCCTGGCCTGAGATTTGGTGGGTAGGGTTGCGAGGTTTTCGAAATGAGCAGACATTCGAAACAATTTTAAGGCTTTCTTTTCTACCGAATCGAACTTACAAGTAATTCTAGTCAAATATTCTTGCTTAACTCAATCCTTTTGGGGCCATTTAACAACTCTAGAGGTAAAGAGCGTGGTTCTAATTACTTAAGTATCTGCCAATAATAATCATTTATTTATTTTCAAACCATCATTCCAAAATAAGGATTAATTAAATTTAAATTTGTTGAAGACATTTGGTTATTTTGTTTTTTATTATTTAGTTCTTTTCTCCCTTCATTTATTTTATTATTATTATTTTTTTGTGTTTTTTCTTCTTCAGAAAATTCATCTCCTCCTCCCCTTCTCCCTCCCCCACCTTCACCACTTTTTATTGAAATTCTTTGTTTTTTGTTTTGATAACCAATATTATTTAAATGTCCTTCAATATCTTCATCTTCCTCATCTTCTTCATCGACTACTTTTTCCAAGTGAGCAGCTGCTTCTATACTCTTTTTATGCATACCTTTTTGAAAAAAAATTTTTAAATTTATTTTTGAATTAGTCGACATCACTTTAGATGTCGATACACTATTGGGCTGCAAAAGAATATTATCTTATAATGAGGATATTAAATATGTAGAAGTGTTGAAAAAGTAAGTAAAATGCCTAATTCGGTTTCAGAATTAAAAATTTTTTTATCCGGAACAGATTTTCCTGTTAAAAATCTGGGGACTCCGGACAACCAGATCCGGAAAATCCGGTCCGGGTTTCTATTAAATAGAAATATCCTTGGGTAATTTCCCTCACCCAATGGCCAGTTTTATTTTAAAAGAAAGTATCTAATTGTGTTTTGTGTGTATTTTTACCTAATAACCAAGGTGCAACAGATCCATCAGGATCGTTTTGACACTTTGTTATTGTTTCCGGTAGAGGTAGTTGATGTCTAACCATTGCACCATACAAGCCATATCTTTAATTGGGAGGATTTAAAAAATCCAAAAATATTTACTCTGCCATTGTTGTACACGGTCCCCAAGTTTTGTCAATCTTTCGACGTTTTGCTCTTCTATTTTGAAACCATACCTGCTTTTTAGAGGAATAAATATGTAGCATAATTTAAAATATATAAATATGTATAACCTGTATTCTGTCTTCGGAAAGTTTTGTTCTTTGAGAAAGTTCTTCCCTCATCGGAACGTTTGGATAACGCTGAACGGCAAAGAGACTTTCCAATTCAACTTAAAAAATAATTTTTATATCTGATCTCGTTATATGGTCCTGAATTCTGATAATGAGGTTATATCTTGCAAAGAGGATATTGCTTAGGCAGCCCCTCCCACCCAGATATCAACTAAATTTTAGAGAACTTAAATTGAGGTTGTTTATCTATTAGATGGGGATCTCACTTCTGCGACACTCTCCACATTAAAGACAGATTTTTTCAGCTCGAAAGGTGATATTTAAATAGGTAGAAGTTGACCCGAAATTTAACGACATTTTTCTCTACAAGAGAGGTGTCGTTTAAATGAAATCTACTCATTGTGTGCCTAACTGTATCTAAATTATTGTCTAAACTAATCTAAATACTTCAAATTTTAGTATGTTATTTTTAAATATCCAAGGGTATTTCTCCTAGATCCGACGACATTTCTCTAGATGTTCTCGTTACTATTCCTCAATATCTTTCTACTTACATATTTGTTCTTGAGAGAAAATTGTACGGTGTCTTCTCTTCCTTTTCTTTTTAACACAAATCCCCTGCGTTTCCTGTAAATTATTTGTTGTTAATTTATTAATGTGTTTTTTGACATCATTTGATGATTTTGTATATTTTTGTTGTGTTCTGGTACCAAATAAAATATTTTGGTTTGTTGAAGTTGTGGCTGTTGCTAATTGATTTGATCCGAAACAAGCAATATTATCCTCGTTGTTATAAATTGATTGTTGTTGGGGAGGGTAAAAATTTCGTAAAAATGGATTTCCGTTTCCATCTGTTAAAATTATTTATTAGTTTTTATTTGGGGGGGGGGTGAGGGGGTTTAAATGGGCGTTTAATTTTAGACTTTCGAAATTTTCGTTTTCATTATAAAATACAGTGGAATCCCTCATAACGACACTTATATGACAATAAATTTTTCATCGTAAGAAGGAAAGTGACATCGGAGGGAGTGTCGTTATTGAGAGATAAATTAATCAAAATAAAATAGTTTTAAAGAAATTACAGTTTTCCTCTCCCCCAACATTTCCACCTCCTCCCCCACCAAATAACAAACATCCAGCAGCATAATCTACAGCCCCATTAAATTCCTGCATTCCCGGCATTAATTCTAGCCCTTGAAAAAGGGCGTTATTTTGTTGTTGGTCAAGAAACGCTGATGATTGGCAATAAAGAGTTGATGAAGTTGTTGAGGGAAAGGGAAGAAAACAGCTACTATTAGTAGTTGCTGATGTTGTTGTTGAAGAGGAGGAGGAATTTTGGATTTGATTTGTATTGAGTGGCTTAATTAAATAGTCAAATTTATAGATAACCTTAAAATTAAGTAAGTATACCTTTATTTAAGTATATATACTTTTCTAAACTGTTTAGTCACTAGTTGGGGGAGTTTACCCTCATTATTATTATTATTATTATTATACCCCTTATTTAAATACATCCAACTTAAGATATCACTCCCTTCCCCCTCATAATGAGATTTTCTTTTCATTACTGTGTATTTATATAAAAATGTGATCTGCCTATAAAAAGATAAAGGAAATAAATAAAATAGAAATTTACGTCACAATTTGTCGCAACCAAGCCTAACAATTCATGTATGGCAAAAGGAGTACGGGCAGCAGCATAGCCATTAAGCATGAATTGCTGAGCTGCTACCATTGCTGCATCGTTTTGCTGCATTGAATTGTTTAAATTAAATTCTGATATTTAAAGAAATAAATATAAAAAACCATTAATTTATAAACCAATTAAAACCTCCGGAATGCTTTCCGGAATTTAACTAAATTACTAATTTATTCCAACAGAAAAATACTAAATATATACAGTCTGGTGCAAAAGTATATGGCCAGGGGTGTGTAAATTTTTATTTTTCTTCGCCTCGCTGTTAAACCGCAATATTTAAAAACTTTTTCTATCTCAATTATAGTATTTTTCCGAGCTTTAAAATGATGTCAAATTTATAAAAAAATATTTCAATTTCATAGAGTTACGATTTTTTAAATAAATTTACCCCTATTTTTGTTGGTGCAAAAGTTTACGACCAAAACTTTAAATCTCATTTTTTCCAAAAAATTACACATCTAATATTAAAATAATTTGTTTTTATTTTAACTTAGACATTCATAAATCAAAAATAATTTCAACTCCGGTGAAAAATGCCATTGTCTGAGCAAAAAAGTGGATCAAACTGATCGTACATTTCCAACTTTTCCACTACATTTCCAACTTTTACTGCATCTCCAACTTTTCGAAGAAATTTTTTTGAGGTCTGTAAAAAATATATGTGATTCTCCTCCAGATTCTACATACAATACAAAAAAATCATCCAAATCGGTCGAGATTCGACCGAGTTATGAATTTTTGAAAATCGAAAAAAACACGATTTTTTAACGAAAAGTTTTTAAATATTGCGGTTTAACAGCGAGGCAAAGAAAAATAAAAATTTACACACCCCTGGCCATATACTTTTGCACCAGACTGTATATAAAAACATATATTTAAATAATAATTACATTATTAACTTCAACTTCTGTTTGTTGCTCCTCTTGTCGGCCAACAATCAAAGATGAGGAATTTGTTGTTTCTCTGTTTATATTATGTGAAGTAGTAAAGTGAAATCTATTATTTGTTAACATTTTTGAAAAAAATTTTTCAGAAAAACAAATTTAATTTCCTTTCAAGTAAATATTTTTTTGTAAATATTTTTGAGGGGGTAATTTAATTTTAGGGGAATGATAGAAAAAATATTCTTTTAATTATCTTAAAAATTAAAAACTTTTTGGTTAACTTTAATTAATTAGATTGGCATTTATTTGGATATTAAAACCTCCTCCTTTTTGTTGATTAAAAAAAGGATTAAAATGGTCAAAGAAATAAGATATACTAAGAAAAGGGTTTATGCAGGGGACAGATTTTTATTAAAAATTCTTAATTATTTCAGTTGTCATTTAGCCGATTAATAATCACCTCTAATAATAAAAATAAAAATTTATAACAAAATTACAGTACAAAAAACGAAGAAATAAATTAACAAAAAAATTTAATAAAGCTACTAGATATTCATCCATTTAATGGACACAAGTAAATTGGCAAGAAAATATATAAATACTAAATTCATTCATCTTTTCCTCGATACAGTAAAAAAAGGGGGAGGGACTTGTGTAAAAAGAAAAACAGGCCTGAAAATTGAGGCAATTGAGAAGAAAAGAGGAGGTCGTCAAAACAAAAATGTTTTAGAAAATTAGCTAAATTTGGAAAAGAAAATATATAATTTTTTTGACTTTGCGGTAATTTGGAGGAGAGACCGGACATTTTTTAAAGAAAATTGTTTGGGAAATTTAATTGTATAACGGTTAAAAATAATTATTTTTTAAAATAAATTAGTTAAATTAATTTATTTTAATTCATCAGAAAATATAATTAAATTTTTAATTAAATATGTATATTTGACATATGTAAAATTATTCAAATATTTGTATACTTTATTTTCGCTAAAATTATTAAACTTGAATCTCTCACGGTTGACACTAGTTACGGATCGGTACTATCGGTACCATTGAGAGTAGTGTTCGGCAATGGTACCGATAGTACAGAAAAGTACCGATCCGTTACTAGTGTCAACCGTGCCAAACAGGGGTGAGCGCATTGCATTTTGCGTTTTTTGAGATTGTCTCTTGCGCTCACCCCTGATGCCGAACACGATTTGAGACTCCTCTGGCCACACTGTATTCTGGCAGAGATTCCATTTTATAGAACATTTTCTCTGATATGTGCTCAGTTCACAATGGTTATAGGCTTGAAAGAACATGTTTATTGTTAGTACATACTTGTAGGAAGTAGCCATATATCGTTTGTATGTCAGATATATATGATAAGCACAAAACCCTGTTATTAAACACACATCTTTTGTTAAATATTTTTTAAATTAAAATAAGTATTTTACATTATTTTTGAAATATCTATAAAGAAAAATTTTTCGAGAATGAAATAATAATGCCTCCTCACTCTAAAATAATGCCCCTCCCCCCACCACTCCTCTCTCTAAAAATAAAATTATATGTATTTAATATCCACATATCTTTATTAAAAATCCTGTAAAATAATTAATATTTAATTTTTGTCATCATTTTCCTTTTCTTTTTTTTTTGCTGTGATTAGATCAAATTAATTTTGTTTATTAAAATGAAGAGGGGTGGAGGGAGGAGAGAGGAAGGAGGGGAAGGGGGAGGAAGAGGAGGTAAATTTAGTGGGAGAAAACAAAATTGCCAAAATAAATTCCCGTCCACGCAATCATTTCTCTAAAAAATGCAACCTAATATTCTTCTTCTTCTCTTTTTCCCCTTAACCCCAACCTCCTAATCTGAAACCTACAACAAAATTAAACAGAAAAAAAACAATGGGAGAAAGCGAGAAATTGATGAAATAACCAAAAAAAAAGAATATTTTTAATTTTAATTATAAATAAATGTTTTTAGGTCATTAAGAAGATTTTAAAAGAATCCAAGTTATTTATTCGGAAAGATGTTGAGAAAAATTTGAAAATATTTTGGACAAAGACTTGACCCCAACAAGGGGTAATGAATGCTGTTCCCAACAAAAGGGAAAGTTGGTCAAAGAAAAACTTTTAGGAGCGGTATTTTGAGCGGTGGTACTTTGCTATTTTTGTGGGCATAATTTTAGAAAATTTAAATTATTGTTAATCAAGTTGATTTTGGTTGTAAAATTATTTTTTTAAAAGCGTTTACTTCCCAAATCACTCACTCGCCCAATTCACCACTACCTACCTAAATCACACGGCACCCTTTGTATATCAATATTCTACATATTGTTATTTAACAAAATTTAATTAAAAAAACATTTAAATTTTGTATTGACCTCGTCTTACTATTTTTAATTTTTCCCTTCTTTTCTCCCAATTTTTCAATTCCTTATTGTCATTTCCAAATAATGGGGAAACCAATTGCGCATGCCGTTGCATTTATTAAGAGGAAAATAATAATATAATGAAAGACATATCCACATAAAATTGTTGACCTTTAAGCTCTCTCGAGGACAAGAAGAAGATTAAAAATAAGGAAACAATAAAAAATAAAATTGAATATTTTTATATTTTAATTGTTAATTAATTGACTTCGAAAAATAAATTTACGAGCGGAGCTGTTTTGAAATTTCGATTTTCGAATTTTTGAGAAAATTTGATTTTTTGGCTTCAAAATTATCAAAATTTTTGTCTGCAGCGTTGAGAAAGGAAGGAACTTTGATCCTAAAAGTTCGAGCAAAAGTTCCAACGGAGACTTAACATGACAAAAATCTGCAAATTATTTAACAATTTTTTAATTTTTCTTTTTTTGATTTTTTTTTAATTTTCAATTTTTGAAGATTTTTTAGTGTCGAAACAGCTATGTCGACGAGATACGCCAAAAATATCAAAATCGATTATTTTCGACAATTTTTTACAATTTTGAAATTGTAGCCTAGCGGTAAAGTAAATAAATAAAAATGTAAAGTTTTTAGAGCTGCCCTTGGCCAATACTGAATCGGCAATACTGAATTGGCCGATTCAGTATTTGGGCTTTTTGGCCATAACTTTTTGTTAGATCAATATTATAGAAATCTTTATATATGAGTTAATAGGCCTCGGGGTGCTGCATCTTTTTCATAATTGGACTGCCCTGATCTGATCACTCTACAAAAAGTTATCACTGATAAATGACGTCACAGGCATAAAAAATCGGTTTTCACGCTGTAACTTTTTTTGAGATCATCAGATCTGATCGGACCAATTATGAAAAAAATGTCGAATCACGAGACCTTTCAATGATACGAGAATTATTCGAATCGGTCGAATATCAGGAAAGTTATGGCCATATACTGAATCGGCGATACTGAGTCGTCCCCTACCCAAATTTCTTGGACGGTAAAGCCCGTTTGGGTATAGCCGTTTGAGAATAGCCGTTTGGGTATGGCCGTTTGAGAATTGGCCGTTTCGGTCTATGGCCATAACTCTCTTTATATGTGTCCGATTCTGATAATTCTCATATCATTCGAAAGGTCTCGTAATGCGGCATCTTTTTCATAATTGGACCGATCTGATCTGATCATCACAAAAAAAGTTACAGACGAAAAACCGTTTTTTTCTGCTTGCGACATCGTTTATCAGTGATAACTTTTTGTTGAGTGATCAGATCAGATAAGTTCAATTATTAAAAAGATGAAGCACCTCGAGATCTATCGAAACATGTACAAATTTTTCTGAAAGATCAGCTACAACAAAAGTTATGGCCAAAAAACAGCTATACTCAAACGGCCAATTCCCAAACGGCCATTCTCAAACGGCTATTCTCAAACGTCCCCTACCCTTTCTTGGACACTTACTGTTTTTTTGTTTAATTTTTAAAAGTTTTTATTTTAAAATTTCTTTTTATTTAGTAAATGGAAACAAAAAAAGAAGTAGCATTCTCTTTAGATTCAGAATTTGCCCAAGAATTTATTCAAGAAAATCCAGATTTTGTTAATATTGTTTGCTCCTTGGCAACAAATCAAACATATTTAGAATTATTTAGTCAATTAATTTTGCAAGTAAATAAATCAATTGAATTAAATAGGAATAAACAAGAAGAAATTAAATTATGTCGGTTTGGGGATTTGGAATTAAATGAAAAAATAACGAGAAAGAGAATGAATTTGCCTTCTTGTTGCTATCCTTATTTTAAAGATTTTAATGGAATGGTTTGTTTGTTTTTTGTTGTTTTTTAATTTGTAATTGTAATACGGCGACAGAGTTTGAATTCTCTCATTAAATTAAATACACCCTAATAATTAGGATTTTGTAGGGGGTTTTTTGGAAACTAACTAGGGTTGCCGTTTTCGAATCGGGCCTCATTTTTCGGGTCATTTGTTTCGGCCCTCATTTTTATTGTGACGGACCGGTCGAGTTTTTTCGATCATTCAAACCGAACCGGGCCGGCAACCCTAATCCTAGCCAGCCCGAAGAAATGAACCGAAAAACTTTGGTTCTGTTTCGAACTAACAAAACCCCTTCAAGTTTATTCCCTCTCAATTCTAAATGTCCTCATTCTCATCTACATTTTTTTCCATTTCAAAGGTTTATATTCAAGTTTCTGAATGTATTTCCCTTGACACGTCTTCCCTAGTTGTTTCATATTAAGGCACTGCCCCTTGTTGAATTTTCATATAAACCTCAGGGGACATATAAACCTCTGACTTTCAACTTTCCCTTTGTTCTTATTTTCTGCCCTACAATTTCTTTGTTTTAACATATCCCTAAATTTCTCTTAAATTTTCTTTTATTTTAGTCTGCTGGTCTAAATGCCGAAGCTTTAGCAATTAAAGAACTTTCTGTTGATCCATTAATGGAGGAAGGGCGGCGATGTATTTTTTTTCAAGTTCAAAAAAAATTTTTTAATTTTTAATTTTCAGGGAATTATTATGAAATTAATTTGTTACGTATTTCTGTCTGTTCTTCACTTAAAGATGGAAAAATTGGAATTATTAATTTAGGGTTTTTTTTTCTTTTTTTAATTTTTTTCTAAATTTTTTTTAAAGAAAAGAAATTGTTATAAATAAATTAAATGCTGCGGGTGTTGAAATAACTAAAAGACAAAAACAGAAATGGATTGGTGAAATTGAACGTGCAAACAAACAAATTGCCAGAATTCGGTTTATTTTTCAGTTTATTTTCTTTATGGGTTTTATTTTATTTTTTTATTTTTTTTCCTTGTTCCAAAGAAATTGAATTGGGATATTTTGTCAAATTACAAATTTTAGAATTTTATGGGGCATAAGGAAAAAATGGTGACATTTTGTCCCAAGTTGTTGCAACTTCGCAGCGGGTTAATTGACAGACAGGCTATTATTTTTGAACAATAACCCTACAATAATTGACATTAAACTATTTATAAATAATTTTTAATTATTTTTGCAGTGCCCAGCCAATAAATACTTTTCTTCAAAAAAATTTTGATTATTCTACTGTCGATTGGGCTAGAATCTCTGCTAGTGATGTAAAAAGAAAAATTAATTTTCAAAAAAAAATATTTTTTCTTTTAAAGTTTAAAGGACTTCGTTCAATTTCCCAACTTCGCCAAAAATGGGATAACCAATTATGTCCAAATTTAAGCAAAACAAAATGGACACAAGAAGAAGATAAACAATTAATTGATTTGTCCAAAAAATTTTCTAATTGGAATTTTATATCTGAAAATATGGGAAATTCTCGATCGGCATTTCAATGCTTTCAACGATTTATTTATTTGAAACAAAATGGTGGAGAGCCAAAGTTTTTAGTTTTTAATTAAAAATATACAGTCATCGACATAAAGATAGGGGCAAGTGTAAATGAAATGAAAATTAACTATTTTTTAGTCAAAATATACGTTCTATATATCAATCGAGAGCTCTATTTGTATCTCAGTTTACATGTTTCTGCATTTTTCATGAAAATGAAAATTGGCCGAGATAATCCGGATCTACCGGATATACCAAATCCTATATCTTCGGAAAAATTTTTCGGAAAAAATTTAACAAACCCATTTGATAAAGCATATTTTTGTGAGTATTTCCCACAAAACCGCTTAGAAATATCTTTTTCCGGTCCAGAGATATAATTTTTTGAAGATGGCATTTTTCGCTTAAAAATTCTATTTTTTGCAAAAATAGACGAAAAATGCCATCTTCAAAAAATCATATCTCTGGACCGGAAAAAGATATTTCTAAGCGCTTTTGTGGGAAATACTCACAAAGATATTCTTTATCAAATGGGTTTGTTAAATTTTTTCCGAAAAATTTTTCTGAGGATATAGGATTTGGTATATCCGGTAGATCCGGATTATCTCGGCCAATTTTCATTTTCATGAAAAATGCAGAAACATGTAAACTGAGACACAAATAGAGCTCTCGATTGATATATAGAACGTATATTTTGACTAAAAAATAGTTAATTTTCATTTCATTTACACTTGCCCCTATCTTTATGTCGATGACTGTACATAGTGTAAACCAGTCCAAAAAAATTAGGGGGACAGAGGGATCATTATCGGCGCCGAATTCCCCCCTACTCCCTGGTTACGGCCTGGTGTAATCTTCCTACATATAGCGATTCCCCTCCTCCTCTTCACCTTTCTTCGTTCACTCAATTTTAGTCCCAGGATTCGAAAACAGACCGGATGTCTGAAATTTTAGTTTCGGATATTGGATCTGGATATCCGGGGGATACGCCAACCCTAGTTACGATAGGACTCCTCTTCCTCTTTTCATTTTCCTTCTTACGTTGATAAAATTAAGTGCCCGAGAGGTGTCGTTATATAAAGATTCCACTGGGTTTGTTATTGTCTTGGATACTAGATAATAAATAGTTAAAATTTTTAAATTTATTTTAGTCTTTGGAAGCCTAAAGAAGATAGAAAGTTGCTTAAATTAATTAAGTTGCATAGACTTGGAGATGAAATTCTTTGGGCTAAAAGTTTGTTTTTGTTTTAATTTGATGTTTTTCCCTTATACACTCAAACCTCATACCCCAAATTGGAGATAAACCTCAATTTAAGATACTTTTAAATGTGTATAAGCGATACCCTCTATTTAATATACTTTCATTATAAGGTACAAATTTTCATATGTTCAAGTCCTACCGTATTTTATTCTTTTTTCAATTTTTTAGTTGCTGGTTACATGCCTGGTAGAACTAAAATGAGTTGTGAATATCGTTATTCACGTACTTTAGCTGAAGAAATACATAGAGGTCGTTGGACTGAAATTGAAGATTTTGTTTGTTTTTTTCCTTTAAATTTTAATATTTAAAAAATTAAATTTAAGAAACTTTTGGAGGCTGTTGATAAATATGGAGCTAGAAATTGGATTAAGGTTTCTGAATGCGTTCAGGGTCGATCAGCTCTTCAATGTAGAAATAGGTTTTAAATCTAATTAAAAATGCTTTCTTTAAATGCTGTCCAAGCCCAAGGCCTTTAAATTCCTCTACCCTGAAATGTAAAAAAACACTGTCAAGTAGGATGTCACGGGTTACTCTGAAAGCTTTAACTTTTTCGACCCGACTTTTACATCAACTTTTGACATCCCTGCTGCCAGGTCCTTTAAACTTTAATGTCAAGTCACATCGAATTAGTGTTTGTCACAAACCTGAATTAGACACCACTTTATCACTTTAATTTAAAGATGGGTACATGTACTCGATCCTAAACGCCGTGACCGGCCATGGACATTGGAAGAGCACATAAGATTGTTTTATTTTATTCGTCTTTTTGGCCGTGATAAATGTGCTAAAATTGCAAAATTTCTGCCCGGAAGGAATAATATGGATGTTCATATGCGGATTAGATTTTTGATTAAATTACATATTGGGGTTTCTATTTTTTTATTTTTTTTTAAAAACAAACTCGTTATAAGATGCGTCCTTGGGCTAAATATCATACCTTATAATGAGGTAGAATTGTTGCTCTCAGATAGCACCTCCGCCCAATGTCCAATTAAATTTTAAAACCGTTCCTTAAATAGAGGTTTATTCAATATCGAGTGTACCTGGAGTATTTTATAATGAGATTCGACTAATTTACTTTTTAGAAAAATTCTGAAGAAAAATCTCCTGTTTTTCGTCATTTTGCCTACAATTATATTCATTATAAAACCCGCCGTAAAACTATTATGGATAACTTTGGCAAATATTTGAAGATTAAACAGAATGACAAAAAGACATTTATGGAAAAAAGACTTGGATTTGGTTCATTTATAGGTTTGAATTTTTGGAGAGAAGAATTTTTTTATTTTTTTAGAAAATAATATTAAAAAGTCACAATCTTCTGAACAAGTTAATGAATGGAGTGTTATTGGATCTGGTAGGTGGACTAGACTTCAACAAAGAAATCCGAATGAGCAGGATCACGAGGAAAGAAAAAAGGAACTTGGACTGCTTCCAGATGACCAACGTGCAGAGGTTCTTTTTAATTTTTAATAAAATCAGACAATGTAAGCCTATAAAAATATGGAATACATACCGCAAATGAATATGGACAAAATATATTCGAAAGAGCTCGTTGAGCTAGGTCAAACGACACCAAAATCTCTTGATTTAATCATTCTGAACAAAATTTTTTTTGTGCTGATACCTAGGGGGTAGGTCCATTTCAAAGCTGAAAATAGGTAAAAAGGGCTAGGTTTATGTTTTTTGCCTATTTTGAGCTGCTGTGCTGTCTGTATTTACAATTACAAAAATAATATTTAAAAGGTATTTTTATGGTTGGAAAAATCTGATGCTAGATTAGAAGCTGAACAAGAATGTGAAAAACAAATACCCGAAGATCCTGAACTTGCTGTAAAATTTTATGAAAAAATGTTTACTAAAGAGAGAATTGAAGAATTATTTAAGTTAATTGAAGAATTAATTCCGCCAAAACAAAAGTTTTTTTCTTAAAATTTATTTGTAATTTTATTTCTTTTTTTTAAAGGGATATTACTTATTTTGTAAATCAGCAAAATCGTTGTAAGAGTGTTGGGCGGTCTAAAAGTCTTGTTTCTCGTTGCAAAAGTGTTGGGGCTATAAAACTGGAGCCCGGGAAAAATGAAAAAGATGAGGAGAAAGAAGAAAGTTCGGCAAAAAAGAAGACAAAGGAAGTAGTAATTAAAGAAAGTTTGAAAGAAAAGAAGAGAAATATTATTGGAAGAATTAATGAAAAAAGGAAGATTAAATCAACGAAGAATACTAAAAAAGAAGAAAAGATAAATAAAAATTTAATTGAATTAGAAGAAGAGGAAAA
The DNA here is from genome assembly GCA_036172955.1 of Meloidogyne arenaria. Classification (NCBI taxonomy): domain Eukaryota; kingdom Metazoa; phylum Nematoda; class Chromadorea; order Rhabditida; family Meloidogynidae; genus Meloidogyne; species Meloidogyne arenaria. The sequence goes on along the minus strand of JARQAB010000012.1, from coordinate 5,434,630 downwards.
GGAAAATAAAAAAGTAAAAAAAGAAATAATTTTAGTTGGAAACAATCAAAGAAAAGCAAAAGTTAAGGCAAAAGAACGTATTGAAAATGATACTAAAGTTTTAAATAAAACAAAGTCTTTAATTAATATTGGAGGAAAGAGACGCAAACTTGAATGCTAAGCTTGAAAAAAAAAGAAGAAGATTAGTATTTGGGTCTTTCTATAATCTGGTTAGTTATATATTTATTAAATATTCTGATTCTCTTATTCCGGTTATATTTTTTATAGTTATTCTGGTTATATATTAAGTATTTGTCCTGATACTCTATATCTACAATGTGTTAAGAAATTATAAATCCACCTAATTTTTTTCAATCTTTCAAGGATCCCATTGACCATTTAACCTGAAATTTTTATAGGACATTTATATTAGACATCTAAAAAATCTAAAAAAATCTTTACCCAATCGGTTTTTATGGAGTTTTTTCCTCAAAAATGGGTGTTAAGAAATAAATTATAAGTAACTCCATTTGGAAAATTTTTTGATTTTCATATTTGACATTGTTGTTAACTCGTTTCCCAGAACAGATTCTCCACAAAGTAGAAAAGGATTAAATTTGAAATGCTAATAATGAGCATTTTTAGGGCATTTTGTTGTATTTGAATTTTCTAATTTTCATCTCCGGTAGAAAATTCTTACATATTTGAACTCAGTTCGGCGAGACGAATCGAATGGTATATATTTTGAGTTCCGATCTCGGTGGACCTATACTTACAGTACAGCCCTTATACATATGTATAATTTCCTATAAAAATTTCAGATTGATTTTTAAATGGGAACCTTGAAAGACTGAAAAGAACAGGTGAAGTTATAATTTCTTAGCACACTGTATCAGGGATGGGAGGGTCGAATTTCGGATCGGATTTTAAAAATTTTTCTTCAGACCGAGTTTTGGGTTCAAAAAAGACCGGGTTTCGGTTCTCGGGTTTCGGATAACCCGGCCCATCCCTGATATTTATTGTATTTTATGTTTTTTGTTGTATTTTCTCTTTATTCTGTTTTCCGGAAAATAAGTATTTATTTTATCTCTTTTATTTTCTATTCCGGAAATTACTTTGTGTTTCTGCTTTAAAAATGTTTCCGGAAAAACGTTTTTATGTTTTTTTGTGGTTGGTTCGGTGTATCATATTTAAATTATTGTATTTATAAATATTGGATTTTTTTAAATTTTTTTGTTTGGAATGAATTAATAATTTAATTCTTAAAATTACCTAAATGTATTTACATATTTTTAATCAACTAATTTTTATCTATTTTTGTTTTAGCAATCCAAATTGAGTACTTTGATGTTTCCGCTGGGCGAACACCATCCAAACCGTCATATAATGCTGACCTGCTTATTTATACGTGTACTTTATACGTATTCTATTTGCGTGTATTTAATTACGTTTTGATAGAAATTGCTTCTTAATATTGATTTATAAATATAAATCGAAAGAAAATTATTTCCAGCTTTATTTTATCCTTAGTAGCTGAGAAAAAAAAAAAAAAATTAAATAAATAGTAGCTGAGAAAATAAATAATTTTAAAATAACTTTTCAGTCTACTCAATCTGTTAATTTTTCGAATAAATGGGAATTTTATTAAATTTAGTGGTTAATGTTTAGCCAGTGTTTATTTCACTTTATATCTCTCCGTTATTGACAAAAATTAATTTTGTCTGAAATATTTTATAGTTTGAGTGAAACTTCGATTAAGCTTAATAACTATAATTTAAATTGAAACAATATGGCTATGGTTTAAATTTAATATTTTCTAACTCAATGAAATCAGACTAAAAACTTAAAAGTTATGACCATTTATTTTAATCTCTTGCACCAGACAAAAAGACTACCCAACGAGCGTTAATCTTCATTTTTTGGGATTGGATCCCCGCATCTAAAAATAAGCGGGAGTCCGTCCCCCACCAATCTAATGATTTTCATATAACTTCCCTTATGATGAATAATAATTTTCTTTTTAACATTTATTTTTCTGGGGTCAACCCTGAAGACCTACACCCTGAAGACCTACTGACCCTGAAGACCTACACCCTGAAGACCTACAACTTTTTGATCAACTCAAATTACTTATTTTTTTTCTTTACAAGTTTAATAAGAGATCCTCTTCATCCTGATAAATCCCTCTATCCATTTTAATACTCAAAATCCTCGATATCCCCCTTAATCCCTCTTAGTTCCTCTTTACCTCCTTTAAATCCCCAGATTAGACTTGTAAAGAAGTAAAAAGTAAAAATTGTGTTGATCAAAATGTTGTAGGTCTTCAGGGTAAATAGGTCTTTAGGGTGTAGGTCTTCAGGGTCAGTAGGTCTTCAGGGTGTAGGTCTTCAGGGGTGGAAGTAGTTAGTCATACGTACTTATTCCATTTTTTACCGCACTTTCCTAAAGGTTTAGGCTTGTCTGGGTGCCCCGCCCCTTTTTCTTTGATATTTGCCACCAGACCTGTGCCTGTGGGGGGGGTCCGCAAAATTTTCAAAGGGATTTGAAGGGGTCTGGGGGAGGGGTCTGAAAAATACAAGGGGGTTTCCTTTGATCTTGCCGACAATCCTCAAGGTGTGAAAATTCACACCTTTTTGTTTCTTTGATTTCGCCGACAAATTCCAAGGTGTGAAAGTTCACACCTTTTTGTTTCTTTGATCTCGCCGACAGACACAACTTATTCCATTTCTTACCACACTAGGAGTGCGGTAACTCGTCGAGGTGTGAAATTTCACACCTTTTTGTTTTCTTTGATATTGCCGACAAAACCAATTTGTTCCAAAATGTTGGGGGAGGGGTCCGACGAAACCAAAATCGACAATTTTAAGGTGTTAATTTTAAGTAATTTTAAGGACAATTTTAAGATTGACCGTTAAATTATTAAAAATTTTCAAACAAAAAATTAAGCATTCAAAGTTTATTTAAGTGAATTTAATTAAAAAAAAGCATTGTTTTGTATTTTACTTAATAAATTAATTAAAAAATTAAACCAATTTTGTTTTTTTTTGATATCAAAAGTATTTTTCGAAGTTAACTTTGAAACAAAAATTTGAAAGATAAAAAAATTGGTTTATTTTTCATTTATTATAAATGAAAATTGGGGAAAATTTTTAAAAAGATTATTAGTTAATTAAAAAAAATTTTTTTTCAAAATATTAAAAAATTTTCAATTAAAAAATTTTTCTATTTTTCATAAATTTTCTATTTTTCAATTTTTCAAAAAAAATTTTTTACAATAGTAAAAGAAAATTTTTTTAATTCTTCAAAAAGTATTTTTTTTAAAAAAAAAAGAAAAATTTTTAATATTTCAAAAAATTGGTTTAAATTAAAAAAAATATTATTTTAATTTGAAAAAAATATTTTGATGTGGTGGTAGTGGTATTTGAAAAAATTAAAAAAATTTTTATTAAAAAAGATTGTTTTTTTTTTAATAAATCCAAAAATTCCTTGATTTAAAATTCACTTTCCTCGTGTATCTCTTCCTTGTTTTTGAAAAGATACCCACACTGTGAAACATCAAAAGGACCTTGCTTTGTCTTATAACGTAGATCAGCTATATCTTTAAATAAAAAAAAATCTTTAATTTATTAAAAAAATTTTTTTAATATTAAAAAAAATTTTTTATAGAAAAAATATTTAATATTTTTATTTAAAAAATTTTTAATGTATAAATAAAAATTTAAAAAAAATATTTTTATAAAAATATTTTTATAAAAAATAAAATTTTTATAAAAATATAAAAATTTTTTATAGAAAATTTTTTTATTTTCCAAAAATTTTAATTCAAAAATTTTTTAATATTATAAAATTTTTAATATTTGAAAATTTTAAAGTTTACTTGTATCTAAATTGTTTAGTATATTAAATATGTGCATAATGTCCTCATGAAAGATTATGTGTTGTCTTTTAAGCAAATTCATTTTTGAATCAACATCTTTCAAAATAATTTCTTTATCTGGAAAAATTTTAGCTTCGTTGATGACAAACTTCCCAACTACTGAGTGCTCTTTCCCTGTGACTTTTTTGAGTTGTTTTAAGCGGAGGCATTTATTCAGAATTTTGGTTATTATTGTATTTACTTAAAAATTAAAAAATTTTTTTTTATTTAAAATAATTACCGTTTTTATAGTTTAGATTTATTTTAAAATTTTTATGAATGTATTTGAGAATAAACTGTTTTGAACCGCCAGAAATGCCAGAAAAATTTAATGCATGAAAAATCATCTATAAAATATGATTGAATTTTAAAAACTTAAAATTTATTACTTTTAAATAATTTAAAATATTAATTTTTAAAAAATTGAAATGTTTAATAATTTTGAAATGCCAGAAAAATTTAATGCAAATTGAAATGTTTAATAATTTTGATTAAATCCTAAAAATTAAAAGTTTAAATTTAATACTTTTTTGAATGAGATTTTTTTAGTTTCGTCTTTGAAATTGCAATTTTGATTCGGAGTCATCATAAATATCTTGAAAAAAATTAAATTTAATTAAAAATTTATATTAATTTTATTAGTTTATATTTATATTAATTTATAAATTAAATAATCAATTTTTCATGAAATTAATTAAAATTAATAAAAATAAATAAATGAATGTAAAAATGAAAAAAATTCCATTGAATAATAAAAGAAAGTGAATCTAAAAATAAAAACTTATATTAAGTAAAAAGAAGAAAAAGATGTAAAAAATTTTTAAAAAAAAATATGCCTCACTATAAAAGATAATTAATTTACTAGAAGTTAATTTAAGTTTTATATTAATTTATATATTAAATAATCAAATTTTCATGAAATTAATTAAAATCAATAAAAATAAATAAGTGAATCTAAAAAAAAATCTATTGAATAAAAAAAAATGAATTTAAAAATAAAAAATTCTTTTAAATAAATAGAAGAAAATTAATGCAAAAATTAAAAAAAATTTTTTAAATTGTATTGTATTGACTAAAGAAAATATAAATAATATTTTTAAATTTTAGATACTAATGAAAGAATTGTATTCCCTCCCGATAGGGATATAAAATTTATTTTTCCAGCCTTCGGACCGCCTTTGTCTAAGATATGCACGCGACAAAGACGGTCCGAAGGCTGGAAAAATAAATTTTATATCCCTAGAGAATTATTTTCCAAAATTTTTTATTTCCGCGGTTTTTTCTTTGTGTTCATATTTCATGAAAAAATTTTTAAATTATTTATATAAATAATTTATCTAAATCTCTAATCTTTTAAAAAATTTTCCCCAAAATAAAATGTTTGAAAAAAAACAATAAAAACTAGAGAGAAAATAAAGGGAAGATGAATTAAATGAATAACTAAATTAAAAGAAGCAAAAAAAAATAATTAAAAATGAGATTGAATGAAATGAAAAATGAAATTAAAAAATTTAATAAATTTTCTTTTTCAAAAATTCAATATATAAATACCTTTAAATTTAACCCAAAACAAGCAAAATCAAAGCCTGGTTCAACAGTTCCATTTTTCAACATTCTAGTACTAAAAACAGATGATCCACTTAAAGTCGTTGCAGCAAATTCATAACATCTACCATGTAATATAACGAAGTAAACCTTAAAAAAGAAAATATTTTTCTGATTAAAAAATAATAAATTACTTCACAAATCTGTCCATTTTTGACTGGAACAATAGCTTGTTCACTTCTTCCATGTTGATCCTCAGATTGAACAGAAATTTGACATTTTCTATAAAATAGTATATTTAATTTATTTAAAAATAAATAAACAGACCCTGTATGTGATTCATTCTCTGAGGCAAGACTGACTTTGACAAGGAAACGTGAACTTAAATTAATTGAAAGTTTACAAAAAAAATATTTATTTTTTCACCTTTCAAAGTCAGGCTTTACAACCAAATCATTTGGAGACCAAGGTTGTTTGGGGTATAAAACTTCTAACTGAAAATATTAAATATTTATTTATGAAATAAAAAAGGTGCGAAAAAATGATATAGAATGATAAATTAATAGTTTTAAATAAATAGTTTTTAAAAATATTTTTTCTTTTAAAGTTTAAAGGACTTCGTTCAATTTCCCAACTTCGCCAAAAATGGGATAACCAATTATGTCCAAATTTAAGCAAAACAAAATGGACACAAGAAGAAGATAAACAATTAATTGATTTGTCCAAAAAATTTTCTAATTGGAATTTTATATCTGAAAATATGGGAAATTCTCGATCGGCATTTCAATGCTTTCAACGATTTATTTATTTGAAACAAAATGGTGGAGAGCCAAAGTTTTTAGTTTTTAATTAAAAATATACAGTCATCGACATAAAGATAGGGGCAAGTGTAAATGAAATGAAAATTAACTATTTTTTAGTCAAAATATACGTTCTATATATCAATCGAGAGCTCTATTTGTATCTCAGTTTACATGTTTCTGCATTTTTCATGAAAATGAAAATTGGCCGAGATAATCCGGATCTACCGGATATACCAAATCCTATATCTTCGGAAAAATTTTTCGGAAAAAATTTAACAAACCCATTTGATAAAGCATATTTTTGTGAGTATTTCCCACAAAACCGCTTAGAAATATCTTTTTCCGGACCAGAGATATGATTTTTTGAAAATGGCATTTTTCGCTTAAAAATTCTATTTTTTGCAAAAATAGACGAAAAATGCCATCTTCAAAAAATCATATCTCTGGACCGGAAAAAGATATTTCTAAGCGCTTTTGTGGGAAATACTCACAAAGATATTCTTTATCAAATGGGTTTGTTAAATTTTTTCCGAAAAATTTTTCTGAGGATATAGGATTTGGTATATCCGGTAGATCCGGATTATCTCGGCCAATTTTCATTTTCATGAAAAATGCAGAAACATGTAAACTGAGACACAAATAGAGCTCTCGATTGATATATAGAACGTATATTTTGACTAAAAAATAGTTAATTTTCATTTCATTTACACTTGCCCCTATCTTTATGTCGATGACTGTACATAGTGTAAACCAGTCCAAAAAAATTAGGGGGACAGAGGGATCATTATCGGCGCCGAATTCCCCCCTACTCCCTGGTTACGGCCTGGTGTAATCTTCCTACATATAGCGATTCCCCTCCTCCTCTTCACCTTTCTTCGTTCACTCAATTTTAGTCCCAGGATTCGAAAACAGACCGGATGTCTGAAATTTTAGTTTCGGATATTGGATCTGGATATCCGGGGGATACGCCAACCCTAGTTACGATAGGACTCCTCTTCCTCTTTTCATTTTCCTTCTTACGTTGATAAAATTAAGTGCCCGAGAGGTGTCGTTATATAAAGATTCCACTGGGTTTGTTATTGTCTTGGATACTAGATAATAAATAGTTAAAATTTTTAAATTTATTTTAGTCTTTGGAAGCCTAAAGAAGATAGAAAGTTGCTTAAATTAATTAAGTTGCATAGACTTGGAGATGAAATTCTTTGGGCTAAAAGTTTGTTTTTGTTTTAATTTGATGTTTTTCCCTTATACACTCAAACCTCATACCCCAAATTGGAGATAAACCTCAATTTAAGATACTTTTAAATGTGTATAAGCGATACCCTCTATTTAATATACTTTCATTATAAGGTACAAATTTTCATATGTTCAAGTCCTACCGTATTTTATTCTTTTTTCAATTTTTTAGTTGCTGGTTACATGCCTGGTAGAACTAAAATGAGTTGTGAATATCGTTATTCACGTACTTTAGCTGAAGAAATACATAGAGGTCGTTGGACTGAAATTGAAGATTTTGTTTGTTTTTTTCCTTTAAATTTTAATATTTAAAAAATTAAATTTAAGAAACTTTTGGAGGCTGTTGATAAATATGGAGCTAGAAATTGGATTAAGGTTTCTGAATGCGTTCAGGGTCGATCAGCTCTTCAATGTAGAAATAGGTTTTAAATCTAATTAAAAATGCTTTCTTTAAATGCTGTCCAAGCCCAAGGCCTTTAAATTCCTCTACCCTGAAATGTAAAAAAACACTGTCAAGTAGGATGTCACGGGTTACTCTGAAAGCTTTAACTTTTTCGACCCGACTTTTACATCAACTTTTGACATCCCTGCTGCCAGGTCCTTTAAACTTTAATGTCAAGTCACATCGAATTAGTGTTTGTCACAAACCTGAATTAGACACCACTTTATCACTTTAATTTAAAGATGGGTACATGTACTCGATCCTAAACGCCGTGACCGGCCATGGACATTGGAAGAGCACATAAGATTGTTTTATTTTATTCGTCTTTTTGGCCGTGATAAATGTGCTAAAATTGCAAAATTTCTGCCCGGAAGGAATAATATGGATGTTCATATGCGGATTAGATTTTTGATTAAATTACATATTGGGGTTTCTATTTTTTTATTTTTTTTTAAAAACAAACTCGTTATAAGATGCGTCCTTGGGCTAAATATCATACCTTATAATGAGGTAGAATTGTTGCTCTCAGATAGCACCTCCGCCCAATGTCCAATTAAATTTTAAAACCGTTCCTTAAATAGAGGTTTATTCAATATCGAGTGTACCTGGAGTATTTTATAATGAGATTCGACTAATTTACTTTTTAGAAAAATTCTGAAGAAAAATCTCCTGTTTTTCGTCATTTTGCCTACAATTATATTCATTATAAAACCCGCCGTAAAACTATTATGGATAACTTTGGCAAATATTTGAAGATTAAACAGAATGACAAAAAGACATTTATGGAAAAAAGACTTGGATTTGGTTCATTTATAGGTTTGAATTTTTGGAGAGAAGAATTTTTTTATTTTTTTAGAAAATAATATTAAAAAGTCACAATCTTCTGAACAAGTTAATGAATGGAGTGTTATTGGATCTGGTAGGTGGACTAGACTTCAACAAAGAAATCCGAATGAGCAGGATCACGAGGAAAGAAAAAAGGAACTTGGACTGCTTCCAGATGACCAACGTGCAGAGGTTCTTTTTAATTTTTAATAAAATCAGACAATGTAAGCCTATAAAAATATGGAATACATACCGCAAATGAATATGGACAAAATATATTCGAAAGAGCTCGTTGAGCTAGGTCAAACGACACCAAAATCTCTTGATTTAATCATTCTGAACAAAATTTTTTTTGTGCTGATACCTAGGGGGTAGGTCCATTTCAAAGCTGAAAATAGGTAAAAAGGGCTAGGTTTATGTTTTTTGCCTATTTTGAGCTGCTGTGCTGTCTGTATTTACAATTACAAAAATAATATTTAAAAGGTATTTTTATGGTTGGAAAAATCTGATGCTAGATTAGAAGCTGAACAAGAATGTGAAAAACAAATACCCGAAGATCCTGAACTTGCTGTAAAATTTTATGAAAAAATGTTTACTAAAGAGAGAATTGAAGAATTATTTAAGTTAATTGAAGAATTAATTCCGCCAAAACAAAAGTTTTTTTCTTAAAATTTATTTGTAATTTTATTTCTTTTTTTTAAAGGGATATTACTTATTTTGTAAATCAGCAAAATCGTTGTAAGAGTGTTGGGCGGTCTAAAAGTCTTGTTTCTCGTTGCAAAAGTGTTGGGGCTATAAAACTGGAGCCCGGGAAAAATGAAAAAGATGAGGAGAAAGAAGAAAGTTCGGCAAAAAAGAAGACAAAGGAAGTAGTAATTAAAGAAAGTTTGAAAGAAAAGAAGAGAAATATTATTGGAAGAATTAATGAAAAAAGGAAGATTAAATCAACGAAGAATACTAAAAAAGAAGAAAAGATAAATAAAAATTTAATTGAATTAGAAGAAGAGGAAAAGGAAAATAAAAAAGTAAAAAAAGAAATAATTTTAGTTGGAAACAATCAAAGAAAAGCAAAAGTTAAGGCAAAAGAACGTATTGAAAATGATACTAAAGTTTTAAATAAAACAAAGTCTTTAATTAATATTGGAGGAAAGAGACGCAAACTTGAATGGTAAGCTTGAAAAAAAAAAGAAGAAGATTAGTATTTGGGTCTTTCTATAATCTGGTTAGTTATATATTTATTAAATATTCTGATTCTCTTATTCCGGTTATATTTTTTATAGTTATTCTGGTTATATATTAAGTATTTGTCCTGATACTCTATATCTACAATGTGTTAAGAAATTATAAATCCACCTAATTTTTTTCAATCTTTCAAGGATCCCATTGACCATTTAACCTGAAATTTTTATAGGACATTTATATTAGACATCTAAAAAATCTAAAAAAATCTTTACCCAATCGGTTTTTATGGAGTTTTTTCCTCAAAAATGGGTGTTAAGAAATAAATTATAAGTAACTCCATTTGGAAAATTTTTTGATTTTCATATTTGACATTGTTGTTAACTCGTTTCCCAGAACAGATTCTCCACAAAGTAGAAAAGGATTAAATTTGAAATGCTAATAATGAGCATTTTTAGGGCATTTTGTTGTATTTGAATTTTCTAATTTTCATCTCCGGTAGAAAATTCTTACATATTTGAACTCAGTTCGGCGAGACGAATCGAATGGTATATATTTTGAGTTCCGATCTCGGTGGACCTATACTTACAGTACAGCCCTTATACATATGTATAATTTCCTATAAAAATTTCAGATTGATTTTTAAATGGGAACCTTGAAAGACTGAAAAGAACAGGTGAAGTTATAATTTCTTAGCACACTGTATCAGGGATGGGAGGGTCGAATTTCGGATCGGATTTTAAAAATTTTTCTTCAGACCGAGTTTTGGGTTCAAAAAAGACCGGGTTTCGGTTCTCGGGTTTCGGATAACCCGGCCCATCCCTGATATTTATTGTATTTTATGTTTTTTGTTGTATTTTCTCTTTATTCTGTTTTCCGGAAAATAAGTATTTATTTTATCTCTTTTATTTTCTATTCCGGAAATTACTTTGTGTTTCTGCTTTAAAAATGTTTCCGGAAAAACGTTTTTATGTTTTTTTGTGGTTGGTTCGGTGTATCATATTTAAATTATTGTATTTATAAATATTGGATTTTTTTAAATTTTTTTGTTTGGAATGAATTAATAATTTAATTCTTAAAATTACCTAAATGTATTTACATATTTTTAATCAACTAATTTTTATCTATTTTTGTTTTAGCAATCCAAATTGAGTACTTTGATGTTTCCGCTGGGCGAACACCATCCAAACCGTCATATAATGCTGACCTGCTTATTTATACGTGTACTTTATACGTATTCTATTTGCGTGTATTTAATTACGTTTTGATAGAAATTGCTTCTTAATATTGATTTATAAATATAAATCGAAAGAAAATTATTTCCAGCTTTATTTTATCCTTAGTAGCTGAGAAAAAAAAAAAAAAAATTAAATAAATAGTAGCTGAGAAAATAAATAATTTTAAAATAACTTTTCAGTCTACTCAATCTGTTAATTTTTCGAATAAATGGGAATTTTATTAAATTTAGTGGTTAATGTTTAGCCAGTGTTTATTTCACTTTATATCTCTCCGTTATTGACAAAAATTAATTTTGTCTGAAATATTTTATAGTTTGAGTGAAACTTCGATTAAGCTTAATAACTATAATTTAAATTGAAACAATATGGCTATGGTTTAAATTTAATATTTTCTAACTCAATGAAATCAGACTAAAAACTTAAAAGTTATGACCATTTATTTTAATCTCTTGCACCAGACAAAAAGACTACCCAACGAGCGTTAATCTTCATTTTTTGGGATTGGATCCCCGCATCTAAAAATAAGCGGGAGTCCGTCCCCCACCAATCTAATGATTTTCATATAACTTCCCTTATGATGAATAATAATTTTCTTTTTAACATTTATTTTTCTGGGGTCAACCCTGAAGACCTACACCCTGAAGACCTACTGACCCTGAAGACCTACACCCTGAAGACCTACAACTTTTTGATCAACTCAAATTACTTATTTTTTTTCTTTACAAGTTTAATAAGAGATCCTCTTCATCCTGATAAATCCCTCTATCCATTTTAATACTCAAAATCCTCGATATCCCCCTTAATCCCTCTTAGTTCCTCTTTACCTCCTTTAAATCCCCAGATTAGACTTGTAAAGAAGTAAAAAGTAAAAATTGTGTTGATCAAAATGTTGTAGGTCTTCAGGGTAAATAGGTCTTTAGGGTGTAGGTCTTCAGGGTCAGTAGGTCTTCAGGGTGTAGGTCTTCAGGGGTGGAAGTAGTTAGTCATACGTACTTATTCCATTTTTTACCGCACTTTCCTAAAGGTTTAGGCTTGTCTGGGTGCCCCGCCCCTTTTTCTTTGATATTTGCCACCAGACCTGTGCCTGTGGGGGGGGTCCGCAAAATTTTCAAAGGGATTTGAAGGGGTCTGGGGGAGGGGTCTGAAAAATACAAGGGGGTTTCCTTTGATCTTGCCGACAATCCTCAAGGTGTGAAAATTCACACCTTTTTGTTTCTTTGATTTCGCCGACAAATTCCAAGGTGTGAAAGTTCACACCTTTTTGTTTCTTTGATCTCGCCGACAGACACAACTTATTCCATTTCTTACCACACTAGGAGTGCGGTAACTCGTCGAGGTGTGAAATTTCACACCTTTTTGTTTTCTTTGATATTGCCGACAAAACCAATTTGTTCCAAAATGTTGGGGGAGGGGTCCGACGAAACCAAAATCGACAATTTTAAGGTGTTAATTTTAAGTAATTTTAAGGACAATTTTAAGATTGACCGTTAAATTATTAAAAATTTTCAAACAAAAAATTAAGCATTCAAAGTTTATTTAAGTGAATTTAATTAAAAAAAAGCATTGTTTTGTATTTTACTTAATAAATTAATTAAAAAATTAAACCAATTTTGTTTTTTTTTGATATCAAAAGTATTTTTCGAAGTTAACTTTGAAACAAAAATTTGAAAGATAAAAAAATTGGTTTATTTTTCATTTATTATAAATGAAAATTGGGGAAAATTTTTAAAAAGATTATTAGTTAATTAAAAAAAATTTTTTTTCAAAATATTAAAAAATTTTCAATTAAAAAATTTTTCTATTTTTCATAAATTTTCTATTTTTCAATTTTTCAAAAAAAATTTTTTACAATAGTAAAAGAAAATTTTTTTAATTCTTCAAAAAGTATTTTTTTTAAAAAAAAAAGAAAAATTTTTAATATTTCAAAAAATTGGTTTAAATTAAAAAAAATATTATTTTAATTTGAAAAAAATATTTTGATGTGGTGGTAGTGGTATTTGAAAAAATTAAAAAAATTTTTATTAAAAAAGATTGTTTTTTTTTAATAAATCCAAAAATTCCTTGATTTAAAATTCACTTTCCTCGTGTATCTCTTCCTTGTTTTTGAAAAGATACCCACACTGTGAAACATCAAAAGGACCTTGCTTTGTCTTATAACGTAGATCAGCTATATCTTTAAATAAAAAAAAATCTTTAATTTATTAAAAAAATTTTTTTAATATTAAAAAAAATTTTTTATAGAAAAAATATTTAATATTTTTATTTAAAAAATTTTTAATGTATAAATAAAAATTTAAAAAAAATATTTTTATAAAAATATTTTTATAAAAAATAAAATTTTTATAAAAATATAAAAATTTTTTATAGAAAATTTTTTTATTTTCCAAAAATTTTAATTCAAAAATTTTTTAATATTATAAAATTTTTAATATTTGAAAATTTTAAAGTTTACTTGTATCTAAATTGTTTAGTATATTAAATATGTGCATAATGTCCTCATGAAAGATTATGTGTTGTCTTTTAAGCAAATTCATTTTTGAATCAACATCTTTCAAAATAATTTCTTTATCTGGAAAAATTTTAGCTTCGTTGATGACAAACTTCCCAACTACTGAGTGCTCTTTCCCTGTGACTTTTTTGAGTTGTTTTAAGCGGAGGCATTTATTCAGAATTTTGGTTATTATTGTATTTACTTAAAAATTAAAAAAATTTTTTTTTATTTAAAATAATTACCGTTTTTATAGTTTAGATTTATTTTAAAATTTTTATGAATGTATTTGAGAATAAACTGTTTTGAACCGCCAGAAATGCCAGAAAAATTTAATGCATGAAAAATCATCTATAAAATATGATTGAATTTTAAAAACTTAAAATTTATTACTTTTAAATAATTTAAAATATTAATTTTTAAAAAATTGAAATGTTTAATAATTTTGAAATGCCAGAAAAATTTAATGCAAATTGAAATGTTTAATAATTTTGATTAAATCCTAAAAATTAAAAGTTTAAATTTAATACTTTTTTGAATGAGATTTTTTTAGTTTCGTCTTTGAAATTGCAATTTTGATTCGGAGTCATCATAAATATCTTGAAAAAAATTAAATTTAATTAAAAATTTATATTAATTTTATTAGTTTATATTTATATTAATTTATAAATTAAATAATCAATTTTTCATGAAATTAATTAAAATTAATAAAAATAAATAAATGAATGTAAAAATGAAAAAAATTCCATTGAATAATAAAAGAAAGTGAATCTAAAAATAAAAACTTATATTAAGTAAAAAGAAGAAAAAGATGTAAAAAATTTTTAAAAAAAAATATGCCTCACTATAAAAGATAATTAATTTACTAGAAGTTAATTTAAGTTTTATATTAATTTATATATTAAATAATCAAATTTTCATGAAATTAATTAAAATCAATAAAAATAAATAAGTGAATCTAAAAAAAAATCTATTGAATAAAAAAAAATGAATTTAAAAATAAAAAATTCTTTTAAATAAATAGAAGAAAATTAATGCAAAAATTAAAAAAAATTTTTTAAATTGTATTGTATTGACTAAAGAAAATATAAATAATATTTTTAAATTTTAGATACTAATGAAAGAATTGTATTCCCTCCCGATAGGGATATAAAATTTATTTTTCCAGCCTTCGGACCGCCTTTGTCTAAGATATGCACGCGACAAAGACGGTCCGAAGGCTGGAAAAATAAATTTTATATCCCTAGAGAATTATTTTCCAAAATTTTTTTATTTCCGCGGTTTTTTCTTTGTGTTCATATTTCATGAAAAAATTTTTAAATTATTTATATAAATAATTTATCTAAATCTCTAATCTTTTAAAAAATTTTCCCCAAAATAAAATGTTTGAAAAAAAACAATAAAAACTAGAGAGAAAATAAAGGGAAGATGAATTAAATGAATAACTAAATTAAAAGAAGCAAAAAAAAATAATTAAAAATGAGATTGAATGAAATGAAAAATGAAATTAAAAAATTTAATAAATTTTCTTTTTCAAAAATTCAATATATAAATACCTTTAAATTTAACCCAAAACAAGCAAAATCAAAGCCTGGTTCAACAGTTCCATTTTTCAACATTCTAGTACTAAAAACAGATGATCCACTTAAAGTCGTTGCAGCAAATTCATAACATCTACCATGTAATATAACGAAGTAAACCTTAAAAAAGAAAATATTTTTCTGATTAAAAAATAATAAATTACTTCACAAATCTGTCCATTTTTGACTGGAACAATAGCTTGTTCACTTCTTCCATGTTGATCCTCAGATTGAACAGAAATTTGACATTTTCTATAAAATAGTATATTTAATTTATTTAAAAATAAATAAACAGACCCTGTATGTGATTCATTCTCTGAGGCAAGACTGACTTTGACAAGGAAACGTGAACTTAAATTAATTGAAAGTTTACAAAAAAAATATTTATTTTTTCACCTTTCAAAGTCAGGCTTTACAACCAAATCATTTGGAGACCAAGGTTGTTTGGGGTATAAAACTTCTAACTGAAAATATTAAATATTTATTTATGAAATAAAAAAGGTGCGAAAAAATGATATAGAATGATAAATTAATAGTTTATATATTTTCGAGTAAATTTCGGAAGTTATATTTAAAATGATTCAATTAATTTATACCTAAAACGATAAATACATATTTAATTCGAGCCTAATCTAATATTATATCCTTGGCTATCTCAGACTAATTAATTTAGTCTCAAAATTAATATTACCTTTAACATAGCTTGTGCATCATGTAACAGTCCATAAGCTATTTTAAACCGATCAGCACCCGATTCAATAAATAATTGCCATTGAAAAAGAACACATGAACAATTAATTTCAATAACATTGAAATTTTCAGGTTTCAGAGGACCTTAAAAAATAAATTTAAAATAATTTACAAACTAATCTTTATTTACGTGTTGTCTTGCGTCCAGGCTGCATCGTCATACGTCGACGAACGGTGTCCCAAAGATAGGAAAGAATTCCAGAAGAGACGGTTACAACCTAAAGCTGAGAAATAGAAAATTTAATACAAACTCAAGGAAAGTATCAAAAGAAACACTGCCAACTCCCAAGATCTTTGATATAATGAGGCAGAAAGTTGAGCCAAATTATACCACCCCATGAAATTTGTAGGTTGGTACACTCAAGTAAAGCCCCCGCTGAAATTCCAAGGTTGACGATACCATCTATATTAGTTTCCGAAATTTGACCCACGGACCAGGGCTGCAAGCAATTGAAAAAAATTCCGCAACTCACAATCTGCAATTTTTTAGAAATCCACAAACGCAATCCGCAACTTGCAATTGCAAAAACCCCCGCAATTTACGCAATCCGCAATTGCGTGCAGCCCTGCCACGGACACCCTTGTTTGATCTATAGAGGTGGCCAAGCTCATTTAGTTTCAAATCTCAAACCTAATTTAAAACCCACAAGAAATAAGATCAAAAGGGAAACCTGAGAAATAATCCAGCTCACAAAGTTCAATTTCTGTCCATCTTTAGCAAAATACATCGTTGCAGTGTCAAAACCGCCAAAGTATGCCGCACGATAGATGATAATGCCCTTAACAAAGGCTAAGAATCCAGCCCTTGAAAATAAATTTTGAAAAAAAAGTTTCTCTACCAATATTCATGAAAATTTATACTTTGTAACGTCCGCGACCAAACGAGTACGAGCAAAATCCAAAAGATAGACAAAAGCCAAAGAAGTAGCGTCAGCAGCACCACCTGAAGCCAAGTTCATCAAAAAGAATTTGCCAAACTGTTTGTTCTTGTCAACACTAGAAAATGGAGAGTTAAAACCCACTAGATAAGACATAGATGCCTGTAACAGGGGTCAAGCAAAGGGCTTTCCTGGCTAAGGGCTGTGTGTCACAGGTCACCCCAAGACCTGATAACCAAACCTTTATCAACCAGAAACTCAACCCCAAGAAAAGTCCGAAAACCCCGACCCGAGCTTTTCCTAAACCCAAAACATCATTAAAAAATACCCTTCCATGAAGATCCTTTTGTAAGTGTCCTTGAACGCAAAGTTGAGAGCTTGCGTTGGAAAGTAACAAATCACGTTAGCCTGATTACCACACCAAAAAGCAAGGACTCCCTGTTCTTTGGGAACACGAACAAGCACATCAATTATTTCCATATAGCGTTTATCGGCAGCGATGTGCTGAGAAGCGTCTTGAACCTTTAAATCATTGAAAAAGTAAACTCCAAAAAGTCTCCAAAAAGAAAACCTGTAGCAACAACTTGACACGCTCAATAGACACCACAGCCGTTTTAGAAAACTTAAAAAAACATAAGAGTAAATGTGATTGTATAGAAATGAGGGGTACAGCCCAAATAGGCGCACGGTCATAAAGGCACAGAGCCATAACTTGCTTCAAGATTTTCGAATCATATTAAAAATTTTATTAAACGATTCCTCTCATCTAGCTTGAAATTGGTCCCAAAATTGATGAGCCAGAACTTTTTCATCAAATTATGGCTCTGCGCCGTTATGGGCGCGCGCCTATCTGGAGTGTCCCAGAAATGAGGTATTCTTTTGATAAAAATGGTTATCCTTAGTTTAATGTTTGATTTTTCACTTGTTGCTGATCCCATGGGGCGAATTCTCATTTCTGGGCTCGAAAAATTGTCACTGGCTCAATGGGAGTACCTAACCCTGAGGAGTCGTTTAGCACTTCTGAACCCAAGACCAGTCGACAGCAATTTATCAGGGGGAAAACCAAAAGAAAAAGAAAACCTGTAACAATTTTATTGTTTTAATCACAGCGGCAGTTCCTCCAGAAACCAAATCAACCGCTAACTTTTTGGTATCAAAGCCATCCTTCTTTTTGCCACCATCGCCGCCACCAGCCTTCTTTCTGTCTTGATCGCCCATTTTTGTTTGTTGTTACAATGTTAGAATTATTTAGACAAGAATTTAGATAAAGTCACACAAGGTTAAACTTGTCTTTATACCCTTAAAAAATATGAAAATTGGATTAAAGAAAAAATAAGCGCGAGTATATTAAAAAAACTTGGGTAGTTTAAAAAATTGAACTAAAAACCACGCGTAAAAGTCGACAACTAACTCAACGTAAAAAAAAAAAGAAAAAGATTGCAGCTTAATATCGATTTATATTACAGTATGAGAATTTTAGTGTAAATTTCAAAATGTCGAATTTAATTCGTCAAAAATAAAAATGTCAAAAAAAAACATAAGTTGCCAATTAAAGGAAAAGGCAACTGTACAAAAGACCGACTAGGTCAAATATAGGATAAAAGACCGACAAGGTCAAATATGGGTTAAAAGACCGACAAGGTCAAATATGGGTAAAAGACCTTCACTTTGGAAAAAAAGACCAGATGAGTCCCAACATAATTATTACCAAGTTAATCTTGGTTGGAAAAACTGTTTTATGCTACTACGGAAGGTAGGCCGGGCCCTAGGTCAAACACACCCTGGAGGTCAAACTCAGATATAAAGGTGGATAAAGAAGGATTTGTGCGGATTAGGAAGGATTTTTGAAAATTAATGCGGATAAAGAAACATTAGTGCGGATTATGATGGATTTGGAGGGATTAAGAAGGATTAAAGGATAAAATTGTTGTATAGTAATAGTCAAATTTATATCCGATAAACTATTTTTAATTAAAAATATTTAAGAAAAACCATTTTTTCAAATAAGATGGTCCCTATTAATTTATTTTCAAAAGAGATGGGCAAGATTTTTCAGTTTTATTTTCCATATATATTTTTGAATTTTGATTTTTACGATATATAAATGTTTGCATATTAAATTAGATTTTTTTAAAAAAATCCTTTGATCTTTTTATTAGATGCATGCATATTAAATTAGATTTGCCGATTTTATTTTTTTATAAATGTTTGCATATTAAATTAGATTTTTTTTAAAAAATCCTTTGATCTTTTTATTAGATGCATGCATATTAAATTAGACTTGCCGATTTTATTTTTTTATAAATGTTTGCATATTAAATTAGATTTTTTTAAAAAATCCTTTGATCTTTTTATTAGATGCATGCATATTTAATTAGATTTGCCGATTTTATTTTTTTATAAATGTTTGCATATTAAATTAGATTTTTTTAAAAAATCCTTTGATCTTTTTATTAGATGCATGCATATTTAATTAGATTTTGCCGAATTTTATTATTTTATAAATGTTTGCATATTAAATTAGATTTTTTTAAAAAATCCTTTGATCTTTTTATTAGATGCATGCATATTTAATTAGATTTTGCCGAATTTTATTATTTTATAAATGTTTGCATATTAGATTAGATTTTTAAAAAATCCTTTGATCTTTTTATTAGATGTATGCATATTTAATTAGATTTTGCCGAATTTTATTATTTTATAAATGTTTGCATATTAGATTAGATTTTTAAAAAATCCTTTGATCTTTTTATTAGATGCATGCATATTAAATTAGATTTGCCGATTTTATTTTTTTATAAATGTTTGCATATTAAATTAGATTTTTAAAAAATCCTTTGATCTTTTTATTAGATGTATGCATATTTAATTAGATTTGCCGAATTTTATTATTTTATAAATGTTTGCATATTAAATTAGATTTACTGAATTTTCTTATTTTATAAATGTTTGCATATTAAATTAGATTTTTAAAAAATCCTTTGATCTTTTTGTTAAAGTATGCATATTAAATTAGATTTACCGAATTTTCTTATTTTATAAATGTTTACATATTAAATTAGATTTTTAAAAAATCTTTTGATTTTTTATTAGTTCATGCATAATTAATTATATCTGTCAAATTTTATTATTTTATGTTTGCATATTAAATTAAATTTAAAGTTTTTAAAAAATTTTTATCTTGTTTAGAGCAAAAATGTTATGATTACATATTTATCATTATTAAAATTAAATATTGTTGTTAAAATTAAATTAGTTAGTTTTTGGTTTATATGGTGTAATTATATCCGAAGTTCTACAATTTTTCTTGAAACACCCTTCACACATATCGAATCGAACTTCAACTCTCTCACCATTTCTAATCGCCTTATCACTTTTTTTGAACAGAATTTCACGGCAATCTAAAATTCTTGATTATTTCTTAGAAAATATATCATGAAACCTGAACAAAGTGAGAACGTGATCAAATATTTGCCACGAAATAATTTCCAAAATGGTTCGCGTGTTGGTTTATTTTCAGACAAATTATTTAATTCATGAGACACATCAATCTGGTCAATATTTTTGTTGTTTTCCATTTCAAGATATTTTGAAAAAATAAATAAGAATGAACTTATACTGGTAAATTTGTCTATTTATTTGAAAATTTAAGGGGCGTGTCCTAAGTTATAGTTAAGATATGATTTGAGTATTTAAACTCGAATAATAAATTTATTTTTATCATTTACTTATTTAATTAAAATGGTTCTTATCTCTGAGAAATGTGCAAATATATTATCGTGCCAAATCAAGTCTTTGAGAGATAATCTAAATCATCCAGAGAATCGAAAAATTATACTAAATTCGATGAAAGGTAAAAAAGTTCGTACAACGTATAATGATAAAAATGGGCTAAAGAAGACATTTGTAATTGAGGATTTGTCTGAAGAAGGAGCAAACATTTTACAGGCCTATGGAAGATTGTCAAAACCTTTCAATATATGTGTGGCAGCACATTATTACGCAAAACACCGAATTCGACTTCAATATCCCTATCTTCACTGTATCGTTGAGAAATTTCCAACAAAGAAAGGGGTTTTTAAAGAAAATCGTTACTATCCATTGGAGTTACTCGAACTGATTAATGAAGACGAACCTATAAAACATTGTGAAAATAACATTTCAAAACAAGAAACAAACAACAACAAAAATGAATTAATAGTGGTCGAGGACGAAGAGGAAAATGACCAACTGGAAGAAATTTTAAAACCAACTTATTATTGTAATGGATGGTGAAAATTAAATCAATATTTACACATTAAAAATTATTTTAACATTTTATTAAATAATCAATTAAGTGTGGCCAAAATTTAAAACAATAAAATCTGATTTTCGTATTATCCCTTTTCCAACAAAAGGCTTGTAAATTTTGTTTCGGGAAATTGTTTTTACATTTAAATTTTTAATTGAAGGGCAGAGAAAGGAGGGGTAAATTATATTAATAGGCTCAACAATTCCTGTTCTAACATATCTGATAACTTGTTTTTTAAAATTTTCATATCTTAATCCTTGGTTTTGTGTAACATCAAAGTTCAAAGTCATTCCTCGAACTTTCAGAATGTATTCAAATTCTGGTTGTTGCTGTTGTCCATCAAGTTTTATTAATTTTAACCCATATTGTTTTGCTCCTCCAGATACATATTCCACAATACGATGTTTTGGGTACTCATCTGTAAACATTCCAATATGTGGCCCAAGTTGAAGAGGATTATTGTCTTCTGGGTGAACATATATTAGAGAATCGGTATCTGAAATATGTATTTAATCTATAATACATTAAAAAAAATTTTTTTACCTGTGTACAAAAGATTACAACCAACAGTACGAACAACTTTTTGCATAGCTCGTAGTAAATAAATCCTTGCTGCTGACGTAGTCCACAAGGAGATAACTATAAGAATCTTTAATACAATTTTTAATTTTTCTAATACCAATATTTGAACAGTCATGTTCTTCGATCCATTCTTTATTTTTCATGAAACCAATCAATAAAATATCTGGAGTTAATTCGTCAACACTTGTAACGGTAATTGACTTATCATCTCTGTATTTCTCATATACTTCCAAATCATCAGTTATAACACATTGGGAAAGACCAAAATTTCGAAGCGAAAAACGTCCCCCTTAGGATGAGAAAGTTTATAGAAAAATTAAAATTTAAAAATACATAGATTATTTAACATTAGCTTGGCTTGAGTTCTCCTTCCCTTGTTAGGGATCATTTTGCTTCGATCAAGTTTAATCCCAAATTTTTCATTACATTCTTTAATAAATTGGCATTCTGCTTCTATATTATCTTTAATATTACTATCGAAACCAGAAGAATGAATTTTTTGAGCCATAAATTCAGAAATATATGGCTGAAACAATTTGTTGTCGGACTTTGTGTATTCAAGGACGCGAAAAAGTTTTGTCACCATATATCCTTCATCGAGCGCTACATTTAACTCAATCGAGGTACAAGTACTGACCCATCCTCTTTCTTCATCGTTATGGCGACATTGATAATTTTCAAAAACACCTCCGGTGGGATAATTCTTCCTAAATTTTATTTTAATGTTTATTTAATTTTTAAAAAAAAATTTCCTACGCGCAAACAGCACATAAAGGGAAAAGTAGACGACCATCCTTTTCCAATTTCATAGGAAGAACTGGAACATCTATTTTTCTTGGTGGAATTATAAAAACTTTTAAAATTGCCAAAGGAAAATCGTTGTCTTTTGAGCTTGTCCATTTAACTATTTTATTGATCACGTGGACAGTAGGATGACCAACAGGGTAATTCGTTGTAACATTTATAAACGGGTAAAGGGAGGTCACATCGTAGTATGAAATTCGTTCTCCAACTTTAGCCTTATGAAGAAGTTTCAAAGGCCCTGTTCGTCCTCCATAAAAACAATTTCGAATATCAATCGGACCATCATCAATATAGGTGTAAAATTTTCTTTCCATTTCAAAATCTTTTTCTAACATTTGATAAATTTCACATTCCCAATATACATCAACTCTGCTGATTTGTGATTTAATGAATTCCATGCTAAAATTAACAATTTAAACAAGATTTTCGTATTTTTTACCGATTTTTATCATGTTCTCTCAGATATCCGGCTGTTTTACCACTGGGCATAAGTTCATAATCATTTGGAAAACATTTTGGGCATCCATGCCAGACACAGCCATTTACTTCAATTCCATAATTTTCCTCCTCAATCCAGCCATCTAGTTGGTAGTTTCCAATCCTAAAATTTATTTTTTAAATAATTTTTTAGATAATATTGACCTCTTCTCGCCATCTTCAGAGTTTACAGTTCGAACAGTTACATTATATTTTTCAGAAAACCATTTGAAAAATCTCAAAGCAAGAAGGCTTTGGTTTCCATCAACCTTATCATAACCCCGTTCTGGTACAAGAGCCAAATGTTCTTCTTTAAGATGGTTAGTTCGAAAATGTTTCATACAAGCCGAGGCGATGGTCATTGACTCACGAAGAACATCTATTCCGTCATGCCCTTTAGTTGATGCGGCTCTTTCGCCAGATTTGCGTTTTGTAACCTTAAAAATTTTCAACACTTATAAAAAAGTTTAATGATACCTCTAAAAATTCTTGACGAAAAGCAATTAAGGCAGCCATTAATATTTCCACATCGTTAGTACAATAACTGGCCAAAGCCTCATCAAGAAAGAAAGGAACATTCTTATATTGTCCATACCAGTTTTCAAAAATTTTCCTCTTATTTGGCATCATTCCATCAGCAATGTAATCAGATTTTGTTGGATAAATTTCTTTTCCATAATTTTCTGGACGATTAGCCATGTGTGGAAAAAAAAGGTTTATCTTCAACATCAAGACCAAAAGCTGGAACTAATGATGCAAGAGGCATTGGCATTAAATTAAAGGCATCTCGGAAAATGATGCTGTTCTTTTTTGATTTAAACTTCATTTCATACATTTTATTGCCTTTTTTCAGAACTTCTGGTGTTATTCCTTTATTTACCAATTCTTTGAGTGTTATTATCATGTCAAATCTGCCACCAAAATGAGAGAAGGCGATGATGTTACAATTTTGGGGAAGATCATTTAGTATCCAATCGACAAAAGATGAAAGTGGAGAATCATTTATTATCTTCTTATCAACAAATGTTTGACTAAACGATCGTTGAGAAAAAGTAATAGTACGATTCTCTCCACAAACATTGCAATTAAAATTATTATCTATCAAACTTTGCTTCCATTTACCATTTAAAATACAAGATGGACAGGTAATTTTAGCAGCAATAAAGTTAGGTTCGTGAACTGATGAAAGTTGTGTTGTTTCAAAATCAAATGCTATAATTCTATAGGTTTCATTTTCTTTTGCTTCCAATGGTTTAATATAACAGCCACGTTTTGGGTCATGGAATTCATTACATGTAGCACAATATTTTTCTGTACAAACATGTCCTTTTCTACCATTTTTAGTGTTGACATGGACATTCCAAATCACCCCGCACTGATTACATTTTTTGGAAATACCGCAAAATTTAATTTTCAAATGATGTAAATAACATTCCTTGTTGTTAAAATTTTTAAAGCATAAATTACAATGTTTGAAGAAAATATTGTCGGGTTGGCATGGAAATTGCGGTCCGACACGAGAACAAAGTTTACAGCGAGCAAGACAATTTATAGCATGTAGACTTGGGCGACTATAAACAGTCTTACATGAAAGACAATAGGGTTTTCCGAATAAATAGCCGTTTTTCTTTAAAGAATAAAAATGTTTTTCGTTGTCGCTGAAATAAAGAATAATCGGTGTATCGTAGTCGGTGGGGCCATAAGAATATTCTGGTTGATAATTGCCACGGTCTTCGAATATAAAAACCTTTACAGAACATTGATCTTTACAAATTATGTTGTTCCAATGATCAACAACATGTGGCACCCAAATAAAAGCATCATATTCTTTAAGACCTAATTTTGCCCCAACTTGGCTCATTAATTGGTATGTATCATTTTGAAAACGACCTGACATTCCATATAAATTATGTATATAATTAAAGTATTTTTTAGCTGGCCATTTGCATAAATATTGAACAAGTGAAGCGATTAATGCAAAGAATAAACAATGGTTTTTGTTGTCAGGGCTGTTAAATTTAATGAGTGAGCCCCTATTAATCTGATGTTGAACTTTTGCTATTTTTCTACGTGCAGCTCCCCCAATTAATCGTCGTTTTTTAAAACCATTCTTGTTGAGAGTTGTTACAGTAATGTTAAAAGGTGATCCCCAAATTGTCGTTTCATTTTGTTTATTACTTTGAGCTATGTGTTGACAGCGATTTAACATAGCATCAATAGTGTTGTTCGTCAAATCACTGAATAAAATTATTTATAAAGGAAAATCTTTATCATACCTGAACGGAACCCATATATCATACTGTAACATATCACTACTCAAAGTGCACGCAATTTGTTCTGGTTTTACATTTTTCTCGCGTGCATGCTCAAGAGCCTCATCAATGCAAAATTGAAAAATCCCTAAATTTAATTTTTTATTTTTACACCCCATAAAAAATTTTACCAGAAAGAAGCGATTCGGGGTCGTTAGGTAACTCCTTGATAGAAAATTTTGAATAAGTCTTTATAATATTAAATTTGGCATTATGCCATGTTGAATTATTAAGACGTTCAATAAATCTTTCAGCGTTGCTTCCATCTCCTTGTTGTTCAAGACCAAGAATTTTAGCAATAGAGAAGTTTTGATTATTTTTTGATAAATTTTTCATATTGAAATATTAAACTAAAAAAAAAAGATTTTATATAAATTAATATAGAAATGAATTAAAATAGAAATTTTGAGAATTTATATAGAAATAAATCCCGCCCATTATTTTTCCAGTTTTATGTTGTACTCATTTTTGACAATCATTTCCTCTTTCTTAATTTCCCTGACAAATTTGTTTAAAATTTAAAAAAAATCTAGAATATTTTTAAAAATAATGAAGGTAAATCTAAAAAAGAAGATGCAAGAGGATGAAGACCAGACAGAAATAATTCGATTATTAGCAGTTAGCTTAACAATTAATTAATTAATAAAAATTTTTTATTTAGGGAACCATTTCTTATCGATACTTCCAACGTCGAGATTATGTAAATTTTATTGGAATTTCTTTCAAATATGGTAAAAAATTGGACCTTGGAGCAAGAATAAGCTTCTTACTCAACTATTTTAAAGCCGGAAAATGGTGTCAGGACTGTCTAAAATTTGTTTTATCGCGCAAACAAGAGGAAATACTGAATCCAAAGGATGAGGTGATCGGAGTTGATAAATAACCAAACTAGCTAATAACATGGCATACAAACATATCATTCCCCAGCAGAATACATGTCCATAAAAATTGTTGTCTTTTGGACTTTCCTTGCAAAGTGATGGCAGATTATCGAAATTAATAAAATTTGGTACCGGTGCTGAGATTTTTTCTTTTGATGGTAAAAGAGGGTTTCCTGAAATATTTTCACCTCTGTAATATTTAACGAGCTCAGAATATTCTGGAAGATTGTCCAGTTTTATAGTACCATCTGTTGATAATCCTTCAACTAGTGGAATGAAAATTCTAATTAGAAAAACAGTTTTCAAAAAATTATTCATTTTAAATGAAAATATCTTTAAATTTTTTGTATATTTATACCTCCTGCCCAGAAACATTTTTAAAAAATCTCAGAGTTCAAAAGCTCAATTATAATTAATTTTATCTTGTTTAAAAAAATTACAACTTTTAAATAAAAATTACAAAAATTTTTTATTATATAGTAGTATCACTAGCAATTGTTCGATTCCTATCAAGCATAATAAGCGAATCTGCTTCACCCATCACTATAAGCATTATACCTCCGTCAGGTACAGCCTTATTAAATTTAATATTTACGGCCGTTGTTCCATTTTTAATTAAATCAAAAGTTCCTCCCTGATCTTCCCCACTGTTTGTTAAATTGAAAACATATATGCAATGTGTTTTACCATATTGTTGGAAAGTTATTCCATTACTCTCAGTTGAATTTGCTAAACCAATTGCCTCATTCATATCATTGAAAGCGCGAATATATTTTCCATTTTCATAATCAAAATCATATGGGGCTTGTGGATAATTTCTACCATTGGCTATAATAGAAATTTCTCGAACATTAAAATGTTGAAAGTTGAAGGGGCTTCGACTAATATTTCCTACATAATCAGAATTAGAAACAAGCCCTAATGTAATACGTCTAGGAATTTGGTCCATAAATAGGTTGGCATTAAACTCATATCGACCCTGACTAATAAATAGAGGTTTCATCATAGTTTTTCTTATCGAGTAGCGGGCAGGTTTAGTCTCAAGTCTTTTCGCAATATCCAAAGCCAATCCATCCATTAAATCAACCTTCTTAACATAAAGTTTCATATTTACTACTTCAAAATGATAACGTGTTGGTGTTTCCATAGCATTTTGTAGCCCATAAGTTACTAGAACAAAACGTGAATCGTTTGGTATAATTTCAATATCGATTTCACAATGATTTATTAAATAAAGTGGCTGATTAAAAAGATCTGCATCAATTTTGGCAATGAATTGTGCAGTTTTACTATTTTCAAATAATCTTTTCCTTTCAATAGAATCTATTCCACCTTCTTGAGTTGTAGTGTTATTGTAAAAATATCCTGCCGCATTTAAATGAGAGCTTTTTGCATTTTGTGAATAAGAGAGTTCGTGTGAAAAATAAGTTTTGTAAGCATAAAGTGAATTGGCATTAAATACTTCTCTCCCATTAATACTTATTCTCATATTATTAATAAATGTTTGACCTATAAGTTGTATTGGAGCGATATTGTCTGCTACGGTTAGGTTTACTAGCTGACCACTTTCATTTTCTTTTCGTATACGAAATTCGGTAAATAAATAACATTTAGTTAGATCAATATAATTTTGACTTGAATGAATTTTAAAATGGTAAGGTGTATCTGTCAAAGGATTACTTGTAAGAATTTCAAAAACTTTTGACGATGAAATACTAACATTTGTAGGTGGAATTTGAAAAAAATCTAAAGCATTAGTTATTGAGTTGATACTATCACTGTCGATTTTGTGAAAAGCCATTTTTAATAAAGACCAAAAACGTCTGATTTCACTCTTTTTTTAATAGGTTTGCCAATTAATGTTTGATAACTTGGTAATTTTCTGCCTTTTATACCCTTTTTTCTTGCAAATCCAGAACCAAATTGTTTAGGTAACCCTCCTTTTTCTAATACTGTATCTACCCCTTTTTTCCCTTCAGTGATGAAAGCCTCTTTGATAGGTTCGCCTTGACTGACTCTTTCAAGAACACGTTGTCCCGTATTAATTGCCTCTGATTTTACAGTATTCCCAACACTACGAATAACAGGGAGAAAAAAACGCCATAGTCCGCGCATAACATCGCCTACCCCTGCCCCTTTTTGAATACCATATCCTCTTTGAAAGGGCGATGACCCGCGAAAATAATCATTTGAAATTTCTCCACCACCAGACATTTCATTAGGATTGTTTTGGACAAAATCCTCATATCCTACTGTACTTGTGTCAAAAACAACATGCACCATTTTTTAATAAATAAATATTTATTTTAGAATTAAAAATTACAACTGCTATTTATATACACTTTGGAAAGAAATCAAAAATTTATAACCTTTTTAAATATTAAGACAATGAGTACTGTACCAAAGGAAAATGGTACTAGTCTGCCATTATCCATCGTTCTTATTTCAATCTCAATTTCGTTAACTTCCTTTGGTAAAACACGAGCATATATTGGTGAATCATAAATGTTTTCATTATACTCTCCAGGTTTTGCACCGGCAACAGAGACCACACGTAGAAGAGAACTTAAACTATTACCAATAATCATATTTTCTGTTAGCCCTTTTGTATACACAGCAAAACTTGAAAAACCACCTCTTAAATCACATCCATACTTTGCAATTTCTCTATTTTGGACCATATTTGTATTTTCAAACCCCAAAACATATCCAAGTTGAGGAGAAAAAGATAGATATTTAATGCTGGTATGAGTAAATTGTACCTTAAAACGTTCAAAATCCTTGTGATACAATATTTCGATAGAATCAATTATTTGTTTTTGGACTGAAGCATCAACTTTATCCTTCTTTAATCGTCCATACTGTCGTAAAAGTGCCGGCATATTCGGTAAATAATTTATTCTGGCTTGGCGAGTGGGTGTTCTACCTAGTATGGTTGTTAATATTTGTTCCATTTCTTCGGTCCAAAGAGGATCACTGAATGTTTCTTCAGGGGTTGGAAGAAGGGGAAGTTTTGAAAGATCCTCAGTAATTGGTTCAGGTCGTGAAGGTTGAACAGGAGTTGTTGTTTCAGGTGGTGGAATGGAAGGTTTTGAAATATCTGTAGGTTTAGGAGGCTCAAGTATAACAGGTGGAAGAGGAAGTTGTTCTAAAATATCTCCTTTTTGTTGATCTTGTGAAACAGGTTTTGTTGGAGAAATATAACCAGGTAGAGACTTTAAAGGAGAAGTTGTTGAGTAGGCATAGGGGGAGGGTTTGATGGTGTTTCTGGAGGGTGTATGTCTATGTACGTTGGTAGAGGTGGGGGTCTGTAAGGTTCATCTGCTGCCTCTTTGTCTCTAGCAATTCCCTCAAACTCAAGTGCCCTAAATCTATCCATTCTATAATTGACAAGTCTTTTGAGTCCATCAGTTTTAGTATTTAATTCCTTCCTTCGATCTTCATCTGTTTCCTCATCATACAAAGTTTTTGTATTAGAAATTTCCTGATATGTAGCGATCAACCCGTAGAAATTACTTCGTATTGCTGGCCAATAATCAGGATTATCACTGAAAAATTTATCAACATACCCTTTATGGGTTATATAGTTCTCTCTATTATATTGTTTAACAGTTTTTTGTTTGTCCCTTCTCAGTACTGCAGCATCAAGTAAATTTACTCTCTTAGTCATTCTTTCAATTTCTTTCTTGAATCTTGGTAAAAATCCCTCTAGTTGTAAGGGTGTTTCCTTTTTGTCTTCTATGAAGAGAGCTATTAGTTTGAGATGGTCTATAATCAATATTTCATTGTAATTTTCAGGATAAGATTCGAAAAAATCAACAACAATGTTGACATCTGAATTATTCTTTTCAAAATCTCTCCTTTTTGCTTCTTCTTCTAATTTTCTAATTCGAGACTCTAAAGCACTTTTTTTGTAACTGAGATTCCAAAATATTGTTGTCATTTCACTTTTATTTGTTTCATCTTGTTCTTGATCTATTCTTAATTTAAATTCATCTAAAGATTTTGAATCTTCTACGAGTTTATCTTTTAAAATTTTTATTTGATCCCAATATTGATCAGGATAATCTATGAACACTTCATCAACTTTTGGAATAATTCCCACTCTAATCTGCCTTAATTCTTCTAATGATCGTTTATTTCTTTGACTTTTAAGTGAGGGCAAATGACTAAATCTTCTGGTTTTTCCAAAGGCGATGCTCCATAAGTTTCGCTTTGATGTTGAAGTGTGGAAATTAAAAATTCATGTAATTTCTCAACAGTTGTATGTGATGCCTTTGGAACGGGGACTCTTAAAACTTTACCCATTCCAAGATTATCTTTGAAATGTATATCAATCCATTGGTCATCTAGTGTACCAATAGTTGCTGCCCAAGAATATGGATAATTTATACTGTGTAAGCCGCACACCCAGTTGCCAGAAAAATAGAGTGGTTTAGGTAAATGAACTCTAAATTTATTTGGCCGATTATCAGGATAATCGGGAATATTACTAGGGAGGAAGACAAAAAAGCTGTTTGACATATTTTTATCACAAAAAAAATTTTTACAATAATGAAAAAATTGTTTTCTTTTATACTAATTGTGACTCATGAATCCATTCTCGTTCTGGGTATCCTATAAACTTAACAAGAACATCAAAAGTTCCGTCTGGTCTCTTTCTTTTTCTCAAAACCTTTTCAATTCTATATTCTGTATCAGCATCTTTTCTTACACGTGTTAACTCTTCATTGTAAAATGAACCCTTAAATTTTTCGCCTTTATCATCACGGACTTTGTATTGAATTGGTAATGGGGTCTCCTTTATTTTGTCCACTTGTAATATTTCATCTCCCCAATTTGGTATGTATCCTTTTTCAAAAGCACCTTTATTTACGCTCATTCGTACAAAATCATCCTTTTTAAGTTTTGGTTTCATTTTATTATTTGAAGAAAATATGTTTCCATAGATTCGTTTCCATACCTTTTGAGCATTATCAAAGTTAACATCTATCGGGCGCATTCCATGAATTCTACTTTTTGCTTTATTTATTCCTTCTAAAATTTTTTCAAGGACATCGATCCAGTTTAATGTTTTCTTTTGAGCAAAATTTCGGTAAAGTCGTTGTTTTACATTACGAATTGCTCTTTCGGCAACTGAAGCCTTGACGATAGAATGTGTTGGCTCGTGTTTTTCTATCCCCTCTTTCTCAAAAAATTCCTTCATTTGTTTATTTTTAAATTCTGTACCTTTATCTGAAAAAATTCGCTGAGGTTTCATTGGCATTTGTGAAATTAAATTTTTGAAAGCTTCTATCATTTCTTCAGTCTTTTTAGACTTTACAGGAACACCAAAGACACGTTTAGATAGAACATCTATACCTAGAAGCAAGTAACGATTTCCTTTATTATGTCGAGATAGCTGTTGGAAATCTGCCAAATCAACTTGAACATCTGTCATAAATCCAGCGGCTACAGTTTTTGATCTTTTAAAATGAATACGTTTGGGTCGCATAAGTGTGTATGTTCTATGTCCTTCTAAGTAATGTTGAACAGCTTTTCTTGGTATATGTTTGAGAACTTTACGCGCTTCATACCAAAGTCGATCTATTCCTGAAAATGCTGCAGGGGATTCAGGGTTATTGTATAGATCATCAAGAAATTTAGTATAATTTGCCATCTTTTTTACCAAAGTGTTGGTTTAAAATTTTTAATATCCTTTTGAGTCGGTTTTCTAGTAGCCCATTTAATTTTTGATTTATATGGGTGAAATTCTACATTTCTTTTCTTCAAATTTTTAACCCATAATCTTGAGGCTCTTTGTGACTGTTTTTTGTTGACTTTTCTCTGTAATTTTGAAATTGTATGTCCGTTTCCATCTGGCAGCTCAGCTTTTCGCTTTACTTTTTGACGTTTTATAGCTGGAGAAGGTGACCTTCCCTCTCTCATAACTTTTTTTGATCTTTTTGGATTTTCTTTCTTTTCTTTATTGCGTATTTGTTGAATAACATAAGGGTCTATTGGAATCTTTTGTTTCTGTGACTTACGGCGTCTTGTTAATAATTGTTGTCTTTTTTCGGAACGTTCTTTATTTACTTCCTTTAACCTTCGGTCTTTTTGTTTTATTTCCGGTTCACTTTTTTTATCATCCTTCCTTTTCCTCTTAATACTTTCAGTTTCGTCCTGTTCTAATATTCTTTTACTAACTTTTTGAGGTATTACAGATGTATCATTTAGAGGAACAATTGAGTCTTGTTTTGTGCTATCAGAATCTACATATTTAGCTGTTTTATGACTTGTAATTTTTTTCTTACGTTTTGTAATTTTTTTCTTTGGTTTAAACTCCAATTTCTTTATTATTCTAGGATTTCTAGTTGAAGGTTGAGGTGGAGGAGGGGGAGAGCTTTCTCTTAATTTTTTAATATGTTTTTTATCGGATGTTGATGATACTATAGATGGTCGGTGTGATACAGTTGGAGGTTTAAAATTAATTATCGATTTTATATCTTTAGTAGATTGAGGATAAGATGGAAGAGAAATATCGTCGGTTGTAAATATTTCGTCATCATCTTCAACTATATTAGACGATGGACGTGTAGAATTTGTACTCATGATTGCTCCTTTAGGCGTTGCTACCATTTCTACTTTAACTGGTCTATTCTGTTGCTCATTTCTTAGTTGTAAATACCGTCTCAGTTCTTGGTTATATTTTACATTTTTTGCACTTGGAGTATCTTTCTTCCTTTTAATTTTTTCAAGATCACTTCTAATTAAATCTAGGTTTGGTTCCCCCGTATCAAATGTAGTTAGACCTTTGTAAATTTCCTCAGGGACAAGAATAAATTTGTTTGCCATAATTTTAAGTATGTTGTTTATTTGTTTAATTCTTGCTTTTTATAGAATTTCCTAGAGATCTTGCTAATTCGATAAGAACCGGTGTCAATAGCGCTGCAAACATACCCACACCCTCTCCTTTTTGATCTAAAATTTTTCTAGCACCAAGTTCACTTCTTATCCTACTCATTTTACGAACAAAGTCAGCATGCGGAATCAGTCGTTTCTTTTGCCGAGGTGTAAGTTTGAGTCTAGCCTTTATAATATTGAGACAAATTTCTGTTATAGCCAATAACTGGTTTGTATTTGAGAGCCTTAACAGTCGTTGCAATTTTCGTTGAGATTTAGTTTTTGCAAGAAGTTGTAAAAATCTTGAATTTTCCCGAATGATTTGACTAACCATATTATTATTTATACTCTATTTTTTGGAATAAAAATAATTTTTTCTTCATCCTCCTTAAATATACTTGTGCGTAGTCTCAGTCCTGGATCTGACGAAGCATGCATATCAATAACTAGATAGCCAAAGGGGTTGTTTGTTGCTTGTTTATATGCATCGAGGAAATAGTCAAGTTTTTGAGGAAATAGTTGAACACCTATATTACGTACAGATAATACCGAATTAGGAGAACGCATTATAATAATATATTGAGCATTTTGACGTGCGACTTTAATCTTGCGTTCAAATAAATTCTGAGTAACAAAGACAATAGCAAAATTTTGATGATGAGATTTTTTTGTAAATAATTCGGACAAATATTTTTCATCAATTGACATAAGCAAGTCGTCAAGAATTAGTAGTAAAGGTTTTTGATATTTTTTAATCAAATCCTCGGGAGGAACACCAGAATAAACACTGACACCTGATTTCTGAAGTATAGGGACAATATTACTCATTTCACCAAAACAATAAAGTATACTTTTAGGTTTAGGTTCAATTAAGTCTGATGCTTCGGAAATAAATCTTAACAATAATGTACTTTTTCCACTGGAACTAGGTCCAGAAATTATCATACCAAAAGGAATTTTAAATTTCAAATCTTTATCTGTGAATGTTAATGTTTCCATTTCAAAATAGATAATTAATTAGAAAACTTTATGTTTAAATAGTCATTAAATCAGCGAGGTATGTTGTATAACGATTCTATAGCGGCCATCTCCTCTTCTTCTTCCATCTTAGCCTGTTTATTCAAATTCTTCATCTTGTCGATTTGTGATGGAATTCCTGTTGTAGCTGCATCGAGACTATCAAAAAATTCATTAACTAAATCATTTCCTTTATCCTCATTATTGCCAATCTTTATACGTTTAGTTAACTTTTCATTTTGATTATTTGTTTTAGTCTTTGTTTCCGTTTTTTGTTTTTGTGTTGTTTGTTCTGTTGGCGGAGGAGGTGGCGCTCCTACCGGTATCGAAATACATGGAATATTCGTGACACGGCCTTTGTTTTTGACCTTAATTAAAAATTTTCTTTGAAAATTAAAAAAAAAACATACTCTAAAATAGCATACTCCAGGCAAGTTATGAACTTTGTCGAAAGGTACAAAACGAGTTCCTGAGATACGTGTACAATCGACATTAACTCCATCTTTTGTGACGATAAAATCCACCTCCACCTCTGTACTTTTACATTCACGACATTTTCCTCCCTGATCGAATGCAATAAAACGTGATGGTGATAAACGCTCGCTAGAAATTGTTATACCATTTAAATTAATATTTATTTCCACTTCTGGTAAAATAAGCTTCGAAAGATTATTTGCTGTTGTATTCATGTTTATACTTGCTGTTGTATTCATGTTTTAATTTTAAAAATGAGCAAAAGGAAATTGAAATTCATGCATCGGCTCAGCTTTTATACTCCATAATTAGACCACGCCCCTCTTGTTTAGTTAAAGCAATCGAAAAACTGGTTTGAAGACTACCTTCTAAATACACCTCTTTGGAATTTTAGTTCTGCTAAGGGACTGAATATCGATTTGAAAAAATCAATAACTGATAAGCAAGTTTCTTTTATAGTTAACCATCCAGAATATAATATACCATCTTTTTCTGGTTTAGGTTTTGGCGGAGGTCCATAATAGATTGGTATAATAGCTTTTTCTTTCTCATCCCAAACCCACCAATGATGACCGTATGGGGTCCATATTTCTTTATACTCCAAGTCTTTAGGTACGCCTATGTTTAAAACATCTTTGAATTTTATAGAAGGAGGTTTTCTTCGAAATAAAGTTATAGCTCTCTCACACTGCCATCTTTTAAAATCAGATAAACTTTTATTTTCGCTAGTAACATTATAAATCATATATAGTATTAGAATTATTTTGAAAATCATTTTTTTTCAATTTAAGAATTAAGTTTTATTCGGGTATTTATACTCAATCAATTAAAAGTGAAGCGACGCTATTTCTAAAAAAGTGAAGCGACGCTATCTTTGAAAAAGGAAGCGAAGCTTATTTAAAAATTCAAATAATTTAAAAAGTATGCATCTAATAAAAGATCAAAGGATTTTATTTAAAAATCTAATTTAAAATGCAATCATTTATAAAATAATAAAATCGGCAAATCTAATTTAATATGCAAGCGTTTAATAAAAAGATCAAAGGATTTTTAAAAAAAATTTTTAATTTACTATGCAAACATTTATAAAATAATAAAATCGACAAATTTAATTAAATATGCATTAAAAATACAACAAAAGATCAAGGGATTTTTAAAAAAAAATCTATTTATTATGCAAGCATAAAATAATAAAATTTAGGAAATCTGATTAAAAATGCATGCATCTAATAAAAAAACTCAAAGGATTTTTGAAATATATAAATAAAAATCAAACATGTGAGGACGAATTAAAAATTAAAAGGGACCATCTTTTATAAACCAAAATGTTTATCAATATCTTTAAAAAATAGAAGCGACGCTCTTTTTAAATATAACTAATTTAATATGCATGCTTGATAAAATAGTTTAAAAGTTTTAAAAAGAAAAATTGCAATAAAAAAATGTTCCTCTGTAGCTAAGTAGGTAGCGGTTTTGATTCGGAATATTCATTATTGTCACGGTTCGATCATGTTCAGGGATAATTTTTAATATCGGAAGATCAAAGGAACCCTTTGGTTTCGTCGGACCCATCCCCCAACATTTTGGAATAAGTTGTGCCTGTCGGCGAGATCAAAGAAACAAAAAGGTGTGAATTTTCACACCTTGAAGCTTTACCGCACTCCTAGTGCGGTAAGAAATGGAATAAGATGTGTTTATCGGTAAGATCATAGGAAACCTTTTGGTTTCTTCGGACCCCTCCCCCAATACTTTTAACTAATTGTCGGCAAAATCAAAGAAACAAAAAGGTGTGAATTTTCACACCTTGAGGATTGTCGGCAAGATCAAAGGAAACCCCCTTGTATTTTTCAGACCCCTCCCCCAGACCCCTTCAAATCCCTTTGAAAATTCTGCGGACCCCTCCCACAGGCACAGGTCTGACGGCAAATATCAAAGAAAAAGGGGCGGGGCACCCAGACAAGCCTAAACCTTTAGGAAAGTGCGGTAAAAAATGGAATAAGTACGTATGACTAACTACTGGTGGACTCATTTTTCTAATTTTTTAAACACTTTTCAGGTCAATGTATTTAATTTCTATTTTTCTTCTTTATTTTTATATTTTTCAAAATTTTGTAAATTCTGATTTATTTACTTCTTCTGTAGACCTTCAACAATTAACTTATGCAGAAAAGGATATTCCTAAATTAATTACTAATTATATACAACTTGAGACTGAACGTTTAGAGCATTTAAAAAGGTTTATTTTAATTTAAAAAATTTTTTTTTAATTTTGTGACTTGTATGGAAGGGCTGGGCTTTTTTGTGAACCTTTTCTCTAATAAGGATTTTTGGCAATTTAATAGAATTTTTAAATGTTAAATTTCTGATTTCTTTAAGGACAAGTACCTCACAGTTATTTGGCCGGGAGTCCGCAAATTCTGTCCGCAAGTCATATACTATGTACTAGCTAGAGCAACAGGGAAAATGTCGCGAAAATCCTTCCCGTCTTTTTACAATTATAAAAATATTTTTTGAAATTTAAATTTTTTAATTTTAAAGCATCGCTGAAAAATATCAACAAAACAACGAGGAAATGCAAACAAATCTATTAAGCGTCTCGAACCCAATTAATGCCTTCAGGTTGATTAAAAAATTAACACAAACATGGAAAGATTTGCAAGCTGAAATGCGTTCAGATATTGCTGGAAGTTATTTACAGAATATTTCAATTCAGAAAGGTTCTAGATTTCCGACAGATGTTTGTCTTTTTGATAAATTTTTGATGAAAATGTTTTTAATTTAAGGAAGATTTGAATGGGGCAGCTGTTGGATTGCTTCGATTACAGGACACTTATCGTCTTGATACTGGCGATTTGGCTAATGGAGTGGTTAAAAATGTTAAAATTGGAAATGGAATGAGTGGTTGCGAATTAATTTTTTTATTTTAGAAATTTTTAATTTTTGGATATACCGCTCCCCCCCCCCCCCTCCCTAGTTTGAGTAGCAGTTCTTCTTTCCTTCATTTTTGGTTATATACTTGGACAAGCAATAACATTAATTTTTTTAAGTGCATTTCACGTTTGAGGAAAATATATGACGGGCATGATGAAGTAAGGAATAACTGATACTCAAACCAGGAGGGGGCGGCATATCCAGAAAGTACCTTTTAATGACACCCAGTTTATACTTTTTTGCTCTCAAAAGTTTTCAAGTATATCTTTGCGAGTTCCTTTGGAGAAAAGATGCAAAATGCCGATGGGTTGAGCCAAAACATTTTTCTTTTTTTAATAAATGTCATGACTCGCGGACAGAACTTGCGGACTTTTAGGAACATGAAAAGACGTTAATTAATTTCCTTTTTGTTACTGGCTACGACCCTGTTTTTTTATATTTAAATTTATCTTTCATAAACTATCTTTTAAAATCCCTTTAAATTAAAAAGTAAATTCTTAGCTTTTGATTGTTTTGAAATTGGCCGAATTGCTTACAACGAAGAGGTTTTTTTAATTTAAATATTTTTAATTTAATTTCTTCAATATAAAGGATTATTTTCATTCTCTTTTATGGATGCAAGAAGCTTTGGATAGAGTAAAACGTGAAATGCCTCCTTCAATTGCTGAATCTGAAATTCTTGGTTTTTTTTTAATTTTTTTAAATCTTTACTTATTTTTAGAATATTTGGCTTTTGCTCTTTTCAAACAAGGAAATATAAAGCAGGCATTGATTACGACTGATAGACTTTATGAAATTGGTTTTTTTGAATTTTTTAGAATTTATTTAAATATAATTTTATAGCTCCTTCTCATCCACGAGCTAAGGGAAATATAAAATGGTTTGTGATTAAATTTGTATTTTGTGAACAGAGTATTTCTATCAGGGACGTCACAGGTTATATACAACCCTAACTTTTTTTCAGCCTGTGACATCCACGATCTCTATTTTTCTAAATTTTTTGATTTTATGCCTTCTAATTAACTTTTAAAAAATTTTTATTAAAAAAAATTTTTTGTTTAAAATTTTTTAAAAAAGGTATGAAGACCAAATGAAAGCTGATGGAATAAAACCAATAGATATGCGACGTAATGTTCCCCCAATTGTGAATCCTAGAGCTGGCGATTCTTTGGGCAATTCTGAAAGAGATATTTACGAGGCCCTTTGTCGAGATGAAGTTCCTGTGGTTTGTTTTTTAATTTTTTAAAAGAAATTTTTTGGCCAGATTCTTTTAAATAATATTTCCATTTTATTTTTTATTTCACATTTTAAACTAGGGATCGGAATTTTTAAAAAGGGCTTGCACTCCAGGCTTGGACTCCTTGTTTGATTTATGAACCAGGGCCGGCCCGCAGGCGAAAATTTTTGAGAATTTTGGAGAGTCGTAGGCCATAAAAATCCTACTCACTGACACCGGGCCTGATACTAGTATTCTAGAAGAAACCCAGGAGACTTAAGAGAGTCTGGGTCTATATTCTGTTCCCACGTTGTCTTAGCCCATCTCACTCTTTTTATCTTTTTAGAGTCAAAAACAAACATCAAAACTTTATTGTTATTACAAAAAGGACAGGCCTTTTCTCCTTTTGGCTCCTTTTAAAGTTGAAATTATGCGTTTTAATCCTTTGGCTGTTCTTTTTCGAGATATAATAAATGATGAAGAAATTGAACAGATACAAGAATTAGCCAAACCAAAATTAGCCAGAGCAACAGTCCAAAATAGTCAAACTGGGAAATTGGAAACTGCTTCTTATCGAATTAGTAAAAGGTTTTTTTGTTAAATTTTGAAGAAATGGGTATTTATTTTAATATTTTTAGTGCTTGGCTAAAAGGAACAGATCACCCAATTGTTGAAAGAGTTAATCGACGATTAAATTTAATGACTAATTTGGAAATGGAAACGGCTGAAGAATTACAAGTTTGTTATTTTAAAGTGGAATTTTTTGGTATTCCTTTTGTTTACACTTTTGAAAAGACTCGAAAGTTCTTGGAGTACTTGTAGTATTCGTCAATTAGGTCGAAACTATCGAGGACATAGTGAGTCGGGCTACGAGAACATTTCTTTCAACACGAAACCCGGCTCTAAGTATAATCTAATATTCAAATAAAACATATTGACTCGTCCTTTCACGTAATGTTAGTCTATCGAGACTTTTTAACCTTGTATGTAGAGATTCAAAGAAATTTTTTCTTTAAAAATTTTTTAAATTTAGATTGCAAATTATGGAATTGGTGGTCATTATGACCCTCATTATGATTTTGCAAGGGTTTGCTTTTGTTTTTTTTAATTGTTAAATTGTTCATTTTAGAAGGAAGAAACCAAAGCATTTAGTGATTTGGGGACTGGAAATAGAATTGCTACAGCACTTTTCTATCTATCAAAACCAGATGAAGGTGGATTTACGGTGAGAGGAATTTGTTTTCTGATTTTATTAAGGGAATTATTTTTGCGGATTTGTATTTGTGGAGGTTGGAGAGCGGACTGGGAGGGTCGAATGGGAATCGATATCCTGAAAAATATCGGTTTAAATAACAGAAAATTCTCCTTTTTTCTTATATTCCTTTATAATTTTTTTAATCTTCAGGTATTTACTGATTTAAAGTCAGCAATGAAACCAAGTAAATATGATTGTCTTTTTTGGTATAATTTGTTGAGAAGTGGTGAAGGGGACCTTCGAACACGGTTTGTATTATTAAAGTGGATCTCACTTTTGGATACACCCAGGAATTAAATAATTTCTTTCTTTTTTTGTTTGGTCACATGGTGGGAGAACTAGCTGTTTAAACGATACCCTCTAAATACACCTCAACTTAATATACATTTTTCGATCCCAGGAAATGTCCCAGGGAATTTTTTATTCTATTTAATAATTACAAGTGAGGTCCAGCTGTATTAAAAAGAATTAAAATAATTTTATTTTCTTTTTTCAAGTCATGCTGCTTGCCCAGTACTTTTAGGTACCAAATGGATTGCTAATAAATGGATACACGAAAAGAAACAAGAATTTTTACGTCCTTGTGCATTAACGCCTTCAGTACAAGAACGCTATGTTGGCGATTTAGGAGGCCCAGAACCTCGTTTTTATCCAAATATTTCGCCTTATTGTAAAAAGGGTGCTTATTGTGAATAAATTGTGGGAAGAGGAGAGTGAGGGGGAAATAATTTTAAAAAAATTTCTTTTAGATGGTAAAGTTTTCTTTATTAATATTGATTAATTTTTTAAAATTTATTTAATAATTATTTTTTATAATTCTTTTTACCCAAAATAACCGCCATTTCTGCTCATTTTTCTTAAATACACTTCCAAATTATTCTGTTAGTATGTCGGACCTCATTAATGGATATCTCACTTTGGGACGAAAATTTGTCTATTATAATGAGGTGTATCTTAAATAGAAGGTTTAGCTTATATAGTCCTCAACCCAGTGGATGTTCTAATTATCTTAACTAGAGTTTTATTTTGGATATTTTATAGTGAGGAGGTCCGATTGTGTATATTTTAATTCTTTTTTAAGCATAATAATAATTTATACTACCTATTTAATAATTTCTTTTATCCTATATTTTACGGGAATTATCACTGCACAACAACTTAACTAAATCA
Source organism: Meloidogyne arenaria (assembly GCA_036172955.1). Lineage (NCBI taxonomy): Eukaryota > Metazoa > Nematoda > Chromadorea > Rhabditida > Meloidogynidae > Meloidogyne > Meloidogyne arenaria. The sequence goes on along the minus strand of JARQAB010000012.1, from coordinate 5,393,479 downwards.
AGTATCTTTCATTATTTTTTTAGAGCCCTCAAAAATTCTGAACAAAAGTTAAGTTGTTGTGCCCACCCCGTCCCCCTTCCCCCCACTCTTGCCAAATACTTCAAAACATTTTAAATTTCTTTAAATTAATAATTTATGTGATTTTGTTATGTTTTTAATGTTGCATTTTTAAAAGTATAAATTGGTGCATAATACATAAAATATAACAAAATATTCAGATTTTTTAAAATTATTATAAATAATAATTAATATATTTAATAATCTCTTTTCTTTTGAATTGACATTAAATTGTTAATTAATTACTAGTGACCGTCAGGGCCCGTAGAATAAATTCGGGGTTGGATAGCCCGGTTAAATAACCCGGTTAAACAACCCGGGGGCAAATAACCCTTAGCTACGGGTTAAAATCGGTAGAATAAATTCAACCCCGAGTTAAGGGTTGTTTAACACCGAGCTAAAGGTTATTTAACTACTTGAGTTACTGGGTTATTTGACCCTTTATATTTTATTGCCAAACCCATTTCGCAATAATTGTTTACTATTATTAAAAAGAGAAATGAAATAAGTTTAAAAGACTAATAAAATTTTTATTTGTTGAATAAATTTTGTTTCAAAAATTTTTGTAAAAGTTTTTGTTAAAAAATTTTTGTTAAAAAAATTTTTTCTATGCGTTTTGAATAGAAATTAAAATTTTTAAAAATTTTGCAATTTAATAAATGTTTTAATTTTTTGGAAATTATGCATAATTCGCATGTTACCCTGCCCCCTAGTAGGGTTGCAATTTGCCCCTTACCTGCGGGTTATTCAACCCGGGTAATTAATTTATTCTACCGGCAAGGTTACTCGGGTCAGATAACCGGGTTATCTGACCCGGTCATTCAACCCGAAGCTAGGGGTTTGAATTTATTCTGCGGGTTACGGGTTATTTAACCCCAAGGTAGGGGTTAAATACCCTTTACCCCGAATTTATTCTACGGGCCCAGGAATTACTCCGGTCCTGAAAGAATCCGGAGGTCGCGAAAAAAAATCCGGATACAAGGGTTGGATTAGTGTTTGACCTCTCGTTCTCTGGAAAGTGAATTCCCCGAGGAACGGAAGGTGGTCTCCCCCAGAGCCCCTTTCTCTCTTCCCCACTTTATTATTAAAATACCTTCTTAAACTTTAAAAATATATCAGTAAACTAGAAGATTACCCTAAAAATTATATTTTTATCTAAAAATTTTAAAAATAAAATATGAAACTATTTTTGTAAAACGGACTTTTCTTCCCTTCCCTAATAACTAAAGCGAGGATTTATAGGCAAATGCCTTTTTTTTCTGCAAGCTTGGCATAATGTAATACGTTCAAAAAACGTGTTTCTAGCTTTGTCCGAAGAGTCTAGAGTGACTTTTATTTTGCCTATTTTTGCCTATTTTTGCCTATTTTGGACTTTTTGTGCCTTTTTGCCTATTTTGTAATTTTTGGTACTATTTTTGCCTTTTTTAGCGATTTTTCCTAAATTTTGCCTAAAAATCAGTGCAAAATCTAAGAAAATCAGTCCCAGATTTAAAAAAAATCGGTACAAACTCCCATTTTTAATTTATAGTTCGACGAATTGAGTATTTTTACTCTGTTGGACATTTTGAGATGAGACATTTTGGTGGTGGGACATTTCGGGGTGGGACATTTTGTGTGTTGGGCAAGATTTCCCTTTTGCCAATTATCCAAATTTTTTAAAAATTTGCCCATTTTTTCAAAAAATGATTCGAAATGACGAATTAATGGCAAAAGAGTTTAATAAACAGTTTATAATACAAAAAATGGCGACTAAATGGGTATTCTCTTGCTTTTTTCTTAATTTTATAGGCCTGATAACCTTTTTTACATGCCTATTTTTGTGCCTTTTTTGGCTTTTTGGCGCCTATTTTAGGCGCCTATTTCACTGTTTTTACGTGCCTATAAATCCTCGCTTTACTAATAACATTTTTTAATTTCTCTTCCTAATTTTTTTCCTTTCAAAGTTCATCGTGTCTACGCATTAAATCTGGTTCAATATTTTCAATAAACCAATCAAATGGTTTACATTGAAGTTTTTCTTTGAGTTTGAATCTTTCTGTTAAATCTCCAGGGTCAATTCTTTTGGCAGATGGACGAGCAGGAAGGAATTGTTTCTAAAATAATTTAAAATTTCCATTCTAATAGACGCCTATAGACTAGTTCTTAAATGGGCGTTTATTAGAATAAACAGATGGGCGTCTATTAGAATAAAATATATTTAAGAATTCATTCTCTCCCAATTACCTCATAATATTCACCAAGCCAAACTTTAGCAGTCCTCAAAGCATTATAGAGAGATGTATCTAGTCCACGTTTTCCTTTATAAGGTCGTCTTGTACGGAAAACATGTCCTACACGGCTACAAGGGGCTACTAAAACTTCTCCTCCACATAGCCAAACCTTTAAAAATGATTGAAAAGGAATTGCGTAGAACCTCACTTTAAGATACATTTGGAGCTTAAAAATCGTACCTTATAATGGTGTATCTTGAATAGAAGGCTTCGGTATCTTGAATAGAAGGCTTCGGTATCTTGAATAGAAGGCTTCGTTTTCAAAAAATTTTGGGTTATCATGCATGTCTGATTGCAGGTAACCCCCTCCACAAAGTAACCAACAAAATTTTAAAAAGCGTATCTTAAATACAGGAGTAATTGGGAGGTATCTTAAAGCAAGGTTCTACTGTATTTTATATCAAAATTTTAAAAATACCCTAAGCGAAAGTTCAATATTTTCTCCTCCCCAAATTTCCATTCCAACATCATATTCACCAATTTCCCGAAAATATTCTGTAGAAATTGCCAATAAACCTCCACTCATTGTAGGTGTTTTGTATGGTTTTATATTATTTTCTTCATTATTGAAGTAAGACCAATCAAAATAATCCCATCTATAATGCAATCCCCAATCAAATGTTCCTTTAGCCACCATTGCCTTTTTTGTTGAAAAGAATATTATTTTAATATTATTAAAAATTAAATGAATTGAGAGGAATTTTGAAATATTTAAAAACACAACTTTTTTGGATTGTGAATTCTCAAATTGGAAATAAAAATTTTCTCGGGAATTATCTATTACATATTTATATCTGTTACATATTTTGGTGGTATCTCTAAAAAAGGTGTAATATTGGTCTACAGAAATCATTTGAACATTTGTGGATCAAGATAGAAGGAAAGAAAAAAACTAATTTTTAAAACCCCAAAATAACAAGCTTATTTGAAGTCAGAAAAACATTTAAAAATTCCCCCCCCCCTTTATATTTACCTTTTCATAACCAAACAAATTAGCATTAATTAAATCAACTACTGGCAAAACAATTCTTAAAATTGAAAGATTTTTTAAAATAATATTTTTAAATTTAAAACAAATACCTTTTCTTATTTTCCTGAATGGTTGATAGTAAAGGTTCCAACCAACGGGGAGTTACCTTTTTTTAGTAAAATTAGGAAAAAGAATAATTTTTAAATTGTCGGATCTCCTTATAAGATGTCCCTTTAGACCTGAAAAAGCGTGTCTTATAATGAGGTGTCTTAAATAGAGTATTGCTTAGGCAGAACCCCATCTCAGAGGGCAACAAAATTTTAGAAGAAGTATCTTAAATAGAAGTTTATCTAATATTTGGGATGTCTTATATTGGTAATATATTTGTGTCTCTAATAATGAGAGTATTTTACAGTTAAAGTCCCCCTTATATATTAAAAAAATTACTTCACAATGGCTATCCAAAAATACAATAACATCACCAGAAGCCTCTCTAGAAGCAAAAACCTTTTCAAAATTTAAAAATAATTTTTAAAAACAAATCTCTCCTTCCTTACTTTAGCTCTAATCAATCCCTGTCTTTCTTCAGGTTTAAAAAATTTAACTTTTTCCCCCCAATTCCCTCCTTTCAATTTAGAATATTCTTTTAATTGTGTTTCAATAGAAGAATGGGATTCTGAAGCATCATCATATAAAATAATTTCTTTTAAAAGTTTTGAAGGGGTATAACGAAATAATCCATTAATCATTCGAACAAGAACAGAAAAAGCTTCGTTGTGATAAACAATTACCTTTTTTAGATTAATTTATTTTTAAATAAATTAAACACAAACAATGCTTGTTTTTAAATTAACATGAGAATAATCAATTTCTGAACACCTTTAAAAATTGAGGGGAATTTTAAAATATTTAAAAACACAAAAACAGCAAAAAATATTTATCTTTACTTTTCGTGTGCCTGTATTTCTATTTCTCGTTCTGGTCCAATTTTGTCGCTAACCCAAGCATTAAAGTAATGCCTGAAATGGAATAATATTTATTCTGATGTAGAAAATAAATTTTAGAAATACAACTTTAAATAATAATTGTCTGAAATAAAAATAAATTCTGAAATACAGTTCTGATTTTTTATTTTTAACTTCTAATAATATTCTGATAATTTCCCATCTAATTCTGATTTTTAATTATTTTACCTGTGTATTCCCTTATCATAAAGTTCACGTTCTTCACTTCCTTCTTCAGGTATTTCTTTAGTAACATTACATTTTTGTGGAAATACAGGTAAATTAGCCCATTTATTTAAATCTTTAGAGGGGTCAATAAATGGACATTCTGGTAGTTCAGAAGGGAAATTTGTTAAAATTGAAGTGAAAAATATAGAAAAAAATAAATGGGCGATAAAATACATTTGCCCTAAAGTATATTTAATTAATTAAAAATTTTAAACTGTAATTTTTAACAGGACTTTTGCCTGTTAGATAGATTTTAAATTCATTTATTTAAGGGTATTCTGAATTAAATTAACTCAAATAATTCTGATTTTTAATTTCTGAAAAAAACACACAGAAAAACACAAATTAAATTCTTTGAAATTAGATTCTGAAATTAACTGAAAAACACATATAGATTAAAAAATCAGAATTTTAAACGTTTAAACACATTCCAGAATAAATAAATTCTGATTTAAACTTGTTTTACCGAAATAATATAGACCTATTAATTAAAATATTTTTATTCCATTTTTGGTTGACTTAAAGCAACGTGTAAATATAGTTGAAGTAAAGAAAATTCTAGAAAAATATATTCAATCAAAAAAAATATTTATTGACCGCGCAACTTTATTTTTGTCCTTTAAGGAAAGCAACTAAAAGAGAGAGGAATGAATAAAATAAATTAATGGTGATCGACGGGTTTTGCTACGTTGCTCGGCTTTTTTTCGTTGCATAACTGTGACCAAACTAGTAATTATAGCCAGAATTTAAGGTGCTATTTAGCTGTCTAAAACACATTTTAGAATATAAATAAATTCTGAAAAAAATACAAAAAAAAGGAATTCTGGAATTTGAAAAATAAAAAGGGGAAAAATAAAAACACACTTCTGAAACAAATTTTTTGTTAATGTTTTCTTCTTGTAAATAAAAATTCTGACAGAAATTCTGAAATATGTAAAACACATCTGTATATGTCTAAAACACATTACTAGAATTAATTCTGGAATAAATTCCGAAAAAATAATTCTGAACTGTTTTTCTAACTTCAAACTAATAAAACCCAAAAAAAAACACAAAATTAAAAATATTCATTATTTAAAGTTTTCAATAAAATCACAATACAAAACAGAAGGGAAGAGATAAAACACTTAGAGAAACATGGAAAAAGGAGGGAGGAATTTAGTTTAATTAATACAAGTTTTGTTACAATGTTTTTATGGGGGGGGGGTGTAATTAAATGGATATATTAATTGGTTAATTTTTTTTTCTAGAAAACCTCACTTATGTTTACACATACATAAGAAAGTATAAATTCTGAAAAAAATTTGAAAAATATAAACACACAGTAATGAGTGGGGAATGTCATACTCAGATACTTTTGTTACGAGTTTTTCGATCAAATACACATAAGTGAGGTATAACTGTCCTTAAAAATCTTTCACAAATTTATTTTTAATTAATTAACCAATTAATTTTTAAAAATCCGATCCCGTACATTTTGTGTTTCTAATCAGTTTCGGTCACTTATTTATGAAAAAAAAAGAAAATAGTAAATATCTAATAAAAGGGACAGGAAAAAGGAAGGAAAATTAAAAATATACTGAAAATATTTTAAAATATTTTTTTCAGCATTTACAAAGAAGTCTATGTATTTTTAAAGGAAATTTAAGCCGGATCTCGATTATACATCACGCAAAATTTATTTAAACTCTCTATTGTACGTACAAAATTTTTAGGTTGATTGGCCAATAAGTAGGGGGGAGATATTTAAACGATACCTCTCAGTTTTTTGTAAACTTATTCCCAAAAAGGCGTGTATGTACAGGGTGCGGCAAAAGTTCCCGTACTTTTCTTAAGCATAAAATTTATTTCAAATATTTTCTTAAATTTTATAAAATCTATGAAAGTGTTCATTACTATCTAAAGAAAAGAAAAATTATTATAAATATCCAAAATGTCCTCCCTCCACCAAGATATACGCGCCCAAACGCTTACTGAATTTGCCCACTATGGTCGCGCACTCATCACAATAATTGAATCCCAGGCCAGTTGCAACCCCGCCTTTCACAACAGACAAAATCATAGTGAATTGCTTCCAAGGAAAGGCCTTGCTTCCAAAATTGTTCAAAAGAGCCTCTTTCCACAATCTGTAATGGCGTGGGCCGGGATTTGTGTCACTAAGTCCATGGCCACAGAAACAATGGATCCCTGGGCACAGCGACAATGGTTTTGGCCGGAATTTGTGTCATTGCATCCCCGGGCGCACGATCACTTCGGTAAAAACAATTTTATGTTGCAGCAAAATTGGGTCCCTTCACATTGGGCAAAAACAATGATTGACCTCCGCGAATAGTTGTTTCCAGGTTTTTAGGGCAAAGACATTTGGCCAAGTAACTCCACAGATCTGAATGCTATGGACACACAGTTTGGTCATGATTGAAGCAGAGACTTTCACGGATACGATTTACATAAACAGAGGCAATTAAGTGGGATTGCAACTGGGCTGGGACTCAATTACTGTGGTTGATTGCGCGACCATAGTGAGCAACAGCAGTAAGCGTTTGGACGCGTTTATCTTGGTGGAGGGAGGACATTTAGAAGATTTGACATAATTTTTCGTTTCTTTACATATTCGTGATCACTTTTTCATAGATTTTATAAAATTTAAGAAAATATTTGAAATAAATTTTATGCTAAAGAAAAGTACGGGAACTTTTGCCGCACCCTGTATAATCGAGACTTGACTGTATCTAAACAAACACTTTGCAGCTAATAAAACTGGCCAATAATTTTTATTTATAAAATTTTAATTTGTGCTCTCACCGAGAGGAAGAAATTTTTAAAATTAATGATATAAGGAATAGAAACGTTAGGGCAAACAGAAAAATTTTAAATTTGAAGCAAAGAAAAAAGAAATAAATTTATTTGTTTGCAGATTTAATTAGTGGGGGGCTATACACTCAACCAGAAAAAAAATTAACAAAAAATTGTATGGTTCTTAGAGCCTCCCAAACTGGGGATATTCGGAACCACCTTGAGGGTATGCTATGCAGTTTTTGCTCTATTTAAGAGGAAGTTTCTCTTGAAGAATCATTCAATGATTTCCCCGGCAAGAGAAAAAAAAGTTGAAAACCATTCCCCGACATACCCATACCGATCGTTCGAGGTACAAGACTAATTGAACAAAGGAATCTATGATATTTGGGTAGTTAACATGTATCTTTGTCATAGATTTGGGGCAGGGTTAAGGAGTGATTTTTTTATTATTAAATGCCCTAACGTTTTCAACAATATAATATTTTATAAGAGGATTACTTAAAACCTATTTCTCTTTTATTTATTCTTTTATATAACTAATATATAAAATCTAGTAATTATATTCAAGTATATAAACTTCTTTATATTCGAAGGAAATAGCTACTTTTCAAGAAATAGTTCATACATTCTTTCGTGTTCGTAACCTAAAGCCACATGCTTTGTTAGTTCATAAATTTCAAATAGTTCTAAATATTTTTAAAAATTTCAGAAAGACCATCAGAGCTATTCAATTTTATATCAATAGAAGATAACAAGGAATTGGTTGTAAGCGGATTTTGGGAAATCCCCGGATATCCTTATTTGATATCCGAACCGAAAAGATTCAAATAACAACTTTTCAGATTCGGATATCCATAACCGCCAACTGCAGATCTTGAATTTCAGACCCCCCCCCCCCAGACTTATACATCATCTCCTACAAAATAATTCCTAAAAGTAGCTATTTCCGCTAAATATTATTTCCCTAAAAACATTAATAAATGAAGAAATTACACCGGGAAATAAAAATGTTTTTTAGAAGTTGGGAAAATAAAATATAAAATATATTTTTAAAATTTATTTTTTTTATGAGGGGACTACACCGCTTTATTTCCTTTTTTTAGCCTAAAATATTTATTTATTTAATCTTCTCTAAATTTTTTTGTTTCCTGAATTCCTAGCTAAGGCTTTCCACCAAATTTTTGATTTTGTGTTGTTGACTGTATTTGACCACCAACATGATGATGAAGTGTTGTTGTTGGAACATTTGTTGAGAAAATTTGGGGAGGAGGAGGTTGAATTGAAGTGTGGGATGAATGGTGGTGTTGTTGTTGATTAAATGCATGATGATGGTGGGCTGCTGAATTTGCTGCAGAAAAATCGGCGGAGGCAGCCAAAGAATTTAATTGGTTGGCATAAACCTAAAAGAATTAAAAAAAAAGGAGTCTGTAGTTTAAATTTAGTTTTCCTTAGGGAAACGGAACAGCCTGCTTTCGGTTGAAAAATTGAAAGGTTCGGTTCTTGGTTGTTATTAATTTTTGTGGTTCCGGTCCCAGAAATCATTTTGAAACCATTAACCTCTCCACATTTAAAAAAATTTCCCCTACCATCGCAGCTTCATATACAGCCTGTTGTTGTGCAACCAACTGTGCAGCAGCCAAATCTCTCGGATTAATAGGTCCCCCACCAGCATTATTTCCTCCTAGTTGTCCTCCTCTATTTCCAGTATTATTATTTCCTCCAGACCCTCCCAAAGCAAAATGGCCAGTAACTTGTTGTTGGGGATGGTGTTGTTGTTGATGGGCAAACCCATTCCCATGAAATTGAATACCCGTTGCTGCTGGACCAATTCTTAACAAATCTACGCCTTGGGGTAAATCTGCACAAGAAACTCCTCCATTTCCATGTTGAGGGTGGTGGTGATGATGTCCATATACACCGGCTGCTGCCGCTGCAGTTAACGCTGCTGTCATTGCGTGATTGTGGTGGTGGTGAGAGGGGGGAGCTGGAGGAGGGCCGTAAGCAGGCAGCCGAGGAATAAAAGAAGCATAAGCTAGCAATTGTTCTGGTGCTAATCCATAGAGATTACGAGCTGCGGCAGCACGGGTTTTGTTTAGTTGGAGAGGTAGCATGACTTCTTTTGGCTGGGCCTTTTGAAAAAAAATTTTTTTTTTCATTAAACCTCGGCGAGGTTTAATGAGAGGAGGATCTCGGTTTTGAGGTCAGCTAAATCGAGGTCGAGGTTGAAAAATCGGCGAGGTCCTCGGCCTCGACCAACTCTAGTTTTACACAATGTTATTGACAGCTCCGTGTTAAAATAAGTTTATTTTATTCACAATATATCACTTGATTAAAATAATTTAGATATCCCAAAAATAATATAAAGTTTAGTGCGGGGGGGGGGCTCTTCGAAGTCCTTGTTATTGTCCGACCTAAGGGGGAAATTTTGGAAGAAAAGGAGAGGAGACTTCACCGCCTCAACATTTCTTCAAAAAAACCCAGAACTCCAAATACCTTTTTGCATTCAACCATCTTTCCATTAATTTCATGAAAATGTATTTCGCAAACTTTGTCGCTAACTTCATCATCATCAAATGTAATAAAACCAAAACCTTTTAAATTTAAAAGAAATAAATTTGAGAATTAAAAGCTTGTTTAAATGGAATAGAACAAAACCTCTTTATAAACAGTGCTTGGAATTTTGAGATTTGCTCGTATTCGCACTCGTACAAGCCCAATTTTTGGCCTTATACTCGTTCCTTCTCGTACTTGAGAAATATGCAAAAAATTGAAGATTTTTATGGGGTTTTGATATCAGAGACATTAAATTCTAAATTTTAAGGCCGTAGGCGATATTTTTTATTTTTGAAGCCATAATCCTCCTATTTCATCAATTTGCTCAATTTAGAGTCCAGTGAGCAATAACACACGAATTTTGGTACGAGCTTCTAAACACTGCTTATAAATACTCCTCTGAGCCTGAAAAAACCCTAACTTATATTGAAGGGGCTATCTTAAATTGGAGGGCATCGTTTAGACTTGAGTTGTGACTAATTTTTAAAATCATGCATCTTGAATAGAGATGTACCTAATATAGCGGGTATCTTATAAAGAGGCGTGACAGAACTCCACATAAGGGGTGTGTACCCCCCCCCCCCCCTCCAAAAAAATAATTAGGTATATGTATCAAAAAACAACACCTCTGTGCCGTTGAGTAGTTTTATCAAACATTAACATTGCATCTTCAATATTCCCGTATTGTGAAAAATATTGTTTAAGATCCTCTATCTATTGAATTTTTATATTTAAAAAATAATTATTTTAATAACCCCAAACCTTACTAATAAGGTTGGCGGATAGTTGGAAATCTTCGGATATCCGAATCCGGTAGAGCTGAGTCCCAATGAAGGATATAGAGGGATTAAAATCAATTATGAATGGATTTGGGGAATTAACAGAGGTATCGAGGGAATTTAGAATTAACAGAGTTATCTATGCGAGGAATGAGTTATTTTGGGGAATTAGTAGAGACATCGGTTATCTTCTTACGTTCAAGATGGGTGGATTAAAAGCTGGGGGTTGGGAATTACGAGAGATATTGAGGGATTTGTTAATTAATCCCCTTATCCCCTCTAATCCCAATATCCTTAAAGAGCGTATCCTGGGGATCGGTTTCGGGAGGGGGGCTAAAAAGGGGTGTGTGCCAAAATTTTGAAGTTACCTCGGCGTTCCGGGCGCAAATTTTTTTGAACTATATTTTTATTTTTTAAGCCGCAGGCGAAAATTTTGAGAAATCTGGCGCACAAGAAGATAGATTTCTTCCTTGTCCTGCGCCGCAGGCGAAAATTTTGAGAAATTTGGAGCACAGGAAGCCTTCCATTTCCAACGCCGCAGGCGAAAATTTTGAGAATTATGGTAAGCCAATGCCCATATTTCTTCCTCTTTCAGCGCCGCAGGCGAAAATTTTGAAAAGTTTGAAAGGCCATTGGGCAATATTTCTTTCTTTTTTAATAATTCTAGGATCCGAACCGAAATTTCGGATATCCGGATCCGGCTCCGATATCCGAACCGAAAATTTCGGATATCCGGATCCGGCTCCGATATCCGAACCGAAAATTTCGGATATCCGGATCCGGCTCCGATATCCGAACCGAAAATTTCGGATATCCGGATCCGGCTCCGGTATTCGAACCGAAAATTTCGGATATCCGGATCCGGCTCCGATATCCGAACCGAAAATTTCGGATATCCGGATCCGGCTCCGATATCCGAACCGAAAATTTCGGATATCCGGATCCGGCTCCGATATCCGAACCGAAAATTTCGGATATCCGGATCCGGCTCCGGTATTCGAACCGAAAATTTCGAATATCCGGATCCGGCTCCGGTATTCGAACCGAAAATTTCGGATATCCGGATCCGGTATCCGAACCGAAAATTTCGGATATCCGGATCCGGTATCCGAACCGAAAATTTCCGGATATCCGGATCCGCCAACCTTACTTACTAATAGTCCAATGGCTAAAAAATCGTACCTTATAATGAGGTGTCGCTTAAGCGAATCCCCAACCCAAATTTTACAAACCCGTATCTTAAATAGAAGTGTGTCTAGTATTGGGGTAATTATTAAAAATAATTACAGTAGAATTAGAAGACAATCCACCAATAAAAACTTTTTTTGTTTTTACAACTAATTTTGGTTGTTGTTTTTTAGGAAAAGCTATTTTAGGGTCTATTCGTTTTCCATCTAATTCGTGTATTTCGACTGCTAACACTTTTTCTACAGAAATTGGGTCCACAAAAGTAATAAATCCAAAGCCTCTAGCACGTTTGGTAGTTGGATCTCGCATAACCATACACTCGTTAACTTCTCCAAATTTACAAAAATAATCTCGAAGACCTTCTATAAAAGAAAAGAAAATTAGAGATGAAGGGGGGATTATGTACTATATTCCCTCCTAGTGATCAAACAAATTTAGGAAAACATATTTTTAATTGAGGTATGTCAACGAGATAAAGCTTTAATCCTTAAAAAATGGATGGCAATTGTTTAAACATTTCCAGCTTTAGGGACTGCCCCAAAGTTTTTCTACAAAAATTTAAAGGTTGTTGAAAACAAGTTAGCAATTAATCGTAAAATTTAAATATGTAGGGTTGGTAAATGCGCTGACTCAGGTAAAAAAATTCCCTATAAACAAAAAATTTCTTTTTCCAAACCTGCAGTAGTTTGCCAACTAAGGCCACCAACAAACATTTTTCTTAAAAAATTTTTTTAATTAAAAAAACACACAATTCCTTTTCCTTCCTTCCTTACCCAGGTTCATTATTTCCCCCACCAATTTCCCCATCCACACTTTCATCCAAATTTGTAGTTGTTGCTTGTGATTCAGCATCTTCTGTTAAAGCAGCAGAACAAGCAGAAGACCCCCCAGCAACATTTGTTGTTGTTGTTAATTTTTGTTTTTGTTGATGACTACTTCCTCCTCCCCCACCATTTTCTTTTCCTTGTTTTTCTTCTTTTTCTTTCTCGCCTTCTTCAATCTTCAATTGAACAACTCCATCTTCTTTTTCAGGCTCTCCCATAAGTTGCTACCTTTAAGCTTAAATTTTCTTCGTTTTTTTTCTTTTCTCGTTGTTGTTTTTATCCAAAAACTTTTTTATTTAATTGCAGGTTATTGAAGGGAAGAAGAAGAAAGGAAAGTAAAAGAAAAGAAGAATATTTTTTTAATAAAAAATTATATATTTTTTTAAATTTAATAATTAATTTAACAACACAACGTTTTCATTCTATTAATTGTTGTACTCTACTCTAAAAACAGCTCTAGGCCGGACGGACAGAGTAGGGAAAGAAGCGGAAACTGATGGTGGTGTGGTGGTGGTGATGGGAAGCGGTGAAACTCTGAAAATTTTACAAAAATAAATTTTTTGAAATTACAGTTGAATCTAGATTATAATCAACTCGAAAGGAGAGAAAAAATTGGTTAAATCAAGGAATATTTTGAGAAATTTCGACAAGTAAGATGGTTCGTGATTTCGAGAAGTTCAATAATAACAATTAATTTATTAATAGAAAATGCAGAAATGGACTTCCATCGACTTTTAAAGATGGAGGCTAGAAAAAGAGAGAGATCGAGATTAAAAAAAACTTGGAGTGATCCCCATTTTTTTCTTTCCCAAAAAGGTGCATAATGGTTAGACCTACCCAAAAACGTAAAGCTTTTCTTGTTACTTATTTTAAACGTCAAATTTCTAGTCTTCCATTTCCAGACTGACATGAAAATGAAAAAAGTTTGACCATTATGTACCTTTTGAGAAAAATTAGGGAATGAAATTAAAGATTATTAGGCCTGGATTGATTTAAATAGACTCTAATTTAACCTGAAAACTTGGGTGAATGAATACCAGGCAGCTTCAGGAAATCCCCTGATCGTTTCCAAGCTCGATCTCTGATATACAGATAAGGAAATAAAGAATTAAAAATCCCAAGTTTTGAAAGGGAAACAAATAAGAGATTAAAAAATTAGTAGTCGAGACATTGAGGGAATACCGGTTTATTTGTTATACGATCTTTCAAATTTTTTTATTTAAAAAGGTTTAGGCGCGCATGGAACGGAACCTAATAAGAATTGTTTTGTTGTTGTTGATTGCGCAGAAGGGAAAGGAAAAGGTAATTTCTTGCCGATTTGAGGGGATTGAAGGGATGGAAAGTAAAAAAAAGATGGGGAGATAGAAAGAGTGGGGAACAACGACGTTAAAACGATCGATTGACGATTTATGTGAATGGTCTGGGGCTGACAAAACTCTCCTACCTTCCCCCCCCCCCCTTTTTTTTTCTCTTCTCTCGTGCGCGAAGGCTTTAAAAATATATAGTTGGCCAGCCGAGGTCCGAAAATAATTTTGAAAAGGCAAAGAAGAGAGAGGATTAGACAGCTGCTCGGTTTCATAAAAACGAGAAAAAAATTAATCAACGTTGAAAAATTCAAAGTTTTGTGAATGTCGGAATTCGAAGCCTTTACTGACTAAATAAATCAAAGGCTTGTTTCAATTTCCCCACATGAAAACGTGGCTCATTCTGGATTGAAACAGGCAAGATAATTCAATAATAAAAATTACTAATCAGTCAACAACCATTCAACAAAAATTTTTGGAATAAAATATACATATTTTAAATTAAATATCAGTCTAAACCAAACTTCTGAGTTTAATGTTAAAAACATACAATTGGATTTAAAACCCCAAAAAAGCAACTGGAAAATCCAAAACAAAAATCAGAAATCATTTGCCAAAGTCATTCACTCTCGTAAATCTCAACAATTTGGGAACGTAAAAAAGAGATTATGATGATATTTTAAATGAATAAAGGAGGGGCTTTGACTAATTTTTTGTTTTATTAAATTATATCTTTTCTTATAATGCTACTAAAATGATAGACAAAAATTTTGTTAAAAAAATAATTAATGAATATATGATTTTGGTTGTTGTTTGTTGTTGTTGTTTTTAGAGAGAAGGGGAAGGGAGAGAAGAAAAAGGAAATGTTTATTCCACGCATAGCAACGTTTTTGTAATTATTTTTATTTATTTTTATCAAGTCTCGTCCACTTTTTTTCTAATCAATCAAAAATAGTCAATAAATAGTGCAAAATAAGAGAAAATAAAAATTAATAAAATGATAAGAATTGAAAAAATAAATAAATTGGGAATTTAAAATAAATAAAATTATGTGATTAAAGATAACAAAAATATTAGAGAATTACATAGGTAAAGATCAGCATATTCTGTTGTTTTAATTAAAGAAACAGGAAACAGCAAGTACGAAAAACAAAAAAAAAAACAAAAAAAAATCATAGAAAATCAGAATAAAATCAGAATTAAAAATGAATATTTAAATCAGAACAAAATTAGACTCAAAAATCAGAATAGAATCAGAATAAAATTTCAGAATTAAAAATCAGAACATTATTAAAATTGAAATTGGAATAAAAATCAGAATAAAAATCAGAACTACATAAATTTAATTCCGTTAATAAAAATTTGACAGTTTTATACGAGTAACCAATATGTATGTAAAAATATCTCCAAAAATAAACAAAATGTTTACTACAAAATTCATGGTATTTTAGTCAATAAATTTTGTAATTTCTAGAATTCTGCAAAAAATAAATTTTATTTTTTATAGGATTAAAAAAACTATTTCACTCTATTTATTGTTTTGTGTTGTGTTTGTATTTTTAGTTAATTTAAAAGTAGAAGGGGAAGAAAGGGAAGGGGGGAATAGTTAGCTAGCAGCAGCAGTCCTCATTTTCACTTCAACTTTTTGGAAATCAGCTTGTGAGAAGTATAAAAAGGGAAAAAGTTAAAAAACCGATGGGGAAATAGAGCGTTGCCAACTAATAAAAGTAAAAAAAGAGAAGAAAAAAACGCGGCACGACTGGCTCGATGAAAAGACAAAAACGGCATGCACCCAACAACAACAACCATCACACCCTTTTCTTTTCTTTAACTGCCAGCGTTTTTAAATTCTCTCTAATACTCTCTATTCACTAACTTTGTTACTATTGCCAGCCTCTGTTCTCTATGGTTTTTAGTCTGGAAGGATTTGCAAATCCGACAAAACCCCCCAACCGACAAAATGGCAATACACTATTTTTCAGCCCTTGTAACTCTAAATAGAATTTCGAATCCGAAGTTTAGGGTCCGAGACCTGAACCAATTTTTGAAAAACAAACAAAAAATTTTAAGGACAAGAATGAGAGAAATCTATAAAAATAAATCCAAAATGTCCTTTACCATTTTGTCGGGACTTTAAAAAATTCACCAACTCGTTCTCTCGTTTTCTACTTATATTTACTCTTTTCTTCCATGTCTGTCTCTTCTAATCTCTCACCAGCTTGACCCCTCTAATCTTTTTTTCTTTACGTTTAGAAAGTAGAGAATTGGATATGTTAAAGAGAGGAACTGAGGGACATATTGAAGGATATTTTGAAGAGAACATTGAGTAAAAAAAGCAAAAGAAAATAAAAATTCACGTAATAAATGTTCAGTCAGCGAATTTTGGAAGGGTGAAGAATAAAAAAAGGAAGAAAGGAAATCGAAGAAGGGCAGCCGGCCGTTCTGAAAGAAAAAAGGGAGATATTTTCTTTCATCCGTTCCTTTTTATTTAGTGAAAAAATTGATTAACTAAAAAAGCTAAATAATAGTGAAAAGATTAAATAGAACAAAAGAATAAATTGAAATGGTTTTTGGAGGGGAGAATGAACGAATAAATGAAAAAAGTTTTAAGATTAATACTATTTTGATGGAAAGTACATATATGTACACTGTAGTGTTGCGTCGGGACCGCAAATTTGGCCAGAACCTGAGCTGAAATTATGACAGGGTCCGGATCTAATTTTTTGGTTCCGAACCGGAACATTGTTCAAAAAATTTTTAATAAAAATTTTTACTGTAAAATTTCTCGGATGAAGTCTTTGTTTCGGGTTTTTTGAAGGCAAAGCCTGAAATACCAAACCCCCAAAAATCTTCGAAATACCAAACCGTGAAAAAAAAGCTTGTAATACCAAAAAGGCAAAACCCTTGAAATACCAAAGTGTGGAAAAAAGCTTGAATTACATATAAAAACCAAAACGAGTCAAAAAATCGGTTGAAATTTTAGAATTTAATTACATATTTAAAAAAATTTAAAGAAATTTCAAAAAGACAAAAAAACTAAGAATACTCGTAATATGGAGTAGAATCTTCAATGTTCTATGTTTTTAAGAAAATTGGAAAAAAATTTTCAAATTAAAAAAATTTTTAAAAATTTCGAATTTTTATTAAAAAAATTTTTTCGTCGACTAATTGTTGTTGTTTGTGCCAAATGTTATGGTTCTGGTCCCTAGAACAACACAAAAGAAGTAAAAAGTAAAAAAAAACAAAAAAAAAAATTTTTTTTCCAAAAATTTCGATTTTAAGGGTAATTTATTCTATGTACTCTGAAACGTCCCCCTTTAGCCGTACTCTGAACCGGCTCCTCTGAAACGGCCTACTCTGAAACGTCCTACTCTGAAACGGCTACTCTGAATCGGCTACTCTGAAAGGGGCTTTACCGTTTTCTGTCGCACTTCTTTGGGCGTGACCGGATTTACAAAAAACGTTTTTATGGTTTGTTTTTGGATGGAATTATGTTGAGCAAACAGTATCAATTATAAATGGCTAATAAACTGTCATTTAACCGGGTACAGCCCGATTAGGCGCGGCCGATTAGGCGCGATCGATTAGGCGCCGGCCGATTAGGCGCCAACCTTTTATTTAAATACTCGATTATAGCCAATTGGAATGGTCTCATCGATCATCAAATGGGACAATTCTGAATTATAAAACAAAAATTTTACAAAAAAAATTTCCAAAATTAAAAAACCGGCCTAACTAGTTTACGTACCAGACTCAAAATCAGCTGGATGATTATGAACAAAGTTATGACCAACAGAATCTTTGCTGGAAAAACTGTTTTTGTGCTGCTACGGAGGGTAGGCCGGGCATGGTCTTCGCTACACGATGGCCGTGCTTCGCTGCGGTCGTGCTCGCTTCGCTCGCGGCGACCGTAGCGAAGCGGCGGCCGTCGTTCCGCTCGACATGCCCGGCTTCCTCCGCAGCGGCAAAAACTTTTTTCCGCGAAAGCTTTATGTGAGGGTGTTGTATTTGTCCGGGATTATCAGAAGCTATCTATTTTCAGGATTTGGAGGAGCATTTCGTTCAATATTTAATTAAAAGGTTTGGCGCCTAATCGGCCGGCGCCTAATTGGCCGCGCGCCTAATCGGCCGGCGCCTAAGGTCGCGCCTAATCGGGCGTGTCCCCATTTAACCAATTAAGAGCTTAATATTTAGCTTATTACTTTTTAACTATAAGCCCCATATTTTCTTTATACAAATTAACACTAATTTATATTTAAGGAAATAATTTTTAATGGGAGATTCATCAACTTTATCAGCTTCAAAGGAAAAGGAAAAATCCAAACCTCAACCTTCTTCTACACAACTTCCTTCATTAGAAGGCGGGTTTCCTACTCTTTTAGTTTTTGTGATACTTGGATTGGCTTGGCTAGTTGGTTTTGCTTCTAGACTTTTTGCTATTGTTCGGTTTGAATCGATAATTCATGAATTTGATCCTTGGTAAATTTTAAAAGTTCTTTTTAATTTTTTAAAATTTTATAGGTTTAATTATCGTTCAACTCAATATATGGTGGAAAACGGATTTTATAATTTTCTGAATTGGTTTGATGGTTTGTTTGTGATTTATATAAATGAGAATGTAGAGACTGGCGGGGCTGAAAGATTTTTCCTAAATGTATTCACGTCCGGTTAATTTTCTCCTTTGGCGGTTCAAATGTCCCTTAAATTCTCCATTTGAACCATCACAGGCGAAAATTAGCCCATCATGAACAACTCTAAATGTTACCTATTTTAAATAGAAATTATCGCTTGGGCAGCTCCCCCACCCATTAGCCGTCCAAAGATTTAAATGTAGTTTTGGGAGTATCTTTTAGTGATACCCGACTTAAAAATTATTTTTTAGAAAGAGCTTGGTATCCACTTGGACGTATTGTTGGTGGTACTATTTATCCTGGATTGATGTTAACAAGTGGTTATATTCACTATTTACTTTCTTGTTTGAATATACCTGTCCATATACGAGATATTTGTGTTTTTCTTGCCCCCACATTTAGGTAAGTAAAAGAATTTTTTTGGAATTAATTTTATTTAGCGGTCTTACTGCAATTGCTACTTATCTTCTAACAAAAGAACTTTGGTCAACAGGTGCTGGACTTTTTGCTGCTTGTTTTATTGCAATTTCTCCTGGATATACAAGGTTTTTTTAAAATATTTTTTATTCTGACAATGAGAATTTTATTTTTTTAGTCGTTCTGTTGCTGGTTCTTATGATAATGAGGGAATTGCCATTTTTGCTCTTCAATTCACTTATTTTCTTTGGGTTCGTTCTGTCAAAACTGGATCTGTTTTTTGGGCGGTTCTCACTGCTTTATCTTATTTTTACATGGTTTCAGCATGGGGCGGTTATGTTTTTATGTAATTAGTTTGTTCTTTAAATTTTTTGATAAATATTTGTTTTTAAGTATTAATTTAATTCCTCTTCATGTTCTTGTTTTGGTTATTAGTGGAAATTACACAAACAAGGTTTATATTTTTGCTTTAAAACTTTATCTAAAGTTATTCACATTTATTTGGTTTTTATATTTTTAAAAAATATGAACTATTCCTCCCCAAATCAGGAAAAACCTTGGACGAGAACGATTAAGAAATGACAGTTTTGCTTGTGGCTCTCTAAAATTCCTGAAAGTGAATTCTCACTTCTTGACCATCCTGCCCCTGTTTTGGGTTATTTTGTTTTCATAAACGTCTTTCCTTTCATCCTTAATTTCCATTAAATTCTTCACCTTATTCTCTTATTTTTAATTTGCCTTTTATATTTTTATTTACCAAATAAACTAATTTTTAGATTTACATTGCTTACACAACTTTTTATATTCTTGGCCAACTTATGGCAATGCAAGTCCCTTTTGTCGGCTTCCAACCAGTTAAGACTAGTGAACATATGGCTGCTTTTGGAATTTTTGGTTTATTACAGGTTTGTTTCTCTTCTTTATTTAAAAAATTTTTTTCAGTTGGTTGGTGCTTTGAAATTTGTCCAAGGACGTTTAACTCAAAAACAATTTTTTGCTTTATTTGCCGGTGTTATTCTTTTTACTTTTTCTATTGGAATTTTGATTTTAATGCTTTTAACATATGCTGGTTATTTTAAAATCTTTTGAGAAAAATAATGGAATTTTATTTTTAAGGTTATGTTGCTCCTTGGACGGGTCGTTTTTACTCACTTTGGGACACTGGTTATGCCAAAATACATATTCCTATAATTGCTAGTGTTAGCGAACATCAACCTACGTGAGAATTAATATTATAAAAATGTTCTTGAGTCCATGTAGAATTCTTGGATTAATTCTCAAACACTGACCTGTTCCGGATCATGCCAGGATGCCCTAAAAACTCAGAAATACTCATGTTTTGGCCAAGGCCCAACTTTATCTCTATTTTAAATTAAAATTACATTAAATACTTTTTAGAACTTGGGTCTCTTTCTTTTTTGATTTGCATATTACCGCAGCTGTCTTTCCTGCTGGACTTTGGTTTTGTGTTAAAAATGTTAATAGTGAACGTCTTTTTGGTTTATTTTTTAGTTTTATTTACAGTGTATTAATTTTTAAGTTATTCTTTATGCTGTTACTGCCGTTTATTTCGCTGGTGTAATGGTCAGGTTAATGCTTACTCTAACTCCAGTTGTTTGTGTCCTTTCTGGCATAGCTTTTTCTTGTATTTTTGAAAAATATATGCTTGAAGATGTTGAACAGAAGAAAGCTGGTGAAGGAAAGGATTTGAAAGATGGGATGGGAGGTTTGCTTGCTTTTAATTTTGTCGTTAGTTGGCTTTGTTCTCTACTCTAAAATTTTCTTCTGAAATTTATTTCTAAATTTATACAAGATTTTTAGATAGACGACTTTATGATAAAGCAACAGCTAAAATTGGAAAGCAACAAAAAGCTGCTCAAACAGCTGCAGCTTCATTTAGTCCAGCAATTGGTACTTCTGATGTTACTGATCATATTGGAATGAATACGAGGTTTATAAAAAATTAGAATTTTGATTGGGGCAGGCCGACTTACCGTAGCCTAACTTACCGCCACAATTTCGTAAATTTCATAAATCAAATAAATGTTCTATAAATAAATCTGTCAATTCAACAAATATTAACTTTGTCGAACGTCTGTTTTTAATTTTACTATTTATTAGATCCATCGTTCTCGTAGCTATGTTATTCATTCTGCTAATGTATGTTGCACATTGTACTTATGTAACTAGCAATGCATATTCGCATCCGAGTGTTGTTCTTCAATCTCATACAAGCGACGGGTTTTTTTTTCTGTTTTTTTAATTTTTTAAATTTTAGTGGACGTATAATTATGGACGACTTTCGAGAAGCTTATTATTGGCTTAGAAAAAACACTCCAGATGATGCTAGAATAATGTCATGGTGGGATTATGGTTATCAGATTGCTGGAATGGCAAATCGAACAACTCTTGTTGATAATAATACTTGGAATAATTCACATATTGCTTTGGTTGGAATGGCAATGTCAAGCAATGAATCTTTTGCTTATGAAATTATGAGGGATTTAGATGTTAATTATGTTTTAGGTTTGTATTAATTTAATCTTGAGAATAATTTCGCAGATTGTTAACTCCCATTGTTATTTTTTGGGGCTTATTTCTTAAACGGAGCTTCCTTACTTTAATTTAATTTTTCCATTTTTAGTAATATTTGGTGGGGTGATTGGTTACAGTGGTGATGATATAAACAAATTTTTGTGGATGGTTCGAATTGCTGAAGGTGAACACCCAAAAATTGTAAGTATTGGTTTTTTTTATTTAAAATATTCTTTCTATTAAGATACGTGAAGGTGACTATTTTACCGAATCTGGAGAGTACAGTGTTGGAGCACAAGCATCTAGAACAATGCTTGATTCAATTATGTATAAAATGTCTTATTATCGATTTGGCGAATTAAGAGTATTTTTATTTTTTAAATTTTTTATGGTCGAACTTTGCTATAAGATACCCCCAGAATTAGATATACCTTAAGTTAGGATACGTTTTTAAATTTTGTTGGTCATTAGGTAAGTAAAACTGCCTAACAAAGCAATATCCCAATTGCTTTGTTAGGCAGTAAGCAATACCCCAATTTATGATATACCTCATCATAAGATAGGATCTTTTCAGCTATACGAGGTGTATCTTTTAGTGACGTTCGAATTTAAATTCTTTAATTTTTTTTATTAAGATTGGCTACAATCAACCTCCAGGTTTTGACCGAACAAGAGGTTATCCAATTGGAAGAAAAGATTTTGGATTAGAAAAGTTGGAAGAGGCATACACTACAGAGAATTGGCTAGTTCGTATATATAAAGTTGTTGATCCACCAAATCGTCCATCAATAAAATATAAAGATAGACAAATTAAAGGAAAGAAATTTGTTAGTAAAAAGGTTGCTTTTTTTGTTTATAAAGAATAATTTTTAAAATTTTATTTTTAAGACAAAATCCAACAAAAAGGGAACTATTCGACCATCAACAGCAATAAACACAAAAACTGAACAATCTAACAACAATAAACAAAAAGTTGTTGAGAAGAAGAAATGAAAAAATTTTATTCTTTTATCAAAATGAAAGTTGTGATGAAATTTTAATAAGACAACAAATATTTTGAAGAGGTAAAATATATTCTAGTTTTTTAGTTCCGAACTTCCTCCGAACGGTTGAATTAAATTCCCCCTTCCAATATTTTTGAAATTCTTTCTTTTAATGTTTGGAATATAAGACAGGATTTTTAAAAGATTGTTGTCAGGAACAAGTATCCACCCAAGACTAGGACGACTTTGCCACCAGTTATCGATAATTATTTTTACTTATTCATTCTAAAGGTTCAGACACAATAATCCCGAAATAAAAAGGAAATAAATATGTGGATAATATCACAGGTTTAATGGCGGTAAAGTCTGGAGATCCGTGATGGTTCTATTCCATTTCTAGTCCAAGGCATAAACATTTCAGTAATGTTTAACTTTACATCCTTAATCAAGCTAATCAACTAGAATAGTTTTATCTTATTTTGTTGGTGTTTTAATTATTATCTTTTAATATTTTTTTGTTTTGTTTTTTTCTCTTCATTCTTTCAATTCCTTTTTTTGTACTGTCTATATACTAAAAATTTAATTTTTTTGATCTTGTCTTTATTTTTATATAATTTCACCTCTTACC
The DNA here is from genome assembly GCA_036172955.1 of Meloidogyne arenaria. Lineage (NCBI taxonomy): Eukaryota > Metazoa > Nematoda > Chromadorea > Rhabditida > Meloidogynidae > Meloidogyne > Meloidogyne arenaria. The sequence goes on along the minus strand of JARQAB010000012.1, from coordinate 5,370,312 downwards.
AGGGAAAATCAAAGAGAGACGATATTTAGAATTTACCTATTTAAAAAGACAAAAATTGCTTATTTATTTTTTAAATATTTTAATATTTAATTATTTTTGTTGTTAAAAATCATCGAAATAAATTAATAAAAAATGTATTATGTAAATTATTTTTTTAAGTTCAAAAATTTTTCTTTTAATATTTTTCTAGAAAATGAATTTTTTGAGTTGTTCTAAATTATTTTTTAGATCGTTTTCTTCTATAATGACGAAAACTGCTCTAATTATCGGATCAGATGGATCTGAAGATATTGAATTAATTGTGACTAGTGATGTTTTACGTAGGGCTGGTTTGTTTTTGAATTTTTATAATATTGGGCTAACAAAAAAGGGGGTGCCGTAGCTTGTAAATGAGGCTAGGGATCAGTGCTGGGCTAATTTCGTGTTTCGTTTTTTGTTCCAAATGCGAAATTTGTTTCGCCTTTTTCATTTATATTGGCAATACGGTAGTGAAAGAGAAAATACAAATTTTCACATACAGTTCGTTAGGTTGCCTTGTTAGTAGAGTACCCTTACATGGTAAGCGAAATCGCCAAGATAGGATTGATATCAGTAAACTCAAACTCTTATTTCAACTTTTCCTTTCTGAATCTCTAAAATTTTGCTGTTTAAGGAATTGATGTGACTATTGCTGGTTTACAAGACGAGAAACACATCACTCTAGCTCGTAAAGCAATACTTCAAGTTGATGCTTTATTTAAGGATGTAGCAGAAAAAGAATTTGATGCTGTTATTTTACCTGGAGGTTTTTAAATAGTTTTAGAAAATTTGAAAAATAAATTTTTTTCACAGGCCAACCTGGATCGGACAATCTTGCAAAAGTAATTTTGAATTTTATCTCTAAATTAGCAATAAATTAAAATTTTTCTGATTATCTGAAAAAGCACAATTAACTAGTAATGGGAGGTATTTTTCGATGCTTATCTGTATTCCGTGTCAGTATTACGGTACGGGATCACTACAATAAACAAAATTGGCGATTTGCTTTTCATTCCACAAATAGGTTTAGATGTAGACTTGGAATAAAAAAGTGTAGCAGTAAGGCCTCACTATAGGATTTGGGGGATTACATGTTTGTTTTAACCAAAATTTTAATAATGTAGCTTTATACTAGAATAATATTGGAGCTATTTCATATCGTAGCTTTTAAAATAAACTATTTTGAGGATGAACGTGTTGGCAAACTTCTTCAACGTCACGAAAAAGAAGGTAAAATTGTTGCTGCAATTTGTGCTGCCCCGATTGCTTTAGTCAGTCATGGAATTGCTAAAGAAGGAGGAGAAGGGGGGACTTTAACTTCATATCCGTCAGTTAAAGAAGAAATAATTAATGGAGGTTATAATTATTCTGAGGACAAAGTTTGTGTTTGGAAAAATATTGTTACAAGCCGTGGACCTGGAACTGCCTTTCTTTTTAGTCTAAAATTGGTTGAAATGTTGACTGACTTGGAAAAGTCTGAAACTGTAAAGAAGGCTTTGCTTTATGATATTTGAATAAGAAAAAAAATTTTTCGATTAAAAAAATTGGAATATTTATTTTAAAAAATATTTATTTTTAGGAATTAATTTTATATGAGTATATTTATTTAAATTATAAAGTATTTGGATTTAGATTTTTTTGTTATTTTTATTTTGTATATTGAATCCTTTTATTTTCTTAATTTTAATTTTTTTGAATTAAAATTTTTTTATTTTAAAAATCTTGACATTTTTTTTGATAATTTCTTATGTCTCCAACAATTCCCAGAATTATTCAACTCTCACAAAATGTTGTAGACAAAATTGCTGCTGGAGAAGGTTTTTTTATTTTTTTTAAATTGACGATCTTATTATTTATTAAATTCAATAGGAGGAGTTTTTGGTGTTGGGATGTTGGTGCGTGGTCTTGATCCTTGTGATTTTATAGCTAAGGGAGTCTGTAATAAGGGAGGAGTTAATGACTTATAATTTTCCTCCCAGATTTTTCATTTTCCCCTATTTCAGAGGGAGGGGGCTTTAGCCCCAGCAGCTCTCCCCGCTCTGGCTACGTCCTTTGTATGTAACGAGGAATACCTGATTTTTCAGCACCTATTTAATTCCTAAGGCTGTTAAGTAGGCGGCGTGGTGTAATGGATAACACATCATTCCTGTCTACTGAAGATGCTCGTTAGCCCCAGCCGCCGAATAACCTTTTGCACTAGCTGAAGGAGAGAAATAGTTATAGCCCAGCTGCTTTACTTTATAAAGAGTGTTGGGATTCTGCGGTTTTTCTTAGCGTTTGAGTTTTTGGAAACCAATCAGAAAATTAAATGGGAGAAGTCTAAAGCACTCCGCTCCTTTGACGAATCCAAAGCTTCCTAAAAATCATTTCTAAACTTTAAAAGAATATCTTTTTTTATCCTTTAAGTTGTTATTCGCCCAGTGAATGCTGTAAAAGAACTTGTTGAAAATAGTTTAGATGCTGGGGCTACAGGTTTTTTTTTGGTGTTTTATATTCTATTTAAAAAAATTTAATTTTTAGAAGTTAATGTTTCGATTCGCGCTGGAGGATTGGAATTAATTAAAATTCAAGTATTTTTTAAATTTTATTAGGTTTCTACTCGGGTACTGAAAGTTGGGGAATTCGACTTTTTCTGAAAATAAGAACCCCCTTCCGTGTCGATTTCCTTCCCGTGCCAACGTTATATATCCCCATGGCTCTGCCTTCCGAAGAAATTTTTTCGAGGCCTTCCCCGTGTACAGCCTCTATCCATTAATTCATTTAAATAATACATTCTTTTTTGGATAACGGGCACGGAATTAATAGAGAAGAATTGTCAATTGCTTGTTGTCGCTTTACAACTTCAAAATTGCGTGAATTTGAGGATTTACAAAAAATCCAAACTTTTGGTTTTCGTGGAGAGGCTTTAGCTTCGATTTCTTTGGTGTCTAATTTAATTATTACATCAAGGACAGCAAATGAAATTTGTGCTTCGAAAGCTTGTTATAAAGGTCTTTTTTTGTAAATATTTTTTTTCTAAAATGAGCCCGTATAGTCCGTACTGATGACGGTGTTTTTCGGTTGGGTATTTTGTTCAGAGGGAAAATAAGAGAAGAAATACTTAAAATAGGGGGCTCCTACTTCAAAATTCAAAAATTTCTCACAGAATTTTTTAGAGGGAAAATTAATTGGACAAATTGAACGGTCAGCAGGTCTTTTAGGAACAACAATTTGTGTTGAAAAACTTTTTCAAAATATGCCTTCGAGATTAGCAGCTTTTCGGCAACCAAATGAAGAAGCTCACAAAATTGCCGATATTTTAGTTTGGTTTTTTAGAGAAAATTTTTTTTATTTTTAAATTTATAGATTCGTTATTCAATTCATTATCCAAAAATTTCTTTTTCTTATCGTCGTTTAGATGGAAATGGATATGATTTTAGAACATCTGGGGATGGGGTAAGAATTTTGATTTTTTAAAAATTATTTAATATATTTTTTAGGATCAACATAGCACAATAAAAAGGCTTCTTCATGAAAAAGCATCTAATGTCAGTTTTTGGGGTTTTCTTCACTAAAAGTCCGCAAATTTTGACTGCAAAATATATAGAAATAATACATAGACAGTCTCCGACATCGGACTGGACCAGGCCGAATTTTTCCGAAGTCCAGGCCCCAAATCCCCGACTGAATTATTTCAGGGCCTGATTAGTCCAGAAAAATCCTTTATTTGCCAATCACTAATAAATAGAATGATTTGCGGACTTTTTTTGCGGAACCTAAATCTTCTTTATTATTTTAAATTTAACTTTTAGGGATTGACAAATTTAGAATTTAACAATTCTTCTCTACACTTCTCTGCCAAAATTTGTTTAGCTACACCTGTGGCTATTTTTACTTCAAAAGCAGTCCAAACACGAAATGTATAGTTGAAAATTTTTTTTGGTTTCTAATAATTTTAAATTTTAGGACAAAATAAAAATCTTCCACCTGTGAGTTTTTAATTTTCCTTTCCTTATAGGAATTGAAAACCCTTTAAGATTTTGTGTAATTAATAATACTACTAACCAATAATAACTTTTTGTGGAAAATAATACTTTTCCCTTCCTATTTATTTGTCAGTATTTCAACGTCTTTTATTCATTAAAAAATTTTTTTTTATTTTTTCTAGTTTTGTAAATGGCCGTTCAGTAGAATCTTTTAGACTTCAAAAATCTTTTGATTCAATTTTTACTTCAAGAGATTTACTTTGCCCTTTTGCCAGTTTTTCTTTATTAATTGATCCTCAACGTGTTGATGTAAATATACACCCTACAAAGAAATTAGTTTATTTTTTATGTGAAGATGGTTAGTAGAGTAGAAAATAGTATTTGTTTTTAATTTTTATTTTTTTAAAGATATTATTGAATTTATTGGAAAGGTAAAAAAAATATTTTTTTAATTTAAATAATTTATTGAAGGGGGACGAGGAAGGGAGAGAGAGTCCATCTACTAACATTTAAGAAGTTTACTGGACAGAAATTTATTAAAAAAGAGATCCGGTAATTCAGGTAGAGCATCTCTCTACGTGTTAAGGGAAAAGTGCATAATTGCCAGTAATTCAACCAGTTCTAATTTTTTTTACCTCTCTCTCTCTCTCTCTCACTTATTCTTTCAGGTACCTTTTTCTTAATTGACAACGGTCATTTTGCCAAATTTGGTTGTTAATTAAAATTTTGTTATTTTCTAGCAAATAGAAAAATTTGTCAATGAAACCCAATCTCGACAATCAATACAAATTAACAATTTAAATGAAGAATTAAAAGAAGATTGTTCTAAAAAAAGAAATAAAAATAATCGAAAAAGAAAAGCTGGAAATGAAAAAGAAATTATTTTTGAGGAAAATGGAAAAAATTTAAATAATTTAAATTGTTCTCTTCCTTCTAAAAGTTCTTCTTTTTTAAATGTTTCTTCAAAAGTTCAATCAAATTCGCCAAAAGTTGCACCGAAAAATGTAAATTTTTCTTAAATAAATTTTGCCTAAAAATTAATTTAAATCGAACCTTCACCTATAAATACATTTTTGGGGTAAAAACGGAAATTGTTTTTAGAATTTTAGAGAGCCGAGAAGTTTGTATTTCTTCTGTTTTCTGACGAGAAGAATAAAATAACCGATATCCGGTTGAAATTTTTGAATATTCAAACTAAACCAAAAAATCCTTGTTTTTTTTCTTACCAGTAAAATACGAGGGGGAAATTTTGATTTTATTTTCAGAAAATTCGTGTAGATTTTTTAAATCGAAGTTTGGATGAATTTGTTTTAACAAATGAAGATTTAAATTTATGTCCAAATTCTTCTGTTAGGCTTTCTCTTTTAAAAAAAGTTGCTTTTGAAGAAGAAAATAATGAAGGAGGTTCGAATATAAATCCAATTGAAATAAATGAAATTGAAAGGGAAAATGAAGAAAATATTGGTGGAAAAACAAATAATAAGGTGGGAGAAACAAAGGAAATTTAAAAATAATATTCCTCAATTATTTCTTTCGAGTTGTTTCCACGTTGAAAGGGGAAGGGGGGGGGGCAATATCCAAAGAGGGGGGGGGGGGGAATCCACAAAGTTCGTCAATTAGAACGGTATAACTGCATTAAAAATTGTCGAATCCGAGACGCTCCGGGACGCCTTAGTATTGTCGAGCACCTTGACGAGCTGAATCGAACCATACCAGAGCGTCCCAGATTTGTCAGTTTTGAACGAAGTCACATTAGGCCATTAGAAAAAATAATTAAAAAAAATTTTTTAAAGGTAGATTGTTGTATTCCAAGAGAATTTTCTTTTAATTCTCTTGTAAATTTGAGAAAAGAAATTTGTCAAAAAGCAGATAATAAATTAGTTGAATTATTTAAAAAACATTTATTAATTGGATTTTTTGATTCAGAAAATGCTCTTATTCAATCAGAAAATAATGTTTTTTTAATTAATAATAATGAAATTCTTCGACAATTTTTCTATCAGGTAATTTTTTTAATTAAGGAGTACTCTAGCTCTCTCTCTAGCTCGCTCTAACTTTAATTTCCATTTGAGGCCTTTGTTTACTTGTCTAAGTTTGATCTCTAAATATTTTTTTCTTTTATTACTATTTACTACATATTCTTCAAAAAGTCTAAAACTTTTTTCTCCTTTTTTCTAGTTAATTATTTTTTCTTTTGGAAATATGGGCGCCTATGATTTAATAATTCAATCAGAAAATTCTTCAACAAAAAATCTATCAATTCACCAATTACTTTTATTAGAAGAGGAAAATGAGAAGAAAATTGCTAATTTATGTCAAATTCTTGTTAAAAATAGAGAAATTCTTTGGGATTTTTTCTCAATTAAAATAATTTTGAATTCAATTAATGAAGGTTTTAAATTAATATTTTCTTAAATTTTAAGCATTTTTAGATGCTGTTTTGGCAGCAATTCCTTGCCTTATTAACGGTTATTTGCCTGAAATAGAGGGATTGCCTTTACTTTTATATAAATTGGCCAATGTTAACTATGAAGATGTGAGTTTGAGTTCGAAGGGACTAGAAAATTGTATCTTATAATGAGGTGTCACATAAATAGGGGGGCTCCCCCAGCTATTATTTTGAAGAATTTAAGTGTCTGGACAAATTCCACGAACTCAATACTAGATAACCTCTATTTGTGATGGGTTTTTAAATTTTGTGGTCAATGTGTAGGGGGGTCGACCCGTAATTAAACGATAACATCTATTTAAAATACCTAATTATAAGTTACAATTTTCCGGGTCCTATTGTATTTCAAAGACGGATAAGATCTTATTTCCTTAGCTTCCACCCCTCCCCCAATTTACCAAAAATAATTTAGGAAAAAAGTTGTTATTCTGAAATTGCTTTTGTTCTTGCTGATTTTCATCTTCCCTCGATAAGCGAAGAAGATTATGAAAATTTAAATGAAGAACAACAAAATATTTTTAAAAAACAAAATTTGAGGGTTGAGAGAACTCTTCGTTCTTTGATTTTTCCAGCTTTACGAAACAGATTTTTGCCTAGTTCGGAATTGGAAGAATATATTAAAGAATTAACATCAACTGCTAAAGCTTTTAAACATTTTGGACGTTGTTAATTTATTTATTTTTTGTTTTTAATAAACAATTGATGATTTACTACTAACTTTTTAAATTTAGGATTTTAAACTGAAGGCTCAAAGGTTTATCGGTAAACTGTCCCTAGAAAAAATGAGGAAAAACTGCTTGTTCCATATCTTTAAGGTTCACCATTAGGTAATCGAGAATGCTGAGTGTGAGCCAGAGCTGCGTCGAAATAAAAAAATCTTCGAAATTCGGAAATCGAAAATCGAAAGAAATCTAAAAATATCGAAATCGAAAATCGAAATTTTATAAAAAAATTCGAAAATCGGAAATCGAAAATCGGCAGAAAAAAACGTCGAAAATCGAAAATCGGTAATCGAAAATCGAAATTTTTTAAAATAACTAAAAGTGTATTAAACAATCCGCAATATGGAGATATAAGGGTTAATCTTGAGATATAAGGGGATTCAATGGATTAATGGTAGTCTTAAGAGATATCAGTGATCGTAGGGATATACAGGATTAGGGGGTTGACTAGGGACCAATTAAATTCGCACCCTAGATCACTTTAAATCCTTTATTCCTCCGATATTCTACTTACCCCTTGATACCCTTATATCCCATCCTCCTATATCCCTCTTATTATTGTAAGGCAAATGGATTAATTGGAGGCCCGGGTGGAAAGTCAGTCAATGATAATATTATTTAGGTGGATTTGGGTAGATTAAGGTGGATATTATTTGATATGAGGCGAATATGAGGGATATCAAGGGTTACGCGGGATTTGGGCGGATTATCGTGGGATTTGGGTGGATTAAAGGGAATCTCGCGATCTTCTTAGCCCTTATTTTTATCCCCCAATCTTTCTTAACCTTTTTTTGCGCCGCAGGCGAAAATTTTCAGAATTTTGAAGATCATTAACCCAAAAAGTTCCATTTTCAGCGCCGCAGGCGAAAATTTAGAGAATTTTGAACGATCCTTAAGCCAAATATCTTCAATTCTCTGTGCCGCAGGCGAAAATTTTGAAAATTTTGGAAGACTAGAAGACAGATTTCTTCATTTTTCAGCGCCGCAGGCGAAAATTTTGAGAATTTTGAAAGGTCAAGTAGCCAAATCTCTTCATTTTTTGGCCCCGCAGGAATAAAATCTTAAGAAAAAAGATAATGAAATTTTGCAAAAAAAAATCGAAAATCGAACGAAAATCGAAAAAACTAAAATTATCGAAATCGAAAATCGAAATTTTATGAAAAAATTCGAAATTCGGAAATCGAAAATCGGTAGAAAAAAACGTCGAAAATCGAAAATCGAAAGTCGAAAATCGAAATTTCGACGCAGCTCTGGTGTGAGCAGACGAATACGGCGTTTTTTGAGTTATGATTACGAAAATATCAGCCTGCGGCGTGACCTTAGGCCTAATTATTTATCAAAAACACTTGTTTAAAATATCAAGTTAAAATTTTAAATTTATTCGACTAACTTGTATAAATTTTTTTATTTCAAAAATATGGACAAATGTGGAAAATTCTTGGCAAAATATCAAATTAAAGAATTAAGATGGATTGTTCTACATAAATTTGGATAATTGGAAAAGTAAAAATAATTGAGTAGATCCATCTGAGAATCAAAAAATTGTTCCGGGTTGTAAAGAAAGAAAAATTGGGTACTTTATTAATATCCCGCCCCCCACCCCTATTTGAGTCTCAGATAATTTTCCCTTTTTGCTGCCATCATTTATTTTTCCTCTTTTTTTTATGTCAATCATTTTTTTCCTTCAAATATGGGACACCTAAAAGGGCGCAGCTATAATACCGCAAGGCCATAATTTGCTTCGAGATTTTTAAACCTTAACAAAATTAATATTAAACGATTCCTTTTATCGAGCTAATGAGATTGATACCAAAAATGACAATGGCCAGAAATATTACAGAAAGTTATGGCTTTGCGCCGTTATGGCTGCGCGCCACTTTGGGTTTTACTCGTCAAATATAATATTTTTAACTTGCCTTCTACTTCTAATATTCGAGGGGAGAAAATGATTGACATAAAAAAGGAAAATTAATCTGAGACTCAAATAGGGGTGGGGGGGGGGGATATTAATAAAGTACCAAAAATTGTTCTTAAACATTATGACCTCATTTGTAAATAATCCCCAATACTTCGAGTTAAGAAAGTTTTAAAATTTTGATTAGCTAGTGAGTGTGGGTGCTACCCAACCTAAACACCCAATTTAAGTTCCAACATTCTCCCAAAGTATATCCTACAAGTGAGGTCTTCGACAATAATTGACAAGAATAAACACAACCCTCCCCTCATGTTTTAAGTAATTTTCATTGCTTCACAACAGTCACAGTATCCTCCAATTCACGCTTTCTTTGCCTTCTCTGAGCATCACGCATTGCATTATGTGCTTTCCTCTGTTCACTTGTCATCTTCTTTGATGAATATTAGTAAAAAAGTTAAAAAAAAATAAAACTCACTTGATATTTAACACGGGCAGCTTCTGCTCTTTTAGCTCTACGCAATCTGGCTTGTTCAATAGCATTGCGAAGACTCTAAAAATTACAAGATTTTGAAGTAAATAATAAATTATTACAGATGGAACTCGTTATAAGATAGACTTATGGGTTTACAGTAGAGCAGAGCTGCGTCGAAATTTCGATTTTCGACTTTCGATTTTCGACGTTTTTTTCTACCGATTTTCGATTTCCGAATTTTTTCATAAAATTTCGATTTTCGATTTCGATAATTTTAGTTTTTTCGATTTTCGTTCGATTTTCGATTTTTTTTTTGCAAAATTTCATTATCTTTTTTCTTAAGATTTTATTCCTGCGGGGCCAAAAAATGAAGAGATTTGGCTACTTGACCTTTCAAAATTCTCAAAATTTTCGCCTGCGGCGCTGAAAAATGAAGAAATCTGTCTTCTAGTCTTCCAAAATTTTCAAAATTTTCGCCTGCGGCACAGAGAATTGAAGATATTTGGCTTAAGGATCGTTCAAAATTCTCTAAATTTTCGCCTGCGGCGCTGAAAATGGAACTTTTTGGGTTAATGATCTTCAAAATTCTGAAAATTTTCGCCTGCGGCGCAAAAAAAGGTTAAGAAAGATTGGGGGATAAAAATAAGGGCTAAGAAGATCGCGAGATTCCCTTTAATCCACCCAAATCCCACGATAATCCGCCCAAATCCCGCGTAACCCTTGATATCCCTCATATTCGCCTCATATCAAATAATATCCACCTTAATCTACCCAAATCCACCTAAATAATATTATCATTGACTGACTTTCCACCCGGGCCTCCAATTAATCCATTTGCCTTACAATAATAAGAGGGATATAGGAGGATGGGATATAAGGGTATCAAGGGGTAAGTAGAATATCGGAGGAATAAAGGATTTAAAGTGATCTAGGGTGCGAATTTAATTGGTCTCTAGTCAACCCCCTAATCCTGTATATCCCTACGATCACTGATATCTCTTAAGACTACCATTAATCCATTGAATCCCCTTATATCTCAAGATTAACCCTTATATCTCCATATTGCGGATTGTTTAATACACTTTTAGTTATTTTAAAAAATTTCGATTTTCGATTACCGATTTTCGATTTTCGACGTTTTTTTCTGCCGATTTTCGATTTCCGATTTTCGAATTTTTTTATAAAATTTCGATTTTCGATTTCGATATTTTTAGATTTCTTTCGATTTTCGATTTCCGAATTTCGAAGATTTTTTTATTTCGACGCAGCTCTGCAGTAGAGTTGTTCACGATCGGTTTTGTTTTCCCTGTTGCGCGTGAAAGAGAGGAGAATAAGGTTTTGAGACGCCACAGGGAAAACAGAACCGGTCGTGAATAACCCTAGTTTATAGCTGTCATTATAATGAGGTGTAGTATCTTAAACTCCCTCGACCAATAGCCAACTAAAGTTGATGTGATCTACATCAAATTATTTATAGTAAGATTCGATTGTAGTAGTAGATACTGGGAACCTAATGGACTCCGCTATTTAGTTTGTTTTAGATTTAGCTGGTTAATGACAAGACGGTTCGGTTCTTCGTTTCAGTTCCGGATACCCAAAGATTTTCCAGAAACCAACAACTCCACTCATAAAATGTCAGTTCCCAAAAATTCTTATCTTTAAACTCTCCCACCTCCAAAATTTAAAAATATATAAAACAAACATCTTCGGGTTCTTGTCCTTTTGTATTCATATCATCACCCAAACGACACAATTCTTCCTAAAAATGTTAACGATTTTTAAAAAAATTTAAAATAAAACTTACATCCCTCAGTCTTGCCATTTTTAATGAAAGTGCTCTTTTAGCATTAAATTCATGACGTGCTTCAGCAGACATTTCATGATATCTTTAAAATATTATCTCAACTTTATCAACATCAATTTTTATTTTTTATTGTCTACAACCTTCTCCTTGCACGTTCTGCACGTTTAGCCTTTTGCAATAACAATTTTTGATCGTTTGAATTATGAGGGTCCATAACACGTTGTTTAGACGATGACATACCTGTGAAGAGGGAAGATATTTTTAGTCGCTTAGATTGGTTGGGGGGGGGGGGGGGGTCAACTCCCAGTCTAAGTCTAAACTCTTATATACTCACCAGAAGAAATAGAAGAACGACTAGCAATAATTGGATGATGTTCAGTTTTTGGAATTATAAAAGTTTGTTGTTGTTGATTTTGTTGTAATGGATTGCTAGTATAATGACGACGTGAAGATGCTAACGAAGATGAAGAAGAAGAACTAGCAGCTAATAAGGTTGTAGATGAACCGCTTGCTGTTGATGTATGTTGACCACCAAAATTATTTGTATTATTAGTTGTTATTATTGTTGGTTGAACAATTTCAATTCGTGTCGGAGGATTTAAATGATGATGATGATCTATTGTTGAAGTTGTAATATGATGACGTTGTTGTTGATGTGGTGGTTCATGGTGAATTATAGAAACTGGATAATAATTACTTGTTCCACTACTACTAGGTCCGGCATCGAATTTTGAGGTTGAAGCTTCTTGAATCTATTTTTTGATAAAAAGATAAAATAAAAAGGAAGAAAAATACCACTGTATAAGACTGTGGCCCCGACGTTTGAATTCCACCATCTGTATGAACTTGAACAAATTTATTGTCAGCGATGATAAAGCCGTTTGGAACACTTCGTGCAGGTACCTGAAAAATAAATATATTAAGAATAGGATTGGATATAGGGCAAGGGCGTAGCCAAGATTGGATTTCAGGGGGGCTAAAATGGGGTGTGCGCTAAAATTTTGGCGCTACTTTGGCGTTCCTAACGCAATTTTTTAACTATATTTTTATTTTTTCAGTGTCGCATGCGAAAATTTTTTGAATTTTGCAAGGCAACCAGAGGAAAAGTCCACAAAAATCTTGCAATAAAACCAACAACAAATCTCCTACTTTTCGAACCACACCCCTTCCCTCTCCCATTCCTTTATTAAATTACAAAAATTTAAACCTGAACATATTGAACAACATTTCCTCCAGAAAGTTGCTGTTGAGTAATATTTATAGGTGACTGAACTATAGTATGAGTTGTTCCTCCTCCTCTATCTGGAACCACAAAATGATGTTGTTTGTCGTCTAAAGTGCCAACAGTTTCCTCTTTTTTCAATTCATTTTGTTGCATTTTTAATAGAGTTTGTCGTGCTTCTTCTGTCTTTCTGACAACATCACGTTCGATTGTATCCAAAATTTGATCTTAAAAATTCTTTTTAAATCAGGAATTTTGAATTTTATAGGCCCCACCTTCCTGGAATAAAAATTCGTTATACATAAATGTAGAATTTAAACAACTATCTCATAGAACTATTAAAATTAGGGAAAATATAATATGACCCATACTCTGATTCAGACAACAATAAACATGTGGAAGGCGAACGACAATAAAATAAAGTTTCGGTCTCAATTGTAAACTTAATTAGGGTCGACGGTAGTAAAAAAGGTGAATGAAAAAAGTTGATTTTTGCTGTCAAAAATTCGACAAAACAAAGGAGAATGGATAAAAATACACAAAATCTAAAAAAAACCTAAATTCGGCTCAGCTGACTCATTTGTAATTTCAGTTTTTGGTTTTCGTTGTCTTCTTGGCACAACACCTCTTTCTTGTTGCTTTCTTTGATATCTCAAACGTGCTTGTTCTGCTCTTTTTGCATTTCTTAGCATTATACTTTGAGCTTTTTCCAAAGCTTCCGGTGTAATCTGCCCTGCTGGCGTTGAAAGTAATTTCTCTTCTTCAACACGTCGCTTTCGGAAAGATTCAGTTCGTCTTCTATTATAAATTTTTCTTTCATCAGCAGTCTACAAAAGTAAAAAATTTAAATTAAAATAAACAGTTGTTGCTTTAATTTATATCAGAGGAATTCCTTGATCATCGGGAATTCCTCATTTTTTCAAAAATAGGAAATTCCCTGTAGGGAATTGCCGATTCATAAAAATAAGGAAAGGGGTCGTCAGAATCCTTTCAATGTGTTAATCATTCCATATAATGGAGAACGTTTGTTATCCATATAGAAACGGAACATTTAATAAAAAAAACTTTAGTTAAATTTTTCTTCATGATCAACCAATTTTAAATTTAAAGCCTTTCTGATGAAAAAAAAGTTCGATACCAAACTTCTTTGCAAAATAACAAAATAAATACCATTCGATGATATCGTTGCCGTGCCGCCTCCGCTTTTCTAGCATTAACTTCATTAATATGTCTTTTTATTTGTTCCAATTTTTGTCGTGGAACTTCTTCAATATTTTCGGGCAATCCAAGCTGTTTAAGCCTTCTTTTTTGGTTATATTCACGTCTCTCGTCAATCGACATAGTTTGATAACGACTTAATCTTGCACGTTTTCTTTGCAATGATTGTTCGTCTAAAAGCACCAAATCATCTGTTATATCTAAAAATTTGAAAAATAAATTTTAAAAAAATATGTAAGATTAAAAGATAATTTGACGTTATGTACATATGTCCGGACAATTAGGGGAACCGGCCGGATCTCCAGACTATTTCTGAACCGACCTGATTACAAAATTCAAAACCCAATTTTCGGGGCTGAATAAATTTTACTGAACAATTTTTTTAAATTTAGGACAAAAGGCCCATTTTACATTATTTAATCCCATTTTACATTATTTAAAAATTTAAAACCATTAGTTGCACGAAGAATTGCCTCCAACTCTTCCATTTCTCGTTCTTTTTGTTTTTTTCGCTGACGCATAATAATGCGACGTTCAGTAAATATTCTTTTTTCGTCGTCACTGAGAAGAGCATAACGATTTCTTGCTGCTTCGGATAATTTTTGACGACGAAGTCTAAATTAAATATAAATGTTATAAACCCATCCATCCCTAATAGTAAGCCCAGGCTATCTCTCTATCTTCCTTCCATATTGTTAGAAATACAAATTTTAAACTAAAGACAAACTTTTCTTGCATTGAAAGATTAGCATCATTTTTAGTCATAATCACAACATGTCTCTCTCCACTCCCCGTTGTAAATTCTTCTACAATTCCGTCGTCATCATCGTTAGATTGATCGTTGCCAATATAAGTATAAAATTCATGGCTATTACCCAAAGAAGTTGGGTCAAACTTGAAAATAAAATAAAGACTATATATTTATTCTTTAATTTTAAAAATCATCGGAACGTGGAAGCGACACTCTTTGGATTGCTCAAAACCGGAAACGTGAAGTGCTACAATTTCGGAACCATTTGGAACAGAGACCGTTCAATGGAATCGAGATACGAGACAAGATCGCAGTCAAATGACAGGAACAACTTCCTACAGCACGATCTCAACCTCCACCAAACACACCCCTGGTACCCACCAAATCTAATTCTATTTCAAATTTTACAAGCTCCCAAAGGTTAACTTAATTTATTAAAATTTAAACAACCTTAGTTTCACAATTTGGACAAGCACAACCAGGAGGATGATAACCTACATTTCCAATAGGAATACTTCTAAATTGATTATCTCCAGAAACAACCACAACTTGATTTGCATTTCCTCTAACTTGAGGAGTATTACTTAACATTACTGGAGAAGAAGCAGCAGAAGTCCCAACAAGGCTAACTCTCGAATTTGGTGTTCGGTTAGAATAATAAAGTTGTTGATGACGTTGAGAACTCTGTTCTGAAGTACTCATTACTTTAAACAAAAATTTATTTAATTAAAAAAATAAAAAAAAACATTAGAAAATATTTCGAGTTATTTAAAACTCTTTTGAAAAAAAATGTTTTAAAAAAGTCATCAACTTTTATCAAAAATTCATTTTATAATGAGACAAAAAAATAAAATAGTTAATAATACGACAAACTTCCCATTTTAAGCATGAAGACTAATAAACGAGAAGAACAAAAACTTTTAATATTAAAACAGCCCTCTCACGCATGTGTTAATGGAGGTGTCCTATGCGAAATATAATGATGTTGTTGTTGTTGTGGTGGTGGTGGTAATTGTTGTTGGGATGGTTGTTGGGGCTGTTGCTGTTGTTGACCACGCTGACGAAGCAAAATTTGATGTGCTTGTTGAGTACGCCTTAAAACGTCACGTTCAAGAGAAGAAAGAGCATCATATTCTTCTTCATCGTCTGATTTTTCAATTTTTAAATCTGGATCAACATCTGCCAAAATAACTTCCATTATTTGACGTTTACGTTTAGGAGTATAACGTTTTTGGTTGTAAGCCCTTCGCTGTTCAGGTGTCTAAACGAATAAATCTTTCAATTTATTTAAACAAAATAGAGATTTGACGTTCAAATTCTTGCAATATTATACCTCAAACTTAAAAATGGGAACGTTTCATTGGCAAAAAGAATTAAAAAATTTCTGGAAAAATAAGGAAACTATTAGTTAAAGAGTAGGTAATAATCCCTTTCTTTAAGACAAATTAATTTAAAAAAATAAATTTAAACCATTCTTTGATAACGAAGCCGAGCAGCTTCAGCACGCTTAGCATTTCGAATAACAATTTGTTGTGCTCTATCAAGTGCCTCTCCATTAATTCTTCCAATAGGCATAGCCAAAAGAGTTTCTTCTTCCATCCTTCTACGTCGAAATGCTTCAGTCCTTCGCTGATTATACAATTTCTTTTCGTCATAAGTCTATAATAGAAAATTTTTCGTTTAATAAATTAAAAAAAAGATAAAAATGCGATCTTTTAATGGAATTGAGGCTGTTAAAAATATAAATTTATTTCATTGGATAATTGAGAGTAACGTTTTCTTGGAGTCGCTGACAATTAAACTTGATTTTAAATAATAAAAGTTTCTAAAAAATTATTTACAGGAAAGAAAGCTAAACTTTATTACGATGTACCTTATAATGTGGTTCAATTTTTTTAAAAACAAAAGAATTTTTGATATTTATATAGCCCCAATCCCCAAAGATCACACCGATAAAAAAACCATTCGATGATAACGCAGTCTAGCAGCTTCAGCCTTCCTCGCATTTTGTTCTTTAATTCTTTTATTAGCCTCCCCACCCAAATTTCCACCACTTTTATCTTCATTTTTTACAGAAATTTGTTGTTTAATTCGCCTTTTCATATTATGAGATTTTCTTTCTTCATCAGTCATTCTAAAAATTTTTAAAAAATTTTTTAAAGTAGAAATATCTTTTTAACCAACGACCTGTGATATCTATTACGAGCAGCTTCAGCCCATTTTGCACGCATTCTCTTTTCTCTAAGTTGTTCTAAAACTTCTGGATCGTCATAAATATCTCCACTAGCACGCAATATTGCTTCTAATTGAGCCATTTCTTTTTCTCGTTGTTTTTTCCTTTTTTGTGCTAATGTCCTTTTGAGGTTTAAAGCTTTTTTCTCGTCTGGTGTTAAACGGTGATAACTTTAAAAAATAAAAAAAAATTTTAAAAACCGTAGACGAGCAGCTAATGTAGCTCTAATGTTAGGACCCGAAAATTAAAAATTTCGCAAATCGAAACGTTAAAACGGATCCTTAATAATCTTTGGAAGCTATGACTCTTCAGTTTACCTAACCTACTATAAAAAATTTTCCCAAAATGAAAAATTAGAAAAAAACCGTAGACGAGCAGCTTCAGCCTGCCGAGCACGCTTAACGGCTTCCTTCTCACTTTTTTCATTCCTTTTATTATCGTCTGAAGTTCTTGATATAAGTTCTTGTCGATTATCCAGAGATGTTGAGTGATGAATGGATGGGACAAACTTAAAAATTGAGTTTTGTGAGGGCGGTTTAAATTAAATAAGGAATAAAACGATTTAATATGCGAGGAAAAAACTAAAATTGGAGGGACATTTCCGTGTTCAAAAAACGGAAAATTCTTTTAAATAGTTTAACCCCTATAATCTTTTATTCAAAAATTTTAAAATCAGAAAAAGAACTAATAGAGTTCGAATCCGAGTCAAACCGGGGTTTCGAAGCTTGGTAGTCCGGAAAAGCTCGGGTCTTATAAGAAAAACTCGGTTCAGGTCCAATTCCTCTAATAACCCTCCCCCCCCCCATATTTAAAATAAACTTTAAAATAATTACCACATGTCTCTCTCCATTTTCTGTTGTGAATTCCTGTACAATTCCATCAGTATTTCCTGAAGGATCGTTTGCAATTGAATAAGTGTAAATCTCGTGGCGGTTGTCTAAAGAAGTAGAATGTCCAATTGGTGGCACATACTAGAATATTTAAAAGTTTTTAAAGAACTATTTAAGGATTACTAAAAAATACCTTAGTTTCACAATTTGGACAAGCACAACCAGGAGGATGATAACCAACGCTTCCAATAGGAATACTTCTAAACTGATTATCCCCAGAAACAACCACAACTTGATTTGTATTTCCTCTAACTTGAGGAGTATTACTTAACATTACTGGAGAAGAAGCAGTAGAAGTCCCAACAAGGCTAACTCTTGGTGATCGGTTAGAATAATAAAGTTGTTGTTGACGTTGAGAAATGTGCTCCGAAGTACTACTCATTGTTGAATTAAATGACTAAAATTATTTTTTGTGAATATATTTCTAAAGTAATGACAAAACAATTTAAAGTTGTATTTGAACAACATAAGAGTTAATAAGTCGCAAAAAAGAGGGTAATTAAAGAAGGAAACAAAATGATAAAGAAATTCTGAAACGAGGATCAAGACTTGTAAGAATATAAAAACAACACAATCTCAACTCACTCAGAAAAGAGATGAGAAACATGGAAAGATATGAAGCAAAACAAATGGAAACAGATGAAAATTATCACCAACATCGGGATGTAAATGTAAATGAACTCCAGAGCTAGAACAAAATTTTCCCCAAAGTTAAAGGCCAAACACTAACCAACATGTTAAGCTTCGACTTGTCAACTCGAGCAATTTACTTGTTCTTATTTACAAGTTAGAATCAACTATCAATAAATACCTTAAAATTTCACCCAAAACTTTTTTTGTCCAAATCATTTTATCTTTTCTAGATCAACTCTCAAAAGATCAGCTTACTGTATCTCATTTGTTTTTCATACCCTTGTAAATTATATTTTAATTCCCCTTTCCGAGATATACTCTAACCTCTCCTTATAAGAGAAGAAAAAAAGGTTGGAGAACTTATACAGGCTTATATTAGAGTTCATATAAAGATAGAGAAGTGGATCAAGGAAAGAGGAGAAAAGAGTATAAAATGTACTAGAAAAGAATGCGAGGAGAAGGGAAAAACTACAAATCTCGAAGAAATTGTGTTGTTGAGAAAATGAAAAAAATGGGGGGAATAATGTAGAATTGTGTGGGGGGAGAAATAAAAGAAATATAAAAATAGTGTTTTTGTAGCGTTTTTAGAGGAGAAGATGGTGAATGAATGTGTGTATATATTCTATTTTTATTCCTGAGCAGATTGGTCGGGTAAAAATGAATGTGAATGTGTGGGGAGACGATGAAAGTATTTTTTAAAAAGATGGGGAAGGAATGAAGAAGATGAAAGTTGAGTGGAAAAAAGAGGGAATATATTTGGGAGGATTGTATACAATTGTGAAAATATAATATTTGTTTAAATGTGGAAAGCAAAAGAAAATGTTAGTTTGTAGGGAAGGAAGGCTATTTTACACAACTAAAAAGAAGTGGAGAGAAGGAAGGCAGGCAAAAATGAAAACCCGATGGAGAAGAGGAAGAAGAATGTAAATACATATATAGCGCTATTCCAAAATGGTTTTAGACAAAATGGTACTGGGCAAAATGGTAATGAGACAAAATGGTATTTCAGGCATCCGGGTACAACACTAGTCGAGATGACCAAGAAATTAGAAAACTTAAGAGATACTGATAGAAATCCCAATAAGAATCTTCCAAAGAATCTTCAAAACTTCATAAAAACAGGACCTGGAAGGAACCTTCTTGTCTCAGTACCATTTTGTTAAAATCATTTTGTTTTTTAGCCTAGTACCATTTTGTCTAGTACCATTTTGTCTGGTTAGTCAACACACATTGAGTTTTTATGCTGGTTGCCTTGTGACGAAAGACAAGACAGAATAAATGGGCTGACTAGCAATGTATACATAAAACCTTACTGACACGACGACCAGAGAAGCTATACAATATTGATTGTGTATAGCAATGCTAGAAAAAGGCGAAAAATTAGTTGATTTGTGGAAAGAAAAGGGCACGATGAATGTTGAGAAATGGATGGAGAAAAATCCTTTTTTATTTACGGAAGGGGCTAAAAAAGAGAAAAAAATAGAAAAGAAAATATGTAAAAGGGAATAAACACAATAGAAAAATGAGAAAAGGTGAAAATTTATTGTTGCGCTACTAGGGAAATAAAGCAATATCCGAGGATATCTGAGAAAATCTAGATATAAAAGTAACAACTTTATCAGTTAATTTAACAATTATTTTTTCGAATATAAAGCCATGCTTGATCGATTCCTTTCCCTTCTGTTGAAGTCATTTTCCAACATTCTTCTTCAGATTGTAAGGGAAAACGGCATAAAATCAGTCCTGCCCCGTCTTTCATTTCCAGCAATTTTGGTCTAACTTGGGGAACCTTAAAAACAAAAAAAAATTTAAAAATCAATTTTAGAGTACAATAGTTTCAGTTCCAAACAGCACAACAACGTCATAATCTTCCAAACAAGTTTTGAAAATATCAGCTTTTACAAACTTCACTTCTTTTTTTGTGCCTTCTCGAAAACTTTTCCAACGCGAATACAAAACCAATAAACTGTTTAATTCAACACCTGTAGAATTAGTGTATCCAGCTTTTGCGAGTTGTAATACCTAAAAAATAAATTTTGAAGATTAAATTAATTAAAAGTACAAACAAATAAATGGTTCAGATTTTGAGGTTATTTGTTCTTTCTTAAAAATTTTTTAAAAGAAATTTTAAAGTCCAAAAATAATGAAATTTATTAATTAATATTCAATCATTTTAAAACACAAGCATATTTCTTGTTGGATAAAGTCAAGCATTTTTATTTTTATTTTCTCAAATTTATTGGGTAAATACATCTTTTGATTAGAAAAATGACTTTATCCAAACAATCTTATTTAAATAAGACTAGTAAAGTTTAAAAAAAATCATTGCAATTTTAATAAAAATAAAGGAATGTATTGAAAAACTTTAAAAAATTCTTAAAGCGTTTAAACAAAAACCGGTATAAATATAATACAGAAATGTATGATGAGACTCTGAAAAACTTTAAAAAATCAAAAGTCTAACTTATTAAATTCGAGATAATTACAAAAAAAACTTTGGAGGTGAAAATATAAACATACATGAGAGGGAATTATGAAAATACAATCTCGTATAACTTTCTTTTAAAAGATTTAAACCAAAAAGCATTGTTATGGTTGATCTATAAAAACGATTTCTATCCTAGATTTTAGTTAAGGACGTTTATCAAAAGATTCTTACTTAGCTTTGAATCAAGGAGAATGTAAAGACAAGGAATTTTAATGGGGAGACTATCTAAATGGAATTATTTAATTTTTAAAAATACTACCATAACCTATCTTTAAAAAGGTTATAAAAACTGTCATCTAAACAGTTTACCTACATATTATTGTCTACTTTCAACAAAAATTGGATGTGTATGTGCATGTGGAAAATTCGGAGCAATCGGTAAACTAATTCTAGTCAGTCTATTCTTTTTTAAAATTTGTTTCTTTTCACGCGCTGCTTTTTTCTGTTTTTTAACTCTTTCACGCAAATCTTGTCCTCTATGTGTAACACCATCAGGATTGTCCATTTTTGCAAGTAAAGATTCCAAATCACCTTTTCGTATAGGTTTAACTGTAATATCTCTAACTGCTCGAAATTGTCCTTAAAAGAATTTTTTCAAACCTTTTTTAAATAAATCTTTTCTAACCACAATTGTTTACATGCTCATTCTCCAATCGAAAATAGTTCCAAATAAATCTTGAAAATAAAAAAATTATTTGGTAATTCTTCGGTTTACCCCCCCCCCCCCTCCTTTTTCTGACCATTTTTTCATTTTTCCTTCCCTTTTTTTCTTCTCCCTTTTCTTCCCCTTTTTCCTAATTTTTCATGAGGCAAAGTATACTAAAAAGGATTAAATATGTATGTATAAAACTGAGAAATTTCGGGTAAAAATCATTTTCATCATCCTTTAACAAAAATGGAGCAACTAAAAAAGTTTAATATGATCGATTTGGGTATAAAATTGCAATTGGACGATAAAGATTTCGTTGCTTGGCTCGAAGAACTTGGACTTCTTCATGGGAAAAGAACGTGTGAAGCATGTGGTGGCAGAACAACTATACATAAAGGCAAAAATGAACGATATGGAACATGGCGTTGCACAACAAAAAATTGTCGAAAAGAACGAGGGTATTTTATAACTTTTGGTATCATGTTTCTCTTTTTTATCCTTGTGAAAGAAATTAAAAGAAAATAAATTTTCTCATTCTTAAATTTCTCTTTTTAGTATACTTTGCCTCATGAAAAATTAGGAAAAAGGGGAAGAAAAGGGAGAAGAAAAAAAGGGAAGGAAAAATGAAAAAATGGTCAGAAAAAGGAGGGGGGGGGTAAACCGAAGAATTACCAATTATTTTTTTACAAAAGCATAAGGAGACACATTGCACTAATTTTATGGAATGTAGAAAATTTTAATTTTAATGCGAACCTGAGGATAAAATTTTATGGGGGGGGGGTCAATTTTGTCCTCTTGAATCTGCTGTTATAAACAAGGGTAGTTCATGACTGTATATATGTTTTGTTTTGAGGGAAATCTTTAAAAAATCACTCATGAAATTAAATTTACAGTTTAAAAATCTGGTTTTGTTAACTACCCCCTACTAACATAAATACACCCATGTCTCCCACATAAAATTAAAAAAAAAAGTTCCAAACCTCCTAATTACTTCCAAAGGAGCCAATATACAAACAAGCAAATCTCCTTGTAACATCCTTTAAAAATTGAAATAATAAATTTAAAAAATATTAAAAAAAACCATG
Source organism: Meloidogyne arenaria (assembly GCA_036172955.1). Taxonomy (NCBI): domain Eukaryota; kingdom Metazoa; phylum Nematoda; class Chromadorea; order Rhabditida; family Meloidogynidae; genus Meloidogyne; species Meloidogyne arenaria. Next base: position 5,347,798 of record JARQAB010000012.1, on the reverse strand, counting down.
CTTCAGCTAACGAAACATTCATTACCCAAGTTAATCGTAAAATAAAATCTTCAGCAATTGCAAAATAATAATACCATTTACTTCCATAAATCATTTCTTCCCGTAGAAGTGGAGCTTCTTTGGGTGCTCTCGGATCAATTAATCCCCAATCCATAAACACGTCCCACTTAAAGAAATTAATTTATGAAAATAAATCTTTAAGAACTCGTCCTCAGAAAGAGGATGAGTTAGTTGAGAAGATCAAAAAGGTGACGCCTGCAGCTCGTCACAATTAAAGAAACGAAGCTTTTATTTTTCAGTTTTCTTTTATTTTAGCTTTGTCTGCAAATTACGTCCGCAAGTATTGCACCCCAAAGAGTAAAAAATTTTCCTGTTTTATTAGCCTTGCCAAAAAAATAATAAAAACCAACCAAAAATGTGTATGTAAAGCTAAAAATATAAGAAGCCACCCAAAGATAAAAGAAAATAGAAGTATCATCTGACCACCATTTACTTAATAAATTACTTCCAACAACCAAAAAAGTAGTTGCATATTTGCATGCATTAACCAAATGTGGATGCCAAGTCCGAGTATCACGATAACGACGAATACATTGCAAAAAACGAACGAGAGCGGGAACAACTGATACGAGAGATCGAATTCCAGAAGAAGCAACACACATATCTTGGCCAGTATTGATATCGACATAACCCCAGGGAACGGGGCCTTCAGTTATGTTGAGGGTACGAACTTGGAATTGAGCATCAGAAAAGTCAACTTCTGTTGCATAGAAACAAATAAAATATTGGAGATCCAGAAAACAAATTCTGAAAAAAATTTTTTTATCAAGTGAGCGATCGTTACAATAAAATTTTCAAAAAATATATTTAACATGAGGAAAGGGGGGGGGGGACTGAGAAATAACATTGGAGACATACGGATACTAAAGAAAAATATATTTTGACCAAAATTAATTTCCCCGATAAGAATTATTTAAAATATTAAAATTAAAAAATCTCACGCAAGAGAATTCATTTGATCGCCTAGCCAGAAATCCGAAAATGTAACATAATGAAAAGGAGCCGTCAAACAATTAAAGCAATGTTTAAGAAGCCAGAAACGAGAATTTCGGTGAAAGAAATGTTCTGGGTGTTTAAAACTGAAAAAAAAATTAAAATAATTTAAAATTAAAAAAATTACGGGTTAAAAAGATAAGCAACACAAATTAACATTAAAGCCATTGGAAAGAGAAAAGGAGGTAAATGAAGCCAAGAAGCGTACAAATATCCAAGTACAGACATTGCCCAAAGCATTAACATAAAAGAAGAGATTTGCATAACCTTAAAATTTTTTAAATAGAATTTCTGAGGTTTTTCAACAAAATATTACGGAACAAATTTTAAAAGAACTGAATCTTAAAACGGCATTTGAGTAGTGTCTTATTGACAGAAAAGAAATTAAAAAAGTGAAGAGAAAAGTCGCGTGCGATTTTTTATGTACACATAGCATAAAAATAAATTGGTGGGATCACCATCCGCGGTTTTAAATCTTACTTAAAATTAGTTAAAAAACTAGTATAAGGATAAAATTAAAATATTAATTAAAAAACCGTTTGATAAGTTAAATGGTTGCGAGGATCTACTTCAAAAATGAGAACATGATTAACACCTGCAGCTGCCCAACCATACCTTGAAAATATAAAATTTTATAAATATTTGTTTTTAAAATAAAAAAAAAACATGTTAAGTCCGCAAAGCCACATTGAAAGGAAAAAAAGAAAAAATCCACGAAATAGGCGAACAGCAACCCATTTTGGTTCATTTACTTGTTGTTCCAAGCCAAACCATGAAAGAATTATTGCGACAGCCAAAACTATAAATATACCCATAAACATGCCTAGCGAGAATGTTGTTCCAGCATTTTGTTTTTCGCTTAGGGGAGGAACCTGATGAGATATTTAAAGAATATAAATTAAAAAATAATTTGGAAATTTTGAACTTATGTTAGTCAGAAATATAAGTTCAAACCCCCCCCCCCTCCCCACTTTAATCTTTCCCTATTATTTTCGTGTATATAACAAGTATAAGGATGTGTATCACATTTTCATTTTTGATTTAAACGAAAAGTATGTTAGAATGACACATACGACTCAAAAGTCGAGGCCGAAAATTTATCCTCCTAAACAAATCAGAAGTAGAACAAAGGGAAAATAAGGGGAAAACGGAAAATAAGTCCAAAGTTCGAAAAAATCTAAAAAAACCTTAAGTCGTTTCATTCCCGCCTGTCTATTACCACCTTCTAGTTCATTAATGACGGTCGATTCAACATTGTTAATTAAGGATTCAATATCAGAATTGAGAAAAAATGAAGATTTTTCAACCCGATTTATTCGCCAATCCATTCCAGCATCATTCATCATTAATTTGTCATGTTTTTTGAAAATTTTACGAAACCCGGTAGCATTTAGTTGCTAAAAGTGACAAGAATATAACAAAAAAAAAATAATTTCAAAGACCTGATAATTTTGTAAAAGTACAAGATTTAAGTAGAATTCACTAAAAATAAAGAAAAATTAAAATTTCGATGATCAGCCCGTAGCCAGATTAACTAAAAAAAGTTATTTTTTAAATCAATAAACCTAAAAGCCAATTTAAGCTGTTGTGCAGTTTTTGACTGTTCTTTTTGCAATTTATTGAGAGAAAGTTTAGCTCCAGCAAAGCGTAAACGAACATTTTTTCTCTGAGCAATTGGAGTTTGCCTTGATTCGATTGAATCTTTAAAAGTATTCAATTCTGCAGTTAATTCGTGATATTTTCCTTGAGCTTCAGCTATTTTTTGACTGAAGAATAAATTAATTTTGACAAGTTCTTTTTCACATTCAGCAAAAAATGTTTCATCCATTTGAGAAATATATCTTTAAAAAAAGAGAAAAAATTAGATAAAATTATAAGAAAAATTTGAGGAGTGGAAAAAAAAGAAGTGTTTAAAAAATTCTCTAAAATCCAAATTCTAAGTAGAGGGCAAAAAATTTATAAAAAAATAACCGTAAATTTTAACGTTCGAAAGATTTTAACTAGCCACAACTATAATAAACTTTTCTCGATTTTCAGTTACACTATTTTTTCCTTAACGAGGCACCAAGAATCGGACAAGATTCTTGAGAATTCCCCCAATAACTCATTCCTTAACTAATTTAGTCCATTCCCCAAAAATTTCAATCCTTTAAAAATATTAAAAAAACAAAACTGGTCTCTCGCATCTGCTTCAGTAGGCGCTTCCAACATAATATCATACAAAAGAGTTTTAAGTTCTTCATAACGAATATATTGCTTTCTCCATTCTGGTGTTAAATGACTTGCTAATTGTTCACCAAATTTCATTTCACAATTTTATTTAAATATTTATACAACAAAAAAATTTTTTTTTAATTTTCTAGTCTCTCCTCAACCAATTCAAAATCTGAACCAAAAAAAAATAAAAATAAATTTACTTACAACTCTTCCATCTCCACTGCCCAAATCAATTATTTTTAGCCCTCTTGTGGCGGGGTTTGCATTTTTGTATTGATCCATCAATTTAACAACATTTTCGATTTGTTTAACAGTAGCCGGCACATAAGGTATACAAACACGTCGAAAAGCAGGAAGGACAAAAGGGAGTGTGGCTGCACTCAAACCAAGTGCGCCTGCCCCGATTGCGCATGTTATTGTTAAGCCTAAACCTCCCATATATTTTTCGCTCTCCTGAAAGGGCGCAATTTTGTGCCAATTTTTTTTTGAAAAAATATTTTTAAAGATTGGTGTTTAAAATTTAGATAATGTTAGTAGTGCTGATTTGACACTTGTTCCTTCCGAAAAGCCTGTTTTAATTGTCCCAAGATTCTGTGCACTTTGAAAAATCTGAACTTGTTGGCTTTGTTAATGCTCGCGAGAGAGGCGAGGATTATCAAATTTAATTTATTTTGGTATCACTCGACAAGCTATTTCTAACCAGTAAGTATCCGAAAATCTTAGAAATTTGTGGATCGCAAAGCCTGAAGTCGACGTTTTTTCTAGGTAGATCTGTGAAATACCTACTAAAACAAAAGATCTGTGGTTGTGTACAGAATCTGTGGACAATAAACAGGCCTTTGATTAAAGAAATAATTTCTCGAGAACACCCCCCCCCCAACAAACCCCGCCATTCTACCTTTAGATAAATTAAAATAAATACCTTCTAAATAATTTCCAGTCAATTGAAAATGAGAAAAGAAAAATGCAAAAATATATGTATAAAATCAAAAATTGCAATCCAAATATGCAAAGAATACTTTTTAAAAAACGCCTAAAATTAAAAAAAAAAGATTTACATTAAAATAAATTATTAGAAGAAACTGAAGATCAGTTTTTTTAAAGTTGAAGAAAGCAATACTAATTTCTCAATTTAAAAAGATGAAAAATAATAATTTAATATGTATGTACGAATTTGGCATCATATCCTCGGGCGGGGGATCATTGAGTCCCGCCGTTTGAGTCCCGCCGATTGAGTCTAGAGATCGGAATTTTGAAAAAACCGGGTCCGGGAACCGGGAAACGGGTTCTGAAGGTCGACCGGGAGGGACCCGGACCGGGAAAACCGGGAATTCCCGTTCCCGGTTTCATCCCGGTCAAAAATGACCGGGTCCCGGCCGGGAAACCGGGAAATTTATAATTTGTTGAAATTACGTAGAAAAAATATAAGAATGTTTAAAATTAATTTAAAACTGAGTTCTATTAAATAAATAAATTTATCATTCACATAAATATCAATTAATAAATATAATTAAGTGCTGGAATTGCTTTATTTAAAAAGAGAATCATTTCTGCAGTCTCAGGTGTCAATCTAGACCTTTTAAAATCATAAGTGTCATTTGCTGTACTAAATAATTCTTCAGAAGCAACACTTGTGGCCTGTGATGTTAAAAAACGCCTGGCAATTGAAGCCAGCTTTGGAAACTTTTTTTCATTATCTCGCCACCAATCTAATGGATTTTTTTTCTGCTCCAAATTTGGTTGCTCTGAATAAATTTTAATTTCTTGTTCAAATTTTTTTCTTAATTTCTTGTTCATTTTAATTTCTTGTTCCTCCACTCCCCATTCGCTAATAAGCTCCTCCAGTTTACCTTTAAAAGCTCATATATTTAATTTTAGAATAAAGATACCTGCTATTCTCTCTGCGTTATGACATCCATTGAACTTACGAATAGCCAAAATGTACTTCTTATTATTCCAATTCTTCGTAATGCCATCACATGTTAAACTTAAAATATTTATAAGTTAATAAAATAAAATATTTATAACCTAATGAACGAGTCCTTGGTACAATCCGCTGTCCAGATGTCTGTAGTAAAACTCAAAGCAAGACAGCTTTTCAACTCTTCTTTAATTAAACCTTTTACTCTTTTATAAATTACTGGCAAAATTTCCTTTCTAATTGTTGATTCCTCTTTTGGCTTTTCATTTTTAAATAAAGCTTTGAAGGTCACATCATTGATAATATTAAAGGGTAAATTACAACAAACAATAAAATTTAACACCTTTTTATCTTGAGCAGTAATGTTTCCTTTTAAATTCAATAAACTTTTTAAAAGAGAAATAAAACCTGAGCCTTTTATGTCCATAAAATTCGTAATTTTTCCATCTTTTGACTTCCCTTTGTTCTCAACTATTTCTTGGTATTTTTGAAAATAATTCGAATCCTTGTGTATTGAAGAAGATAAATGGCGAATAAATGCAGAAACACTATGATCCGAAATCTTCAATATTTTTTTACAATCTGTACATTGTATATCACCATTTTCAACACGAAGAAATAATTTTTCTCCATCTTGTCGTTCAACACTCCAAATAGGATGCTTTTCCGACATAATAATAGATAATAATATGGCTTTTCTAAAAGACATGTTGTTTAGGAATGCTTATTAATTAAGTAAAATTGTTTAATAAAACAATAGTTTGTTTAGAAATAAAATGGTTTTACATTATTTAATAATGCTTTTTATATGAAATGTCTAAATTAAAATGAACACATTAAATAATTAGAAAGAAAACATTATGCCAACTTAAAATATTTCAGATTTGATACACTAAATATTTTTCCCGTTTTCCCGGTATAAAAATGGCCGGGACCGGGTCCGGGAAACGGGTTCTGAAAGTTGACCGGGAGGGACCCGGGCCGGGAAAACCGGGAATTCCCGTTCCCGGTTTCATCCCGGTTGCTTCAAAAAAACCGGGAAAAGGGACCCGAAAACCGGGAAACGGGTCCGGGTCCCGGACCCGTTCCGATCTCTAATTGAGTCCCGCCGGTTGAGTCCCGCCGGTTGAGTCCCTGGCCGGTTGAGTCCCGGCCGATTGAGTCCCGCCGGTTGAGTCCCCACCCAAAGGGGGACGTTTGAGTCCCCGCAGTTATTTTTAGGATTTGGAGGGATTAAAGAGGATATAGTTTCATCTAGAGTAATTAAGGGAGATGATCGAGAGATTCTGGCGTGATACTGAGTCAATACGACATTCTGGGACCGAGTTACAGACCCCTGAAAATCCAAAAAAGGGGTCAAATTCAATTTTGGGTAAAAAAATTCTTAATATACAAATGATAGTTCATCGAAAGGACTCGATGAGGTGAGTCGAATGACACCAAGATCATCACGAATTGATGATTCTGAAAAAATTGCGACCAACTGAATCTTCTCTGGGAAAACTTTTTGTACTACTACTCCAGTAAAAAACTGCTATTACCTAATACCCGACTCCGGCAGAATTTACCCGGATAAGGGAAAAAATCAAAATGTGAAAAAAAAAATATTTTTTAAAAATTTTATCAAAAAAAATCTTAAAAAACCATTGTCTTGTCTCGCTTCACTTATTAAATTTGTGGCCCTAATGAGGGCCGTTTGGGTTCGTTTTTGTCGTCGACGTTCTTCTAATTTTACCACCTTCGTTCCTTCGACGATCACGTGCTTGAAAATCGCCAGTTAGAAACTGACGGAAATCAACTAAAAAATTTAAAAAATAAAAACTTGAAAAACAAAATAAAAATTCCAAACCTTTTTAAATTTTCCATCGTTGTAGCCGTGGGATGAAGTCCAGCACGTGGCGAGCAAAGTTAGGCCATCTTTAAAAAAGAAAATCTAAAATTAAAAAATAAAATTTAAATTTTTACTTACACAAGATTTTCGTCCTCCTTGAGAAAGTTCAGTGCCCAGATGGAATGTAAAAGTTATCGGTCAACTACTAATTAACAAAATTAGTTGACAAAAACTAGGGAAAACCTAAATAAAATGAACAAAATAATGAAAAATTCTAAAAATAAACACTGGGACTCAAACGTCCCCCTTTGGGTGGGGACTCAACCGGCGGGACTCAATCGGCCGGGACTCAACCGGCCAGGGACTCAACCGGCGGGACTCAATCGGCGGGACTCAACCGGCGGGACTCAAACGGCGGGACTCAACCGGCGGGACTCAATCGGCCGGGACTCAACCGGCCAGGGACTCAACCGGCGGGACTCAACCGGCGGGACTCAAACGGCGGGACTGAAACGGCGGGACTCAATGATCCTGTTCCGCATATCCTCGGTTAAGGACTAGAGGTCGGAACGGGATCGGGACCCGGTCCCGTTTCCCGGTTTCCCGGTCCTTTTTCCCGGCTTTTTTGAAGATGCCGGGATGAAACCGGGATCGGGAATTCCCGGTTTTCCCGGTCCGGGTCCCGGCCGGTTAATTTTCATTTCCCGTTCCCGGTCCCGGCTTTTTTTGGACCGGGAAACCGGGAAAAATTCTAGCAGCTAATTTTAAATATTTTTGCTTGGCGTTTTGATTTTTGACTTAAAAATATTGGAGATTTTACAAAAATTCTCAAAATTTTCGCCTGCGGCGCTAAAAACGGAAGAAATTTGGCTCTTTTGCCTTCCAAAATTCTCAAAATTTTCGCGGAAGAATTTGGAACGGAGAAATTTGGAGGTATTATTGGAGGAAAAGTTGAGGGAAATTAGTGTATAGTGCGATTTTATCAAGCGACCTGGGATTAAGCCATCTTTATCCCTCTAAATCCATTAGATCTGCCTTAATCATCTGATATCATTGCCTTCCAATTGAAGGGATTTGAATAGATATCAGGTGATATAGGTGGTTGGAGGTCTCTACAATCTCTCTTAATGCTACCCAACAAATACTTGAATCTCTCGATATCTCTTTTAATCCCTGATATCACTATTGCACGGAGTAGATCAGAGTGGATTTGGAGGGATTAAATAAAAATTAAATAAAAATTAAGTCAGCATCAAGGTGAATTAGGAGGGATTAAAGGGAATTAGATGAGGGATATAGGCGATATAAAAAATTTGAGGAGGCTATCGGTAGATCTACACCTCCAAAATCTCCTAATATACCACAACTCTTCTCTAGCCTTTCAAATCCCTTTAGCCCTCCGTAATTTATTGATTTATTTAATGAATTTATTGATTTATTTTACTGATTTATTAAATTCTTCTATTTATAAATCAGATTTTTCAATAAATAACTACTCCCATAACTTTTTAAAAGTTTTAAATGAATTTAAAAAATTTTTTTAATTTCCCGGTTTCCCGGTCCGGGTCCCGGTCATTTTTGACCGGGATGAAACCGGGAACGGGAATTCCCGGTTTTCCCGGTCCGGGTCCCTCCCGGTCGACCTTCTGAACCCGTTTCCCGGTTCCCGGTCCCGGTTTTTTCAAAATTCCGACCTCTATTAAGGACGATTCAGTATCGCCGATTCAGTCTCGCCGATTCAGTATCGCCGATTCAGTATACGCCGATTCAGTATCCGCCGATTCAGTATTCGCCGATTCAGTATCGCCGATTCAGTATACGGGTAAAAGGGGACGATTCAGTATTCGTAGAATAAATTACCCTAAAATCTGAAATTTCGGAAAGGAACTGGTTCATTTTTTTAGTATAAGCATTTTCTTTGTTCTTTAAGTGATCTACCACAACAATTAGCAATAAACAACAACAATTATTAAAGAAAAAATGGTTTTCATGGAAAATTTAGAATTTTTTAAAATTTTTAAATTTCTTTAATTTTCCTCAAAACTCCAGACGGCGAGAATTCTACGCTGAATGCCGAGGTCTCTATTACACACACATGGTTTATTTTTTAGTTTTTTGCCTTTTTGAAAATTTTTTTACTTTCCCGTTTCAAGGGGGAAATTTTTCCTCCTCATGTCCACTCCATTTTTTATTTTTAAAATTTTTAAAAAATATTTCTAGGTTCCGTAGAAATCCCGAAGATTTAGAGAAATTTAGACATTTGTAATTTAGAGAAAATTTTTTTTTTTTTTTTCTCTTATAATTTAGAGAAATTTAGACATTTGTGCTTTGACAAACCTATTCCAAAATAATGTCAACAAAACGTTCACGCTCTTCTCCAAATAATATGGACTTGGGTAATGACTTTTCACCATCTAAAGCTCCTTCAGCCAAAAGACAACTTATAATCGATACAATTGCTTCGATAAACTTGTCAGACATTTCCAACACACCTAATGATCCAGCACTCCCAAATTTTGCTCAAATAATTATTAATAAACAAAATGTCATCATAAAGCAATTGCAAGGTTTATTACAAGTTGCTTCTGAACTGCTTCAGGAAAACAACAACAACTTTGATGCTGAATATGAGCGACGACAGCGGGAACATTTACTCGTTCTTACTGGTCTTCCAGAGAGTAACGAACAACAACCTATGTCAAGAGCTGAGGATGACAACAAAAAGGTTCGCCAAATTTTGAATGAACTACAAGTCGACCGATGTCTGCCATCGGGAGTTTTTCGTCTCGGCAAACCAAGGCCTCCGGGCTCACGACCTCGTCCCATCAAAATTCTATTCCCATGCTCGGCAGCAGTTGGTGAAGCATTAAAGAACAAAAGAAAACTTTTAAATGGAAAATTTAAAGAAGTGAATATTCGAAGAAGTTTGACTATGGAGGAATTAAAAACAAGGTCTAATTTGATAGAGGAATGTAAAAAAAAACGTGAGTCAACTAAACTTGACTTTGTAATTTATGCGGGCACTGTACTTTTACGTAGTGAAATCCCCTCATTTAAACAATCCTTACCTAAAAAAAATTTTTAAGTCCATCAGGGACTCCACTATGTTCCAGTACATTGCCAAATAAATTTTTAAAGTATTCTAATTTAAAGTCCCCAAATTTAGCAAATTTAAACCCTAATACAATAAATAATAATATTCGGTGTATTTACCAGAATTGCCGCTCCATTAGAAATAAAATTAATGAATTAGATATCCAAATAACTAAATATAAACCTGATTTAATTTTTCTGTCAGAAACTTGGTTAGAGGACAACAATACTCATCTAACTAGTCTAACTTCTATTAAAAATTTTAACGTTATAACTGCAAACCGCGATAAAAAATACAAAACTCTTGGAGGAGGAGTTGCCCTTTTGCTGCGTAAAGGCATCCTTTATAAAGAAATATTAGATAGGAAAATACCGGGGATTGATTATATTATTCTAGACATAGCTTCTAATCCCTCTTTTAAAAATAGTATAAGAGTAATTCTAGTATACCGTCCGCCGGACGTTAAAGACTTGCTAACTACTAAACTTATTAATTTATTGAAACGTCAAAATGTGCGAAATTTAATTATACTAGGGGATTTTAATTTCAATACAAAAGATATAAATTGGCATTCATCTTTAGCTAATTCTAAAATAAGCAAAGAATTTCTTGAATTTACTTTTAATTTTAATCTTGCTAATATTATCAACTCTCCAACACACAATAAAGGTGCTTTATTGGATCTGGTATTAGTGAATAACCCTAATGCAGTCTCTTCACTTGATATCTTGGAAGGATTATCTACATCAGATCATTTTTCCATCCACTTCTCTATTAATATTGAAAAACCTAAACCACAAACAATTACCTTTAGGGATTATAAAAATATTCATTTAATTGATTCCTATCTCACAAATCACTTTAATAATATTTACGAATATTTCTACATTTCAGATAAATTCTCATTTTTAACCAATCTAATAGCTACTTTAATGAATAAATTTACCCCATTACGTACCAAGACTTTAACAGCTGGTAGTGTACAATATCCCACATATATTAAGAAACTTATAAACCAAAAATCAAAAATGTTCAAACAATTAAAAAGAAATTGTATACCAGATTTTACTGAGTATAACAAACTATCAAAGACAGTCAAACATCTTGTCAACAACTATAAATCTCAGAAAATTAAATATATAGTTTCCGATCAAAATAAAATGAATAAATTTATGAAGAAATTTTCCTCAAAATACGTTCCTCTCAATTATTTAAAACAAAATGATACATATATATTTGATGATAAGGACAAATGCAATATCTTTGCCACAGTCTTTGCTAAATCCTTCTCAAACATTCCTACTGCACGTCCACCAAATCTACCAGCATATAATCTTATTAGTACTATGGAGGACATTGAGTTTAGCATGTTGGATATTGACAATATACTTAAAAGTTTACCGACTAATAATTGCTGTGCCGAAGATGGTATTAACTATACGCTCCTTAAAAAGTGTCACTTATCTCTTACTCCCTTTCTCTCTGAGATCTTCAGATTAACATTAGATACGAGTACACTACCAGACATATGGAAAGTTTCCCATATAACTCCAATATTTAAAAATAAAGGAGAAAAATGTAACATAGAAAACTATAGACCCATTTCTATCACTTCAGCTGTATGCAGAGTTTTAGAGAGAATTATTTTAACTAACATACTCAATCATCTAGAAGAAAACAAAATTATTAATTTTAATCAGTTTGGATTCTTAAAGAAACGTTCTACCACCACCCAATTAATATCTACATTCTCAGAATGGTATAAAGCTATATTAGAGGATAGAAATATTGACTGTATTTATTTTGACATCAAAAGAGCTTTTGACTCTGTACCTCATGAATATCTCATTTATAAATTGTATAATATCGGCATTAGAGGGAAAACCCTAAGCTGGATCAAAAACTTCCTAATGGGAAGAACTGCTAAAGTTAAAATTAATAACCAATTCTCAGAACCTTTTCCTATATTATCTGGGGTCCCTCAGGGGTCCATACTAAGCCCAGTCTTATTTATCATCTATATAAATGACTTATCTCTGCAATTACCAATCACTATCTCCCATAGACTATTTGCTGATGATCTCAAAATCTTTCAGATTTATAAAAACAATGAAACTACAGATGAATTAAAAAATGCCTTAAGCATCATCTCCAAATGGTGCTCTGATTGGGCACTTGAAATATCTATCAATAAAACTTTTGTCGTACATATAAATAATAATAACCCTAAGCACTCTTATTCACTTAATGATATAAAACTCCAAGTAGCCCCTTCTATCTCTGACTTGGGAATTACATGCTCAAACAAGTTAAATTTCGAAATCCATTGTTCCAATTTATTAAGAAAGGCGTATGCCAAAGCAATACTAGTATTAAATAATATTCATTCTAATAACCCTACAGTTTGGGCTTTAGCATTTAAGACATTTATTCGTCCTGTACTGGAATACGCATCTATCATTTGGAGCCCCAAAAATAAATCTCTAATAGAAAAAATCGAAAAAGTTCAAAAATGGTATACTAGACGTGCACTAGTTAAATGTAAACGCAACTACATAAAATACTCTCATAGAATAGTTTTCTTTAACCTAGAAACATTGGCACTAAGACGCTCACTTTATGATCTTACGTACATTTATAGAATAATTTTTAATTATACACACCTTGATCAAACAAAACTTTTTAATATCTCTTCCAGGCCCAATAGAAATCGTCACAAATTCCAAATCCGAATTTCACATAAAACTAATAAAACGGAAAACTGGTTTATAAATAGAGCGGCAAATCTCTGGAACACTTTACCTATTAATATTGTTAACTCAACTAATCCTAAAGTATTTTGGAATTTACTTAGAGTTCATTTGCTAAATTTGGAAAAATCAAAGATTAATTTTAGCTACTTTTGACCATTATGTCTAGACCATTATGTCCTGACCATTATGACCTAATATAATTTATATTTTGACGTTTTGATTTTGTTTTTTTTGATTTTATATTTAATTTAGTTATTTCTAAATTAGGTTTGTTGCATGTCCACCTTTTATTGATTCTTATTTATTTTACCACCCTGTAAGAATTTTAATTTTTTCACTTTTTTTTCATTTTTTATTCAAGCTTTTATAATTTAGAGAAATTTAGACATTTGTGCTTTGACAAACCTATTCCAAAATAATGTCAACAAAACGTTCACGCTCTTCTCCAAATAATATGGACTTTGGTTCCATAATAAAACTATTAGAAGAGTGTGAATAAACAAATAAGAAAAGCTTAAACTGATTTATTTGTATTTCACTCATTGTTTCTGATTTAAGTGGCTCCTTTGGAGTCCATTCGGAATAAATTTATTATTATTATTATTAAGAATTAGATGAGGGATATAGGCGATATAAAAAATTTGAGGAGGCTATCGGTAGATCTACACCTCCAAAATCTCCTAATATACCACAACTCTTCTCTAGCCTTTCAAATCCCTTTAGCCCTCCGTAATTTATTGATTTATTTAATGAATTTATTGATTTATTTTACTGATTTATTAAATTCTTCTATTTATAAATCAGATTTTTCAATAAATAACTACTCCCATAACTTTTTAAAAGTTTTAAATGAATTTAAAAAATTTTTTTAATTTCCCGGTTTCCCGGTCCGGGTCCCGGTCATTTTTGACCGGGATGAAACCGGGAACGGGAATTCCCGGTTTTCCCGGTCCGGGTCCCTCCCGGTCGACCTTCTGAACCCGTTTCCCGGTTCCCGGTCCCGGTTTTTTCAAAATTCCGACCTCTATTAAGGACGATTCAGTATCGCCGATTCAGTCTCGCCGATTCAGTATCGCCGATTCAGTATACGCCGATTCAGTATCCGCCGATTCAGTATTCGCCGATTCAGTATCGCCGATTCAGTATACGGGTAAAAGGGGACGATTCAGTATTCGTAGAATAAATTACCCTAAAATCTGAAATTTCGGAAAGGAACTGGTTCATTTTTTTAGTATAAGCATTTTCTTTGTTCTTTAAGTGATCTACCACAACAATTAGCAATAAACAACAACAATTATTAAAGAAAAAATGGTTTTCATGGAAAATTTAGAATTTTTTAAAATTTTTAAATTTCTTTAATTTTCCTCAAAACTCCAGACGGCGAGAATTCTACGCTGAATGCCGAGGTCTCTATTACACACACATGGTTTATTTTTTAGTTTTTTGCCTTTTTGAAAATTTTTTTACTTTCCCGTTTCAAGGGGGAAATTTTTCCTCCTCATGTCCACTCCATTTTTTATTTTTAAAATTTTTAAAAAATATTTCTAGGTTCCGTAGAAATCCCGAAGAATCTGGCCGAGCAGATTGCTGCTGAGGTGGGTTGTCTGGTGACCTTGATATGTCTGACTAGTCCTGATAAATTCTCGGACTTGACGCGGTATTCCATATATCGAGGTTTATTTTCTAAATTATTTTTCTTTAATTTTTAAATTATTTTTAAGTTTCACATTTGGGCAGATTTCAACAACTGTAACCCAAACGGCCCTGTTTAGGGCCACAAATCTAATGAGTGAAACGAGACAATGACTTTTTAGTTTTTTTTGATAAATTTTTGCTTATTTGACTCGTTTTTTTAATTAAAATCTTTTCCCTGAGGAAAAAAAGTTGAGACCAAAACTTCACCCCAAGCTCGAAAAAGCATAAGAATGGTCTAGAGTTAAGATTCGGCTTACTTTTAAAATGTTCTATAGATTGTAGAATGTAAGAAAAACAAAGAAATCGCCAGAAAAAACGGATTTTCTATGTCGGAAAATATACGAATACTGAATCGTCCCCTTTTACCCGTATACTGAATCGGCGATACTGAATCGGCGAATACTGAATCGGCGAATACTGAATCGGCGTATACTGAATCGGCGATACTGAATCGGCGAATACTGAATCGGCGAATACTGAATCGGCGTATACTGAATCGGCGATACTGAATCGGCGATACTGAATCGTCCCCTACCCTCATATCCTAGTGTGCGGAGAAATTGCATTCATGGGATCCGAAAGGGATTTTTTCCAAAATATTGACGGAACGGGCCTGTTGAGCGTGGCCAGTTGAGCGTACTACTGGGAATTTTGTTCCGAAGATGGAAAAGGTTATTGCAGCGACGGGGGGAGTTGTTCCGACTATAGGGGATTTTGTTTCAAGAGCGGGAGAAGTTGTTCCAATGACGGTACATTTTGTGAACAACCTTTTCCCGTCGTTGGAACAGAGGAGAAATCTGCAATCATAAAACACAAACCAATCATGTACTTGAAATTATTGGATAGGGAAGAAAAGGTTGTGGTAGCTGCAAAACTTCATTTGGTACGAGCGTTAGGACGCCGCTTCGCGGCGTCCTAACGCTCGTACTATACATTTTGATGTTCTTTTATGTTCTAAAACCTTTATCCTTAAATCCTTAGATTTAACTTTTAATCTCACCATCATCCTAATCCCAGAATCATCTCAAAAACCAAAATATTACCATTTTTCACCCAAAATCCTCCGAAATTTCTTTTACGCACCTATTCAGCAAACCAAGGGAACAACTTATTTTCCCAAATTCCCGATTCAACTTTTATCCCCAACATTCTCTGATATACCCCTTAATCACTCCCATTCCTCTGGTTTTACTAAGCACCGCAAATCCCATAATATTCATTTTAATTACATTATTCTCCGACGCCGAATTCCCCAAAATCACCATATCCTCTTTACTTCTCGAAGTCCCAGATATCTCCCTTTTTCCTATACTTGCTATAATTCTTAATTACCCCCAAATCCTCCGATTTCACTAATCCACTAATATTTGTTAATAGCCCAAAATAACGAATGTCGTTTGAACCCTAAATCCACTGACATCACTCTTTATATCACTCTTTATCCTCCCAAACATCCGATAACATTTTTATTCCAATCCCCCAAATTTCTCCCTTTAACACAAAAAACTACTATATATTACTCTATAGTTTCTAAATCCTCCGTTTTAAAATTTAAATTCTCTAAATCCTTCTAAATCCTCCGTTATCACCTTTTAAACCCTAAGCCCCCGGTTTGTATCTTATTATTCACAAATCCATAGATATTATTTTTTATTCCCGCAGAAACCATTCCTCTATCTCCCGATACATATTTTTTCCATTAATCACTGATATCCATCAAAATTCCTTGATATCTATCATAAATATATTTTAATAGCTTAATCCCTCGATATCCCTATATTTTACCCCCAAGTTCTAATATATCATTTTTAATCCGCCCCAACACACGATATATTCACCAAATGCTAAATCATTCTTAATCCCACCAAATTCTGGATCTCCCTCCTGGTTTTCAAATCCCTTGTTGTCTATTTTAACCTTCTTTAAAAGCTTTGAAAAAACTTATTGTGGTTGTTAGTTACCTATTGGCTTTGCGAACCTCGTTTCTTCTTATGCCGCTTCCCTGATCTTGTTTTCTCACCCTTTCGACAGGCCCTTTTCTCTCAAATTCAGGAGTGTCTCTCACTTAAACTGTTAATTTTTTCACCCTCACTTTTTCTAAATCCGCGATATTTTTGGACACCTCAAATTTCCGAAGCACTTATTGTGGCTGTTAGTTTTTTTCTGTTTTTATTTTCCCCACTTTCTTTGTTTTAATTTTATTCCCGCAAATCTTTCATTCTCTGTTGTCCTTAATCACCTGATATTATTCTTAAATACTCTTATATCGCACTTTTGTCTTCTTTATTCTTTGGTATCAGGACAAAATCATACGTCATTCGTCTTTTTCACCAAAACACGCATATCACTTTTAATCAAATCGCAATCTTGATCTACTTTCCTTTGAGCTGACTCCGATCTTTTTTCACCTTTTTATGTAGCTCATCTTTTTCAAACGCTCATCTTTTAGCTCATCTTTTTCATACGTCATTCGTCTTTTTCACCAAAACACGCATATCACTTTTAATCAAATCGCAATCTTGATCTACTTTCCTTTGAGCTGACTCCGATCTTTTTTCACCTTTTTATGTAGCTCATCTTTTTCTCTTTGACTTCCTCTGTTCTCTTGACCAAAAACGAAACTGATCTACTGTTCGGTGATCTGATAACAAAACAGATCCTATGCTGGATCTTTTTTTCGTGATCTCTACCACTTTTTTCCGCCTTAATCTGCTGTTATTCCTTTTTTCATCGAAAAACCTCCTTAATACTTCTTATTAACATAAACACTCGGATAAATTACTATCCCAAGAATTCGTATTTTATTTTATCACCTGAGTACTCTACCGCTTTTTATACCCCAATTATCCCTATTTTTCCCAAAAGCACCCAATATAACTTTCTTTATCACTTTAAATACACGTCATCACATTAATACATATTTATAACCTCTTTATCTCATACATATATCCCGATATCTATTTCAACTCGAAATCCCAGATATCCTTCACTATTTATTTCCGAAAACTGAATTTCTGTCTTTTTACATCAAATCGCCTGTTAATCTCTTTATTCCCATCTCTTGATTTTCTAAATTTTTTTATTCTAAAAATTCCCTAAAACTTCAATATTCTTCTTAAACACTTAGAAATAGCCAAATTTCACATAATCTCTCACTTTTCCCGGCATTAAAATCCTCTTTATTTATTTTTTTCATCTTAATTCACCGCTATCCCTTGTAAACCCTCAAACCCCCCCCCCCGATATCCTTTCTATTCCTTCGATATCTCTTCTAATCCCCTAATCCTCATTTATCACTCTCCCCTCTTGATGCTCCAATATTTCCCGGTATCCGCAAATCCCCGTTATTTTCATTATCCCCAAACATACATTTTAAACTGCCCTAAAATTTCGCTAACTCTCGTTTGTCACGAACACCTATATCACTCTTGATCGTCCCCGAAATCTCAGATATCCCTTTTTAACTACTTAATAAGGTAATTCTTCGGTTCGTATTCCCCCTCCTTTTTTCTGACCATTTTTTCATTTTTCCTTCCCTTTCTCACTTATTTTTCATGAGGCAAGTATCAAAAAGGATTTATGATAAATATTCATTTCTTTTTTTCGAAGGATAAAAAAGAGAAACATGATACCAAAAATTATAAAAAACTTAAGAAATATCACCAAATCGTTTTCGCCACAGAAATCCAGGAAAATATTTTGGTATGTAAATATATGTCGGTATTGTTACCTGCATATTTTACCATGAAGAAGTCCAAGCACTTCGAGCCAAGCATCGAAATCGTTGTCACTTAGTCGCAATTTGTCACCCAAATCAATCATTTTAAAATTTTTTTGTTGCTCCATATTGGGTTATTGAATGATGTAAATGAACTTTTCCAGAACTTTTTATATGTACATTCATAATCCTTTTCGATACTTGCCTCATGAAAAATAAGTGAGAAAGGGAAGGAAAAATGAAAAAATGGTCAGAAAAAAGGAGGGGGAATACGAACCGAAAAATTACCCTTAATAATATTATTTTTACTCTGAAACCACACCTGCATATTAGTCCTCAAAATTTTTCATTTTCACCCTTAATCCATTTTATATTCTTATTCTCTTTTATCGAACAAAACAATTAAATATTGCTAATCCCTCAAAACCTTCACAAATTTCTTAGTTTCTCTACTAACCATCCCATAATAATCCTCTTTTTTTTAAAAATCTATCTGTCAAGTCTCCAAAAACCTTAATTTGCCTACTGTTGATCCCTTCAAACCCCTTATCTATGTTAAATCCCCAAACCTTTAATTTTTCTTTTTATTTAAAAACATTGATTCTCTATTAATCCCACAAAACCCTTAATATCTTTCTTAATTCATCAATCCTTTTTGCGCCATTTACCAATTTCACGTTATACCGACAAAACGTGGATTATATTTGATTATATCACTATTAATTGCATCAAATCTATTTTGCTGAATCTTTGATAAGATTAGATTTGAGAAAAACCAAAAATTTTTTCTCAGAAAGATTACTCTGCTTCGCGACGGCCGTGCTCGCTTCGCTCGCGGCGGCCGCCGTCTCAGAAATCTTCATGTTCGAGGAGTTTTTTAATAGTTTTTTGATTTCAGAACAAAAAACTGAAAATTCTTTTGGTCATTCTGCCCTGATCTTTGTTTCTCACTCAATGACGCACCTCTAACATTCTGGACCCTTTCCTCAGCATTTTTTCCTGTGTTTCCACCCTTTTATCTAATCTTAATCAGTCTTACATACTTTTGTTAGTTCTTGTCTTAGACTTTATCATATTTCCTTATTCAGAAAATTCAAAAATTTTGAATTTCTATTTTTTCAAATACAAATTACTAAATAAACAAATAACATTTTTGACTTATGCAATATTTTTAGTCTTTCGTTTCAATTTAGTCTTTTGTATATTTTACTCTGGTTAGACTTTTTGTTATTTTAGGCTAGTTAGACCTTTTGAACATTTTAACACTTTAGTCCTTTTGTACTTTTTCAGCCAGTTAGATCTTTTGTACTTTTAAATCTGTTTCGGTCTTTTGTAGGCTATTGTTTATGTACCATTTTGGCAGGGCACTCGATGTTTACAATTAAAATTTTGAAAGAGACAGAAGGAAATCTTTTTCTCTTACTTAGTATGTTATTTTCTTTTTCTCATTGCCTTTTTATTGTTTACAACTTTAGAAAACTTTTCGTTTCAATAAAAATTCTGTTTACTCAATCAAAAAAATTTTCACGTGAACCATTAAATTAATATGGTTAATAGGATTTGGCAATAACGGCTTCTTCAATGTTTGGGATTTAATGATGGTTGTTGCTTGGAAAAAGATGAAATTACTTTTGGGGTTCCACTTGTATAGTGAAAAAATCCTTTATTATCCCTTATTTGTTAACGCGATCCCCTCCGAATTTATTCAATTTTTTTCTTTTCTCATTTTTATTTTACAATTTCCAACTTTCCCGAACTTTTTCTCATTTTTCAGCGATCACCACCTTTTTTATTGTTTTATTTCCTTCCTTTTTTATTGCTTAGTGAACGTTGAGCAATTGTTTTATCTTTGAAATTTTATTTTTATTTTGTCCGGCCTCGACCGAAATTGCATGAATTCTTTCTTTCCTTCTTTCATTATTTTCACAACATTTTCGTCATTAAATCACTATTATATATACTTTTTAATAAACAAAAAATGCCGACATTTTCATTTACCTTTTATTTTTATAGATCATCCTAAAAATTCTTTTTATTTTCCCTCGTTCATTCTCTGGGGTATATTCCGCTTGGATAAACTTAATTTTTGGAGAGAAATGAAGGTTACCTATTGAAAACAAAGCCTAAAATAATTCAACATTGAATACTTTTAAATATACAGTCGAACCTCTCTTAAAATATTACTTCCCCAAATACACCTCCAGCTTGCGACAGAAAAGATAATGGAAAAAGAATAGAGCAATGGTCGTTCGCGATTTTATCTCTCGTTTTTTGCATATTATTTTCTTGTCGTAATAAACGCATAGCGATTTCTATTTGAATTTAAAATACAACTAGCTCTTTATAAGGTGTTTTTAGCCCTTAATTTGTATTTTATTGTGAATTCCGACTGGAAAAATGGCAAAAGATTGAGGAGTTCACCAAAGTTTTTTTAATCAAAATAAAAATTTGGATTTATTATTAGAAAATTTTATTTTTTTCCAAAAAAAGAATCTTTAAATTTTCATCAGTATCATCTACATAATAACCTACCTCTCTCTACTAGTTAATTTTCTCATTTTCAATATCCAAATTTATTTTTCTTTTTTATTTTATTTGGTTTCAATTTTATTTCTTTTTTTACGTTCCTACAAAATTAATCCTCTCTCCTCCTCTCCCCTCTCTTTTATCTCCATAAAATTTTCTCTTCATTTTCGAACACGCTTTGAGAGGAGGAAGGATTTAAAAATAAAAAAGAGTTCATCTTTCCAAACAAATTTTCTCTTCCAAAATCTCTTTTTTTCCCTCTCATCTCCCCCCAAATTCACCCCTCCCCCCTTCCCCTTTCATCGCTTCCATCACTAAAATTACCTTTTTTCTTCTCAGATTGCGTAGAAATGGACTTGGAATGACCAAATAAATTTTTGAAGAGAAAAGAGGATTTTTGTGAATTAATGGATAAAATGTGGTGGTGGATAGTTTATGAAATTTTTTATTAGCAAACTCTAAACAGTTAAAAATACAGTTATTTGGATTTGAAAAAGTTTTGTGCTTAATATTTAATATTATTTAAAATTAATTTTAGATACCTAATTCCTGTTTTTAAATGAGAAATAGATAATCTCGTGTTATCTCCCCCCCCCCCCCATTTTATTTTTCTTCCCCTTTCATTCTTATCTCTCAAAAGATACACATTGTCAAATTGAATCTATTTAGTGAATACCATGTTCTGAAATTAGAGATCCAATCCCAACGTTGGTATATGTACCAGTACTTCTATTTACAATATGTCCACTATATTACCAACATATTTTAAAGGAAAAGAAGTCCTATTCATCCAGAGTTACCATACACAGGCAAAGTAATGGGCATTGATCTGTAAACCAGACTGGTAAGTATCGCCATTATTTTTAACACTATGTTAATCAGATTCATGTGTGCCTTTTTGAAGTAAAGGAAAGGAGAAGGGGACTTTTTGTTATCGTTTTGTTTCATTACAAAATACCTGTGATTTAACCAAACTGGTTTTTAGGCCAAAACCCTAGAAAATTCCTATTTATTACTGATGCGGCGCTGAAATCTGACTAATTTGAATATTTTTTCTAAATTTTTCATTTAATAATATATTTTTATACACTAAGCTCAAAAGCTATTTAGGTAACCAAAATATAATTTTATACAATCTGTTTCTTGCTGTCCCTGCGTACCTTACACCAAAAAATAAAAATATTTCTTATGTTAGGTATGCTAAAAGGAGGATCTACTACATATGTATATCTTATTGAAAAAATCTAAATAATCAACGAAGCCCTCTTCGCGTAAAGACTTTATCTATAAAAATCTCTTAATTCAGAAAGATTAAAAAATTGGGGACAGATATTTTGATGATGACAATCTGTTGATTAAAATTATTTTTAAATTCAAGTCAATAAACTCTACTATTTTCATTTTCAAGCTTTCTTTTTTTATTGCCGCTTTCATTCTCGTCCCATCATCATCATTCTCTCTCTTTCTTTTAAATAAAAATACATCCAATCCCATGCTATTCAACCATATTTCACACCAAACAATTTTATTTATTTTTATTTTTTTTCGGCCTTCCCCCCTATAAACATCTTCTGCTCTTTCCTTTTTTTCCGTTTTTCTTCCGTTTTTGCCAGCGGAGAAGGAAAAAAGAAAAAGCTTGGCCGACGTTTGTATATGCTTCCTGCTGCCCTATAATTACGGTTGGGCAGGACTAGATAATTGCCTATTGCCGGAAGGAGGAAAAAGAAGAAGCGGGGAAGGGGATGTGAATGAGAAGAATGAAAATGAAGAAAAGGAAAGGTGGAAGAAATGTAAAAAGACGTGAAATAAGAAGTGACAATTCACCGTCCTGGCAATTCGCTGATAGTTCTTATTTTTAGATACCCATTGTTGTTTAAATAATCGGTCTTTATTTAGATAGTTCCTAAAAAACGTATCTTACATTGAGGTTATCTAATAATGGCTGTATCTAAGAAACATTGTTGGTTTGAAGTCGGTGAATTGTCTTTACTCTCAAAATTTTCAATTTGTTTCGACTTTTTTAGATTAAAAAATTTTTTTGTTTCGTCACAAATCTCGTTGAGAAATATCATTCTAAAGAGATGACCTGACACTGTATATTAAAATTGCCAGAAGAAATTAAGAAAAGCTAAAGAGAATTATGGCCCTAGGGGTTAAGTGAGGACAATCCTTTGTTTGTTTGTGGGAGAGAGGGGGGAGGGGGGGGTGGAGGGAGGGAATATTAAAAAAAGAATTTAGGTAACGAGAAAATTAAAAAGGAAATGGGCAATTATTGTTTAATATTATTTTTATGCTTTTCTAAAACATTGCTGAAGGCAGTTGCACATAAAACAATGATGATGAGAAGCAAAAGACGTTGAAAGGCTTAAAGCAAAGAAATTGTTGTGTGTTGTTTATTAATCAAAACAATAGAAAATATATGTATAATTATTTATTTAATTTTTATTAAATAAATTTTGTAAAAAATGTTTGTTAATTTTGCTGAGAAAGGCAAAGGAAGAACGACATTTTTGTGTGACGCTATCTGTATATGGGCTATTCATTAGCTTGTTTTTATAAAATTTCAATGATTTCAGATGCCCCTAACACAAAAAATGTCACGTAATCCAAAATAAACTCGAAGAAAATATTTTCTCTAATAAAACTAGCAGGTTTTTCTTGAAAATAATATTTCAGTCATAAATTTAACAGTGCCGTTTTAATTGAAATTTTGGTTTGGAATACTATTTTTCAATGCATTAATTAGAATTTAAAGAAAAAAATTCAAAAAATTCTTTTTAAAGCCTTTCCCCTCCCATCCAAACAACAAAAAATGTGTGTCTTTTTTCAAACACAAAATCATTTGTTCAACATATAAATCTCCCACAGAGAAATTATTCCCGTTGGGCACAAACCTCTGGATGTGTTGGCTTGCTTCTTTTCTTCATATGTACACCTTTCTATAGATTAGAGAAAAAATTATGAGGAAATAAAAGAAAAAAAAGTATTTAATTTTGAAAAATTTAAATCACAAATTTTTTTTGAATTTTTAAAAATTAATTTCCTTTATTTTATTTGCTAGTCCCGTTTTTACGGCTTTCCACGTGTATTTTTTATTGCAGGAAATTTATTTTTGACTTTATCTTGAATATAAACAATCAAATATCCTCTCATTAAAGCCAAAAATCTCTAGCTTTTGAGTGTTAATAAAGTCATTGTATTTAATAAATACTTTAATTGCAAGCTACCCTTTTACTTAAAAATATTTTATAACAATTTTTTTGAAAAAATAAAATAAAAATTAATTTTTAACTAATTTTCAATTTTATTATACTAATCCCCCACAAATTTATTTATTTATTTATTGCCCTTTTGCCGCCATCATAAAAAAATTTTCTTCCACCTCACTTGCTCCTTTTTTGAAGAGTAGATCAACATAAAAATATATTTATTTTCTCTTCTTTTTTTCTGACACCTTATTTTAGAGAAAAGACCGGATTGATTCTGAGCGGGAAATGTTTGGTTGGTTAGAAGGGCCTTGAAAGGGAAAAAAAGAAGAAGAAAATCCGGTTGAATCATCAGATGAGTGAATCCATGAAGATTTTACAGACTTGGTAATTTTCTCAGCTACCTGACTGGCTAGTCATTTTCTTTTTTTTCTTCACATCTTCCTTCCTTTTCGGCTAAAAATATTTGCGTCTTTTTGCCGCCAATGAAAAAAAAGTCCTTTTTGACGCCTCCCTAATTTCTCTCGGCGCTAAACTTTTCGCGACGAAAGATCTTTTTGTTGAAAGGTGAACAACAAACCACAAAAACAATTAATTCTTTTTTATTCCTTCCCAACATCTGCATCTACCTTTTTCTTTTTATTTTTATATTCTTTTTATCTTTCTATTTTATCCGTATGTTTTAAATAGACTCGCCGAAAACATCACTTTTTTAAAGTTTTTTATATATTTGTCCGAAACTCCTTCCCCCTTACACACCTTTACACGGCAGTAAATTGCGGGGCTTTGTTCACAATAACAAATTCACGCCGATTCATTGGGTAGAAGGGGAGGGGGGGGGGAGAAAGAAAATTTAGGTTGTGAGGGAATTTTATATAAAAAAGAGGGAGGGGAATTAATAAAAGAATATACCAAGTGAAAAGTATTCTTGGTAGGAGGGGAGAGGGGAGGGAAGTGTGAATGAACAACAATAGCGACACTTACGGGTTGTGACGGACTGTCGAGACGAGAGGAAATGAATGAAAAAAATATTTTTATTACTGTAGGGGAATGTTTGTTTGAAGGAATTATTTGGGTGAAAAGTGAGGGGGATTTGTGGAAGAGAAGGGATTAGAATGTTGGGGGGGGGGGAGACTGAAGAAGAAATTGTTGTTTGAAGGAAGAATCCAGAAAATTGTGAAAAATTGAAGACAATATAGAGATTGGATTTTAAATCCTTTGAAGCTTTAATTAATTGGAGAGTTACAGATCTCACAATCACAGATTTTTCGAGATTAATGCCCTTTCTACAAAATATCGTCTCGATCAATTTTGCGCTGTTATTGTGTCCACACTTGAAGAAATATGTATGAATAAATAAATAATTATCGAGTATGAATGTAAATGGTTTCGGCTGTGCTTTGTCACATTCCATAATTTTGGTGGGTTAATTCCATTTTATTTAAATCCAAGAAAATTTTTCACAGTATAAACATTACACAATAAATCAAATAAAAATCTAAAATTAAATTAGTGAGGTAGTAAAAGGCTTCTTTAGTTTTGTTTTGAAACAAAAAATAAATATTTATTTAATAAAAAGGTGTAGAAAATGTTTGTAGAGTTAAATATGCAGTTAATATGTTCATTAAAAAAGATTCTCCTTTGATTAAATAAAAACTCTCTAAATTTTATAATTATCCCTATTCAGTGTTTTGGGCGCTTGTCCAGTTTATGCGTCCAATAAACAAAAAATTGGATTTTTCTTAGTATTGCAAAGTTAGGGTATGGCTCATAAACATTTCTTCATGTTTGGGACCTACGGCCACCTGGTCTGGGACCGTCCCTTACCCAATCCCTCGAAATTTCGGAAAGTTATAGCCAATTTTTTAAAATTTCGGAAAAACAATTATAACTTTCCGAAATTTCGAGGGATTGGGTAAGGGACGGTCCCAGACCCAGTGGGCGTAGGTCCCGAACATGAAAAAATGCTTTGGAACCATATTCCAACTTTGCAACACCAAGAAAAATCCAATTTTTTGTTTATTGGACGCATAAACTTTCATTGGACGCATAAACTGGACAAGAGCCCAGTTTTGTTCTCGGAAAATCTCCGGATCTCAATCTAAAGTCCAAAGGTATCAAATTTTATAAAAAATTTTTTTTGAAAAAACAAAGAAAGAAAATAATTTTTTCTTTTCCCTCACATAACAATTGTTTTTAAAAAATATATTTATTTATTTTTTGAGAGAAGAAAAGTCGAGTGTACATATTCTTTTCTCAAATATCTCCTTGACTTTTTTCTTCTTCCTCCTCTTCTTCTTCTTCTTCAATTTATTTTTATTTATTTGCTTGTTTTAACCCTCAATTTTCTTTCGACACAATGCATGCTCATTTCTTTATTCTTTAATAGCCCCGCCTTTTTTTCTTTTTTTTTTTTACAGTTTCCCCCTTTTTTTTAATTTTTATTTTAAACCAATAGGCGTTAATACCTCTTTCCCCCGCCTTTTTGCTTCAACGACTTTTTCTCTTTTCTTTTCTGTATATTTTTATGAAAAGGAGGGGGGAAGAGCTATCTCTAGAGAAGCTTCTTTCCCTCTTCAATTGTTTGGTTAAGTTTTTTTCTTAAATGTTTATTTAAATATTTATCCGTTCCTTCTAAAAATTAAAAACAAATTACCTTTTCTCCAAATATTGCCGCGTTCTCCTTCTCTTTCTTCTTCTAATTACCAACCCCCTTCTCTTTTTAAAAATAATATTTAATTATTAGCTTTATAATCACCACATCTTTCCCCCTTCTTTTTAGAAAATAATTGGGCTTTGCCGACTAATTACCGCCCATTTCCTCTCTTCTCTTCTAAATTTCTCCAGCAGCGATCAATTTTGTTTTGTTGCCATCTAATGCAACAATAATTAATTTGAAGGAGAATGTCTACAACATCATTACAAGCTTCAGAAAATTCCCAAGCAATTCCCCCTCAATTCTTGACAGAAGCTATCGACACTAAACCTCCCCCTTCATTTCTTTTAATTGACCAAAAGCCTAGAGAAGACTTATTATTATCCCAACAACAAACTTCTAATTTTATTGAAAATAAATTTCAAGATTCTAAAAATGTTACGGCTACAAGAAATGCTTTATTTGGTGTTGAACAGAGTCCAAATAATAATTTTTTAATTAATAAGTAAATTTTAATTTTTTTGGAAATTTTAAAAATTTGATTTTAAAACTGTCTTTGGTTCTTTATATTTTTTAAAATTATCTCTCTATTCTAAATAAAAATTAAAAAAGGAGTTTTTCTCCTTGTTATTTCGAGTACACTCCTAGAGTGCCGCAGAGCTATAACTTCGTTAAAACTTTTCGAATCTCAGTCCGCTGATATTGGAGCTACTTAAATCTGGTACCCTCATAAACTCCAACATGCATATTAACTAACTTACCCAGGGAGATTTCTTTACTTTTAATCGATCAAAAGCTATATTATTTCCCTAAACAAGTCTTTTGATCAGATCATCATTTAAAATTTACACTCTGATAACCGCTTATCCACCCATATCTTTACATAAGATCAAATTAATTTTTCGAGAAAAAACAACTAGAACATTAATAGCTTCAGACTGAATGATTCAAATTTTGTTGAGAATTAAAAAAACTTCTGTTCCAAAAATAGGGCATAGGATTTCCTCTTTCCTTTAACTTAATTAATAATAAAATTCTTTCCTTAATTTTCTAAAAATCTTTTCTTTAAAAAGTTCCCCTTCTTGTTCATTATCTTCCGCCCCAACAACCTATTATTCAAATGGAGGTAATGGATATAATGCAAATTTTTATAATTCAACAACACATTTTGGACATTCACAATTAGTAGCTGAATTATATCAACAACAACAACAACAACCACATTTTCTTTATACAAGTCAACCAGCTAGTTCTCCTGAAGGTAAAAAGAATAAAAAGAAAAAAATTTTCAAAATAATTTTTAAAAATATTTTTTAATTTTTTCTAAAAATCTTTTGAATATGTACAAGTATCTCTTTTCTTAATAATATCTTTTTGTTTCTTCTACATATTCACGTTTCTTTAAATTTTCATTCTGTCTATTCCAATAATGTTCTCAGATCCTTTTAGGAGAACAGGCCAATTTTAGCCATAAAGAATCCAAAGCTATAAAGAACCAACTCTATTAATTAGGTAATTATTGTTTTTATTGTTCAACCTTTTTGTGATTTTGTTCCTACCTGTCGGTGAAATTACCTCGGTATAGGCGGGGTAATTATTTGAGGGAGGGTAATTAATAGAGTATATACGGTACCTTGTATATACTCCGAATTTCCGAGGTAATTTCATTGTATATACTCCGTATTGTAATAGAAAACTTTAGATCAGCTCCTACTCATACCTCCTCTATTTTTGACTTTGTAGTTCTTAACATTTCAATTTTCGCAATTCTTAATTGTACCGAGTACGAGCGTCCAACTACCGATTAAGGCAGTCCTACTTCCCACACTTGGCTTTCTCCAGTTTTTGAAATCGAACGGTTCTATGATTATTGGAATCACAAAACACACACCTTTCATTCTCCTTAAAGTATCCAACAATAGGGTTCTCGGTTTCACCAAATTCTTCGGTTTCACCAAATTCTCCCCCCCCCCCCGTGAGACCAAAAAAATTTGTTTTGAGACATTTAAATTTTCGGTCTTGAACCGCTCCGATCTTTCTACTTATTTTAAATTTAAAACAAATTAATTTGACAAATTATTTTTAAAATTTCAATATTTTCCTCAAAATCAATCATTTTTTTGTTTTTATTTTTAAAAATTACAGCTAATTTTTAAATATTTTGAGAGAAAATTTCTTTAAAAAATAATTAGCTTTCATTATTTTTCGAGTAAATCTAAAAAGAAATTCCTTTTTCTTTTTTTATTAAAAGTTTTTTTTAGAATTCTAAGGAATAATAAAAATAAAAAGTAAATTTATAAAAACATTTAGTAAAAATTTTTTAATATCTCACTTTCTCAGATCAGAAATATATCAACTAAGTTTGGCACATTTGAGTAAATCCCCGGATATCTGGATTCGATATCCTACGATCAAACTCTTTTGATTTAAAAACAGTCACACAATTTTTGGTTTGTTCGGTTTTCAAAAAATTCTTTTATTGTTAAAAATAGACAATCTCATTTTACATATTTATTAAACAAGTACACTTAAATTTATCAAAATCCAATACATTTTTCATTAACAAAAAAAAGTCATTATTAAAAAAGTATTTTTTAAAAAGGTTTTCCAAATGACCGGCCACCTTCAAGTGGTTCTGGCAGAGAAAGTGCCCAAGGCCCGTGTACACGTATTATTGAAGGCAGCGAAGTCCATATTAACGCAAAGGGGAAAAAGACAAGAAAACCTCGGACAATTTATTCTTCACAACAATTACAGGCACTTAATAATGCGTAGGTTTTTTTATTGAAATTTAAAAGCGAAAAATTGGGGCAAGAATTGGACTTACTTTGTTAGACCTCTACCAAAACTAAAAAATCTTTGATCGCAGCGCTAAAAAAGGAAGAAATCTACCTTCTAGTCCTCAGAAATCTCAAAAATGATCCTCAAAAATGATGGGCTTTGAAAAAATATCGGGGATTAATCAGCAAATCCCACGATATCTCTCTCAATCCCCCAACCCCTAGCTTTTAATCCACTGAACTTGAACGCAAAAAATACCCGATGTCTCTATTAATTCCCCAAAATCACTCAATCCTCACATGCCCTTAGATTATCCTAAATTCCCTCGATAAGTGTTAATTTCCCAAATCCATTGGTAATGATGAATTTGGGTTCTTAATCCCTCTATGTCCTCCATTGGAGGGATACAACTCGACTCGAATCGTCGAGTTGGTCGGTCGAATGATGTTAGTTTAAAAAAAGGATGGGTATTGATCTAGTTATGATCGATCAAATTTGCTCAATTTAATTCGTGACAACCATTTAATTGACAGCCAATTAACTAACTTAAATTGAAATAAGCTAACGAAACCCGTGTCCTAATCCAGTCATTCTAATTTTACTCTTTTAATTTTGCCTTTTTCTAGATTTAAACAGCATCAATACCTAGCATTACCACAAAGAGCAGAACTGGCAGAAATGCTAATGTTATCACAAACACAGGTGATAATACACTGCGACGCAAAATTATACGTCCACCCCCTTTTTTCGGAATTTTTTCATTTGTTTGATCAGAATTTTCTGAAAATTTAAATACACATCATTTACTGAATAACTAACAAGATGTCTAAGGATTTTTGGCAAAATTTTTATTTTAAAAATTTTTATACCAAAATCTGTGTTTTGGTATAAAAATTATACGTCCACTTTCCAAAAAAGTTATTTCCAACAATAGGAAAAATCTACAAAAATTCCAGTAAGCTCATATATTGATAGCATAAAAAATGAAAAAGAAAGTAGGTCCATAACGTTACCCTAAACCGAGATACTGAGACCCCGAAAATCAACGTAAAACGGAGGTAAGGCTCTTTCAAAAAATTTTTCGACCCCTTATCGATTACTATAAATTTTGATTTTGGGCTCATTCGAAAGCCCTTAAAATTTGCTACAAGACATTAATAAAATTATTTTTCAGAAAAAATTTTAAAGGGAGATACAGGCATTTAAACTTCGGAAGCGACATTAAGGGGAATTTTATGGGGTATTTAGGCGTTTTTTCTGGATCAGAAGTTTAAATGCCTGTATCTCTCTTTACAATTTTTTCTGGAGAATAAGATTGATGCTGTCTTGTAGCAAATTTCAAGGGCTTTCTAATGAGCCCAAAATCTAAATTTACAGTAATCTATAAGTGGTCGAAAATATTTTTTAAAGTTGAAAAACCATATTTTACGTTGATTTCCGAGGTATCAGTATCTCGGCTTAGGGTAAAGATATTGACCTACTTTCTTTTTATTTTTTATTATATCAATATATGAGCTTACTGGAATTTTTGTAGATTTTTCCTATTGTTGGAAATAACTTTTTCGGAATGTGGACGTATAATTTTGCGTAGGCCGAAAACACAAATTTTGGTCTAAAAATTTTTTAAATAAAAATTTTGCCTAAAATCCATACTCATCTTGTTAGTTATTCACTAAAAGGGGTGTATTTAAATTTTCAGAAAATTCGGACCAATACAAATGAAAAAATTTCAAAAAATGAGGTGGACGTATAATTTTGCG
Organism: Meloidogyne arenaria; assembly: GCA_036172955.1. NCBI lineage: Eukaryota > Metazoa > Nematoda > Chromadorea > Rhabditida > Meloidogynidae > Meloidogyne > Meloidogyne arenaria. The sequence continues at coordinate 5,316,587 of JARQAB010000012.1, read as the reverse complement.
TCGCAGTGTACTATATTTTTTATTAGAATAAAAGTCAAAAATTCTCTGATCAAAATCAAAAAATATTTGATAAGACATGAGAAAATACTCAACGATTTCCCCTTAAGCAAAAAATATTTTCAATTTCCCTTTTCTTATCTATTCAGGCAATCTTTCCTTTTCTTCAAAAAATCTCTCCATTTTTCTCAGGCACGCGCACCTGTCATTGCTTAAAAAGGAGATTTTCTGTCATCTTAGCCAAAGTAATTCATTCCATGGTTTCTTTACATGCTTTACCCCCCAAAATTTTTTTCTACCTTTCGCCCACCTGTTCTATTTAAATATCTCTCGTTTCTTCTTCTTCCTAATCCACTCCCTTGTGAACAAAAAAATACATCAACAAATGCCAAAATGAACAAAAATAAAAATACCTCCATCAAATAAAATTTTTTATTAAAGAAAAGAGGAAATAAAAAAGCGAAGGAGGAAATGATTTGACTTGTTTAAGGGAGGATATATAAAAATGGGGACACAACAAAGAAAAAAGAAGGGGCTACTAATCCCCTCATTGACAAGACAATTGGTTTTTTCTTAAAATACTTTTTCTAAAGACATTTTATGAAAAATACAATTGGCATCTGACTTATAAATAACACCCTTGGAGTTGAGAAAAATTATATCTTGTGTTGGGGGTATTTTAAATAGAGGGTATTAATTAAGTATTTCCCTTCACCCAGAAGCCGGCCAAAATTTAAAAAAACGTATAAATCCGAGGTGTACTCTAAAGTGAGATTTAACTCAAATTTTTTTATTTTTTAGGTAAAAATTTGGTTCCAGAATCGGAGGAGTAAAAGCAAAAAACAGGTAAATTATTCAAATATTAAATCTTTTTCCTTATGTATAAATATTTAAATTCAAGAAAAATTGGCCTCAAAAAATATGAGTCACATTAAAATGTCACATAATCCGTAATTCCATTATGTTAAAATAATTGGGAATACAGACGAATCTCAATAGGCCAGAATTGAGGGAAGAAGAGAAGGGAAGTTAATAGGGGATATCTAAATTTGATTGTAATCCATCCAAAGTCTGAATAAAAAATGGAAAAATGTTTTTAATATAAATGATTTCCATTATTGACCTTTGATAAGAAAAAAAGAAAAGACTTAATCTCTAATTAAAATATTAATTTATCCCCTTACATTTAAGCATCATTACGGACACAACAACAGCAACACAAACAGTATATGTAATGGACAACAGAATTCAACAGAAATGAGATTAACGGAAGAGGAAGAAGAAGAAAATGATGAATTAAGTGAAACAAAAACTTTAATAGAAGGAAGAGGAGGAGGAGGGGGAAATGACTCTTCAACATTATTAATTAATTCAACAACAACTCCATGTCAATCATTACCAGGAACTTCTTCTTCTTGTACTCCCCAACAACAAATAAAAAATAAAGAAATAACAGAAGAAATAACAAAAATAATAAATGAACAAAAACAACAAACAAATAAACAACAACAACAATTTAATAATTTACCTCAAGATTCTTTAATAAATCAAAATAATTGTTGGGATAATAATTCTGTTGCTACTTTAGGGTTAACAACTGCTGGAATGAATAATAATAATATTGCTGCTTCTATACATGGTTAGTTTTAAAGGGGGAATTAGTATTCTTAAATGAATTTTGTTTGAATAAAGGGACAGACCGGTACGAAATACGAGTACGAGCAAATCTGGAATTTATAAATACTGCTCCGTACCAGAGATGCGTCGAAATAAAAATATCTTCGAAATTCGGAAATCGAAAATCGAAAAAACTAAAATTATCGAAATCGAAAATCGAAATTTTATGAAAAAATTCGAAAATCGAAAATCGAAAGAAAAAAATGTCGAAAATCGAAAATCGAAATTTTTTAAAATAACTAAAAGTGTATTAAACAATCCGCAATATGGAGATATAAGGGTTAATCTTGAGATATAAGGTGTAATCAATTTGCCTTACCTCTTATTAGTGTAAGGCAAATTGATTAATTGAGAGGCTCGGGTGAAAAATCAATGATAATATTATTTAGGTGGATTTGGGAAGATTAAGGGGGATATTATATGATATCAGGCGAATAAGAGGGATATCAAGGGATTACGAGAGATTTGGGCGGATTATCGTGGGATTTGGGTGGCTTAAAGGGAATCGTTTTATTTACATAATATATATGTGATTCTCGTGATCCTCCTATCCATTATTCTTATTCCTCCATACTTTTAACCCTTTTTTAGCGCCGCAGGCGAAAATTTTGAGAATTTTGGAAGATCCTTAAGCCAAAAACTTCCATTTTCAGCGCCGCAGGCGAAAATTTTGAGAATTTTGGAAGATCCTTAAGCCAAAAACTTCCATTTTTAGCGCCGCAGGCGAAAATTTTAAGAATTTTGGAAGATCCTTAAGCCAAAAACTTCCATTTTCAGCGCCGCAGGCGAAAATTTTGAGAATTTTGGAAGATCCTTAAGCCAAAAACTTCCATTTTTAGCGCCGCAGGCGAAAATTTTAAGAATTTTGGAAGATCCTTAAGCCAAAAACTTCCATTTTTAGCGCCGCAGGCGAAAATTTTAAGAATTTTGGAAGGCCAAGTAGCCGAAAATCTTAAAAGAAAAGATAATGCAATTTTGCAAAAAAATCGAAAATCGAACGAAAATCGAAAAAACTAAAATTATCGAAATCGAAAATCGAAATTTTATGAAAAAATTCGAAAATCGAAAGAAAAAAACGTCGAAAATCGAAAATCGAAAGTCGAAAATCGAAATTTCGACGCATCTCTGCTCCGTACTAAGAAGCCCTTCCCTCAAACTTCCTTCCAAAAATAAATTCAAAAACTTTTTCAGGTTATATGCCACCCCCTTTCCATTACCCTCCAACAATCCCCAACAACAACAACAATTTAATAGATCCATCCCCTTCAATTGCAGATTTTCCCTTACCTGGGAACTTCCCCGCAGCAATTCCTTATTTCCAAACTTCTCTAAATATCGACCAACAAACTTCAAAATTAGACCAATCAACAGCTACAGCAATTTCTTTATATCCTTATGATCATTCTATAGCTGCTAATTATTGCCCTGCAACACTTTATGCAACACAACAATTTTTTGCTTCTAATAATTCTAACCCTTATAGCCAACATTTTCATTAAAAAGTCGGACCTCTCTTTACACCCTTGAGAATGAAAAAAATTTATCTTTTAATGAGGTGTATTTTAAATTGGGGGTATTGCTTAGGCAGCTTGGGGAGGAAGAACAATTTTTTGTATAAAATAGAGAGGGTGTATAGTGAAGTTTGATTGTAAAATTAAAAACTCTCTCTGTCTTCTCAACTATTTTGTTAAAAATAATTTTAAAATTTTATCAATCCCAGGAAGAGATTTTTTGTAAATATGTAAGAGTTTTTGTCGTTGTTTTTAAAGTTTTAATCTTATTTGACAATGAGACAGAGAACAAAAATCTAATTTAATTAATTAATTGTTCCCATTCTTTATCATGTAAATTTAAAATTCTGGACAAATTATCGATTTTAGGGGAAAACTATGATAATAACTTTTGTCCAGAATTTTAATTTATTCAACACACCTCAGTGATTATTGACAAGTCACACACACATAAATGTATTAAATCATCAGAATTCTTTTTTTAATAGATAAAATTTTATAAATTTATTTTTAATTTGGCAGATTTTTAATTATTTCTAGCCGCGTCGATCTTTAAATTGAGTTTTGTCGAGCCTACTTTCTAATTCATCTACCTTTTATTGGGGCACACCTTCTCCTCATTCTCGCCTTTGTCTCCAATCATCATTATTGGCAAGATTTGAATATTTGGCAAATTAATGAAATTAAAAAAAAAGTTATTCTATGTGAAAGTGAATTTATTTTTTACGGCTTTGAATCAGTCCCTAATGGCGCAGTGGTGTTGGGAATGATGGATGCAGAAGCATTAGATAAAATGAGTGGAACCGCCTTAGGAGATTTGCAGGCAATGTTTCAATTACACTGCACTCGGATTCGTCCCACCGCGGATTCGTCCCACTAAGTTAATGATCAACAAACAAGCTCCAAAAATTCCGGATATGACTTCGGAGGCTTTTCTCCAGGATTCGATTCTTGAATGGACTGCTGAGGTGTTTTGATGAGATAGTGTAATTGAAACATTGCCTGCAAAGAAAAGTCTCGACTGCAAGAAGAGTTGACCTACGGTTTCTGTAGTTTTTTTAAATTTTTTGTTTAAGAAATTTCTTGTAGATATTTAAGTCTCTAAAGATGTTTTGATGAGATATTTTTAATATTATTATCTGAAGAACGTTCAGGTAGGTATGATTTCACCTTTTTAATTTTTAGTTGGACAAAGTCGATATTTTTACTCTGCTGGACATTTTGAAATGGGACGAATCCGATGTGGGACGAATCCGCAACGCGCCTTTCAATTATTCTGCAAACTCAACAGTCGACCAAACAACAAAAAAAAATTAAAAGAAAAGTTAAAATGTATAACTGTTATAAATTTAACATTATGTCTATTCTATTTGTGTTTGTTCAAAAATATCACGAATTGCCACTACCAAAAATTGCCAATAAGGACAAAAACGAATGTTTTGCCAATACGGGGTAAAATTAAAAAAAGCCTCTTTCGATTGTTTAATGGGAGTTTTAATGTTTTTGTTTCAATTTTGTCTTAATCTTCTTCTTTTTGTTTTAACTAAATTAATTTAGTCCTACAAAATTCAAAGATAAAAAAACATTTATTTATTTAAATGCTCGCAAGAAAAAGAAGAAATTTGAAAGATGAGTATGTTCAATTTCTTTCAACTCCAGTCGAAAAGAGACTAAAAGCTAATCTATTTTATGAGAACTTGCGACACTTTTATAGAAGAAAATGGTAAGTTTAAATTTTTATTTTTTATCTTTGTTACTTTTTGTTGTTAATTTAAAATTTGCGGACAAATGAATATTTTGCGGACAGATTTTTCTCTTTTGTGACTTTCTTGTGCATTTTTGGAAAATATTGTTTTTAATTTTTATGTCGTTTTTTATATAAATTCAGAATTTAATAAATAGAAATATAATAAAACAATTTGTCCTCAAATATCCGCAAAATTTTTTACTCAATTTAGGGGATGTTCTCTTCGTATACCTTATGCAAATGGGAAGGAGTTAGATCTTTATGAGCTTTATGATGCTGTTGTTTCTCTTGGTGGATGGCAGAAAGTGACTAATTTTGATCGATGGGGGGAAGGTTTTTTAATTTAAATATTTTTTAAATGATTATTGGGCAATGGAGATCGTGCTGAAAGGGATTTTTAGGCATGGGATTTCCTATAATTTAAGTCCAAACCCTGGTACTTTCTTGGATTTTAAGTCCTGGAAGACTAAAATCTCAATATTTAGTTATCTGTTCGGCCCTAAATGTCCAGTCAAATATCACATATTCTCTCGGTTAAAGATTTATTTTCTTTATTTTTACTCTTTCATTTTTTTTTTCAAAAGTGTGGGCACTTTTGATAAAATAAGAGACCTTCTCTTTTAATAGATCTTCAATCACCTAGTAACCTTTTTAAATTTTCCCTTTTCTTTCAATAAAACATAAATAAATTTTGTAAAATTTAGTTCTCCAGAAATTGTCAATTTCTGAAAATATTCAAATGGCTGAACATGCTGTTCGTATTATTTATATGCAATATTTATGTAAATTTGAACAAAATGAAAGTGGCGGAGATATTGTTGAAGAACACGAAAATGAATTGATTGGAATTAGATCTGCTCGATTGAAAGGAATGATAGCAATGCCTTCTTATAGTGAACCGCCAATGAGTGTTTTTAGATCTTCTGGTAATTTTAAAAGTTTTATTTTCAAATAATTAAAAGGGAATTAGTATTTTTATTTCCCTTTCTTCTTTCGCTCCGAAATTTCACAAATCATTCTTTTCATTAAGCAAGTATTAATTTTCTGTTACGTTTTGTAATAATTTAAGTAACCTTAAACACAATTTTTATATTATTGAGCTAACGTTTTTGTCCCTTAGCCCAGTGGGTGGAGGTTATCGAGCTGAGCTAACGTCAAATTAATTTTGAATGGATAGCGAAAATGAAAAAGTCTAGACAATAAGGATAAAGTGGAAAAAAACGACAATTTATCAAAATTAATTTTTCTCTAGATAATTTCCCTCCTCTCGATTTCCACAAATTAGTTTTTTCTCTCCTCAGTGGATTACCAAATGAAGTTGCTTTTGCATTAAATGTTCTTACAATAATGTCACATCCAGGTTTTTTTTTGGTTTTTTTTAAATTTTTAAATAAAACATTTTCTTTAAAGGACCATTTGTCTTGAATTTCGAGAATTGCCCAAATATTATTGATTTATTAGTTTCACTTATTGGCATTAAAGTTGATTTGCTAGGTTTTTATTATTATAAAATTGTTTATTTAGTATAGACATATCAAAGGAAATTAATTCCTTTCCCTTTAATGGAGAAAAGGGAAAAAATTTCAAAATTTTATAGGTCGGCAAACGAAAATTTTCATTCCTCTCACCACTCTTGATTCAGATTAGATAATAATTAACAACGTCTATTATTTATTTTTTTAATTTTTTTAAATTAAGGTGCTGCTCCATCAAATTTGTTTAAATGGTGGAAAGAATCCAGCAATTATGATTTTACAAAATTTTGGAAATATTCTGGAATTGATGAAGGAATTTTTAATTCTTGGATTTTTAGTTCAGAGCAAGAAACTATCAAATTGTCTTCTCTGTCTGAAATATACAAGGATGATAATTTTGATCTCACAAAACCGACAAATTGGCGTGTATTTAGCATTCTTGGTATTTTACACAATCTCTCTTTCGAAGAAAATAATTTGTTGACAATGGGAGAGAATAAAGCTTTATTGAGGTTTTTTGTTTAATTTTAAGGGATTTTAATGTGTGTTAATTGTAGGCAACTTCCTCTATATCGGACTTTTTTTAATACCCCAACTGAAAATATTTTTTGCAATTTTTAACTTAATTTTCATTTTTCACAAATTTTTATTTTGATTGTAGCAAGTAAATTAAAAAAACAATAAAAAGGTAAAATACAGAAATCTACTTCTTCAAAACCAATCTTCTATATAATAATTAATAATTTATTTTTAGGTTACTACTCATTTGTTGTAACTGTCGATGGCAATTACTTAAACGTATAGCTTGTGAAACACTTAGCAATATTTCAAAAAATGTAATTTTTTAAAGAGTAATTTTGAATAAAAATACAGACATCAATACATATAATATATCCATATACTAGATACACCTCTATTTAAGATGTGTTTCTTTAAATTTATTTTAAATTCACTATTATAAGTGTATAAATTCAACCTCTAAGGAAGAATATCTTATACTAAATTGAATTTAAATTTTATTTGTTTAAAATTCCAGATAAACTTAATTTCAATTGAAGACCCTCTAACTGGTTCTGCTTTTTTCAAATCAATACAAAATGGTTTAAATTCCAATGACCGATTTGAAATACTTCGATTTATTGAAATAATAGGAGGATTATGCCAAACAACTTTAAATGAACCTATTTTGTGTGATTTTCTTGATAAAACGGTTTTTCATTAAAAAAGTATTTTTTAAATATTTTCAGAATTTTTTCCCTCGTATTTTCACTCTTTTAACTCTCAAAGATATTTTGATTTGTATTATTTCATTGGAAACAATTTTGCAATTATCTGAATTGGGAAGAAATGCTTGTGAATTAATTAGTGGTTGTAATAAATCTGTTGAACGTTTGTTTTTTTAATGTAAAATTTATTAATTAATTTTTAGAATTAATTGGAATGTTAACAACAGATGCAGCTTCTTTTGGACAGGCTGGTCTGTCTGGAATTAAAGTTGTTGAAATTAATGGACACCATGTACAGCCTTATGTTAATGTATATATTTATTTTTTGTTTAAAATTATTTTTTCTTTTTGGGTATTAATGAGAATTAGGACTTTTAAGATTTTTGTTTATCCAAAATTTTGATGATGAAAGTTTTTAATGACGGCAGTTTTTTTGGGTACTTGTGTTACATGCCCACATTTTCCTTTTTCCCGAATTTATCGGCTATAACTTTTTTATGCTTATGTTAGTCCAATCCGAATGAACCAGTCAAAAAAAGCAAACACGGGAATAAAAATAGATCTTGCTCACCAAAAAAATTCCATGGCCATTTCTTTTTTACTTGGTAATCAAAATTCTACTGACCGCTGCAATTAATTTCAGACCTCGATTATTAATTAATTAAATCTTTTCTAGCCAAACAAAAAGAAACTTCATTCATTAAATCAATCCAACCAACATTCAAAAACAACAACACAGCAACAACAAGAACCAATAATAACTAATACAACAACACCAATAAATAATCATTTACCTCCTATAACAAATAATAATTTTTCGGAATTAGACAAATCTATTAATAATATAGCAACAAAAACAAAATCAAAAAATAATTCTAATAAAAAATGTGTTGAAGCACAAATGCCGCAACATATGTGTGAATGGATGATGATGGCTTTAGATGATACTAATGAAGAAATTGAGCCCTGTTCAAGGTTCTTTTTATTTTAAAAACAAGACACTTTTCAGTTATCTGCTTCTCTAAAATATTTTAAATCGTCCATGGTCATAATGGTAAATTTGTTTAAAAGTTGTTAAATTTGTTTAAAAAAAGCTGTAAGTATAAGAGAAGCGTAATTTTCTAATTCCTTTACCTTTATGTACCTTTGACTATATATACATAATATTCTAAAGAAGCGAGACAAGAAAGGATAGGGGAAAAAGGGAATTGAGAGCAGATAATCAGAAAAAATTTAAATAAAAAAAATAATTTTTTATAGATTCTTTTCTACTCCATCGCAACTTCTTTTCCATATTTACGAAGATCATCTCAAAGCACTTGTTCAATCGCACGCAAGTTCAGCTGCTAAAAACCCAGACAATGTTTGTATGATTAGATGTAGATGGCCTATGTGCGACAGTACACCTCGTACTTTGTGGTCAATGACTACACATTTACAGGTTTTTTAAAACTTTTTTTTAAAGATATCTATCTGATACTAAAATAATTGAATAACAAAAAGATATTGTATGGTATTATCCCCCGTTTGGGTTAAAAAGCTTTGAATTTTTGGCTCTCGAATCTCACACTAGATGATGATCTTATATTTTTAAATTCTTTAATTTAGGCCCATCTTTTTTAGAAATCCACTCGAGGAAACCTATTGAAATTAAACTCCCTCTGAAACTCAGAGACCAATTAAAAAATTGGAACCCATATTAAATTCTTCTACTTCTAACAATAAGTATTTAAAATGATTATTTTATTTTTATTTATTAAAAGGATGTTCATTGCACAGAACAGAGTTTAGAAATAAATTTACAAAAAAGAAATGAATTTGGACTTGATGGTTATTTAAAATTATTTTCTCTTAATAAATGTTTTTTAAAGATTATATAAATCAAATTAGACAACTTTTTAAACAAAATAGAGAACAAGGACAGCAACCAGGTTATGCACCCTTTGCTGCATATGAAGCAATTAGACGGCATGCTCTTACAAATTTGAAGAAAGATTTGACGGTTTTTTTTAATTTTATTTTTGATGATCAGGGGAGATTATTGAGTGAATTTTAACTTTAGGTACTAAAAACAATTTTTCATTTTAAAGGATGACAATGAAGGCCCAGTAACTCGCAACATCAGACTTACATCAGCAATAATTTTACGAAATTTATCAAAACACTCAACATTGGCGAGGAGAAAATTGCAAAGATTTGAAGGATTTTTAAGGTAAGTTGTTTATCATTTATCGAACTTCATTTTTAAGATATTTAAAATCTTGTTAGCCATTATATGTGGGGGGGGGCTGTTTATGTTTAAGCGATACTCCCTTAAGACTCGATTTTTTCAGCCCTAAAAGTATATCATAGGGAAGTAAAGTGAAATTCATTTCACACTAACAATAAGTGAGATTTGATGTTCAATTCGAAATTAATTACTTTCTGTTTATTTCGATCAAGCGATCGACCAATTTCCACTAACCACACCCCTCACACATCCACATCTATTCCCCATTCTTTTAAATAGGCAAGTCTTCTTAATTATTTTTACCAATTATTAAAATTTCAAAAACCATTAAAAATCCTAGTTGGTTATCTTTATCAAAATTGGAATCATCAAGAACACTTTCCCAATGCCTTTTTGAAATAATTACACAATCTCCCATTGACAACAATAATAATGAACAATTAAAACCTACAGAAGAAAAATAATTTAAAATATAATTTTTTTTTAAATTTATTTTGGAATTATTTACACATTCCTTTTCTCTTAATTATTTTTTGTTTTTATTCTAAAAAGTATTTGTATGAAAATATGTCTGAAAGATAAAAGAAATGAATTAAATTTTGTTAAAAATTGAGCCTAAACAATAGAAAAGCCCACGGAGAAACCTTCGGAGCCTGAGGCCTTAAACAGGTATAAAAATGTGAATGCCTAATCGATTTAATGCTTGATTAGCCCTAAATTAACTATAATTACAATTTAATCAGATAAATTTTTATTGGATAATATATACAACATTTTTTAAATTTCATTTTTTGATTTTCCTAAGAAATTTTCAGTTTCTTCTTCTATTGCACCTTCTTTTTCAACATTTTCTTCTTTATTTTCCACTTCTACCTTTTCCTTTTCTCCATAAATTTTTAAAAATAAATTTCTGACGGGTCTAATTATAGAGCAGTCCAAAACAAAAGAGAATAAAAAAGAACAAACAAAAATTCCAATAAAAGAAAGCAAAGAAGATAAAGGGGTTGTGTGTACTGGACGATGTAATGAAGCAAATAAAGATAAAGCTATTGGTTCTGATAATAATAAAACTATCAAAACTAATTTGGATAATGGACGAAATACACGCCAACATAATAATTTTGCCAAAACTTTGAAAAATTAAAAAGAATTATTTATTGAATATTCGACATTTGCGGACATTTTTGGATTTTTGGAGCCATAACAATTGGGTAAAATGTTAAAGGTTTATTGCTTAAGTATTGGTATATAAAATTATATATTTTATATTGGTATAATATCCTTTACGAAAGTCAGGCAAATTCTGAATATTTTCTAATTATTTATGGTTCCCAAAGTTTGATTCTTGTATTGTAAAGTTAACAGAACACCACCTAAACTTTGCCTTATTCCAAAAAGAGATTGAAGGGAAAAAACAAAAAAGTAATAACACAGACTTACCACTTCCTTTTAAATTAGCTTCCAAAAACCCCAAAAAACAAAAAAGCAAAAACGACCAAAAAGGTCTGTGTATAGTCCCATAAATTAAAGAAATTATTGAATCATTAAATATCCAAAAAGGTGCCCACAATATAAACATCATTAAAAATAAAGTTGTTAATAAACCAATTAATGATAGAGCCTTTTTTAAGAAGGAAAATTTAATTTTTTAATATCAGTCGTTCCTCATTCACTACTATAAGATAAACCTAATACTCGACACAAATGTTATTTTAGATATTTTCTAGGTTAGTTTGCCACTGGGTGGTCTAATCGAAGTCGCCCTTTTATTTCTCTTTATAAGATAAAATATTTTCAGCCTCAAACAATATTTTAAGCCTCTGGTGTGAGATAACCCACAAGTACCGGGGTATTCTATAGTGAAAAGTTCGACATTCCTTTTCGAAAATATATTTAATGAAATTAAAATACTTTAACTAAATGTTGCCATTCATCCCATTTTTGCAGTAAAAATAAAGCAAATAAAAGGCCAATAATTGGAGAACTAGCTCTAGCAAAGGGTGTAATCTTTAATTAGAAACATTTTTTTGTTTTGTTTAAGTAAAATGACTAAAAACACAAAGCAGACATTATCAAATGATGAAAGGCATCGAAACTGAGTCCCCCCCCCCCCCGTTAAATGCTAGTCTGGCGTGTTAATTATTTTAGAAAAATTAAAAAGAAAAAAGTGTAAGTAAAACTGAAATTTAAGTTTGAAATAACGGTTAAGAAGTTAAAGTAAAGTAGAAGCGAGTAAAGTTACCCAAAAAAAACACCCTCCTACACAGACTTATTTTTCAATTCAAACCCCAATCCGAAAAATCTAGTCAAAAGAAAACCCCGATCTTATCCCCTTATTTAAGCTAAGGCTGAATTAATTTAAACACAAATTACCAAAAAATTAGCAAAAGGTGCAAAATCTTCAATTTCCATTCTCAAATGTGGAATAAATGTTGGAGGAAATTTAAATAAAAATCCAAAAAATAAAAATAATAAATTGCTTAAAATTAATCCAGAAATTAACAAAATTAAAATTGAACGTTTATATCCAATTGAAATTAAATAGAAAATTGGAAGAAATAAAAATAAAATAAATTGGGCTTCTAATGATATTAAATGACCAAAATTTAAACACTAAAAATTAGTAGAATTAATTTAAAAATAAAATTGGAACATATAATTTCAGTTAAATCAGTTAAATTTCATATAATTTTAAGTTAAAGTTAAGGGATGTTTTTTTTTATTTTTGTCAAAACTTTAACGATAGGTAGATGTTAAAAGTAAGAAGTAAACTCTCTAATAACTGTCTCCCCTTTACTTGACTAGATTTTCCAAAAAAAAAAGAATTGAGAAATTAATTTTAAAAAAAAATTAAATTATTTTTAAGATTTATTTATTGTATAATCGAGAAAAAAAAGTTTCTCCGACTTTATATTTAATAAAAACTTACAGTATGAGAATATCCCAACAAATTTTGTATCTTAAAAATTAAAAAGTAAAAGATTATTTAAAATAAAATTTTTACAAAAAATATATTTTCTGGCCAATTATTTGAACATCTTTTTGCTATATCAGTTCTAGACCACATTGGACCTTCACCCAAATGGGCAAATACAAAAGACATTGAAAGCGTTATTAATGCATATATTGGCCAAATTCTTTGAAAAATAGGCAAATTAATTTTTATAAAAATATATGTATAGGCAACTTAAATTTAAGGGTTTGTTTAATCAGTTCCCACATCCAGTGGATAATCAAAGTTTAAAAAAGTATCTTAAATGGAGGTGTGTCTTGTATTGGTGGTAACTTATAAGGAGGTTTTGACAATAATTTATCCAAACTTAATACACCCTTCTCTTCTGTTCACCAACCTAAGAAATCTTTTCCAAACAATTTGAATTAATGAACGTTTAGGACATCGTTTACTTTCATTTACCGCTAACTGAAATAAATCTAAAGCTAAAAGAGTGTCCGCTAATAAAGTTGGGTTTAAGGCAATTTGTGCCGGCCATTTTTCCAATAAAGCATAATGATGGCCAGTATTTTCTTTGAAAAAAAATTTTAAAAAAATTAAAAAAATTAATTTTAAATTACCCAAATAAGGAAGGACAAGTACTTGAGCTTGGCCTAAAACCAATAAAGAGGCAGCAATAACCTTTAAATTATAAATGTTAATTGTGTGTGTTTAGTGTAGTTGGTAAAGGCTAATATCACTAATCCTTGAAGGAGGGGGTTCGAGTCCGTTTAGTGACGACGGAGTTTTTCCTCGATTTTACTTAACAAAAAATCCTTTTTTATTAAAAAAATTTCTAAAAAAATTTTTTTTACTTGAATTCCATGAATTGATTGAAAACGTTGGTTGTCTTTTGGTTGTGTTGTCCTAAGAGAATGTCTTAAATGTATTTGAAGACAAAAAGCATCAAATATCGGAGGAAATTGTAAATGATGAAACCAACGAAAGGCAGAAACAAACAACAAAAGAAACAACCAAAGAAGTAAAATTCCAACTAAAATAATACCGACAAGGGGCCATTGCCCTGGTGGTTGACAATTTACTTGAATTGGGTGATGCTCGGCAACATCTATGGATTTTAGAGGAGAACATATATAGATAAAGCTTGTTTAGTTTAGTGTGTTTTTTAATTAAATGTGGTTGGCTATGGTTAGGGGGGGGGGTGCCTACATTTTGCTTTATTAACACATCCACTCTTAGTTTACAATTAAATTTAGTGTAGATTTTTTTTCATCCCCAAGAACACTTTAAACACTGAATTATTTTAGGGAGAAAATTTTGTTTTCCTCTTTTCTCTTATAATTTTTAATATTAAAAAAAAATAAAAACATTCAACAAGTCCTTGAGTTTCTTCAGTTGAACAATTTGCAGGTAAACAAATTCCAAGCACAACTTCTAATGGATCTGTTCCTTTTTCAGGGCATTGTTCAGGTAGAATAACCGCTCCAGGCACGTGAAATTCAAGTAAGCAATAACGACCGTTGAACAAACCCTGACTGAAAAGAAAAAAAATTTTTTTTATTAAATTTTAACTCTTTTTCTTCAAATCTAATTTAGTAAGAACCCCCTCCCCCCCTGTATGCAACAAAAAATAAAGATTTTTCTTGCTGTGTACTGGATATTTTTATTTTATTCCGCTTTTTATAAAATTAAAATTTTTCCAGTTCTGCTGTGTACCAGGGTTGCCGCGGGTACAAAAAATCTTCGGGTACGGGTTTCGGGTATCGGGTTGGAGCGTTTTCATTTCGGGTTTCGGGTTGGAAAAAATATCGGGTACGGGTTTCGGGTTTGGCGAAAAATTCGGGTTATTTTCGGCTATTGGTGAACTAAATTGTAAGGAGGCAAGCTATGTTGCATAATAGGATTTTGGGTGATATAGAGAGAGGCAAATTTGAAGAGGTTAAAGAGACATTGTGGGATTTGGGGATTAAGAGGGATATCTTGGTAAAATCCCACTATATACTAATATACCCCCGTTTTATCTCCATTAAAGCCTCCAATTTTCTTAAGTTTTCACCGCCGGAGGCGAAAATTTTGAGAATTTTCTAAGGCCTTAGGAGAAAAAATTCAATTGTCAGAATCGCAGGCAAACATTTTATTGAAGTTTAGTTGGTCATGAAGCAGAACTCTTAATTTTATGCGCCGCAGGCGAAAATTTTGCAAAATTCATGACTAAATTAAAATTTTTGATGCTTTTTCAAGCTTAAAATATTAAAAAAAAATAAATTTAAAATGAAAATCAAAATTTAAAAACATTAATTTTTGAAAAAAAAATTTTTTTGAGGCTCATTTCCAGCCCTGGACTCAGACCCACACCCATGAAAATATCGAGCCAGACGCCTTACCCATTTACATAGAAATGGAAGAAATTATAAATATTTCTTTCCCTTTTCCTTGCTACATATAATTTTTAAATTTATTTTAAAAAATCGGGTAAGGATAAGTTTTCGGGTAGAAATTTCGGGTTTTAACCAATTTCGGGTCACGGGTTTCGGGTTGGAAAAAATATCGGGTACGGGTTTCGGGTTGGAAAATTTTCTTTTCGGGTATCGGGTTTCGGGTACAAAAAAAGGCCGGGTTTCGGGCGGCAACCCTGCTATGTACGTACCTCAGAACCGTGAATGTTTTCTTCTCTTATTTTAAGTACATAAAATTCGTATTAATACAAAAATTCGTAAAAATACAAAATACGAACTCTTAACGAAGTTACGGTGCTGATTTGTAGACGGGAGTCTATAAAGACGTATATTTAATTGATCATAACTTCGTTAAGAATTGTCGAAACATAATAATTTTTCTACTATTCCTCCCACAACCACTCCTTCCTCCCCCCAATAAAAACCTTTATTATCCTCAACATACGTTTTAAGTCTTTGGCACTGTTCATAATCTCCTAGCCAATGATAATTTCCATCACTAATTCCCGATGGCATTTTCCCAACAGAATCTACCCAAGTCATAATCCATTTATTAACACTGTAAAGACGTTCATTCTCTTTTCGACATTTAACACATTGTTCTTTATTTTCTTGTCCAGGGCATTCCTCAGCCTTTAAGGAAGCTACAAAGCCCGTTAATGAACAGAATAAATGAGCGACTTCTGAACGGCATTCTGGCGATATTGTGGATAACCTTAAGAGCTACAGTAAGACGTGTTTGTATATATTCCTCTCATTTATGTACCCCCCTCTCAAATAATTACCCCCTATCGATTAAATACCTCTTCTATGTAGCGAGAAGTTGAAACAATTATTTGTTCAATTTTCGAAGTTGGTTGGGTAATGGGATGAGAAAAGTGCCCTTCATTATATATTACACCCACTTGATTTTCCGGAGGTATACTATGTACATACGTGAGAGAAAACAGTTTTTTTGAATTTTTTTTGGTACTTTGTTCATATCCCGCCCCCCACTCCTATTTGAGTCTCAGATTAACTTTCCTTCTTTGCTGTCAATCATTCATTTTTCCTCCTTTTTTAATGCCAATCATTTTCTCCCCTCGAATACGGGACACCCAAAAGGGCGCACGGCATAACGGCGCAAAGTCATAACTTGTTTCAAGATTTTCGAACCTTTTCAAAATTAATATTAAACGATTCCTCTCATCGAGCTAAAGAGATTAATAACAAAAATGACAAGGGTCAAAAATATCCCAGCAAGTTATGGCCTTACGCCGTTATAGCCGCGCGCCCTTTTGGGCAGTAGCCCTAAGTTTTAACTTGCCTTTTACTTGTAATATTTGAGGGAAGAAAATGATTGGCATTAAAAAAGGAGGAAAAATGAATGATTGACAGCAAAGAAGGAAAATTAATCTGAGACTCAAATAGGGGTGGGGGGCGGGATATGAACAAAGTACCATTTTTTTAAAGCAAAAATCACCTAGATCCATTTTGACAAAGCCATTCAATTGTTTCCGACGTTCTAATTAATTTTTGAATGGATGGCACACGAAATTGATCCAACGGTTTTGGCCTAGCGGGGATATGTAAAGGACATAGAAGGCAAGAATAGGAATTGCTTGGTATATACAACAAAAGAAAGGCAAATAAAAATAGTCTTCTTCAAATAAATTATTTTAATAAAGTTATTAACTCAAAACAAGATCGAAAAATAAAAGGAAGATCACAGGAAGGGAGAGAATAAAAGGGGAAAATGAAGGGGAAATTCTCTCTGGATTAAAACAAAATTTAGGAAAGGAACGGGGGTGGGGAAAAGTCAATATTTAAATATCCTACAATTATTTACAGATTAAGGCACAGACTTTTGAGAACCAAAAGTTTGTAGAAACGAAAGAGTAAAGAAGAAAAAGAACAAAGAAAGTATGTATGTATATAACCCTTTATTTTCTCGATCTTGTCAAAAAACAATTAATTAATTTACCTAATATTTAAATATTCTTCAAAAAGTTGCATTATTTTAAACAAATTAAAATGTTGTTAAAAAGCCTAGAGCATATACAGGTGCAAATTTCAAGTCGATAAATGGAAGCAAAAAAGAGGAGGGGAAAGGGAATGAATGGAGTGAGTGATAGAAGAAGGATTGAATGCTAAAAATGTTCTCGATTTTCTCATTTATTTTATTACTTCTCTTTTTTTTCATTTAGGTCCAATAAAAATTTATTTTTCTTTTTTAATTGATAATGACAGGGACACACAATCTCCTTTTGAAAATAAAGGGGGGAGGGAGGAGGAGAAGGGAGGAAAGATGAACTCATTTATTAAATTTATCTTTTAGTATTTCTGTCTTTTCTAGTAGTCATATTTTACCTTTTCTTTGTTTTTATAAATTTTATTTTTATTAGAAAAGTGATAAAATGTGATAAATATAAAAGAGAATTTCTACTAATTAATTTAAAATAAAGAAACATGCTTAAATTTAGGGATAATTCACGGAAAAAGACAATTAATCGACAAAGGTTATTTTTGAATAAAAAACCATAAATTTCGTTACAGACAAACATTGCTTTAAAATACACCAGCCGAGACAAATCGAATGGTATGTTTATCGAAATTTTGCTTCCGGTATACTATACCATGTCTAAAATTTTTCTAGAATTTTTAACTAATTTCGCTTTCGCATTTTTTGGCGCGAAAAGTTTCGCATTCCGCATTTTATTTTTTAAAAAAAAAGTTTCGCATTTCGCTTTTTATTTTTTGATTTCGCCCAGTCCTGAAATACACCCTTGGTAAAAATGTGAGATATCTTAAATAGGAGATATCGCTTAGGTTGCTTCTTTATCCAAAAGTTAACCTATAAAGGTGGGCTGTACTTACAAATTAGTATTGAGAGTCTCTTTTAAAGAGGTCAAGTATACTTAATTCATATTAATTTCAAATGAATTAAGTAGATAGATATTTTTAGGTGAATTGTCAACTGTAAAATGGCGAGAATTGAAAATAATGTGATAACTCTACAATTGATAAATTCTGCAAATAAATGAATGGTAAATCAGAAAACTAATATTGAATTATAAACTTGCATTAATGTATTTTCGTCAAAAGGGATAATTCACGGAAAAAGACAATTAATCGACAAAGGTTATTTTTGAATAAAAAACCATAAATTTCGTTACAGACAAACATTGCTTTAAAATACACCAGCCGAGAGTGTTTGTATATATTCCTCTCATTTATGTACCCCCCTCTCAAATAATTACCCCCTATCGATTAAATACCTCTTCTATGTAGCGAGAAGTTGAAACAATTATTTGTTCAATTTTCGAAGTTGGTTGGGTAATGGGATGAGAAAAGTGCCCTTCATTATATATTACACCCACTTGATTTTCCGGAGGTATACTATGTACATACGTGAGAGAAAACAGTTTTTTTGAATTTTTTTTGGTACTTTGTTCATATCCCGCCCCCCACTCCTATTTGAGTCTCAGATTAACTTTCCTTCTTTGCTGTCAATCATTCATTTTTCCTCCTTTTTTAATGCCAATCATTTTCTCCCCTCGAATACGGGACACCCAAAAGGGCGCACGGCATAACGGCGCAAAGTCATAACTTGTTTCAAGATTTTCGAACCTTTTCAAAATTAATATTAAACGATTCCTCTCATCGAGCTAAAGAGATTAATAACAAAAATGACAAGGGTCAAAAATATCCCAGCAAGTTATGGCCTTACGCCGTTATAGCCGCGCGCCCTTTTGGGCAGTAGCCCTAAGTTTTAACTTGCCTTTTACTTGTAATATTTGAGGGAAGAAAATGATTGGCATTAAAAAAGGAGGAAAAATGAATGATTGACAGCAAAGAAGGAAAATTAATCTGAGACTCAAATAGGGGTGGGGGGCGGGATATGAACAAAGTACCATTTTTTTAAAGCAAAAATCACCTAGATCCATTTTGACAAAGCCATTCAATTGTTTCCGACGTTCTAATTAATTTTTGAATGGATGGCACACGAAATTGATCCAACGGTTTTGGCCTAGCGGGGATATGTAAAGGACATAGAAGGCAAGAATAGGAATTGCTTGGTATATACAACAAAAGAAAGGCAAATAAAAATAGTCTTCTTCAAATAAATTATTTTAATAAAGTTATTAACTCAAAACAAGATCGAAAAATAAAAGGAAGATCACAGGAAGGGAGAGAATAAAAGGGGAAAATGAAGGGGAAATTCTCTCTGGATTAAAACAAAATTTAGGAAAGGAACGGGGGTGGGGAAAAGTCAATATTTAAATATCCTACAATTATTTACAGATTAAGGCACAGACTTTTGAGAACCAAAAGTTTGTAGAAACGAAAGAGTAAAGAAGAAAAAGAACAAAGAAAGTATGTATGTATATAACCCTTTATTTTCTCGATCTTGTCAAAAAACAATTAATTAATTTACCTAATATTTAAATATTCTTCAAAAAGTTGCATTATTTTAAACAAATTAAAATGTTGTTAAAAAGCCTAGAGCATATACAGGTGCAAATTTCAAGTCGATAAATGGAAGCAAAAAAGAGGAGGGGAAAGGGAATGAATGGAGTGAGTGATAGAAGAAGGATTGAATGCTAAAAATGTTCTCGATTTTCTCATTTATTTTATTACTTCTCTTTTTTTTCATTTAGGTCCAATAAAAATTTATTTTTCTTTTTTAATTGATAATGACAGGGACACACAATCTCCTTTTGAAAATAAAGGGGGGAGGGAGGAGGAGAAGGGAGGAAAGATGAACTCATTTATTTAATTTATCTTTTAGTATTTCTGTCTTTTCTAGTAGTCATATTTTACCTTTTCTTTGTTTTTATAAATTTTATTTTTATTAGAAAAGTGATAAAATGTGATAAATATAAAAGAGAATTTCTACTAATTAATTTAAAATAAAGAAACATGCTTAAATTTAGGGATAATTCACGGAAAAAGACAATTAATCGACAAAGGTTATTTTTGAATAAAAAACCATAAATTTCGTTACAGACAAACATTGCTTTAAAATACACCAGCCGAGACAAATCGAATGGTATGTTTATCGAAATTTTGCTTCCGGTATACTATACCATGTCTAAAATTTTTCTAGAATTTTTAACTAATTTCGCTTTCGCATCTTTCGCATTTTTTGGCGCGAAAAGTTTCGCATTCCGCATTTTATTTTTTAAAAAAAAAGTTTCGCATTTCGCTTTTTATTTTTTGATTTCGCCCAGTCCTGAAATACACCCTTGGTAAAAATGTGAGATATCTTAAATAGGAGATATCGCTTAGGTTGCTTCTTTATCCAAAAGTTAACCTATAAAGGTGGGCTGTACTTACAAATTAGTATTGAGAGTCTCTTTTAAAGAGGTCAAGTATACTTAATTCATATTAATTTCAAATGAATTAAGTAGATAGATATTTTTAGGTGAATTGTCAACTGTAAAATGGCGAGAATTGAAAATAATGTGATAACTCTACAATTGATAAATTCTGCAAATAAATGAATGGTAAATCAGAAAACTAATATTGAATTATAAACTTGCATTAATGTATTTTCGTCAAAATTTTTTAAAAAAGATTACTTAATATCTATAAATTTTTTTATCTGTTTTTATTCATCAATAAAAATATTTTTTAAAAATTCATGATTAATACAATTAATATGTGTCAGAGGAAAAATGTTCAAGAAATCATAGCTCCTTTTCTAAAAGAATTGTCAGTTAGAGCAATTGTCCATTGTGCAAATGTGTCGTTTAACCGATTAAACATTTAAACTTGAAAATATTTGGCATTATGTTTTTTTAATTTTTGATATTGAATGTCGCGGTTTGAGTGCCATAGTGTAAAGTCATTAAGCTTTTAAGTAGGGTTGCGCCCCGACCCCGAACCCCGACATTTTTTGACCTAAAACCCCGACCCCGACATTCCCAACCCGACCCCCGCAAGTTCGACCCCGACGACCCCGAACCCCGGAAAATTTTCATGACCCCGACTCAAACTGCATTAATTAACTAGAGATCGGTTAAATATATGAAGGAAAAGGGAAAGGAATATTTATATTTTTTCTTATTTCCTTTTGTTGGTCGGTGGCTCAATCACTTTAAGAGGTGGAGTAAGAGTTAACTTGTGGGTTTGGGGATTCTGAAGGATAACTTGGATAAAGTACTTCTTGCGCCTTCAAATAATAACGAATCAGATTCAGAAAGTGAAGATAATGAAGATTAAGTTGATTTTTTAATAAAAATGTTGATTTTGAAGAGTAATGTTGGATAAAAATGCTGGATTTTGTAAATTTTCACTTCAACCCCGACCCCGACATTATTTTTAGCCCCGACCCCGAACAATTTGAGCAACCCCGACCCCGACTTTGTCAACCCCGAAAACCCCGACTTTTTCAACCCCGAAGGCTCGGGGCGCAACCCTACTTTTAAGGTTATATATTTATCGGAACGGGCCAGGTGAGAGCCGCCAACTGAGTGCTGCCAACTGAGAGCCGAGCCAACTGAGTGCGGCCAACTGAGAGCCCCTTATGAGAGGGCCATCTGAGTGCCAGGACTTTTTATTAAATACATTAATATTCCGAAAAATTAGTTTTCCGGGTCAACGGTCGTTGGGTTGGGTGAGTAGTTGACCCTATTCCTTAGCAGTATACCTTGGGTTTGGCCAAATTCTTGGTTCGATCCAGTAGAATTTGTAAGGAAATCCTATTCCTACCAGTAACAGTTGGGCGGACACGAACATTGTTCATAAATTTCAATTTTGCTCGCACTTATACTTCGTACCTGCTTATTTTTAGCCTCGTACTAGTACTTCGTACCACCCCTATTTTTGCTCGTACTCGTACCAAAGTACGAGTACGAATTTTGGTACGAGCTTATGAACACTGGACACGAAAAAATGAAAAAAGGAAAATAAAATACAAAAAAAAAAACAAAAAAATCACAAAAAAAACCAAAAACTAAATACAAAAGAAAAATTAAAAAAAAAAAGAAAAAAGATAGAA
This sequence comes from Meloidogyne arenaria, assembly GCA_036172955.1. Lineage (NCBI taxonomy): Eukaryota > Metazoa > Nematoda > Chromadorea > Rhabditida > Meloidogynidae > Meloidogyne > Meloidogyne arenaria. The sequence goes on along the minus strand of JARQAB010000012.1, from coordinate 5,294,330 downwards.
ATAGTGTGTTGTAGAATATTAGAGAAATTTAGAATGTAATTAGGCCTAAATCGCGGTCTAAATTGAATTTGGCCGGCCAAATTCAATTTGGCCTGAAATGTAATTTGGCCACCGATATATGTATATAAAAATTTCTATAATTTTGATCAAACAAAAAGTTACTGAGTCGTCCCCTACACCAATTTCTTTAATTTTTCCCTAATTAATTAGCTAATTATCAGCTGGCTATTTAATTATTTACTAAATTAAATTGAATTTGTTTTTTAAGATTTGGACATTTTATCTATACAAATTAAATGAATTATTTATAAATAATGCGCTTTACAAGGAAATGTTTTTCTTCAATTTTTGGTACTGCAATATGTAATAAATTAGAGCAATATAGTCAATATAGACCTTCTTCCCTAACTATTCAACAAGTTTAATTTTTAATTTTAAAAATAATTTTTTTAATTTAAAGTATCTCGATTTTGGACTACATGGAACAGCAAAAACGTCTTTTTCTTTTCTAAAAACGGAGCTTCTGGTTCGTCTCGCCAACATTATGAAGGTAAAAAGACTTTTTTCACGCTTACACTTGTTCTTATAGCCACTATTCCTTCCCCGATTGTGCGGGGAAGACTGGAAATTTTTATGAATTTTTGCCGTCAAAATTCAAAGTTTTTCCGTAAAAAAGTTTTAAAGATAAATTTCGGGGACATGCCCAAATACAACACAACAGTGTATATCTTTATTGAGAGAGTACAATTTACTTTTTTTACATCTTTTTTTATAGGAGATTGAATTGCTTCCCCCATCGTTGCTTAACACTTCGAGGTTTCAGTTAACCCAAATATTCAAATTATTTTTTAAACCTTTTCAGTGCTCGTCAAGTGTCAGAATGGTACCGGAGATCCTTTCAGGAATTGCTTTGCTTTGAAAGTTCAAAAGGGGATGATCAGGATATATTTAAGTGTGAAGCGGTCTCCTAATAAAGGGTACTACAATTATTGTTGCAGATTTAACGATCAACTCCAAATCATTTTGAAACGACACAGCAATGTTGTACAGGTTTGTTTAAATGCCAAAAAATATATTTTCGGACCTGAGGGGTTTTGCTAACTTTTTTTAGTTTGACAAGTCAAGTGACAAAATTCTTGCCAGAATTTCTTATAAAATTCACTTTTCGATTTAAATTCTATCTAAGATTCAAATTTTCTTTCCTTCTGAGGTTTCCTATTAAAATTCTGGAAATGGTCCTAGTCATCTTATTTTTGAACAATACCCCCAAGTTTTCCAAAAAAAGTTTTTACCCTTTTTCCAATCAAAAAGACAATGGCAGAGGGTTTAATAGAACTAAAATCATCTGGCGGTGTTGACATTGGAAGTGAACAAAGCATTCAATATTTCCTTGATCGTTTCTATTTGAATCGAATCTCCATTCGAATGCTTCAATATCAACATTTGGTTGTCTTTGGCTCAGTTTTACCAGAATCTCCCAACCATGTTGGATGCATAGATCCAGTCTGTGATGTAACTTCTGTTGTTCAAGATGCCTATGAAAATGCTCGATTTCTTTGTGATCGTTATTATTTGAATGCACCACAATTGGAATTGGATTGTTTAAACGCTCTTTCGCCGGGTAAAAAATTATCTGTAGTAATTGTGCCATCACATCTTTACCACATTATGTTTGAATTATTTAAGGTTTGTTATATTTAATGAAGAGGTTTTTCTTTAATTTTTTTGATATTAGCTAGTAATATCCCCCATTCTTCTTGTTTCTTTTTGCTTATCTCCTCTGAAAGACAACTTATAATAGTCAAACGTTTAAGGAAAAATTTAAAAAAATGCTCACTATTGTGCCTTGGACGTTGTATTTTTCAGTGAATAAATGAAAAAAAGTAGCAAAAGACGAAATCGGAGAATGGGGGAAATAATAGGAGGATGGTAATTTCTTTAACATTTTTAGCATTAATTTTACTCTAAAATATATTTTTTTAATTTTTAAAGAATGCAATGCGTGCAACGGTGGAACACGTTGGAATGGATGAGGATTTACCTCCTATAAAAGTTAGAGTAGTTCGAGGTAATGAGGATCTCTCAATAAAGGTTTTTTAAATGGAATTTTCTAAAAAAAATTTTATTTTAAAGTTAAGTGATAAAGGTGGTGGAGTCCCTAGAAGTATTATAAGTCGATTATTCGATTATATGTATAGCACAGCACCACCCCCTCCAAGAGATGGAAGTCAAGCACCTCTTGTATGTTTTTTTACTTTTAAAGAATGTTTTAAATTAATTTTTTTAGGCTGGTTATGGGTATGGATTGCCTTTGTCTAGGCTTTATGCACGATATTTTCATGGAGATATGTTTCTCGTTTCAATGGAAGGATATGGAACTGATGGTTTTTTACTTAAAACATTATAAATAACAAGAGGAGGATTAGAAAATGACTTTCATTCGTGTTTCGTCGTAGGTTAAAGCCTCCACTTGATCGAAACTTATGGAATTTATTGGTCCCGGTTTCTGCCAAATTTTTGGTTCATGTGGAACTAATTATCATTTTAATCTTTTGGCTTCGTCATTCTGTTTATTTTTCCATTTTTAGCTTGTGTCTATCTAAAAGCAGTTTCTGTAGAAGCACAAGAAGTACTTCCCATCTTTTCGGCATCTTCTAAACAGCAATTGACACGTGGACCTTTAATTGGTGATTGGACGGGTACAACACATCACCATTTTGGGCCTAGACTATAAAAAAGTAATAAAAATTCGATCCTTTTTTTTGAATAATCTAAACTCTTCCTCCTTAATTTTTTTGGTGCTACTTTAAATTTGTAATAATAATTTTCTGACTTTAATTATAATTGATATTTTTATTTAGAGACTTAAAAATGTTTTAAAAATTCCAAAATTTAGTCAGAAAATGACCATATCCTCCTAAGTATTAAATTTAAAAAAGCCTGGACTCTGGTCAAAATTTGTATTTTTTGGTTTTGTCCTAATAAAAATTTATTCATTGTATTTAATAGTCCCAATTTTCGATATTAACAGATTCTGGAACTTTAAATGGATATATAAAAATAGGACAGCTTTAGTTAAATTTTATTCTTTATTTTAAAGAATACCTAAACATTTTAGAGGTTAAACTAAAATTCCAGATTATAACCACAACAAAGTTCCAACGTTTCTATATAATTTAAATGTTTTTATTGTAGATACTCTTGTTTAATTAACTCAAATATTTAAATAATATTTTTAAATAAATTTTTTGTATGGGATAAGTTCCCTAAATTATTTTTTGCAATTAAAATAATTATATGAAATAACACAAGTAAATAATTAGTAAGAACTTTTTAACAAACTACTTATTTTCTTTAACCTTTTTTCAAATAAAAAGGAAATTATTATTCCAGTATAGCTGTTTCAGAGGCCCTTTTTAGGCTATAACATTTCTAGTTCTCGAACGAACAAAAGCTTTTTATGTAAAGATTATTTTCCATAACAGAATTGAGAACTAAAAAAGTTGTGGCCTCGAGACTTCGACATTTATCAAGATTGATCAGATCAAACTAGAAGTCAGCCTAGTAAAGATCAAAAATCCCGATTGCGCACACTTATCAAGATGTAATTTGATAGTCAATTTAATTAGCGAAAATAATCCTCACATCCAGGGCTTTCGAATGATAATTTTTCTTGTATTTTTGTTATAAAAAGGATTTTGACCTTTAGCCTTCCGAAAATTCAAAAGCTTTCGCCTGCGGTGCTAAAAAGTGATGAATTCTAGTTTATCGGGAGTTATCGGGGAATTTCAAAATTCCAACCACGAATTAATTTATTTTCCAAACTTTTAACCCGAAAAATCCAACTTTTAACCCGAAAAAATCCGTGGTTGGAATTTTGAAATTCGCTCCTACTTTCGTACATTTCCAAGGAGCAATATTTCCTCAAGGGATTTCCTCCAAGGATCCTCTTAAGCTCAAATCCCTTCCATGCGCCGCAGGCGAAAATGTTGAGAAAATGGGAGGTCCTTAAGTCAGAATTCTTCCATTTTTTGCGCTGCAGGCGAAAATTTTGAAAATTTTTGAAGGCCATGAAGCCAGATTTCTTCCCTTTTTCACCGCCGGAGGCGAAAATTTCGAGAATTTTAAAAGACCTCAGGAAAAAAAATTCTATTGTTAGAGCCGCATGCAAAAATTTTTTTGAAGTTTAGATGGTCATGAAACTTAGACTCTCTAAAACAACCATATTTTTGGCCTCATAGTGAAACTCGGTAACAAGGGGGACTAAGTCGTGCCCTTCGGCTCCGATTTTGGAAGGCCAATTAAGAAGAGTGCATTTCTTTTCAGCGCCGCAAGCGAAAATTTTTTTGAATTTCAGTACAGACAAGGGTCAAAAATCCTCCTTTTTTATAAAAAATACAAGAAAAAATGGGTAAATTCCAGAACCGTATAAAATCCCAAATCCGGTACGAGGAATTCCAAAACACGGAACAGACAGAACACGGAACGACAAAACGAGGAATTACCAAAACACGGAACGACCAAAATACGGACCATACCAAAACGAGGAACAGACAGAACACGGACTTACAAAAACACGGAACGGCCAAAAGGCGGAACGACCAAAACACGGTCCAGGGAAGATAAATATTATCATTAATACTATCAAAATATATTATATTAATATTATCAAAAAATGATTATTCAAAAATGATAAAATTTTTTAAATCAAAATATTTTTAAAAATCAGAATTTTTCAGAATATTTTATGAATTTTTCTGAATATTTCTGACTCTTAAAGAAGTTTTTTAAAATATTTTAAAATCATAAAAAATTATTATTTCCCTGGACCGTGTTATGGTCGTTCCGCCTTTTGGCCGTTCCGTGTTTTGGCAAGTCCGTGTTCTGTCTGTTCCTCGTTTTGGTTTGGTCCGTATTTTGGTCGTTCCGTGTTTTGGTAATTCCTCGTTTTGTCGTTCCGTGTTCTGTCGTTCCGCGTTTTGTCCGTTCCTCGTTTTAGCCCGATACGCATTAAATTATTGGGTGGGATATTTTGTCATTTAATTTAAATAACGACAGATTAAAATCATTTTTCGGCAAAATTATTTTTCGGGCCCGGAAACCAGATTTCGGATTTCGTGCTCATACCGGGCGGCAGAATTTTTCTGGATTTAGGACTTTTTGGTGGGGTTTTTACAAGGATTTTACAAATACGTTGGGTATTTGCTTTCACTTGCACTAGGCAATAATTGTGAAAATTTTAAAAACCCGATAAACTAGAATTCATCACTTTTTAGCACCGCAGGCGAAAGCTTTTGAATTTTCGGAAGGCTAAAGGTCAAAATCCTTTTTATAACAAAAATACAAGAAAAATTATCATTCGAAAGCCCTGGATGTGAGGATTATTTTCGCTAATTAAATTGACTATCAAATTACATCTTGATAAGTGTGCGCAATCGGGATTTTTGATCTTTACTAGGCTGACTTCTAGTTTGATCTGATCAATCTTGATAAATGTCGAAGTCTCGAGGCCACAACTTTTTTAGTTCTCAATTCTGTTATGGAAAATAATCTTTACATAAAAAGCTTTTGTTCGTGATTAAAACCGGACCGGATTTATCCGGAAAAATCCGGCCGGATCCGGTCCGGTTCAAGTTGCAAATCCGGAATCCGGGTCCGGAAAAATCTATTTTACCGGTCACTAGTAATTTTAGGAAGTTTTTTAGTTAATTGTTCTTTTTAATTTTATTTTTTAGATTGTAATTATTTACTAATTGTAATTAGACTTCAAAAAAAGACATTATAAATGGTTAATTAATTTAATTTAATTATTTATTTTATATAATTTAAAGGGAGCAACTACATCTTCGCAATTAGAAAAGGACCTTGGAGCAGATCAGGCTTTAGCTAATGAACATTTTTATGGACTTGTTAATGTTTGTTTTTTCTTTAATATTTGTTTATTTTTAACATTTCTCGTTTATATTAAACCCTTTAATTTTTACGTGAGCTGTAGTTTTCTGCGGGTATTTTCTTGAAAATACGTGTATAGACAAATTTAACGATAGATTTCTTTCGGTAAAATTATAAACTCTGGTCTGCAACAAATTTTCAAGGAAGAATTTTAGAAATTTTCTTATTGCCAACGCCTTATTCAGTTGATTGCCTCGTCAAAATTTTCTAGCATTATACAAATATTACTTTTCCTCTACCCTTGTTTCGGAACCCAGTTAGTCCTGTTTTGTTAATAAGGACAGTTATATTAAATATTATATACAATATATTATTATTATATACAATTATATACGTATTATATACAATAGGTCGAACCCACGCACACCAATTCCAGACTATCAAAACCTGTTACAAATCTTTAAAATAGACTCGCTACAAATTAGAAGACTCAAAACTGACTTTAAATTTTTCCACAAAATTTTACACGGTGAAGTAAAAATCGATCAAAAAGAAACATATAAAATTACAAAAACTAATACAAGGGGAGACGAATATAAATTTTTTATACCGGCAAGATCAAATCAAATTAGCCATAATTCCTTTTTTGTTAGGACAGCGCGGCTATACTCTCAGTTACCAATAGCAATACGTAAATCAAATTCTAAAATATTCAAAACACTTCTTGATCAAATAGATCTCAACACATATTTATCACGCCCCACACCCGTAACATAATACAATCACATATTTGTTGTTTCAATTATTGATATATATTTGTTTTAGTTTAATTTTTAACTTGTTTTAATTTATTTTTTCAATTCATATATTTTCAATTTGTAATGTCGCCCAAGTGGCAAATAAAATAAATAAAGTTAAGGATTTATTGCGTTTATTAAAAATAAACATTTTTTAGTTTGGCAATACCTGCTATGCAAATTCTGTCATCCAAGCTTTATATTTCTGCAAGCCTTTTCGTGAAAAGATTTTAGCTTATAGACAATCCCATAAAAAATCAGGTTAATTTTTTAAAATTATTTTTATTAAAATATTTTTTAAGGAATTCAAAAAGAGAATTTACTTACCTGTTTAGCCGACCTTTTCTCTAACATTTCTAGTCAAAAGAGACGAGTTGGAACAATTGCCCCAAAAAGATTTGTGACAAAATTGAAACGAGAAAATGGTTTGTGTACCTCTTATTTCTCCCTAGTTTCCTTTGTTTATCTCTGAAAACTAAATAATCAAAAGTGATTAATTTTTGTAGTTTGTTCCTGAAGCTGTTTCAAAATTTCGATTTCCAATTTTCGAAGATTTTTTTGTTTCGAGACAGCACGGTTGTTCCACATATAGCAAGGGTTTGTTATATGTGGTTATATTTTGTTCCACATATCCATCTTATGTTAGCCCCCTGAAATCCGATCCTTGTTTCGCCCTTTCTGGACAGATTTATGACAATTTTGTTTTCCGTGAAGATTTCACGTTCGAGCCGAGCTTCGAAATCATTATTTAAACAGCTCTTCACGAAAAATAAAAAGAATAATTAATCCGTTTTGAGCAATTCACAGATAAAACAATTAGAAAATAAGGCTAAAGAATTAAAAATTGACTTCATAAAGTTTAAGAATTTTCAAAAAATTTCTTTAATTACAGAATTATTTGACAATTTTATGCAACAAGACGCCCATGAATTTTTTAATTTTTTGTTAAATGCAATATCTGAAGTTTTGGCAGAGGAAAAAAGGAGAGAGCACACAAATGGAAATATTAGTAGCAGAACTGCTAATGGACTAACAAAACGTTCAAATTTAGTAACGGCAAATGTTCATGATTATTCTGCCAGGTTTTTTTATTTAAAAATTTTTTTAAAAATTAAAAGAAAAATTATTTTTAGAAGCACAGATGGTGTTAGACAAGACTTGACTTGGATCCATGAAATCTTTCAAGGAACACTTACAAATGAGACTAGATGTTTAAATTGTGAGACGGTTAGTAGTAAGGATGAGGATTTTCTTGATTTGAGTGTTGATATTGAACAGGTTTTTTTCAATTTTATTTTTCATTGATAAGTAAACAAAATTAACAATAAGTTTATTTTGTTGGTACTGTCTGGAATTGGTTGGGACTATTCGGACTTTTTAAACTTTACTTTTTTTACTTATCATGCCTTTGTTCATTTTATTCTCATGAAAAAATTAATTTATTAATTAATTAAATCCCAAATAAAACGAGGAGAATCGAAAAATTACGGGAAAAGCCTGTCCTTGCAATGATATATTTTTTAGCTCTTGGTTATTAATATTGTTGAAAACGGCAAAATTATACTTTAAAAGATAAAATTAATAATAAATTTTTTTTTAATTTTTATTATTACCAACATAAAATTTTAATTAAATTAGTAATTTTCTAAATTTAGGATGTTTCTATTAGTAATTGTTTGCGTAATTTTTCTAATATGGAGACCCTTTGCGGTGATCAAAAATATTTATGTGAAACTTGTGGAAGCAAACAGGTTAATTTTTAAAAATAAATTCAAAATTTTTATAAAATTAATTTTAAGGAAGCCCAAAAACGAATGCGAATAGGAAAATTACCAAAATTGTTGGCATTGCATTTGAAACGATTTAAATATGTTGAGACTTTAAATAGACACACAAAGCTTTCTTATAGAGTTCTTTTTCCTATGGAGCTTAGATTACCTAATGTTGTAAGTTTTTTAAATTAAAATTAATTTTGATTTTTTAAGTCGGTCCTCATTATTAAATACCTAAATATTGGATTTAGATATGTTTTTTTTTATTTGGGTGGCCATTGGATAAGGGAGCTGTCTAACAATAAGCGATACTTATTATTTAAGATAACCTCATTATAATAACGAGAAAGGGAGATTTAGTCATTACAATAATATCAAACTTTGAAGGCCCTCATAAATCCCTTTTAAAACATATTTTTTGACTTTCGAGAAGTTATCTAAAAATTTTATTTTTGTATATTTATTTTAAAGAAAAGCACCAATGGTGCTGATAAAATTTTTGATTTGGTTGCTGTTGTTGTTCATTGTGGTTCAACTCCAAATCGAGGACATTATATAACTTTGGTTAAATCTCATTATTATTGGTTACTTTTTGACGACGACATTGTTGATGTAAATTTTTTTTTAAATATTAAAAAAATTAGTTTTACACTTTGTTAATTTTTGGCTCATATTGTTTATTAAAAGGAAATTTTTAAATAATTTTCTGAAATTGTTATTCTAATCTGAATGTTTTTTAAATCAAAATGACTCGTCTAAATAATTATTTTTTTTTATTTTTTAGAAATTAGAGGAATCTTCTATTGAAGATTTTTTTGGATTAGCTGAATCAAATGTACAAAAGAATTCAGAATCTGCATATATTCTCTTCTATCAACAAAGAAATGAGACTTAAATTAATTTAAAAATTCTAACTGCTCATTTGTTTTTTGTTTATTAAAAAATTATATATATTTTTAGGCCCTCGAAAGAAATTTATTTAAATATATTTAATATATGTTTATTATTAGTTTATGTATATATTATTTAATGATTTTTTCTTAAATTAAAATTGAAAGTAATTTAAAACAAAAAAAAATTTTTTATCAAAAAAGCCCAAAACGGTCAAAACCATTTATCTAGCTCTATGACCGAAAAAATGTCTTATAATGGCGAAAACATTAAACAGCCAAATGTTGGATGGTTTTTCTCAAGAAAATATATTACTGAAAACGATGCTTATTTATTTGATAAACAAATAGCTACAATTTGTGCAAATTATGGAAAAATTGGATTTTCTTTTATTACTTACCCAATTGGGGGCATTTATCGTTATAATTGTCAAATTAATAAAAATAGAAATGCTCGGCCTATTCACCTTCCAGGTTTTTTTTGAAAACAAAAATATTTTATTATGTTATTTGTTAGATTTGCAAATGGGGATTCAATTTTGGCAAAAATATGTTAATTGTGCATTGTCTAGTTGGATTGTAGGTTTTTTTTGTAATAAAATAAATTTTTTAAATTTGGAAGGAATTTTGTTTTCATTTTTGTCTATTATAATTATTTGTTAACAATGTTTGTACTTATCGGTTATCTGCCGAAATTCGAACTATTTTACACGTTTGTAATAGTCAGACATTCTTTTTTCTAAATTATTTTTGTTTTTCTTCAGTCAGAAATTTTGATTAATTAATCCTTTTTATCTACATTTAAAGAAAAGAATGCGTTAATCTGAAAAAAAGTTCCGGGTGATGACCGATAAGTTCCCAATTTTTGGAGTTCTCCGCGCCTAACATAAAAATTTAATTTTTGGGGGAATAATTGATTCTTCCCTTCCCTAAGGAAAAAAATTTTCCTTTTAGGATCCAGATTCTCCAGATGAATGGATTGCTGATTTTTCTGCACAAGAATTCAAAAAAGTTTTCTTTTCTAAAATTTTTTTCGAAAAAAAAATAATTTAGGAAATGGATTATGCTAGATATTTAGGAATTAATAATGTTTTGATTGAATTGAAACACTCGGAATCTCCCAAATTGGCAAAATTAATTAATAATTTTTTGGATTCTTTTAATTGTGAATTGAGGTTATTTTCTTTTAATTTTCTATAAAAATTTTTTAAAAGTTTTTGGATTCTTCTCCCAACAAATTCAACTATTTTTAATAACGAAGATTGTTGGCTTGTTTGGAGAAAGTTTCGAACACTTTGTAATAATTGTAAAAATTTATTTGTTGGGTTGGCTTTTACTGAGGATTTGGGGGATGAATTTGCATCCTATAAACAAATACAGAGGTGGAAAGCTGAACCGGTAAAAAATACTTATGTATTTTAAATGTGGGGAATTTATAATGGATGAGATTTTTTGAGGTCTTTGTAACTTTTATGGATTAAAGAATTTTTTTTAATTCTTTGAAAAACAATTGACTATTTTTGGGGACTACTATAATTCATTTCCTTCTTATTCTTCGCTTATCCGTTTATTTTTTCCTTTTTTTTCACAAAATATTCTATAAACAACGAAAATTAAAATAATAATTGTTTTAATCTAATTTTTAAGCTTTCCTTTATTCGAATTGATTATTCACTTTTCGTTCGAGGAAATGGATCAGAATTAAAACTTACAGAGTAAATTTAATTCTAAAAATCCAAAAAAATTAATATTTTTAAGCGTCCATTCAAAATTGCTCAAAAATTTATTTTTAAATAATCAATGTCAACATTTACTTTTATCTTCACTTAATTATGATGAATTAAATGAATTAGTTTTTGAAGAAATGTTAAATGGATCTCTTGATTGTATAAATGAAAATAATTGTAAGAGAGTAATTGAAGAAGAATTTTTGGATGAATATATGGATGTTTTGCAGGTTTAATTTTTATTCGATTTTTGTTTTTAGTGTTAGCGATCTTTAATCGAAAAATACGAACTGACTCTCTCATGTTACGCGGTTACCACAGTGACATCAGTGTCGAATGTTTTCTCGATTGTCAAGTATTATATGACCTTAAAATAAAAATACTTGATATTCAACGCTCAACACTCGCCACGGGTGTAAAAAGTCTTAGGGTTTTAATATCGTTAACAATAAGATTTTTACTACCCGCCTCCTCCCTTTACTCCATCTTCCCTTAATATATCAACCAGTAAGGAAAATTGACTAACTATAAGAAAGGAAAAAATTTAAAAAATGATTCAGATAGGGCCAAAATTTCTTCTTAAGCTAAAAATAAATTTGAGAACAGTAATCTCCCTAATACTCTTGAAAATGTGAAAGAAACCGAAGGTGGTAGAAGGATTCCATCCACTTCAATATTCTTTTCTAGATTCCACTTCAACCATTATCTAATAGTCTCGATTCTTCTGTTTACAATACTTTTGAACAAGACAAACCAAAATATTTACAATACCAAAAAGCAATTAAAATTGCATTAGAAGACCTTTTATTACAAAATTTTGAAAATATTATTTTAATTGTTTTGGGTGCTGGAAGAGGACCTTTAGTGAATGCTTCTCTTTCTGCTATTGTTGAAGCTAGAAAAACTTTTAAATATCAAAAAGAATTTTCTGTAAAAATTTATGCTGTAGAGAAAAATCCAAATGCTGTAATTTCTTTACAATATTGCAATGAGGAAAGGTAATTAAATTGTTTTTATGATAGGTTTAGGAGGGAGGAATAATGGATTACATTTAATCAAGAAAAATTCTTTTATTTTTATTAAATGAAAATAAAAGAAAAATAAATAAAATTTAAAAAAGCCTAATAAACATTTCCATGTTCATTCACCGCCATCTTGGTCCTTTCCTATTTTTCGTTTATTTTGTTCTCTGGTTGTCGGACCTTCGGGAATCTGGATATACAGGCGGGTTTGGTATCCGATACGAAATTATCCTATCAACAATCTGCTCTTTTTCTATATTTTACTATTTTTTAGATGGAAGAATTCTGTTTCCATAATTCAAAGTGATATGCGTTCCCTAACTTTATTTTTAGAATCAAAAGAAATTGAAAACCCAAATATTGTTAGTTTACTTATTTTCTAAATTTAAAAATAAATTAATTTAAAAAGATTATTAGTGAATTATTGGGATCTTTTGGAGATAATGAACTTTGCCCTGAATGTTTGGATGGAGTTAATAATATTTTGAAAGAAAATACAATTTGTATACCTTCTTCTTATAGAAATTTTTTGAGTGAGGGATTTTTAGAAATTTTGAATATTTTAATTTTTTATAGCGCCAATTCAATCTTTACGTTTATATCAAAATATTAGAGATTTGAAAAATAATAATAATTGCAATCGAGTTAACGAAATGCAAGTTTATATTTTATTTAAAATATTAATTTGGGTTCCTTAACGATCTTTTAGCTCGGATTTATCCTTATCGATCCAGTTGCTAGTCAATCAAAGTTGGCTGACACTAGTATTGACTCCAACCCCTTTCCTCTTGTTTTTTTAAATAAAAAATTATTGTACATAATTCTTTAAAATATTTTTTCAGAAAAGAATGTTCAGAATTATCAGACAATTTATATGTTGTTTGTTTAGGCCAATTCTGTTATTTAGACAAAACAAAACATTGTTTTGAATTTTTACATCCAAATTTAACAAATTCTTCAAATTTTCGCGAAGCTTCCTTAACTTTTAAAATTCCAAAAAATTCGGAGGTTTTTGACGAAAAAAATATTAAAAAGATTTTTTTAGTTAATGGGATTTGCTGCTCATTTTGAAGTTGTTTTGTATAAAAATATTATTTTAAGTACTCATCCAGAAAGGCATACAGAAAATCTTTTTTCTTGGTAAAATCATTAATTTTTTAATCATTAATTATCCACCCCCTCCTTTTGGAAAAAATAACAGAAAGAAAGAAAGAGAAGGAATTGGCAGAGTGGAGGGATTAACTTTTAAGGAATTATTTTTTAACAAAATGGACGACCCCTTTTCTGTTTGCTATTTTCATTAAAATAAATTCCACCTTTTATTTAATTGTGATGAAGTTGGCTTGCGGTAGAAGGGATGCAGTAGTGAATGAAGGAAGATTTATATTAAAATTTAATTTTTTTAAAGGTTTCCCGGTCTTTTTCCTCTTCGCAAACTTTTCTATTGTCCAAATGAATGTAATATTGTATTTAATATTAAAAGAAAATTTGATAAAGAAAAAGTTTGGTATGAATGGTTTATTGAATATGAGGTAATTAAATTTTATTTAAAAAAATTTTTAAAAATTTAAAAGGAAAATGGGGAATTAATTAAAAGTGAATTGCAAAATGAAAATGGGGAGAGTCAATCAATGAATTTGTCCTAACAATTATTTTTTATAAGATTTTTTCTGATACTTTTAACAATTATGCTTTTTTTGATTTTTAATACTTAAAAATGTATGAAGATTGGAATTAAATAAAATTTAATTTATTTATCGAATTAATTTAGAAAATAAAGGAAATACACAAACTTGTAATTATACATTTGTTATAAATAATTTAAAAATCAAAGCTTTACATTGCCTTTAAACTTAAATAATGACTCCCAAAATTGAATGTACGATCCCTGACCAAATCGACAGGTATCGAATCCAAGAATCTAGAAGCCCTAGAAAATTCAGACTTAAGTCCAATCCGGATCCCTTTAAGTATTTACCATCTTCAAGTAAATAATGAGTCTATTCACATTAAAAAACTTATTTCGGACTTTTTGAACCTATTTTAGGGTTTTCGACGAAAAATTTTCCGGAACCGGAACCAAAAAACGCCGGAAATTTCTAGAACAGGAACTTCCAGTTTAACTCTAGATTTTATATAATACCCAATTACCACAATCTAGGAGAAAAAATGTGTAACAGTTTTTTACTTTTAAACCCATAAATATAATTCAATAAAAATATTTATGTAACATAACAATTTAAAAACAAATTTTGTTTATTAATCCAAACAGATAATTTTTCAACAGATTCACTAACCGATAATTTCAATTCATTTATGTGTGACAACTTAAAATTAAAAGAAATATTAACAACAAACCCCCCCTTTTTTTCAACCTACCAAAAGTTGAATAGCTGAAACAAAGTTTTGACTAACATTTGATGTTCCGTTAAATGTTGAGTGTTTTGTTATTTGAATAAAAAGCCAATTTACTTTAAAAATAATTTAAAAAATTAAAAAAAATTTATTTACAAATTCGTTCAAGTTCTGAATCTTTTGAAATAGACATAATTGCTGCTGATGCTAAAGCTTTAATTGAATAAGCAGGAATATAGAGAAGTAATATTAACTAAGAAAAAGAAGAAAAAATTTTGAAAAAATATTCTCTAATTACCAAATTAGGCAGAAATGGCTGCAAAGAATAGTGAAAATCATCGTCTAAATTCGAAATATGAGGTCGAAGATGAGTTAAAGTAATAAGTAAAGGAAATGAAAGAAATAAATGTTTACATCCAAATTGAGGAATTTTGTTATTATTTTCAGCAAGTCCATCAGATATATAAGCCATTTGTGAAAGGAAAAATTCATACAAAGATGGATATCTTTTTTAAAAAAATTAAATACCTTACTTGTAAAAGTACACTTTTGGGAGTAAAGAAATTTGTCTTATAAAGAGGGGTACCCTAAAAGCTTGGTCCCCACTATGATTTTCTGATTTTCAAGTGAACAATCTCAATCTCTAGATACCGGGATCGACTTCGACCACCCCCAGTTCGATTTGGTTCTAAACATTTTTGAATATTTTTTTCCTTTTTTTGATTACCTGGCTTTGAATATCTAGTATTGGGGGTATTTTTATAGCAAAGTCCGACTTTTTAAAAAACAAAGTTCGTCATTCCATTCAATCTCTCTACCTTTTAAAAAATTCATTTGATGTTTGTTTACAACGAGTTTCAATGTGTAAAGTTCGTCTCTCTACTGCTGGTGTTCCAAAAATACGTTTAATAAGAGCGGCAAAAAGTTGAGTATGTGCATTTCTAACCTGCCAAATTTCTGAAGATGATCCATTAATTGTAAGACGAAATGCACATTCAATATGTGGAAGAACAAGCTCAGCAAATTTTGAATGCATGAAAAGAAGGCGGAGAACGTTGATGCAATGGATTCTGAAGGGAGAAAAATAATTAAATATTAATACCCTCTGATACACCTCAATATAAGATGATGCACTCCAAGTGTGTATTTTATAGGGATGTTGCGGAGTGAGAAAAAAGCCGAGTCGGGTTTAGGGTAATCCATGACATCCCTGGCATCTTATACTGAGGTCTCTGCCCTCCTCACTCTAATTCAGAATTTTGAAGTTCACTGCAAGCTAAAAGTTGCCTCATTGTTTGATGAAATAAACCTTGTTCATCATTCAACTCATTTATTGGAGCATTTTCTAAAAGTGAGGCGATTAAATGAGGCAATCCAGCACTTCTCCTTGTAACACAAAGTTTCTGACTGTCTTTAAATAAAAAAAGGAACTGGAAATATAAAAAAAATTTTATAAATACAAAATAAAATCGAGTGTATTCAATTATTGAGGGTAACTGTTAGGTAGGTTTTCCTGTCCAGTGCCTCTTTTAAGGTGTAATTAAGGTTGACGATACCTGGGAAAGCTTCTGATGCACAAAACTGAATTGAAAATTTCCGGATACCTAGACTTTTTTCGGTTCAGGATACCCTGTATAGCAAATCCTAGTATCTACTATTGAGTGTGTATAAAATTCAGGACGGCCTATATTTTATAAATATACCATCCTTCCCATTTAATGCATCCAAAATTTGTTTTAACCATTGCCTTGGATTATAAGGAAAAAGTGTTATTTTATCGTAGCTTTCAATTTGAAATTCCTCATCACAGAGCGCCCAAAGGCGAGGACATACAACAGTAGTAAATTCATTAGAAGCAGCTTCAAAGGCCCCACGGTGTCTACATTCTGTCAATTTTTGCCAAAAATAAAAAGCAATTTGGGAAAGAAACAAAGTAAAATCATTTTTTGAGAAACGTGGCGAAAAAATTGGTGAAGTTAAGTATTGAATGAAAATATATGAAATGATTCCGCTAATTGATTTGTGTGCACGAAAACAAGTTCTTGATAGTTGTTGAGCATAAATATTGTAATCTGACAATGATAAAAACGAAAAATTTTTATTCCAAAAAATACAGAAACTTAGCAAGGAACCAAAATGAATTTTATTATTGATGTGGGGGTTACGTTTTTTATTTATTTCCCAATAACTATAGAATTAAAAATTGCTTGTCCTCAACGGACTTGAACCTTCAACCCTTTAGGGATCCCCTACCACTACACCAATGTTGCAACCTGGAGTTGTTAAGCACCGTTTCACTTCGGTTAATCGAAACAAACCAAAAAATCTTTGTTTGAAACTGACAGTCCAAGTTGTGAATAATAAAATAATTTAACACCTTTTACACATAGGGAAGCAACATCCATACTAGGCATAAATCCCTCAGGAGATAATGAATAAACAACGGGAGAGATAATTTTATCAACATCAAGGCATAATGAATAAATTCTTTTTATAAATAATAAATCTTTAAATAAAATAAAATTAAAATTAAATAAATTTTAATTATCAAACCATTATCCAAAATTTCAAACTTGACAAATGGAAGGGAGACGTGTAAAGCATTAATCAAAGCATGTAATTGAGGAGGATCCAAAAACCCTTCCAAAAAATAATTTTCTTTCCCTTTACTTGCCTTAGTTACATTAGAACAACTATTTTCAGACAAAGTTAATAAAGTCTCGATAAAATTAATTTGAGATTTAAGCTCCATTCGAGGAAGAATAAATTGTAGCCTGTTAAAGAATGGAAGATATTATATTTAGTAAAGTCGTATTAAAGGAAGGATAAGGGAAGCTGGAGAAATTCCACTCAAAAAAACGAAAAAATATGTACTGGAGGAAAATGATTTTAAAAAATTATAATTTGTTGGCTATGATTTTTTAAATTAAAATTTATAAATTTGACATATTCTTCCAAGACCTTTCCCCCTTAGAAAATACTAGAGAAAATATAACAATAAAGTTAGAATATACCTATATTTTATTGCTTGTTGGTGTCGAGGCATGTTAGGTCTCACACTTAAAAACAACCACTCTTCGTCAGAAATTTGTGAATAAAAATTTTGTTGAAGCCAACCAATAGACTCAAAATTATTCAACAAATTCAAAGCAATTTTCTAAAAATTATTGAAATTTTAATTGCTTTAAACTTTATTTTTAAACTTGACAAGCTTCGAATTGATCATCTAATGAAAAAAATAATTTTTGTTTTTCTTCCTTTCCAATCCAATGTTTTAAATCCAAAAATGTTGAAAATGGATCAGACTCAAGAGGAATAGAGGGATTGAAAATAAGCGAAATAAGAGTTAAAGCTGATATTCTTGTTGAAAAAGGAGTGCTATTTTCCTCATCATTTTCTTCTTCATAATCATCATCAATCTCATTCTCTTCAGTGTTTTCATCTTTGATTCCTAAAATAAAATTAAATTCTCTCAAAATAATATACACTTTCAATTTAAGTATGTCTTTTATTTAGTTTTTTTTCACTATTGGAGAAATATCTAAATAATTACCCTTAATTTAAGGTATACACATTATGAGGTAGATTCTTTCAACCAAAAATGGGGCTATCTAAAAATAAGCTTTGGAAGTAATTCATAAAAATTACAGATGAAATTTAAATTTCCCACCATTTGTTAAACAAAATTCGGAAAGTTCATCCCCAACATTTTTTATATTTATTTCTATATTTGAATCAAGAGTTAAACTTTCCATTAATTTTTTATGCCAATCTGGATTAGCTATAAAAAATAAATAAAATTAATTTTTAACAATTATTTTTAAAACAAACATATAAATTCAAAAGCAAGTTTACAAAGCCAAAACAAAAACTTTTTGTAAATTTTAAGTTGAATATTATCTTCAGAATTATTTTGTAACAATTTTAGTAAAGATTTGGAGTGTTCCCTAATACGCGAAATAAGCTAAATAAAAATACAAAATTTCTCAAAAATAATTTTAAAATAAATACCTTTCCCAATTGACAAAAAATTGCCTGACGTTTAGCCGGCGTTTTTAAATCCATAGCACCAGAAACCAAAAATTTCTTTGCCAACTCAATTTCTAATAAAAAATAATTTGAAAAATTTTTTTTTGAAAGTCACCTAAACTTGCCTGTTTGAGAAACTGGCTGGGAGCCCTTTGGATGAGAACAGAGCAATGACCAAGCAGCTAAACGTGTCTGCATAAACAAGAAATTTTGAAAAAAAAATTTTTAACGCCAAAAATAACCTCAAAATCTTTATCCATTAATGCATCAAACATTTCCTTGTCTGCTTGTTCTTCACCAACATGTCTTAATAATAAGTCTTTCCAGTCCATAGTCTGACCATTATGAATTTCATATAAGTGAACAATTGCCAAGCGAAGTAAAACACAAAGTGCACGTTTTGAGTGAGCAGAAGAACGTGAAAAATCTGAGAAAGTGTCTTCGTATAGAATTAGTTAAACAATCAAACCACACTTTTAAGATACCCCCACTTGTAACTAAAAAACCCCTATGTTGAGGCCGTCGTTTTGGCAGTTCCACACAACCTGGGGGAGGCTACAATTTTAGGAACTCAATCTGTGAATGAAAAACGATCCAATAATGAGAGGTACTTTATATCGGGAGCGACGCTTGGGCCTCCTCCTCACAATCAATGCCCAACTAAGTTTTTAAAAAATGTATACAAAAGTGAGTTTTGATTGTATAAAAGGACCTCACCAATAAACATTGAAAATTCATCAAAAAACCAATTCCTCGTCTCTGGAGAGCGTAATAATTTAGGTAACAATTTATTCTCCATTGACTGTCGAGATCGGGGCTGAAATAACTTTTTTAAGAATATAAATAATTAAAAAAAACGTGAATATCCTCGTTAATAAAAAGAATTTTAATCCAATTTAAATGTAAATCCAAACGAGTTTTTAGCCTTTCCTTTTCCTCATATTTATTAGACGTAATAAGTGAAGCACAAATATCATCTACTATTAAATTACAAATCTAAAAAGTTATTTAAATTATAGTTGAACCTCCTCACTTTTAGGTACTACATATATCCTCTCAAGTTTATCTTATAATGAGTGTACCTTATGGAAGTATCGTCAACAAAACTTAAATAACTGTAATTTAAAAATGAGTGTAGTACCTACAAGTGAAGTTAAAAGCAAAATAATTCTTTAAAAAACCTGAACAGTTGGAGGCTCATTCTTAATTTGTTTATAGATTTTAATTTATTTATTTATTTATTTATTTATTTACGCCTTGATGGCGCGAGTCAAGTCAAAAAACAATAAAAAGATGAAATCAAGTCAAAAAAAATATATATATAAAACGAAATCATGTCAATAAATAAAAAAAAACAAAAAGAATGTTAATAAATAGTATGAAAAATTTTAAGTGTATGAATTTAAGTCGAACTTAATTCGGCCTCCGAATTGCGGGAAAAATTAATATGTGTTATGTTTTTTGCAAAATTTTTGTAATCTAATTTTCTAAAGAATGCTGGTAGTTTATTATAGTACCTTATAGTCCTTACAAAAAATGAATTATGTCTAGTAATTGAGGTGCATGCTTTATATGATATTTTGTTTTCGTCCCCCCTTGTTTTAGATGGAATGATGAAATAGGGGTTATTTATGTTAATCGGACTTAATCCTATGCAATGCTTGTGAAAGATTTTAAGATCTGTTATAATTCTTCTATTCTCTAAAGAATCTATATTATATAATCTGAGGAGTTCATGGTAGTTAGGGATTTGTTCATTAAGTGTTATATTATTCTTGCGGCTATATACCATACTTATGAAATCTTTTTGAATCTTTTCTATTTTGTTAATGTACTTTTTATAGTAAGGATTCCAGACAGGAGAACTAAATTCCAATATGCTTCTTACATATGTAGTGAACATATTAATTAAGAATTTTTCATCATTTGATTTTAAGGACCTAAGAATTGTATAACTAATTCTCCTAGCTTTATTACAAATAATGTCGATATGATTATGGAATTTTAACTCATGGTTAAAGAAAATACCCAAATCCCTTACAGATTGATTTTTGCCGATTTTTGTTATGTGAGTGTCTTTTATTGTATAAATGGTGCGAGGATTTTTAGTGCCTAGATGTAATATATTACATTTCTTTATAGCTATATCCAATCCGTTTATTTCTGTGTATTCGGAAAATTTTTCAATAAATTTTTGCAAAAGGTTTGAATTGACTGGATTGTCTTTGAAAATGTAATATGCCTTAATATCATCTACATATAGTTTAACCGTTACATTTTCTGTATAACAAAATTCGGTTAAATCATGTATATAATATAAAAACAGTATGGGACCAAGTAGGGAGCCTTGGGGTACTCCGCTTTTTATGAGCATTTTTTCAGAAAAGGATTCATGGATTTTAACAGAGAAAGTTCTATTCCTTAAATAGTCTTTGAGCCACTCAGTTAGAGTATCTGGAATATTTAATGATTTTAATTTACTTAATAGTCTTTCATGGGATATGGTGTCAAAAGCTTTTGATAAATCAAAGTAGACTATATCTACAGATTTTTTATTTTCCAATGCCATGGTAAAGTCATCCATTACTTCTAGAAGTTGGGTTGTTACGGATTTACCTATATGGTATCCGTGTTGCTCTTTTGGAAAAATTTTGTTTTTCTGTGCATGTTCAACTAATTTAGAAGCTAATATCTTTTCTAATATTTTGGCTGTTGAGCAGAGAAGAGAGATTGGTCTAAACTCGTTAGGTTTTTTAGCTTTTGGAATCTTTTGGATTGGAACAATTATGCTTTCTTTCCAGAGATTAGGTACCTTTTTTGTCATTAATGATAGAGAGAATAAACTAAAGAGTGGATATGCCAATGTTTGTGCGCAGTTTTTAAGAAAGATGTTAGGTATATTATCAGGTGATGTATTATTCTTATTATCTAATTTTGTTAAATAATTAAATATATCGTAAACTGAAAAATCCATGTAATCTATTGTACCCAATAGTGGGGAAGTTTTGTTTGTAATCTGTGTGTTAGACCCATTGCTTTTAAAGACTGAACTGAAATGGGATGCGAGTATGTTGACTTTCTGTTTATTTGTGAATATTATGTTATTGTGATCGTCTACCATCGTTGGGTATTTCAAATTTTTTGATTTAAGAAAGGCGCCAACATATGCAAATTTCTTTTTTGGGTGGGGTAATATTCTTTTTTCTTTATTTTTCCGAAATTTTAGCATCTGTTTCCTTATTAGATGAGTTATCTTCAAATAGTTTGGCCTATTCGTTTTATGAATGTTTCGTTTCCATAAACCCTCTTGAGTGTCTAATAATCTTTTAATATGAGTCGGTAATCCTTTTAGTTTATTTTCTATAGTTAAACAAGGTATAAAAAAATTTATAGTTTCGTTAATTATGTCAGAAAATTTTTTATAGTTGAAGTTTATGTCATTGGATTGCCCAAATATGGTTATCCAATCAATTGAAGCAAGGTATTGGTTAATTGTTTTATAGTCCGCTTTTTTAAAATCCTTAATGTATTTTGTTGGTTCATAAGTTAATATTTGTTCTAATTCAAAAATTATACTGTTATGATCCGATGTTGAGAAAGGGGGTGCTATTTCTAACTTGTGTATTAAGTTGTGTGTGTTAGTAAAAACAAGATCTAATATATTTTTTCCCCTGGTACCTTGAGAGACAAGTTGTATTAACTGTTGGCTGTTAGTAAACTCACAAAATTCGTTTTCAATCTGAGTGGTGTGTGAAACAGGTAAGAAGTGTTCCCATTCTATTCCAGGAAAATTAAAATCTCCTAACATTATACACGCATTTTCCGTGGTGCAGCAGTATAATATAGTTTCCAAGAAATTAGAAAAATCTTGTGATTTTTGAAATCCAGGGGGTCTGTAAACAGCAATAACTCTTATTGTTTGGAGTTGCGGTAATAACAAGTCGAATGATATTAGGTTGAAACTGTTTGTTTTCAAAATTTTGTACTGTTTGAACGGTAATGCTTTATGAATTAGTACGCAAACGCCGCCACCTTTTTTGGATGGTCTGTCTGATCTTAGAATCTCATAATCTAATGTATGTAAAATAAAACTATCACTAATTTCTTTATGAAGCCAGGATTCGCTGACCACTATGATTTGGTATTTATGGGTGCTTAGCAATGACCGAAATTCATTCATTTTATTTAATAAACTACGAGCGTTAAAGCAAATGCATTTTATATTTCTGG
The DNA here is from genome assembly GCA_036172955.1 of Meloidogyne arenaria. Lineage (NCBI taxonomy): Eukaryota > Metazoa > Nematoda > Chromadorea > Rhabditida > Meloidogynidae > Meloidogyne > Meloidogyne arenaria. The sequence continues at coordinate 5,271,616 of JARQAB010000012.1, read as the reverse complement.
ATTTTTTAAAATTTTTCTTTTTATTTTTATAGTTCTTGTTGATTGTTTTTACGCAATTCGGAGGTTTTTGGGCTGTTTTATAAGTATTCTCATAATTTAGTGGGTGGAGATTAAGTTTTTTGAGTGTGGATTTGTATTTATTGTTGTGCGAAAAATAGGGATCTCCTCCCGCAAAATTACTATACCAGCATATATAACAAAGTCGGCACCGGGATGCGCCTGACGCTTTTCATGACACTGTCTTATAAGAGCGGATCGATTAGCAAGTTCTGTTTTGGAAAGGGACTCTCGCAAATGTAAATGTTTGTATTGATTTTTTAGAAATTTTTTGCCTGAGAGTGCCTCCCGAACAGCATATGAACATGGAAATTTAATTTTAATTGGGCGAGGTTTATTTTGGTTAATTTTCCCCATACGAAAAATCCCACTTGGCAATGCACTTGAAACTTTACATTCATTTAAAACCTGTAAAACTCGTTGCTGATCATCCTTCGCCTTTTCAACAGATTCGGCTTGTTCACTTTCTGGTAATCCATTAAGCACAAGACAGTGACGTCTCTCCTTCTCCTCCATTTCTTGCTTAAATTCACCATATTGAAGTTGTCTAGATTGTTGATTCCCATTTAGTTGTTGTTGTTCCAATAATAATTCAGAAGTCAATGTTAATATTTGCTGCATTTGGGTCATTAGAATTTTTACCCACGGAGGTGTTGTAGTGTCGTTATTCATTTGTTGTAAAGTTTCTTGGAAATTTAAATTATTGATTTGCTCAATTAATCGTGAGCGCTTGTCGTTAATTGATGCACCAGATAAATTTAATGGCGTATTTGCATTTCTTTTTGTGGATGTTGATTGATTATTTATTGACGTTAACATTTTTTCCATAAGTTATTACCCAGAGTAATGTAACTTAAACCTTAAACTTAAATGAATTTCATATAAGTGAACAATTGCCAAGCGAAGTAAAACACAAAGTGCACGTTTTGAGTGAGCAGAAGAACGTGAAAAATCTGAGAAAGTGTCTTCGTATAGAATTAGTTAAACAATCAAACCACACTTTTAAGATACCCCCACTTGTAACTAAAAAACCCCTATGTTGAGGCCGTCGTTTTGGCAGTTCCACACAACCTGGGGGAGGCTACAATTTTAGGAACTCAATCTGTGAATGAAAAACGATCCAATAATGAGAGGTACTTTATATCGGGAGCGACGCTTGGGCCTCCTCCTCACAATCAATGCCCAACTAAGTTTTTAAAAAATGTATACAAAAGTGAGTTTTGATTGTATAAAAGGACCTCACCAATAAACATTGAAAATTCATCAAAAAACCAATTCCTCGTCTCTGGAGAGCGTAATAATTTAGGTAACAATTTATTCTCCATTGACTGTCGAGATCGGGGCTGAAATAACTTTTTTAAGAATATAAATAATTAAAAAAAACGTGAATATCCTCGTTAATAAAAAGAATTTTAATCCAATTTAAATGTAAATCCAAACGAGTTTTTAGCCTTTCCTTTTCCTCATATTTATTAGACGTAATAAGTGAAGCACAAATATCATCTACTATTAAATTACAAATCTAAAAAGTTATTTAAATTATAGTTGAACCTCCTCACTTTTAGGTACTACATATATCCTCTCAAGTTTATCTTATAATGAGTGTACCTTATGGAAGTATCGTCAACAAAACTTAAATAACTGTAATTTAAAAATGAGTGTAGTACCTACAAGTGAAGTTAAAAGCAAAATAATTCTTTAAAAAACCTGAACAGTTGGAGGCTCATTCTTAATTTGTTTATAGATTTTAATTAAAAAATTGTCAGAAAATATTTGCTGTCTCAAGTCAGGATGTAATTTAAGTAAACAATTCTAGCAAAATAAAAATTTATTTTTAAAGATTGGAGGGAATACTTCTTCGATTTCTCAATTCACAAAAATTTCTCTTTTAATAAATTTTTAAATAAAAATACCAATAACATAGCTCGTTGTTTGGTAAAAGAATAATTTTTAGAATTATCAGATTCTCCAACAACTCTTTGACCAAAATTTAATGAAAAATCACAAAAAGGTATAGAAATTCTTTTTGAACATAAAATTTGTTTTGTGGGATTAACAACATCTATAAAGTATAAAAAAATTAGAAAAAAATTTTTTTTGAAAAAGAAAACCTTTACAACAACAGAAATTCCTATGAATTTCCAAAAGATTTTGAAGAATTGAAATAGCTTGAAAATTAATTGCATCACAAAAAGGAAAATCCAAAATGTAAAAACAAAAATCCACAAGTTGATGAAAATGCTGGGAAGGCAATGAAATGGGAAATTCACTTAAAAATTTTGATATAATCAAAAACATTTTTAGATACACCCAATACCTCAATTTAGAATTTCCCTCTTTACTTCCATTCCCCTATTTAATAAAAAAATGAGAGGGACCAAGTCCTAAAAATACCGAACTTTGAAGGCCTCTATCTGTCCACAGATGGCTCCGTAGCCAAAAAATGAATAAATTGTAAGATACACTTGAAGACTAATTTATCCAGCTTTTAAGTTGTATTTCATAATAAGGTCCGGTTAGTATATCCCTACAATTTAAATTTAAAAGATAACCACAAAATTGCTGAGAATCTGCAGAGTATTTTTGAACATTTAATTAAATTAAAAATATCATTGGACCTCTGGCAAACTTCATTTAAAATTAATTTCAAGCAATGTCCAACCATAAAACCTGAAAATAAAATTAAAATTTCTCCTTAAATTTTAATATTTTACCTTTTTCCCGATGTTCTTCAATATTACAACAAGGTTCTAGCCATTTTAAATCAGCTCGTAATAAAAGAAAGTTCAAATCATTAACAGAATTCACAGCAGAACAATCCATTATTTAATTAATTTTATTATAATGAGGAATTATATGGAAAATAAAAAATTAAAAAAATTAACAGATAAAATATAAAATTTTATTTAAAAAAATTAAAAATTTGAAAAACTTTCCAAGTCAATCAAATTGAAATTATAATCTATATAATTTAAATAATTTATTTATCACATTTAAAAAATTAGAAATATTTAAAAAATTTAAGGTAGAAAATATAAAATTCCAAAATTTTCAAAGGATCTATTAGAGATTGGCATGGAGGACAAGGGTTTTTTTGGGATTCCGTCTCAAAATTCAGATTTTTTCACTTTTTCAGATTAATCCAATGGGATTCAATTTTGTTCAAAATTTTTAAACTAATCCCGTTTCGAATCCAAAGACAGCAATTTTCCCCACAAATCTCTAATATCAATAAATATTAAAAAATTGTAATATCAACTCTATGCCAAGCATTATGTAAAAGTCCACGTACATTCCAAATTCCACAAGCATCTTCTGGCTGTGTGTTGTAAGCTCTATCTGTTGCTTTACAAATTAATTCAAAATGTCCATTCTCTTTTGCTTTTTCTGGAATTGGTATTTCCAAACTCCAAAGTGTCCACGCCCACATATGTTCAATATCTTGACCTTCAGCTTGTTTCAATTCAGCACATTTCCAGTTTTTTCCACCATCAGCTGATACTTCAACTCTAATAATTCCTTAAAATATTCAATTAAATATTAACAAAAAATCGAAGAAAGAGAAATTTAAATGTAGATAAAAAAGTTTTTCTTGTCTCATTCAATTTTTATTTTCCTATATGCCATTGGAATCGAAAAAATTAAGAGTATTTAACTGTTTTATAGAAAATTTTGACAGATATATTCCCCGGGCCATGTTCTAGCTGACAAGAGCCAGACATCAAATCCTTTTATTCATGTGATCAGAGGATTTGTTAATTTTTTTGTCACATTTATTGAAATAAAAAATTAAAAACTTCCTCTTTTTACACACAAATACAACCTTTTTGGGTGAATTTAAAGAAGAAACAGAAATTAGTAGAAATCCCAAAATTTAAAAAATAAATAAAAAAAACCTCTTCCTCCTCCACTCCATGCATATCCTTCAACCACAATATTTTCGGTATCTTTAGGAATTTTTGTATTTGGAATAGGAACACAAATAGCACTTTGAACAGGATATTCCTTAAAAAATATTTTAATATTCGTTAAAAAATTTTAAAAAAAACCTGAATAGAAGGAACAGCATCAAAAGGTAAAGGATCGCCAATATTTAAATTTGAAGGCATTGCCTAAAAATTAAAAGAAAATTTTTAAGAATTAATTCCTTAAAAACTTTATAATCTTTCCTTTGCCAATGACTTGTACTCTCTTCCTCACTTGTTTTGATACAAGTTAACCATTTGACTTGACGGGCACCAGCAATTCCAGGGGCAATTATTCTAAGAGGATATCCATGATCACGAGGTAGTGGTTCACCGTTCATTTCGTAAGCTAAAATTTTTCTGATAAAAAATATTCTCATAAATACATATTAACAATCCAAAAAATCAACTAGTGTAAAAGGAAGCAAAGCAAGCGACGATCTAGACCCTAGGATTAGAACCTGGCTGGTCACAGCTCAAATCAAGAACTACCGCATTGAACATACGAATGGTGCTTGTTACAAGACCACCAATTTATTTCAAAAACTATTAAACGAACCAATTAATACTTCTGGACTCATTGCTTTATCAAAAGGAATAGACGCTCCATATTTATTGCCTAAAATTAAATTTCAAGAAAAAATAAAAAATTATAACCAGTCATGTCCATATCAGCACCCTCAAATTGAACATGTTTTATTTCTTTATTGTTTGAGTTAATCCCAGCACTAATTAAAACATCCTAAAAACTTAAAAGTGGAAAGGCTCGAAAATATATAGAGAAAAAACGGAATAGTAAAATATCTAGTATACTCACTAAAACTCACGATAGTGAAAGTAAATTTACTTCCACCAGAGCTATTTCGATCAAAAATTCCGAAAATTGTAAATCGAAAGTTTAAAAACCTCAAAAACTGAAATTACGAAACAGCACTGATTTCCATTAAACAACCCCTCCTATTTCCCCCGAAAAATCTAAAAAAACAAACCCTCAATCGACAACCAGTCCATTCAGCATTTGAAATTGCCGTTCCTGTCCACATCAATCCTTGAACTTTTTTAAATTTATTCATATCATTACGTCGATTCCCTGCACTAAAATTAAAACAAAATTTTCTTTTAAAAATATATTTAAAAGAACCATTGAATTGTTGATGTTATTTTAACTGGTTCATATTTATTTTTCAAATCATTAACAGACAAATTAATTCCTCTCTTAATTCCAAGGCCATTAACCTTTAAGAAATGTTTTCTTTCATCCAACTAAATTAAAAAAGAAAAATAATTTTCCCAAATTTAATACATTAGGAACAGGCATATGATTACGAACAAAGAAAAGATCATTTGGAGTTTTAAAATTGTCATTAAGCAATTGAGATGGTGTTTCTGCATTGAAAGGTTTTTGAGAATTAATTAAAAGTGCTGGATGTCGTGGAGGGTCAATTCCAAAAGGATCATTGGGTGAAGGCTAAAAACATAAAATAAGAAAATAAGAAAAATGTTTTATTTTGAGTTTAAAAGCTATGAACATTTAATCAAAATCTTTAGAATTCTAAAAATATAATCAAAGGGTATGGTCTAACGAAGATTTATAGCGTCACCATATTTTAACAAAAACTAAAATTTTTGAGAAATCTACTATCCTTAAATACTCAAAAACTGGACCAGAGTCAAAATTATAATATTTTAAATTAAACAACCCTATCAGTAAAAGATTCCATTAAATTTTACTTTTAAACAAACCTTTCCCAATTCAGAATCCTTCAATTCATCTTTAGATAAACTCCCAATCCTCAATTCTTCAAGTAATTCCAAAATTTCATCAGTTTTGTGTTGGGCATAAATTAGCCAATATGGCTCCTACAAATTTAATTGTTTTAAAAAAATTAAAAAAAGAATTACAATTGAATTTCCTGCAGCCAAAAGTATTTTATCCCCTCCAGGATGGGACTGAATAAAGTCAGTAATGTCATAAACACCCTTTTAAAAAATAAAGAAAGAATTAATTTAAAATTAAAAAAACTTGTTTGTAAGTAATCCAAATTCGATTAGCATCTTTTCCGTGTTGTTTAACCTCATCAAATGTAAAAATTGGCAAATCTTTCCTTTCTGGAGGTTTAAGATTTTCTTTTAAATTTTCTTTCAAAAGACACTTTTTGAAGGGAAAATAATTATTAAAATTAAATATTCCAAAAATTCCTCCTCCAAAAGCAGCAAATACAAAATAATTATTAAATTTCGACTTTTGATGATAATTTGTGTTGAAATAATCAAAACTAATAGTATTTTTATTTTTTATTCGAGTAGAATAAAATTGATCTAAATAAATGATTTTTTAAAAGAACCTTTTATTTTTGAAAATTTGCGGCTTTGTGAGGCCCAATATTTTATTTCCTCGCTATTTACAGGCTTAAAGAGCTTGGACTTGTCCAAAATAAATGTAGAGGTCAAATAGTATATATCCGCAGTGGTAAAAATGTCAAATTAATTTTTGGTGATTTAAAGTTTCAAGTTTTTTTTCAAAGGAGAATTGGAAAAATTAGGATTTACGGACATTTTCGAATATCTGGAAGCAAACCAAAAAATAACTGATTCCCCAGCTCATTTCCCAACTTAAAACGAACAGTTTAAAAATTAAAACACAAATCCTTCTCTCAATTAATTTTATATTAAAAAATCATTCTTACTTTTGTAATTCCGAAGTTTAACTCCATTTTGACAATAATTGATTAAAAATGTAATAAAGTTCTTCTGTTGTTTTTTAAATAAAAAATTCATTTTTAAAATAACAAAAAATATTTTTAAGGATTTTAAAAATAAATTTTAAAATATTTAATCAAATAAATAATAAACAAGACGAAAAATATTTAAAAAAAAATTTTTTTAATTTTATTTATACAAAATTCAATTTTTAAACATATAAAAGTCAAATATAATCTATGAATTATTTAAAAAAATATATATTTAAATATATAAGCACGCATTAATTATAGTTCTTTTTTAAAGTTTAAAAATTTTTTTATAACGTTTTATCTCGATATTTGTTTGGAAGCTTTGAAAGGTCCGATTTGGCATATTTCTTTATAATGACTAGGCCTGAAAATATTTAAAATTTTTGGAAAGTATCTTGAATGGAAAAAACTGCCTTCTCATTACTTGAGATTTAAATTACAAATACTTGGGGGTTCAGAAAAAATTAATATTAATCCTTCTTAATTTTTATATAACGTTATTTTTTACAAACAGTGGAAACAAATAAAAAATAGTAAAACCCATCCGATCGGAAAACCTATCACTTTCAATTAAGGATGATCATATTTTTAAAAAAATATATAACAAAAAACTAACCCAAAGTAACAGAATTTCCAATAAAAATAATTGCAAACATAATAGCCAAAACAATTACTTGCCATTCACGAGAACAATCTTTATGTAAATAAATGTCAAAAAGTCTGTAGGAACAATAGCCTTGGAAAGCCTTCAAAAAAATTTTTTTTGAAAATTATTTAAAAAAAATAAAAAACTAACATATCCAACAATTAAAAAAGGTAAAAGAAAAGTCTAAAAATATTTAAAAAATTATTTTAAAAAATTCTTTTTTAAATTACCAATCCTTTAAACATCCAACTACTAAATCCTAAAAATTTAAAAGTAAAAAATAATTATTTTATTAAAACCTTCTAAAGTTACATCCATACAGTGACGTTGTCCCAATGCATCTAAAAAATTTTTTTAATTTTAATTTAAGAAAATTTAAGATTTGAAAAATAAGTTTTATTAACCAAAATAGATTTTATATTTTTTTCAGTTAAATGAGAAAACAAAAGAGTCTATTGCCTTTTTTACTTGAAAGAAAATAAAAATCACAAAAAGGATAAAATGTGAATTTAAAAAGAAATAAAATAAATTTTCTTAAAATAATCTAATCACCCCCCCCCCCCCCCATTATAATTTAATTTATAAATTTACGTAATCGTCGCAAACAACCAGTCTGGTATTTATATCTAAAAATTTATATAAAATATTTCTAATATTTATTATTATAAATATAATAAAGATCAAGCAAAAGGGAAATTTTGATTTTGAAAAATCCAATCCGCAATTTAAAAAATAAAAAAACAAACTGAATTATCTGGACGGAGCCAATATAACAAACAAAATAAATAAAAACATGTCTAAATTGATCATAACAATCTCCATCTCTCCAAGTTAAAGTAATTCCACAAAGTACACAAGAAATGTAATGATGCAAAACCTTTTTTAAAAAATTTTTAAATTTAGATTTTTTTTAATAAAAACTTACCCACCAACCTTTAATACGAGATCCATTTAGACGAAGAATTGATTCACGGATGGTCTGAAAAATAAATTTAAAATAAATAAATAACATCCCTCAATTATTTCAAAAAGCTAAAGTTTGGTTAAATAATTTTTGAATTTGTTATTACATTTATTTTTGCGGATATTCTGATAATACATAGCGACCAATTAAAAGAAAGTGAAATTTCATAAGAAAATTGTACTAATTGCAGAGGTCTAGTCTGCTTCTATCATGATCAAAATGAGAAAGAATGTCAGAAAATAACTATTATCAATTAAATAATCTTTTAATGCTCACAAATATTTAAAAAATCAACTAACTAAAGTGCAATAATACCAAACAAGGAGAAAATTACAGAGTGCATCAATTATTCTGAACGGCGGCAGAATATAAGCCAAAACAAAAACTGCGAGAATCTAAAATTTTAAATAAAATTTAAGAAAAAATTTAAAAAAAATTTACCACAAAAGTAACAGACAATTTGAAAGATTCGTATTCCTTTTTGTATTTGTACCTTTCATCAGAATTTAAAAGAGAAATGTTTAAATTGCTGCCAAGGATAGTTGAAAGATATAAACTAAAATTAAAGAATTTTTTGTTTTAGTAATTTTAAAATAATTTTCTTGATTGAACAAAAAATTAATTATCCAAAAATCAAAAAAAATTGAAAAGGACTTCCGTCTTAAATATTTTTACTGTTAAGCGAGATTAAGAATCGGATTTCAGAAAAGGATGTTATATCTCTATTACCAACAGACAATGTAAATATACATAGTAAAAATAAAAAAACTTAAAAATACCCATTCTCCCGTATCGGAAGTTCCCTCTGCATTTCAGCTAATTTTGAAGTATATTGGTCGATACTCGCCTTCTTTTCAGTTAAAATATTTTTCTCCTCTTCATTCAAATTAGATTCTTGTAAACTAAAGTAAAAATATATTTTTAAAATAAAAATAACAAAAAAACCTTTTAAAGTCTTTTCGCAGTTGCTTAAAAAGATAGGAAAGATGTTTTTGATTTTTGACGCAATTTTCTTGACTTTGAGTCATTTGCTTATAAAGTCGAAGATATTCTAATTGTTCTTGCTAAAAAATTAAAAAAAGAAAAAGATCAATATATTTATCAAATCGTCAATTTTGGTATGTTTTCATGCAACTCAATGAGCATCGACGGATGGTACAAAACATCTGCTCTAGACATTTTACGTTAAGTAATACATAGAGCTGAAGTAAACTGACTTCCAATAATTTTTCGAAAATGCTTTCATCCAAATTAAGAAAAAATAATTATGCTTCCCTAAACTGCCTCAACTACCAAAAATGTCAGCAAAAAAATCAGCAAAAAAGTAAGCTATTTAAAAAACAAACCTCAGCCTTTTCAAAATCATAAATAAAAGTCCCATAATCCTTGTTAAATTCCTCCATTAATATATCAATTTAATTAGATAAAATGCAAAAAATCTGTTCGAGATTAATTAAAACTCTATTAAAAATCAAAAAAAAGTATTTATAAAATTAAAAAATCTTACAAAACAAAATTCTTTTAAAATTATATTTATTAAATTTAAGTTTCTTAAACATTCTTGAGGTTAAAGGCTATTTCTGGGATGAGAATTATATATTGGAAAAAATTACAAAATCGATGTTTAATTAATATCGAAAAAATTTTTAAAGTTGAAAAAATACAAGATAAGGCAAGACAGGACAATTTACCTTTTAAAAAAATGAGAATTTTCTTCAGAAAATACTAGATTGGAATATTACTTAAAATTAAAAAAAAAATTTTTGATAAAAACGTTTCGAAAACCAAATTGTTTTAAATTTTCAACCTACTCCAGAAATTCATTCCAAAAATTTTTCGGTAAATTGTCCTACTATCGAATAATAATTAAATTAAATATTGTTTTGTGTCTTAATTTTGAGCATTCAAAAATTAAAAAATTCATTTTCTTTCCTTTTTCTAAATTATTGTTTCTTTTTCTTCAGGAAATGATTTTTTAAAAATAATTTTGTCAAAATCTTCATGTTGTGGATATATTCCTGTACCAAAAGGTTTATTATAACGGTCAATAAATTGCTCGAGAGAGCCATTATTCTTAAAAATATTTTTGAAAAAGTTAAAAATAATTAAAAAAACATACCCCAACATTTTTATAAATTTTGCTAGATGGAGGTATCATTAATTTTCTGGCTTCAGGAATTTGTAATGGATAAAGTTCAGCCCTGTGAATAGCTAATGCTGGACCCCAATCATCAGCTGGACACAAAAGTTCACGAATTCGCTGAAAATTGATGTATGAAAAAAAGTAAGAGTTGAAAAATATTTAACAATTAGGTAGGAATTGAACCTTACAATTACTCGCTAAGCGCTTATGTTCGCTCACTTTATCGTTTATAGATCCAAGACACAAACCTATGCGTTTTTAATATTAGGCAGTTAGATGTACTTCTACACTTAATAAAAATGCATAAAATCTAATCGGTAAAATTAAAAAATCCCAGCCGTATGCATAACATTAAAAATCCCATCTAAATTTTCTCAAGATAAAAAAAACCTGAGAAAAAGATCCACTACTTTGTATAAAATAAAAGAAAATTGTTGTAAATATAATAAATACTGGAGATAAAGAAATTGTCCAACCAAAAATTATTGACCATTGAGGAAAAACAAAAAAGTTATATTCAATTGAATAATTATTAGTCCAAATTAATGAAAGAAGCAACTTTAAAAAAACCTTTTAAATTTAAAAATAAATTATTTTACCAATAATATAAATGGACAAATAAATTTCCAAAGAATTTTCCAAGCCAAATAAAATGGAGGGTAAAATCCAATCTAAAAATAAAAATTCTTTTAAATTAAAAAAATTTTTGTGATCGATTTTTGCGGCCAATTTACACAAATTATCTTAAGAAATAATTGAATTTATATATAAAAAACCCTAATTAAATAAGAATTGAAAAAATAGGGGATATGCAATTATTGAATAATCACGTGCAAGATCTAGTTGAAATTTTTTCAACTAGATTTTCAATTAATGTGTCAGATAAATGTGTTTAACCTGCACAAAAAAAGTTTTTCAAATGGAAATTTTTTTTGGGTATTTGAATGATAATTTCCCTAAAATTGCTCACAAAAAAGTCGTCCGTAAAAGATATTCAAAAAAACCTAACCATCCATTTAACATTATCCAAAAAATTGTCAACGCCTTAAAGAAATAATTTACAATAAAAATTTAAAAAAAAACCATAAATCCAACAAACAGTCATAACTTCAAAAAATCCAATAATAATTAAAGGCCAAGTAACACCAAAATGTTCAAATAAAATAATCCAATAAATACCAGCCTAAATAAATTAATGAAAAATGATTTAAAAATATTGAAGAAAAATACCGCAGAACAAAGTGGAATACCCAAAACGAAAAAAGTGAAGATTGTAAATGTAAGTACATGTCTGTGACTTCGCCTAAGAAATTAATTTATAAAAATATTCCTAATTAATATTTGATTTTTTGAAGACTCTGGGTTTGAAGCCTTTGATGTAGAATGAAAAAAGTACCTATTTACTTGTTAGGTGAAGGCACTATTTATTATTTTTTAGATAAACTTCCGAAATTGTGCGAAAGTTTATTTAAAAGACAGGGATCGAACTTACAACATTCTATAGGTTATTGCAAACCATCTCGTCAACCACATTCAAGTGTGCTGTACCGAATAATCCTTCGGGAGAGATGACTCTCCACACCCCTCCAAAAACCTATAAAAATCTTTAAATATAAAAATACCTTAAACGTTCAGGAAACAAATCACAAATTGAAGAGACCTTTATAATAAAGTTTAAAAAATTAAACTAAAACTTCCTACTATTGTCTCAACAACAAATAACTAAAAACAATAGAAAATATAAAAATAAATTTAAAACAACCTCTGTATTAAAAATAACTAAAGCAACCATTGTAAAAAAGAAAAGAGAATAAATTTGAGCAACAGGCACTTTAGAAAGAGTATCCGAGAAGAAAACAAAAATCATTTGAAGACCTTCTTGAAGTTGAAATTTAGTTAGTTCAATACCCCTTTCATGACAAATAAAGCCAACTGCAGCAAATAATAGAGAAGACATTAAAATAGAAGCAAGAAAGTCGAGTAAACTGATTAGCTTAAAACTTAACATTTTATTTAAGAAAAATAAATCTTTAAAAGTAACATCGCTTTAATTTTGGATGTAGGCGTTGGAGCTTTAAGCTTTAAATTTATAATCTATTTTTTAAAATAAAGTATGGACACGATTTTACGCATGATTTTAATTTAACGATTTACGCCCTCTCTTAATTACGTAAACCATCGATTTTAGGTAAAATTTTTAAAATATCGTTAGACAATTGGTGGAGGGACAACAGAACTGTGTACACCTTTATTTCAACTAGAAATTTTTCAGCCCTAAGGGTGTACGCCAAATCGATCAATAAAAAAATTTACAAAATTACCCAAATATCAGCAAACACATTATTGTGAAATTTATTGTAACTAGACAAAGTAATTAACCCTCCAGTGCATGTTGAAAGTGAATAAAACACTTGAATAGCAGCATTAGCCCAAACTTTTAAATCTCTAATAATTTCAATATTTGGCTTCATAAAAAACAGAAATCCATTGAAAGAACCCGGAAGTGTAAAGAAACGAATGAGTAGAACAATCAGAATAATATAAGGGAATAAAACAGTGACATAAACTGCCTGAAAAAGAAAACATAAAAAATAAAATTTCCAAATTTAAAAACCTTCCCACTTGTTTTTATTCCCTTAAAGGAGCATAAAAAGACAAATAACCAGGCAACGAGTAAACAACTAAAAAAAGAGAATTCAATTATAATTTTAAATCTATTTTTGAGAAAAATTACAAGAACATTTAAAAACAAATAAGATTACTAACATAGCCAATTGCCAATTAATCGTTTCAAAATCAAGAATTCCCGACGAGATCATCAAAACTTGATTGCTTAAAAATTGAAATAAAAAATACAAAAAAAAATTTAACTGAAAATATTCAATTCCAGTCATAGTTTTGTTATTTGAATCCAAAACAAAAATTGAATTATTATTGCTAGGATCAATATTATTAAAATCAACACAAGTTCCATTAGAAAGAAAAGAACCGTTTAAATGTCGACAAGCGTTAATTGACCCTTTCTTCCAAACAGAACAATCTTTAAAAAAAAATTAATTTTAAAATTTTTTAAAAAATACTTTCACTATTCCATTCATTTCCACATGTTGTCCAAGGTAAAGAAAATTTAAGCGAATTAATCATATAATATAATGCCCAGGCAGTAATTAAATTGTAATAAATAGCAATTAAAGTAGAGACAAAAAGCATAGAAATTCCAATGCCTAAAAAAGGATTAAATGATTGAAAAGAATGTGTCATGGAAAATTGATAGAAAATTAAGGAGACTCAAAAACCCTGATAAAAGATTTCAAAAAAATTTGAAGAGATTTTTGATCTTGAACCAAGGAAAAATTATAGTGAAGGAATAATCAGAGCACCCTCAAAATCTTTTGTCTGGATCCTGGGAAAGCAAGGTGTGAATTCAAATCCCGGGCAATCCATAAGAAAATATGGATCGATAAATCAAAAAATGAAACCTTTAAAAAGAGGTGCCAATTTCCAAACAGAAGCTGGTCCCAAACTGACAAATTGTCCCAGTGAAATCTCCTAAAATCATGTAAAATAATTTAAACATATAAAATGTTAAATAACCATAAAAAGAATTGGAAGAGCACCAACAAAAAATAAAATTGTGTAAGGAATTAAATAAGCAATTCTAAAATTAATTTAAAAGATTTTTGTAAAAGAAAAAAATACCCTCCATTAATTCCAAAATGATAAGGAAAGCGCCATAAATTTCCTAATGCAAAAGTATAACCAAAAATTGAGAATAAATAATCCAATTTTAAACTCCAATTTCCTCTAATTCTATTTTCATCACCAGATCCACCAGTTTCCTCAAAAGGATATTCTATGCCAAAATCTGACTCTTCATAATTCATTTCCCTTAAATTTTTAACTAAATTAGTATGTTTGGGGGAGTGAAAAATAAAAAAATCAATAAAAGGAAATAATATTTTTATCTCAGTAATGAATTGCTGCAGACTTGGGTACCATCCTTTACTAGCGATATCCAGATAAACTAGAGCAACACTAACAAAGGAGAGTGCCTGAGGTGTCCGTGGGACTTCGGGATGAAATTTGGTAGACAGATAGATCATACCCTACTTTAGTTATGAAATTTTCACCATTTTTGCTTAATGGTACCGTGGACCGAGTTATAAGCCCCCAAAGTTTTGGGATCCCCCATATAAACAATTTCTATCTGGTCCCAAATGTGTTCTTCGGTAGAGCAGTGGTACCGTTAATTTTTTCCCCAAGGTTCGAATCCTGATTGGGGAAATTAATTTATTTTAACATAATTTTTGTCTTTTATTAATTCTGAAATTTTTTTACCAATGTTTTAGCCAAAAAATTTTTTAAAAACTTTTTTTAATTTTCTTAAATATTTATTTCTTCACTTTATTCATTCCCAGTGTGTTCCAGAAAAGGCCTTGTATTCTTTCCTTTGAAAAGTTTTTTAAAAAATTAAAAAAAAATTCAAAAAATTTAGAAAATTTTTTTAAAATTTTAAAAACAAAATTTTTTAAAACAAAATTGTTAAAATAAATTAATTTCCCCAATCAGGATTCGAACTTGGGGGACAAAAACTAGACCAAGAGCGCTACCACTGCACCACCGAAGAAAACCTTTGTAACTAAAAAGAAATTGCTTATATATAAAAAAGAAAACTGTGGGGGATCCCAAAACTTTGGAGGCTTATAACTCGGCCCACGGTAATCCCGAAGTCCCACGGACATCTCAGGCACTCTTCTTTGTAAGCGAAAGTCAAAAAACGAGATGAAATTCATAAAACATCGAAATACGCAAAGGAAAAAGGAGTAAGCCAACTTGGGCCTAACCCAAAGGTCAAAACCCAGATGGACAAGTTACCCAAAAGGTAAAAACAAATTTTGGGAGGATAAAGGTGACTCGTGCTCAAGAATATGCTTGTCTGCTTCCTTTTGCATTATCCGACAGTTGCACGAGAGTATTTCCAGTCCTATTTCCTTTAATCCGACCAAATCCGTCGATATCCTCCACCCACAATCCTAATATACACAAATCTTCCTTACCCGCCTAAAATCTGTATTTGACCTTTTGGGTAATTTGTCGATCTGGGTTTTGAATTTCTGGGTTGATCCCTTAAAGTTAAGATGAAAAAGTTGGCCGAATCAAGGCTCTCAATCGCTTAGAAATGATCTTATATTAGTGATTGAACGACCTAAACAACAAAAGAATATTCAACAAAAGATATTAAATTCGCCTAAGACAAAATTCAAATCTCAAACTTGAGCATGAAAAATTACTCGAAAAAAGACACAATTTATAATAAAAACAAACAAAGAACAATTTTTAATTAAATCTATATTTTCTAGAGGAATTCAACCTATCCTCCTTTTTCAAAATTTTATTTAACAAATCTATTCTCTATTGCTTGGCCAGTTCCTCTGCCTTTTTGTGGACATCATCTATATCTCCCTGCATATAAAATGCCACCTCTGGGATGTGATCCATCTCTCCTAAAGATTTGTTTTAATTAAAATAAATAAACTATAAGAAAACCTCTCAAAATCTTCTCAAATCCATCAATAGTCTGCTCAAGACTGACGAATTTACCCTTATGTCCAGTAAAGACTTCAGCAACTTGGAAGGGCTGAGAAAGATAACGTTGAATCTTTCGAGCACGCGAGACAGTCAATTTATCGTCCTCGGAGAGTTCATCCATTCCAAGGATGGCAATAATGTCCTGAAGCGATTTGTAGTCTTGCAGAATCTTCTGAACACCACGAGCAACATCTAATGGAAAAAATATATTTTAAATATTCAAATAATCAAAAATTAACCATAATGACGATTTCCAACAATATTTGGATCCATAATTCGAGAAGTAGAGTCCAACGGGTCAACAGCAGGATAAATTCCCAATTCAGCAATACCACGAGAAAGTACAGTTGTAGCATCCAAGTGAGCAAAGGTTGTTGCAGGTGCAGGGTCAGTCAGGTCGTCAGCAGGAACATAAATAGCTTGCACAGAAGTAATTGAACCCTTTTTAGTTGTTGTAATTCGTTCCTGCATACTCCCCATGTCGGTAGCCAAAGTAGGTTGATAACCAACAGCAGAAGGAATACGTCCAAGCAAAGCCGAGACCTCAGAACCAGCTTGAGTGAATCGGAAAATATTGTCGATAAAAAGCAACACATCTTGTCCTTCCTTGTCACGGAAATACTCGGCAACAGTCAAACCAGTTAAACAGACACGAGCGCGAGCGCCTTAATAAAAAAGTAATTTAGCCCGTCTGTTAGTTAAAAAGAAAACCTGGAGGTTCGTTCATTTGTCCATATACAAGCGACACCTTCGAGTTGTTTCCCTTCAAGTCAATAACACCGCCCTCAATCATTTCGTGATAAAGATCGTTTCCTTCACGAGTTCTCTCTCCAACACCAGCAAACACAGAAAATCCACCATGAGCCTTAGCCACGTTGTTAATCAGTTCCATAATAAGCACAGTTTTTCCGACACCAGCACCACCAAAGAGACCTAAATATTTAAAAATCAAAACACAAGAAAAAAGCCAATTTAAACCAATTTTTCCTCCTTTGGAATAAGGAGCAAGAAGATCAACAACTTTAATGCCAGTCACCAAAATCTCCTGTTCAACGTTCATTTCCACAAATTCGGGAGCCTCAGCGTGAATTGGAGCAAAGTTCTTTGCAGCGATAGGACCTCGCTCATCGATTGGTTCACCAATAACATTCATAATACGACCAAGAGTTTCAGGTCCAACAGGAATCTTAATAGGATCACCAGTATCGATAACTTCTTGCCCTCGAATGAGTCCTTCTGTCCCGTCCATAGCAATAGTACGAACAACATTGTCACCTTAAAAAGTTTGAGTAATTAATAAAAGAATTTTTAAAAAAAATACCCAAATGCTGAGAAACTTCTAAAATTAATTTAGATCCTTTTCGACCCTGAACTTCCAAAGAATTCAAGATTGGTGGCAACCCTTCATCAAATTGAACGTCCACAACAGCACCAATTACAGCTACAATTCGTCCTTTCGATCCTTTAGTAGTCTGTGTTGGAGTCGTAGGTTTTTCAACCGTTGCAGCAGCCGTTAAATTACTTGCTGAAGAATGAAGAGGCCTAACAATGCCGAAGTGATGATTTCGAGCTTAAAATAAATTGTTAGTAAATTTGGATAAAAAATATATTTAAAAACCTGCTAAAATCGTATTCGTAGATCGGTGACTAATATACCGAAGTTTGCTTGCGATCCTTGCAAAAGTCCGCGAAGCCATTAATGCTCACAATAAATATTGGGTAAACAAACAATTAAACTAAAAAATGATGATACTAAATTAAAACTATTCGAAACAAATTACGAAATTTTATCAATTTAAATAATTTTTATATTGCTAATTAACCTAAAAATTCTTACAAAAATGAACTGTTCAAGAAAATTTTGGCTCATCGAGTTACAGTAAGAATTAATAGAAAAAATCCAGAATTTCGTTGCGGAATTATTTGAAAAAATATTTTAAATTTATGTCTACTTGAGTATTGATTTGAGTTTCAAGTTTTATTTCTTTTCGGCAAAATCATATTTCTTAATCCCTTGAATAAAAAGGTTCAGGATTTTAGACTGACCTCCCATTACGCATTCTTAAACACTTATTTTCTTAACATTTTTAGATTTTGTTATGACATCAACATCTGTGGAAGATGAAAATGAAAGATTATTTCAGCTTTATCCTCTTCATTATTTAATTTTTAATAATGACATTGAAGCATTAAAATCAAAATTAGAAATATCAGAAGATTTAAAAGAATATATTAATAAATTAGATATTCATGGACGAACTCCTTTAATGCTCGCAACAATGCTTGGACATATTAAATGTGCAGAATTACTTTTAGACAATGGAGCAGAGGCAAATACACAAAATAAGCGTATAAATTTTATTAAAAAAATTTTTTTAATAATTAAAATAAATTTTTCAGAAATGTGGAATTTGTCACATGAAGCTATTTTGCTAAAAAATGTTAATTTTCTTCAGAAAGTTCTTGCTGCTCGTGATTATGAACGATATCTTGAAACTAGTCGAATTTTGAAGCAAATTCGGAACAGTTTTAAGGTAAGAGTTTTTTAAATTTTTAGTAACGGATAATTCAATTTTTTCATTTCTAATTTTTGGTTACTTTTGGATTGCTTTTAGTTTTGAAATCTGGCTATGATCTTTGATAATTTTCTGTGGTTTTTTGTTTTGAACTTTTTAAAATTTGAATAAACCCATATGTATAAACTTAAAAAAAGTAAATTAACGAATGGTCAATGATTCTGCTGCCATAGGCCCCGAAACCATACATTATTAGCGAATCTAAGTGATCATGATAAGGCATTAATTACCAATTCTCTTTAGACGATTAATAAATTTTTATTTTTAAAGGATTCCTTTGACTTTTATGTGGAGATGTAAGTCTCTAATTTATATTTTTGTGAAAATTAGTCCTATTAAGGACGTGGGAGTTCGCTTCATGGCTTCCCTTTGTTAAGAATATGTGTCCTTCTGACACTTATAAAGTTAATTTTTAAAATAATTTCCTCTCTTAAAATTTTTCTTTGTCAGATTTACAAACACGGGAATAGCATTAGAATAGATGCAAATCTTCTCGAAATATCGAATGATCAAACTTTAGATAAAGCAAGAGGAAATCAATCTTTCATTTTTCGATTTGGAGATTCTGAATCTGCTGAAATATTATTTATTGACAGAGACGAGAAAACAGTAAAAAAATTTTTAATTTAAAAATTGGGACATAAATGGTTTTGATATGTTTTTTTCTATATTTCTTGTTTGTCCGTTAGTTGGGTCCATCTATACAAGAAAAATAAGCATTGATAGTATATTCAAGCAAACCGCAATACTTTTAGATTGTGATTATCTACTGGGTGGATTTCTGTACTAATTTGAGTTTACATTTTTTTATTACGATTAGCAACCCCTTTTTTTACGAAATTATATGTTTTCCTTTTACTATAAAAACTGCAGTTTACAAAACAAAACATTAAAATAAGTACATACCAAACCATATAAGTTTCTTAAAATATCAATATTTTAGGCTTATTCGCAAAATTTTGATTTGTCTTCTTTGCCAAAATTTGATAAATTTATTTCTTCAACTGCTGCTGTAGAAGAAAAATTAAAATCTCCAATAACTGTAACTTATGTTGATGTCGATAATATTGGCTTTGAACCTTCTAAAAAGAATTCTCGTTTATTTTCTTGGATTGGTTCTAGTGATAAAGAGGAAGAAGTTGAAGGTTATACTTGTAGAGTTTTTTCTGCATCTAATGTTGAGGTTGTTACAAAAACATGTTTTTGTCATTTATCAGAAGAGGAAAAAGAGTTATCGATGAAAGAGGTTTAAAAATTTATTTGTTTCATTAATCCCGATTTACCGCATCCCGGTCTACCGCAGTGATCATAGCTTTTGTTTTTGGAGTAGGGTCTAAACAATGTTGTTATGCTCTCATCGAAACGTATAAAAATAGCCGAATCTAGAATTTTGTGTTTATTGGTTCTGCGTTGGACTAGGCTCGTTGTAAATATATGGATTTGTTAAAATTTCCTATAGACTATTACTTGTCATTGTAACCTGTTTTATTTATTAAAGAATCCAAACAAATCAGTCGCCCTTCTATTAAGCCTTTTCGAAAAACGCAAAGTTGATGTAAATGGAAGTCCAAATCAAACTGATGTTTACAATGGTTTAAATGTTGTTGAGTATCTTACAAAACCTTCAGAAGATGGAAAGGCAAATATTGGTTTCTTTTAAATTTTTAATTTTTGAAAAATAATTTTAAAGGAATATCTAGAGATGAACATTTTAAATCAAATTCATTTAATGCAAGTTTATGGCTTTCAGAAAGTTTTCCTTTAAATTTGAGAGAACAAATATTTAATGTTATTGACTTGGTTTTTTCTTTTAAATTAATTTTAAAAATTTTGGGTAAAAGTTAAAATATCCTTCATCATAACATTTGAATCGATATTTTAACTCTTATTTATTTCATTCAGTTAAAAAACGATAAGTACCCGGTTCTGCGTTTTGGAACTAATGTCCGGTGTTTTGCGTTTGATTAGGTAATGGGCAAATAGAGGGGAAGTTAGGGAGAGACGAAAAAAAATAAGAAAAGGGGGGATCTTAACTTTTAACAAATTTTATATTTATTTTAGTTGGCTGTTCGCAACGCAAAATTTTTGCGTTTGAAACGATTTATTGAA
The DNA here is from genome assembly GCA_036172955.1 of Meloidogyne arenaria. Classification (NCBI taxonomy): domain Eukaryota; kingdom Metazoa; phylum Nematoda; class Chromadorea; order Rhabditida; family Meloidogynidae; genus Meloidogyne; species Meloidogyne arenaria. The sequence goes on along the minus strand of JARQAB010000012.1, from coordinate 5,250,835 downwards.
CTACAAATGCTTGCTGGATTTCCTATTAGAATTAAAATTCCTGTAAGTTTTTTTTGAAATAAATTACTATTTTTAATTTTAAGAAAATGAAAAAGTGTTCTTGGTTATTTTTTTTGAAATTTCCTTTTTTTCCCAGAGACACGCGCGGACATATGTATTAGGATATCAAGCCTTTGACATTTACTTTGCCATCCGAATGCTGTAATTTTTTGGTCATTTTTCCTTTTCCACATTTCTTTGTTTTTTTCTACTTTTTTTAAATTTTTTTTTCTCTAGATTTTTCACTTGATCAACGCTCAAATCACTTTTCACAATATCAATGAACCAGAAACTGAAGATATCATTCAATCAGCTAATGATGATGAATGTACAGAATTCCGACTAAAGGACTCACTTTTCCAAATTCCTGACGGTTATCAGATATACAAAATGGCTGGGAATATGCTTTTTAATAGATTTGATGAAATTGAATATGTTAGACATGGTCAAGATTTTGGATGTGAGTAGAGAAATTTTTATTTAGGGATTATGGGTGTATTCTTCTAGAATTAAAGGACTAAAAATCTAGTGACCAAAAGGATACGAAAACCCCGTTATCTTGAGAAGATAATGTAAGCAAACTAATTTTCAATATTTTACGAAATGTCAGTTCTAAAACAAGCCCATTAAATATTACTTGGTGTTTTCCCTCAAAACTATGATCCAGGTCAATCTCCGGCGGACCGAAATGTGTTTTGTCGATTTCGTAAATACTGGATTCATTCACTTTTTTATTTTCTAGCAAGAGATGTATGGACTAGGGACATTGAAGATGGAGACGAATATTATTGTTTAATTGAACGCTTTATTGATGGGGAATCCTCTAAAACTCCTACCTATGAACGTCATTTACAACAAGCTATTGAGGAAAGTTTGGAAGCAACTAGACAATATAATCAACCTCAAATATCTGAAGTTGGTGGGCAACAAAGTAGTGCTCATGAAATTAATGAGGAGGAGGTAAAAATGTTTTTAAAATTTGGGGTGTGTGACAATTTAGGTCAAAAGTTTAGTCTTGGTTTTAATCACAGGTTCAATTTCTGTTTGATAGCTAAACTTTAACGCTCGTTCAATTTTTTATAATTTTCGTTTTTAAGGTTGATACAGAATTACTCAATGCTTTAAAACTGTCTAAAGAAGAAGAAGAATTGAGAGCAAAACAATTAGAGGAAGAAGAAGAGCAATATAAAGAAGCATTGGAACGTTCAATGCTTGATAAATAGATAAATTAATAAAAAAATATTTTTATATATGTAAAAAATGTACGACTTGGAAATTTTTGACTTAAGAAAGGTGTAACTTGAAGAAAAATAATTGTTTAATAGTTATATTTATTTTTTCTTTTAAAGTTACACATGTGACGATATACTAATACACATAATTTATGATTTAAATCCCAAAGCTTTTAAATAAAATTTATTATATTCTTTTTTTAATTTTTAGTTTTAAATCAATTTACTTTTTAACTTAATTTTAATTCCTTAAGATTTCTTTTAAAAAATTTGATGGAAACTGTTGTTAATTCAGGCAAATTTCTAAATCCTCCTGGTACGACTCGTGAGGTTTTTTTTAATTATTTTGTCGTAATATTTGTTAGGGTTCCCATGTGTAAAGCCAAATTCCCAAGTCAAGAATTCTTTCAGTTTGTCACGTAAGACATGAATTTCTCATTTCATCCGGAAATGGTTATCAATAGCTTATCATTCTCCACATCTGAAAAAAGAGGAAATTTATAATATTTCTACTTTTGTTAAGCAAATTTAAATGTTTTTTTTAAATTAGGAATGGAATAAATGGAACAAATTGTCCTTCAATGAAATGGATGGAACGTTTTGTATACAACAATGGATTCAACAATGCATTTTTGCCGATTTTAGAGATGTTGATTTAATTTTAGATTGCCCATCTGGTGTAGATGAAGGCGTTTGGAAATATGAACATTTACGTCAATTTTGTTCTGATTTGAATGGATTGGCTGTTCTTTTACAGGTTTTCTCTTAATAAAAAAATTTTTTTAATAAATTTTAAGGATGAATGTACACCAGAAACTTGCAATCAAATGACGGCTACAGATCAATGGATTTTTCTTTGTGCTGCTCATAAAAATCCAAAAGAGGTTCTAACTTTAAAATTTATTTTTATTTTTGGGGTTTCCTTTTATTTTTTATTTTACCTTTAATCCCACATTCAAATTAGAGTAATTTACTTTTTGTTACTTAAATGATTTGAACCATTTATTTACTCATTTTGTTCTTATTTAAAGGAACTAAAAGTATAATTCTGGAACACTTTCCCAAGCAATTAAACTTTTTTGGGAGTTTGCCCTAATTCCTTAAATCTTAGCATTTGTGCTATATTTTTTGATGGAACGGTCGTTTAAGATAATTTTTTAATTGAAAATTAAAAAAGTGTGGGACGATTGTTCCTTTTTTAAATCCTTAAAAAACTTTTTAAGTGTTCTGCAATTGATTATACTCGACATACACTAGATGGAGCTGCTGCTCTTTTAAACAGCAATCGTTACTTTCCAAGTAGAATTACAATAAAAGAGTCTTCAATAGCAAAAATTGGATCAGTCTGTCGTAGAATTTATCGAATATTTTCTCACGCTTATTTTCATCATCGGGCATTGTTTGACTTATTTGAGGTTTTTTTTATTTAAAAATTTTTTTTAATAATTTTTTCTTAAGGAAGAAACTTTTCTTTGTAAACGATTTACAAAATTTGTTTTAAAATATCAATTGATGGCTAATGACAATTTAATTGTTCCGATTTCGTAATTGAATAAATTAATTTGAAGGAAAAATGAAGAAGAAAAAGAGGAATTTTTTTTTTACAATTTAAATCTAATTCTTTTGAATTTTTAATTGTACGCAGTGGGTTTGGCGCTTGTTTTGATTTAATTTTAAAATTTAAACTAAATTTGCGTTAAACAAAGAATAGGTTACTTTGCCTTCCAAACTCGAAAATACGGCTGGGCCTAATTACAAAATGAATTTAAAATTTTAATTTGGCAAAAGATCTACCAAAATATTTTTTAGAATTTTTTGGTAAATTTTTCACAAACATTTAGCCTTTTCAAGGCTTATTGCCAAACTCTTTTGGGCATATATTAATTAATAGTTAATTGTAGTTATATAGTATATATATAATTAATCTTTACTTTTTAATGTTAAATTAGAATGTCTCATTTATATGTTTGTAACCTTAATTTTTTAAAGTCTTTTCTTGTAAAGTAAAAATAATTTTCCACATTTAATTCTTTATTCTCAATTTTTTTTCTGTTTTGACATAAAAAGTGTATCTTATAAATAGACCAGACTATGATTAAAATTTTAATATATCAATGAACAATAATTCAACAAGAAAAAAAGAAGAACAATTATTAGAAGAAACAGCTTTAAATTGGTTTAAAAGATTAAATTTTGATGGATTACTTTTTCAAACAGGACATAAATTGTTTGATGATTTAAAAATGATTTCGAGCGGAGAAATTGTTGAAATTGTTGGGTGTGATGCTTCGGGAAAAATGCAAGTATTTCTTTTATTTAATTTTACTTTTTAAAAAATGATTCAAGTTAGGAATGACTTTAATTGCTGAATTATTATTGTCAGAATTGAAAAGGGATAGGCAAGTGATTGTTATTGATTTTAATGGATCTTTTCGTATTGGAAGGTTGGAACGAATTTTGATGCATAAAATGTGAGGTTATTTAAAAAAGCATAATTTTAATCAAATATAGCCTAACTCACTAAGAGAATTAATGAAATGTAAATACATTTTGTAATTATTGGGTATTGCTCATTTAGCTCCGCTCAATTAAATTTCTAAAAAACGAATCTTAAATTGAGGTGTATATAATTTTAGGGTATCTTATAGTGAGGGTCTACCTTTTATAAGAAATATCTGGGTACCAGAGTAGTTAGGTTGGGAATTTGGATGGAGAGAGGTGAAGGAAGAATTCTATCCCGAACATATAAGACTTTTCACGCAATATTTTTAAGGATTTTTGTTTCATTTATGTAATTTAAACACTTTCCTCTTTTTTTCCTTATATTTTAATTTTTTTTGAAAATTGATTCTTAAATAATAAAAACTTTTATTATTTTTTAAGATCTAATAATAATAGCTCTACTAAAATAAATATAAATGATTTATTAAAAAGAGTAAGTTATGGAATGGCTAAATATTCTGGAGAATTAAGATCTAGATTACTTGAAATTGAGGTTTATTTTTAACTTTTTATTTAAATTTTTTAAAGTTTGGATTAAAAAATTCTTCTTCTGTTCCTGTTATTTTCATTAATAAAATTGGTTCTATTTTATTTGATGCTGTAGCGAAGGAAAACAATGACGGTTTCTATTTTAAATAATTCTAATGTCCAATTATTTCTTTCCCTTTAACTATAGTAAATTAACTCTAATTATTAAAATATTGTCGAAAATAAAGTGTTTATATATTCCATTTTTTCACAAGAGCTTCGATTTGGATTAAATTAATTACAATATAGTAATTTTATTACAATTAATATAGTAGTTGGAGCTTTCCGTACTTCTAAACTTGTGGGCGCTACATTTTCAGATTAGGATTGCCGATTCTAAAAAATAAAACTATGTTTTGTGACTTTGTAAAATTTTTTCGATTTGTTTAATCCAAAATCAGGGAAAGGATTAAGTTTTTAAGGAAGGATTTTTTAATTTAATTATTAAAGGACAAATCCAAAAACAAATCCTCTTAACATTAAACGAATTTTGCCATAAATTTGGAGCAACTATAATAATAACAAATCATTTGGTTAATTGGAGGAATATTTCAAAACCTGCTTTAGGCAAAATTTGGATTAAAGGAATTTCCAAAAGAATATTTTTACAAAAAGAAAATAATTGTTTTTATGTAGAAGCTAAAATTGATGGAAAAGTATATTTTTTTATTTAAATTAATTTAAAAAATTTTTTAAGACTCATGGAAGTCGTGTTAATTATTCTTTATCTGAGGCTGGATTTATTGTTTAAATTTTGCGATATTTTTGTTATTTATATGAGACAATACAAAGAATCTCTTCTCTTTTACTTTATTTATTGTCATATTTTCTTGTAATTTAAGATACTTTTTTTAATTTGGTAAGCGATATCCCTCATTTAAGATACCAAAATAAATTTTTTCAGATTAAGGGCTACCTTAAAATGAGCTCCGATTGTATTTGTGCCTTTATTTAATAAAAATTTTGAATAAATAAAATTTTTCTTGTATTGCTTAAAATTTATGTGTTTTGTATAATATAAATATCGAAATGTTTTTTTTTAAATTTCTGTTAAATTTTTAAACAAATTTCAAAGAGATTTAAGAATAATGGAAAACAATAATCACAATAATACTGAAAAAGAAGGAAATGAAGATATTGATCAATGTTTACCAAGTCCACTAAGACAAGAAAATGAAGTATCTGGAGAATCGTCTATGGAAGAAGAAGATGGAAAAAGTGAAAGAGAAGAAGGGGAAGAAGAAGGAAATGAAGAAATAAATAATTTAAATAAAATTCCAGTAAATGAAAAAGCATATTTGACACATGAAGAAGCTTTAATTAATGTTTTGGAGAAAGGAATTGCTCCAAATGATTTTTTAAAAGGTTGGAGTAATGAAGACTTGATGGGTGTTATAATTCAATTAACAAAGCATAATATAGACGATGAAGGTGTTAAACAAATTGCAAAACATTTTAAGGATACAACTCATGAAGAGGTAGTTTTTAAAAAGGAAAAATGAAATTTTATTTTATTAAAATTAAAAAAAAAAGTAAACGAGAGGAGGAACTGGTTTTCATTAATGTGTGAAAGCTTAAGAAAAGTTAAAGTCCCTGAAATTCTGAATTTATCTCTACCTAGTCTCTTGATTAAAACTACCGGTCCTTTTAGAATATGGCTTTGGAACCGAAACTAGGATAAAAATAGACCAAAACTTAATAGCCGTCTTCTATAAATATTTTTTTTAATAATTTTAGAAAATTTTAAGATTGTTGATTGTATAAATCAATGCAAATCAGTTAATAAATTAGCAGAACAAGGAAGATATCGTTTAGAAGAAATGAGCAAACCAGAAGTTGAATTAATAAATAATAATCAAAATCCGAAAATTTATTCAAATTGGTTGTCTTTCGTCGACAAAATGAAAAAATTTAGAAGTGTTGGAGATTGTTCTGGAGATGTAATTTCTACATTTTTAACTGAATGTTCTGACGAAGCAGGGACTAGTTTACCCGGAGCGCCTAATTATAAAAGAATTTATTTTTGTCTTTCACAACTTGTCAAAGGATATTCTATGAAAAATGCTAGAATGTAAATTTTTAAATTATAGGGGAGGGGGAAGAGATAGAAGTGTTGGGGAAGTTAGAAGTGTCCTTAATCTAAATTCTTCATAAATTCCTCCTTTTAATTATTAAATTCAAGGTTAGATGAAGCAGTAATTCTAGACATTTTTGAGAATATTGAAAAAGAAATTGATTCAAGGCCTGACATAACTAGATTCCTCAGAAAAGTATTTAGAGATGCTCAATATTTGACTGAACAAGATTTTAGGTTAGATGAAATGAATGAAAATAATTTGGAAAAACTTTTTAATATTTTTAATTTTCCATTTGATAAAATCAAATTTGTTCCATAAAAATTTTGAATAAAGTACATAAATTTGTTTTTCTTATAATCATTAGATATGTATTTAGTCCTCAATCGTGAGGACTCAGTTATACTTCGATTATGGGATGCCAATAGAAAAGAATTCATTCTTTTTAGCGCTGTAGGCGAAATTTTTGAATTTCATAAAGATTAGGATCAAAAATCCCGAAACCATTTTTCCAGAAACTAAGGTGTACTCTTACCGGCGCCGGAACAAAAATCCCGAAACTTTCCCCGTTGTGGAACAACTTCCCCCGTCACTGGAACAACATCCTAACATTACGCTCTTTTGGAACAATTTTCCACGTTGTAATTTAAATTTCTCTATGGCCCCGCTCTCTAGTGGCAGCACTCTAGTGGCCCGTTCTGCTTTTCAAAAAATTTCAATAAACTGCGGAACGGGCCAGTTGAGCGCGGCCGGTTGAGCCCCGCCAGTTGAGACCGGGCAGTTGAGCGCGGGCCAGTTGAGACCGGGGCCAGTTGAGACCGGCCAGTGAATTTACGACTCCTCATGAAACAACTTCCCCGTTTTCAGAACAAGCTTTTCCACCGTTGTCGGAACAACCTTCCCCCATTGTTGGAACAACGTACTGCTTTGTTAGTTCAAGATTTCCGCTGTTTGAACAACATCCCCCCATTTGATCAACTTTCCCAGCTGTATGAACAACATTCCCCCTTGTCGGACCAACCTTCCCCGTTGTTGAAACAACATAGCACCGTTGTCGGACCAACTCCCCCTATTGTTGGAACAACATCCCCCGTTGTCAGAGCAACTTGACTTTACGAATTTCGATTTTTGTAAACAACTGGCCGCGCTCAACTGGCCCCGGTCTCAACTGGCCCGCGCTCAACTGGCCGGTCTCAACTGGCGGGGCTCAACCGGCCGCGCTCAACTGACCCCAACCGAATAAACTGAATGGGGTACGGCCCAAGTAGGCGCGCGGCCAAGTAGGCGCAAAGTCATAACTTGCTTCAAAATTTCCGAATCTTAACAAATTTGGTATTAAACGATTCCTCTCATCGAGCTAAAGAGATTGGTTCCAAAATTGTTAAGGTCCATAAATTTTTCAGATAGTTATGGCTTTGCGCCTACTTGGGCGTGTCCCAACTGAATGGCCACGGCGGGTTAAATGCGAAATCTGGTGGCGTTGTGTATTTTTATTTAATTGCGCCAAATAGCGTTAACACTATTTCTCACTTCTCTTGCTTTTTTCTCAAAAACGCAGGCCGTTTCAGTGCCAACTTTATTATCTTTCTCACCAAACGCAAGCCACTTGATTGCCAACTTCATCGCAGAGTTTGAGTGTCAACGAAGGAAACTCTCACTCATTCGTTTAATCCTTATATCTTTTGACCCTCCCACTCGAATTTTTTCAAATTTTGTAATTTTATAGTGCTAAGGTGGATAAACGATCCTGTAAATTTTGAGAAGCTAATATGCATTTTTAACGAAGTTAGGAAGTTTTAAAGATCGCTAAAATTCGTCCTATTTTTGGCCATAACTTACTCCAAAGTTGTCCTTTTTTCCTAATTTATGTTTTATATGATTCAATGAAGAAAAACGAACAAAACTATGTGGGTTTTCAAGTGTTATCTTGATTTACTCCTTGAGTATTCGGAAGTGGCTTCACTTCGCCCGTATTAACTTTTTTTTGCGTGTATAAAAATTCATGAAATTTTTTAAATATACTCTTAAAACAATTACCTATCGATTGGTTGCAACAGATTTTTGAAAAATGCAAAAGTTTTCGAGATATCGGATTTCGAAATAGGTAACCTAAAATAGAAACGAGAGTAATGATAAAAACGAGAGAGTAAATAAATGAAAGAGAGGAAAAACGAGAGAGTGTGACGAGACGGTTAGATTTCCAGTTTAACCCACCGTGAATGGCCAAGTAAAACTTTGTTCAAAAATCGTTAAAATTTTTTCAGCCTTGACATTTTTAAAATTTTTGATAATTTTACTCTTATTTTTAGTTTTTAGCTAATTTTATCTTCTCGAAATGTCAAAAAGAGGACGTGGAGGAGCTTCTGGCGCGAAGTTTCGTATTTCTTTGGGTCTTCCAGTTGGAGCTGTTTGTTTTTTTTTTGAAAATATTTTGTTGACTTTTCATTTTTTAGGTAATTAATTGTGCTGACAATACTGGAGCCAAAAATCTTTTTGTTATTGCTGTTTATGGAATTCGTGGTCGACTCAATCGTATGCCTAGTGCTGCAGTTGGCGACATGTTTGTGTGTTCTGTTAAGAAAGGAAAGCCGGAACTGAGAAAGAAAGGTTTTTGTATTTTAAATAATGGTGACCTTAAATTCTTCGATGAATTCGGAGAACCTTATATAAAAAAATAAAGAAAATAAAACCTTATATTGTTCTAATATATAAGGTTTTCTCTTATCACCCTCAAATGTCATTGGCATGATTTCTACATTAGGTGCGGTAAAAAATCGTTGTTGGGACTTTCCAAGCTGTTTCGATTTTAAAACATCATTCTTTTGGTCATCTGCTCTACTGGTCCCTAGAAAAAAATAAGCAAAAGTGCTCTTTTGGTATTTTTGAGTTCCTGAGTCCAGTCATAATTTGTTTATTTCGAATTCGTCAAATCGAATTCGGGGTAAAAATTCAAAATTAAAATTTTAGGGTCAAAATTAGTGTCTAGGGACTAGTAAAGAGGGCCTTCCTTTTCCCCATCCCCGCAAAATCCTCAAGTTTATTAAAACCCTCCTTTTTTATTACCCAATTTTAACTTTAAACAAAATTTAGTTCTGCAAGCTGTAGTTGTTCGACAGCGTAAACAATTTCGTCGAAAGGATGGGACTTTTATTTATTTTGAAGATAATGCTGGGGTTATAGTTAACAATAAAGGAGAAATGAAAGGTTCTGCTATAACCGGTCCAGTTGCTAAAGAATGTGCGGAACTTTGGCCGAGAATAGCTTCAAATGCTAGTTCGATTGCTTAAAAATTGAAAGTTGATTTGTTAATTGGATTATTTGTTAACGAATAAAAATATTTTTTGTTAATTTTTTCTTTGAAATTATTTTTTTAAAAAGAAAATAAGTTATTAACTTTAAATTTATTAGAAATTGTTAAATATCGTTTAGTTTTCTTTTAGATTTTTCTTTTTAGATTTTTCTCTTTGATGTCATTTTCCCCCAATTATTTGTATATTTTAGTTTTGTTAACTGGTTTGTTTTGGAATCTTTGTTTGTAATTGTTTAATTTTAGCTTTTTCTCTATGGGCTTTTCATTTTTGGTTTATTTCGAATTTATTTGAAAATGTTCGCTTCTTTTCTCATCTTTCCGATTTCGAACGTGAAATGACTTACAGAACTGAAATGGTTAGTCAATTTTTGATTAATAAATTCATCCTGAACATTTTAACAAGTTTATGTATTCACCTCCGCGGTTCCAAATCGTTATAGGCTTGACAAAATTTAAAAATGATGTTTTTCTTTCAGTTTTTAAGGGCTACTTGATACTTTTTTAATTAATTTCCTTTATGCTAATAAAAGTCAGCAAGACATTTTAGTTTATGTCTTTAATTTTGTACAATTTTATTACTTCTCGTCAACATTTAATTTAAATTTTTTGTAAAATGTACTTTTTCAAAAATAATTCTTAATGATTTGCGGACAAAAAACTTGCAGACTTTTAGGAGAAAAAACTTTCTATTAATTTCAATCTTTTTTTTTTAATTTTAAGGGATTTTACTTTTCTTTTTACAAAACTCTTGTTTCTATGCCTTTTTCTGATGGCCTTGTTCAATTAATGAAAGACAACACAACTGAATTTGGCAATACAATAAATGCTTTACACAGATTTAATCTTTATCCAGAAGTTTGTTTTTTTAATTATTTTTAAAATTATTTCTTTTTAAAGTTAATTCTTTCTTCACTTTTTTCTCTTTTTCGAAGATTTTCGGATTATTTTGAATGGCAAACTATTGGTTGATTTTTAATTGAAATTTTTTAAAAATTATTTTTAATGTTAGTTTGTTGGAGAGTAAATAGAGGAGGGGGAATGCCGCCAATTGAAAGTTGTGAAGGTTTGCATTTTTTCTTTTTTAACTTTTATCAATTTTTAAAGTTTAAATCTTAACTTAGTTAATATTTAATTCATTTTACTAGCTTGTTAAATTATAAAATAAAATCTAAAATTAAAAATCGTTAACTCTGACAGTAAATTAATTTTTTGGTCGTAATTGCGATTATCGAATTTTATAAATAAAAATTGGAATTAAAACTACAACTCTAAAAAACATTCCCCAAGAAGTACTATTGATCTGGGTTTGATCCTAAGCGAACCTGTTATCCATGAACATCTCAGACATTGGCCTAGACCCAGCTCGATCTCTATAAAATCAACATTTGTCTACATTTTTAAATAATTCCCTTTTATTATTTTTAGGTTTAGGAAATTATCATTATTTTTATATTTATGGAGCATTTCTTGTTGCAAGCAGTGTTATTTTTTCCTTATTTATTGGTGGATTTTCTTTGAGGTATTTTTAATGAAAATATTTTTTTTTAATTTGAAAAAAATTAAATTTAGTCAAAGCTTTTTTGGTGGAATTTTGGCTTCAATTTCTTTTATGTTTAATCATGGTTATTTTATTTTGAATAAAAATTTAATTTCTTTTTAGGAGAAGCAACAAGAGCACAATGGACACCTCCTTTACGTGAATCTTTTGGTTACCCAATATTTTTACTTCAAACAATTTTGACTGGTTATATTTTGAGAAAAGGAAATATAAATTTACTTTGTGGGTTTTTACATGTTTTTCTGACAGTTGCTTTCTGTTGTTTTTGGCAGGTTTTTTCTATTGTTTTTCAATCTTCGTTTTCAATCTTCGTTTTGATCATTTCATTGGTTGGGTCTCATATTTTCTGTTTTAAAATTTCCCTTGCCCAAAATTCTTACCTGGACATGCTCCCTCTCAGGCCCGTAGCCAGGATTTTTTTTCGGGGGGGGGGGACAAGAGGGGAAAATTTTTTTGCGCCCAATTTTTGGCGCCGAAGGCGCCAAAAATTTTTATTTTCAGCGCCGCAGGCAAAAATTTTGAGAATTTTAGAAGGCCGTAGGCCAAAAAATTCACCTTTTCAGCGCCGCAGGCGAAAATTTTTTGAATTTTGGAGCTCAAGAAGCCAGATTTCTTCTATTTTCAGCGCCGCAGGCGAAAATTTTTTGAATTTCAGAGGCCGTAGACCAAAAAAATTCACTTTTCTCCCCCAAACCCTTCCGCAAAATTTTCCATTTCCCCATTTCGGGGGGGGGGGGGGGGGGGGGGAATTCCCCCCCCTTCCCCCCCCTGGCTACGGGCCTGCTCCCTCTTTTATTTTTTATCTGTTTTTAAAATTAATTAATTTTTTTTCAAATTTTAGTTAAGTCAATTTATAATTGGTACTCAACTTGGAACGGTTTTTTAAAATTTTTTTAAAATAAATTTTTATTTAATTTTAGCTTGTTCTTCTTTTCTCTTGTGAATTAATTTCTTTTCCATTATTATTTTCTTTATGGAAATTATTTTTGGTTTGTTCTTTACTTACTATTAGAGTTAGAAATTTGAAAATAACGGATCTGGTTTCGGGATATAGAAATTTTTTTCCGGATCATCTCGAAAATCCAGATTTTGACAGACCTTTATTTAAAATATTTTTTTAAATTTGGTTGGCAATAAGTTTATTTGTTGGCTGCCAAAGCGTTACACTTTATTTAGGGTATACCTCATTATAAGATTTAAATTTTTAACCACGAATGTGGGTCTGATAGTGAGTGGATTGTTATTTTTAATTAATTTTTATTTTTCAGATTTCTTATTGTTTATCAATTTCTTTACTTTTTGGAAATTTATTAATTTTAAATTCTTTCTTTTCAAGTTCACTTATTTCAATTTTAATTATTTTTATTATTCACAACAAAATTTTAAATTATTTAAAATTACGTCCTTTATTTATATTTTTACATTTATTTATTTATTTTTTGGCTGCAATAAGTATTAAATTGTTTTTAAATAAATTGTTTGATTTGAAGGATGACAATAATGTATGTTTATTTTTTGTTAATTTGGAGTGGGCGGGGGGGGGGGGGGTTTCTAATTTATTATTCGAATAAGAGATTTTCATTTATTTTGAAATCCGCCATTCAAAAATTGTTGTGTCCGCACTTGCACAAAGAAAATACCTAATTCATCATTGTTAGATTTGTTGTTGGCACAGTCGGTTGTGCTTCGGTTTGGGAACCACTTATATAGAACCATTCCGTAATGGTTCTATTTTATCTCCCATCCAATGAACTAAACAAAACGGAAAAAAAATTGTACAAAAAAGCTCTTTTTGCCTATTTAGATAATTTCTTGAACAACGAAAAAGAATCCTATTTAATCTTAAAATTTAGAATTCTTCCTTATTTTAATATTCCCTAATTTTTGGAGACAGGTTAAACGGTTGTCAGATTTTTAAAATTTTTGGCCTTCTTTGTTGGCCATTAAATCTCATTAATTTTAAACTAAAAATAATTTTTTTCACTTTAACTTTTTCATTTTTAAAGGTTTTCGAATTGTTGAAGGCAAAATTGTTTCCAAATTATGCAAATTTCCATACACTTTTATATACTTGTGCCCCAGAATTTGATTTTTTGCAATTTGAGGTTATATTCTAAATTAATTTTAACTCTGGATACCCTAATATACTAGGTACACCTCTATTTAAGAGACGTTATTTTTAACTTTTAGTGGCTATTGGGTAGGAAGTTGTCTAAACATAATTTAGTTTTTACCCCAAAAACTTTACAAAAACCCCAAAAATAAGGTTATTTTTTTTTTAAAGACAATTTCAAAATTAATTTCAACTTGGTTATTACCTTTAAATTGTTTGGTTATTTGTTTTTTGTTTGTTTTATTTTATCGTTTTGAATTGGCTAATGGAAAGTGGCTGTGGCGGTCTGATAAAATTGATAGATTTTGTCCAGAGGTTTTTTTTTAATTTTATAATTTGGTCGGGCATAATTTAGCATAATTTTAAAGAAGATTTAAGCAAAACTTAAGAATATAGAAGGTTAATGGTGTCCTTTATTGAATAGTACTTATAAAAATTTAAAATATTTTTGTGGGTTATTCCTCTTGTGGAAAACATTTTTGATCAGGTGCCCTCCCATCAATTCCAGTTTTGAGTGTATATCTTTTGAATTCTATAATCAGGGCGTGTAATTCAATTATTTATTTTTATAATTTTGGCTGCATCTGTATGAACATTAGGTACCCGGTTGCATGTTTCGGTATTCTTGTGCATATTTTTATCCTTTTTCTATTCATTATTTTTTCATCATTCTAAAATTTCAATTCATTTTTCTTTTTAATTTTTAGATAGCCTATCATTCAATTCAATTATTTATTTTTATAATTTTGGCTTTACTTTTTATGCGTCTAAAATTATTTGCAACTCCCCATTTATGTCTTTATTTATCTTTATTGGCTTCTAACAAAATTTGGATAAAAATTGAAAATAATTTAAAATTAATTAAATTAATTTTTGTTGGAATTATTTTGGCTGGAATGTCAAATAAAGGAATTAAAAATATTCAAAATCAATTGGAAATGAGAGGAGAATATAATAATCCTGAACAGGAAAATTTATTTATTTGGATTAATGAAAATACTTTGAAAGGTTAAAAAACTAGTTTTAAATACCGTATTTATTCTAATTGAATGACAGTCATTCTATTTTTCAATACCCCAGAAATTTGTCATTCAATTAGAGAGGTCATTCAAATAGAGCGGGTCATTCTATTTTTCATAGGTAAAAATTGAGGATGGAATTATTGAGATTGGAGATTGGGAAAATCAGGAATTCGACCAACTTTTTTTTGTGAAATTCTAAACTTGGAATTTGAAAAGTAAATTTTCCTCTCAGTATCACTATAAATTTCAAGCAATTTTTGTCTGCGAGGCTAAACACCCAAATTCCGATTAAGTTAAGTGCAATAAAATGCACCTATTCTCAAACGATAAATCGCCTAACACACGTCATAAACACAACTAGCATAAACACAATTTGCCGAAATATCTCCTGACACGAGTTTATTTCGAACATAAACAATAAAATTAGCCTAAGTAAAAATTAAAATTTTTAATAAAATACCTACTAATTATCAAAACATAGTAATTTTGGTACCATTCGACTCAGCTTGAAGAGCTGAGTAAGATAAGCCCTAAACATCTGATTTTGAACTTTTACCACGAATTCGACTTGGTCGAATTCGGATCCGTGATTCGAAATAAACAAATTCTAAGTTTAGATTCGGACTCAGCACACTCGATTACTTACTGGCAAGTCTCAAAAATACCGAAAGAGCATTTTTTACTAATTTTTTTCTAGGGACCAATGATCTTAAGGATTGCCGGCCCTATCCAGAAATAAGGGTCGAATCGTTTTTTTTCATTACCTTTTATTTTTTTATAAAAAGGGTCAATTTCCTTTAAATTTGACGTATGTTGATGTTTGCCTTAAGGAAAAATAGAGAAAAAGATTAACTTTTTTGTAATTTTTTCTAGTTTCGTTTGTATTAACAATTTATTTTCCTGTCTTCGTCCGTTTTCGTCCTTGCTCGTCCGTTTTCGTCCTTGCTCGTCCGTGTTCGTCCTTGCTCGTCCGTGTTCGTCCTTGCTCGTCCGTTTTCGTCCTTGCTCGTCCGTGTTCGTCCTTGCTCGTCCGTGTTCGTCCTTGCTCGTCCGTTTTCGTCCTTGCTCGTCCGTTTTCGTCCTTGCTCGTCCGTTTTCGTCCTTGCTCGTCCGTTTTCATCCTTGCTCGTCCGTTTTCGTCCGCGCTCGTCCGTGTTCGTCCTTGCTCGTCCGTTTTCGTCCTTGCTCGTCCGTTTTCGTCCTTGCTCGTCCTTGCTCGTCCGTTTTCGTCCTTGTTCGTCCTTGCTCGTCCGTTTTCGTCCTTGCTCGTTCGTTTTCGTCCTTGCTCGTCCGTTTTCGTCCTTGCTCGTCCGTTTTCATCCTTGCTCGTCCGTTTTCGTCCTTGCTCGTCCGTTTTCGTCCTTGCTCGTCCTTGCTCGTCCGTTTTCGTCCTTGTTCGTCCTTGCTCGTCCGTGTTCGTCCGTACTCGTCCGTGAAAAAGAAATACAAAAAGAAACAAAAAATTACAAAAAAAGTTAATCTTTTTCTCTATTTTTCCTTAAGGCAAACATCAACATACGTCAAATTTAAAGGAAATTGACCATTTTTATAAAAAAATAAAAGTAATGAAAAAAAACGATTCGACCCTTATTTCTGGATAGGGTCGGATTGCCGAAGGTCCTTCTCCATTTGATAATGTTTCTACGTCGATTTTATCGTCAATATTATAAAAAGAATCCATTCTTAAATAATAAGTACGAATATACGTACGAGAATATTAATAAAAATTATGAATTATTTTTTCACCTCTAAAAGGGTCATTCAATTAGGGGGGTCATTCAAATAGAGGGGGTCATTTTATTTTTCAATAGCCTCAAAAATGGGTCATTCAATTAGAAGGGTCATTCAAATAGAAGAGTCATTCAATTAGAATAAATACGGTATATGCACCCTTCACCCTCTTAGAGCTTCAAAAATTTTACCTTATAATGAAGGTACATTAAATTGGGGGTCCAGTTTCGCCTTTTTTTGTCTTTCACTTTAGTTTTGTCCACATTCTTTTAGTTTATCTACTACTTAGTTTTTGGGAAGTATTTAATGTTGGGAAGTTGATTGCATTTTTTCCTATTTAGATTCTGTTTTTGCTGGAACTATGGCTTTAATGGCAAATTTAAAATTAAGTACTCTTCGGCCTATTGTTAATTTTCCACATTATGAAAATGAAGAAATTAGGGAAAAATATTAAATAAAAATATTAAATTAATTTTATTATTTTTTATAGAAGGCGTACTCTTTGTGTTTATTCTCTTTATAGTAGAAAGTCTGGTGAAGAAGTATTTTAAATAATTTTTTAAATTAAAAGTTTTCTTTAAAAAATAGGTTTATTTGGATTTAAAGAAAATGGGTGTTCAATTTTATGTATTTCAACCACAACAATGTTTACAAGAACACCCAAAGAAAGAATGTAGTTATTTGGCTATGTGGGATTTACAAGACCCCAAAAATAGGTAAATTATTGTTTTAAAATTTGATTTTTTAAATAATGTTTAAGTAGTTGGACTCATTATAGGATAAGTACGTATTTAGGGGTTTAATTTAATGAGTTATAATTGGAAGTCCGTCAGAACTCAAAAGGGGGATGACTAATAGGGATATCGAGAGATTAAAAGATTTTGTAAGGATATCGAGGAATTTGTGATTATCAGGGCGAATTATCGGTAAATGTCCAGCTCGTCCCCCACATGTCCGCAAATGACTTTCAGCAAAAAATGCATTTTGCTGCATTCTTCTCCTTTCCTCTCCCTACCATAATTTTCCTTGGGTAATTAACTGATAAGTTGACAGTTTGGCGCGAATAACAAAGGAGGCAAATAAGAATGTTTATTTACAAATAAATAAATAAAAATTAAAGAATATAAATTTGTGATAGAGTTCTCAAATATATTTCAAGTAAATCAGGTGGATAAGAACCTTTGATTGGGTTATAATGTAATGATAGGAACCAGTAAAAAGCCATATATTTAGGTAATTCATTTTCTGATAAATGTCTCATTTGTCTAACGCATCTAAAACGCAATCTATTCCAAAAGGCCTCAATTTGTTGTGTATTTGCACCAGTCTTTGGATCAACGAAAAATTCTTGGTGGTTGACTGTTCTATGCTTATATCCTATTTGCTCAAGTCCGTTATAGGCACGCCACTCATCAGAATAAATGAGCGTATTACGAGCTATGTGGCGCTTAATCAAAGGATGTAAAGTTGCTTTATCTCTCTTCTTTACAAAAAAAATCGGGTTTCAGAAAAAAAAATCGGGTTTTACTTTAATCATTTACTTCCAGCAATAGCCTTTATTCCACTTAATAGTCATCTTGGCTGAACATTTCGGGCAATCCATTTCAGATTTTAGAAGTCTAAAACCTTGCAAATATTCAATAATCTTTAGTTGTGATTGCTTCTTATTCTCGATCTCAAGCGATTTGTCATCAAAAAACGGAATTCAGAATTTTTCAGGGTAATAGTCGGTTTCGTATACCCCCTCCTTTTTCCTTCCTAAAAGTATTAAAAAATGGTCAGTCAGTCTTAGGTTATATAACAAGTCGAGCTGTGTCGAATAACACCAAAATCAACCCCCGGTCTTAACTTTGGGCCGAGATACAGACAAAAATCCTGCACAAAGCGAACTGATTTGCAAAAGTGTCTCCTCGAATACAATAGGATTATTTTACGTCATAACTCTGTCAAATCTTGTTCAAATACGTTGATTTTGATGTCATTCGAATCAGCTCGACAAGCTCTTTCGAATGAGCTATTAATTGATTAATCTAATTTTTAGCCCAATAAATAAGCTTGGTCCACCCATTGATTTTTCAATTTTCGGGGGTCTGTATCTCGGCCCAAAGTTAAGACTGGGGGTTGATTTTGGTGTCATTCGACACAGCTCGACTTGTTATATAACCTAAGACTGACTGACCATTTTTTAATACTTTTAGGAAGGAAAAAGGAGGGGGTATACGAAACCGACTATTACATTTTTCAGTTGCAGAATTATTTGTTGGGCACGAAAGAGGCATTATTAATTAAAAGAATTGATTAATAAACATATAATGGATCCATAGACATTTTTGCCTCCTTTGTTATTCGCGCCAAACTGTCAACTTATCAGTTAATTACCCAAGGAAAATTATGGTAGGGAGAGGAAAGGAGAAGAATGCAGCAAAATGCATTTTTTGCTGAAAGTCATTTGCGGACATGTGGGGGACGAGCTGGACATTTACCCGAATTATCTCTCCCAAACCATTGGGGCATTTTGAGGTCCGATTATAATTTTCAAAAAATTTTTTTCAGGAAACGTCCGTCACTCTGTCATCAGTTAATTTTTATTTTTTTTGAAATTTTTTAAATTTTCAATAGATTGTGGAATGGTATAATAAATTCTAATCAATCTCTTTTGGGTTCTTTTTTGCCTGTTTATATTTCTGAAAGTTATGTTGTCTTGAAAATTGAAAAATGAGAAGAAAAACTCTGAAAATATTTTCTATATTCTCATTAATTTTTTAAAATTAATTCTCATTCTTTTATATTATCTAAACATTTTTAATTTGATTATCATAAATATAAAAGTAAAAAAAATTATTATAAAATTATAAAAAATATAATTTTTATTATAAAAAATAAAATAAAAACACCCCCCTTCCCCATTGTTTTTATATATTTCAAAATTTTAAAGTTTAAATCTCCTCCTCCCGACTTAATTCTCACTCCTGACGTTTTAACAAGTTTCAACTTATTTGATTCTTTAAGTAAAAAAATTTAAATCTCTATTTTTTTCAAAAGAAAATTTAAAAAAAAGTGACAAATTAATTAATTGACAGCCTTGAAAATATTTTCTCTTTTTTTGTTTAAAAAATTTAAAAGAACAAAAGCGAAAAATGTGTTTGTGTGTTATAATTGGGCGGGACAAAAATAAATAAAAAAATAGGAAAAGCTGTGAATTTTGAATAAATTTTTTTCCAGCTGGTCAGTTCTTTCTCTTTTATTTTATTTTTTCCCCCAGATATTTAATTCTCTTTTTTTAATACTTTGTTTTTTCAATTTAATCCGCCGCCTACATTCTGGGCCAGAAATTTTATTTATTCCGAATATTTTTTCTTTTAAATTTAATTTTTACATATTTTCTTAAATATAATCGTTCCTCCTCCTTTCTCCTCCTCCTCCTCTTTTTATTTAATTTTTAAAGAAAATATTGTACTTTCAGATATTAAAAGAATATTTATTTAAATGTTTAATATTTTCAATTTATTTTTAAGTGGATTTTTAATAAATATTTTTGGTAAGTAAAAAATGTTTTTAATTATTTTTTTAAATGGGAGAGGGGAGGGGGGGGGGATTTAATATATAAACATTCGAAACTGAAAATTTTTACAACTTTAAACCAAAATCAAGACCGAACCAAAAGACTAAGAGAAAACTTCCCACAAATTGTCTTTACTTCAAACCAATGTCTCGGAAAAAAACGCTCCCAAAACTCCTCCAATTAATTGTAAAAATGAGATCCTTTTAAATAAAATTAAAATAAAAATTGAAAAAAAAACTTTTAATTTTTGGAGAGAAAATCTCTATACTTTTAGTAAAATTTTAGTTATTATTTTCAAACATTTTTTGATTTTTACTCTTTTAATAAAGAATATTATTATTTAATGCACTCAAGCATTTTGTATATATAATTTTGAGAACCATCCAACTCTTCTTCTATTCTCTCCAAAAATTTAATCTTCCTGAATGGCCATCTAAAATATTTTAAAAATATCCAGAAAAAGCTAAAAACTCATTTGCGGTAAGCAAATCATTTGTGAAAAAGGGAAGGGAAGGATAAAACGGTTTAGAAGGAAATACCCTAGAGAGAAATATTTTGAATAGAAGGGGGGGAGGGATGGATAGCCTTTAATAATAGATATATCCTCTTCCTTTCTCCTTATTTCCCCCAAAAATCTGCAAAAATGAAAGGACCTTCTGGCAGAAAAGAAGAAGCTATAAATGCTTTAAATTGTCAGGCATTTATGCAAATAATTCAATTTTTTAGAAGAAAATAAACATTTTAAGGAAAAGAGGGAAGGGAAGGAAGGGAGAAAGGTTTTTGAATATTTTTAATTTTTTCTGAATTTGACAAAGCGGAAGAAATAGGAGAATTATTAAAAAATAAAATAAAAATTTTAAATTTATTTTGGGTAAATTTAATTGTCTCTCAAAATTTAAAAAAATTTAGGGGGAAATTAATATCTTTTTTAATGACAAAAACAAATAATACACATTTAAGAGTTACAATCATTCTTGTAAAAAAAGACTAAAATAAATATAAAATCCAAAATGTAAACATTTACTAAATTAATTTAAAAATAAGAGAAAGAAAGAAATACATATATGTATAAATTTTTAAATTTAAATAATAAAACTTATTGAAGAAATCTAGCACCAAGGCCATCCTAAATTGTCAAAATTTTCAGCGCCTGTGGCGCTGAAAATGAGGACTTAGCAATAGTACTGGGTATTGGGCTTTTGTCGGCTCCGGGGTTTTCAAAATTCTAGCCTCGGCTCCGGATCCTCCGGAGCCGGCTACGAGGCTAGCTCCCGGAGCCATGCCCAGCACTGCTTAGCGATTCAGAAATTTTATAAATGCTTGGAAAAAGTATGGAGTCTACATAATAAAAAGTACGGAAATGTTCCGGATATGCGGAGCCGCTAACCCTACTTACACAGTCTCGAGAGCTTTTGTAGGATATCATAGGATTTGGAAGAATATCAGGGGATTTACAAGATTAAGAGGATAATGTGATATAATGGAATTGACGCGCATTCGGCAGAACACCTAATATTCGCGATGATCAAAGCCTATCAGCAATAACTGCTAGGATTTATGCCTGGTTGTCTGGGGCTAACTTTCACCTTTCTTTCCGATTCAAATTACTTTTTTAAGGAAATATCTCTTTTTCATCATCATCAACAACAACTAATCATCAATTGTTAATTTCTGAATGTCTTCGTCTTGAACAAACATTTAATAATCACCAAAATAAAAATAAAAAATCTCAAATAATTTCGGTAATTGAAGGAATGCCTGCTTATTTTCACTGTCCCCGTTTGTTTAAAGAAAATGAAGAAGGAAATAATTTAAAAGTTTTTTATTCTGATAAGTATTTTAATAAATTAAAATTTAGATAGCTTGGACAAGAATTAGGGATATGGCTTTACTCGCTGTTGGGGCTAGTAGTTTTACTGCTGATTTTAGATTTCAAGTATCCAAACCTCGTGACAAATATTCGGATTGGGTGCTAATTTTGAGGAGAACTGAGTTTGTGCTTTGTTTTTTTAAAATTAAATTTACATTTTTGTTTGTAAAAACACCCCCACCAACATTTTGTGGATATAAAAATCATTGTAAGGATCCGATATCCGAACTGAAGAGTTCCGGAGGATATCTTGACTTTTTTAGATTCTGAAAATAAAAAATACCCCTACATTCCTAACCTTTCCCAGTATACTGAATAACAAGTTATTAGTAGAGACCGGACTCGAGTGATCGTTCGATAATATCGATATCGTAAAATATCGATATATCGATATATTTCATCGATATATCGTATCGATCCGGTCTCTAGTTATTAGTCATCTTTTTTGGAAGTTAAGTTATTTTTCAGCATAATCCCCCCAATATTGGACACCAAAACTCTCTCTATAACGTCACCCCCTCCCCCGTCACTTCTCCTCTTACACCAGAAAAATTTGACCCGAGAAGTGAAATAATAAGAAGATCTTTTAAATTAAATAATTAAAAAAAATTATTTTTTAAAGATTAGATGATAAAGGTTGCTATATTTGTGGTATTTTCTTATTTAAAAATTAATTAAATTAAATTAAAAAAAAAAAAGAAATAAATACAGAGCCAAGCAGTATTGTTATTCCAATATATTTAAAAGTTATTAAATTAGGTAAAATAATTTTAAAATTTATTTTAAAAAAATATTTTTATTTTTTAAAAAAGGTGAAGAAAAAAGAACAGAAAAACAAAAATTAATTAAAAAACAAAATAAAGGTAATTAATTAATTCAAATAAATATTGGCGTAATAGAGAGAGAGAGATTAATAGTTTTTAGAGAAAAAATATTTTAAAAAATATTTGATAGCTTATTTGGTTAACCTTTTCCTCCTCCTCAGCGGAGTTAACAAAAATACTTGCTAGCAAGTTTTATTTTGTATCTAGAGGCTAAACTTTTGATAACTCTTATAAATTTTTTTTAATTTTAAAGAATACAAAGCAAAATTAGAATCAAGAATAGAAGGTTTTTAAATTTTAATTTTAAAATTTATTTTTTAATTTAAAAAAAAAGAAGGAACAATTTTATTATTAAATTGCACAATTGAAAGAATTAAAGAAAATAATAATAAAAATTATTTTAATATTAATTTAATTAATTCTACAGAAGAAGAAGAAGAAAATTCTTCTTTTTTCTGGCCAAATATTGTTTGGAGTAAAGATGAAAAATTGTTGGATTTGGAGGAAAATGAAAATAAAAGTAATTTTTAATTAATTTTGGAGAGGGGGAGGGGAGTGACATTTTGTCCCATTTAATCTTAAATTTATGTTAATTAATTTGGTTTAATGTCTGTATTTAATTAGCCCAAACCTAGCTTCTTCAGAACGCCGGTTAAGGAGTTTGGGGATTTAGTAGATAGAGAGCTCTTTCAATGCGACACCCAGAAAAAAACAAATTTCACTCCCAAAAGTTAATTTAAAATGGGGTCTATTTATGTACATAGTTATAATTTAATTATTTTAATTAAAAAAAAAGAATATTCAACAAATATAAACTTTATCAACAATAACCACAATTCAGCAATATATACATTAAGAATTAAATATTTAAATTCAAAAGATAATGGAATATACAAATGTGAAGGTGATAAAATAATTAAATCAGAACAAATAATTTATTTACCTTTATTAAATAATTCTTCTTTTAAAACAAAATTTAATTTTTATTTTTATTTATTTTTATATTTATTTTTAAATTTAATTTTTAATTAAAAATTATATTTTTATTTACACCCTTTTTATTTTTGATTAACTACTGGGTTCCATCCAAATGTTAGATAAACTCTACATCTCTAAAAGATGTTTGTAAAATTGAGTGTACTATCATGTTTTTAACATTTTATTCCCAGAAAAATTAGTTAGAAAGATAAATTTGGGTAATTAATTAACCTTAAAATTATTTTTAAAAGTTTATTTAACACACACAAATCAATCAACTCTGTACTCTTTTTAACAATTAGTTTGGGGGGGGGGGGGGGGAGTTAAATATTTCTTATAAAAATAATTATAATTTTTTGTGGAATTTTGGCTAAGAAATTCTAAAAAAGTAAAAACAAATAGAAAACCCCCTCTAGGCATATCCACGCGTATTTAATTAATTAATATCCAGGTCATTACATATTTTTTTATTATTAACCGGAGAGAAAATACTAGAGGAGAATGCAACTGGAAAGCTCAGCAAAAGAAAAATAGAAAGTTGTTGTCATTTAAACAGAAAAATATTTTTTTAAATAAAAATTTATTTATTTTTTCAAATTTATGTTAATAACTGACCGTAACTTTAAAAAATTTTTTCAAGAATTTTGGATATCCCTTCTGTGTATCTATAAAATATTTTCGAATTTCACTTACTTTTCAGAACATCAAAATTCCGTAAATCTCCTAGTAGAAGCCTCCCTTTAATAGAAATTCATCCCGAAGAGAAGCTTATTCAAAAAGTCGAATTGAGGTTCAATGAGACCCATTGGAAAATAACCGTTCAGGGGCTTTTATTTATTATACAGAATTTAACGAAGTCTCGATATAAATAACGACTCTTCAAATCAATTATACCTTTATTTTGTATTTTAGTTTAAATAAAAAAATGTATTACTATTTTCTTTTATTTATTTTTCAATTTTATATTTCAATACAAAAATCATTAACATTTGAATATATTCCAGAAAATGATTTAGCTAAAAGTTTTTTTGTTTAATTAAATAACCCTTAATTTTCTTTTCAAAGTTTGTAGACCAGTTAATAGGCCCATTGATTTATTGGTAATTTTATTTTAAAAATTAATTATTAAATTTAAATTAAAAAAAAAGTTTTTGTTGGACGGTTCTGGTTCTGTTGGAGGAAATACTTTCCAAACACAAATGGAAATTTTAGATAAATTAATTGATATTTTGGAAATTGGGCCGGGACAAAATCAATCACAATTGGCTGTTATGCAGTGAGATTTTTTCTTTCAATTTAATTTTGTCTGTATCAAATAAGGATCGGAAGTGACGAGTTTTATCGTTAAAAAACTCGAAAAGGATGATCGAATACTTGATTGGTTCTGTGATATATTAGAGATCCTGCCGTCCCAATCCCAAAAAAAAGCGGGAGAATTTTTTTTGTATGCAAATGAGTAAATTAAACCCTTGAGGATAATAAATATATTTGTATACATTTATTTTTTTTTAATTATTTCACATTGCTTAAATATGTATTCCCTTAAACTTTTAAATTAAAATTTATTTTTCCCTAATTATTTCCCCCTAATTTAGATATGCCACCTACAGTTTTGTAGAATTTCCTTTCAGTGCCCACAGGGCAAGTTTTTATGTTCTAAAATTTAAATTTAATTTTCAAAAAAAAAGAATAAAAGCCAATTACGCCAAGCTCTTCAAAGAATTAGACACAAATCTGGGACAACAAAAACTGGGAAAGCTTTGGAAAAGGCAATTCAATTATATAAAGACAAATCTTCTGGGGCACGTTTTGGTAATGTAGCTAAAGTTGTTGTGGTTGTTAGTGATGGAAGGAGTTTAGATGATCCCGTAATTAATTTTTTTTATTTTGTTTAGTTAATGGTTATAGAATTAAAAAAAGAGGGACAATGGTATATATACAATAAGTATTTTTTGGGGAGTGAATGAATGGTTTCCAATAGTCAGGAGGTTTTGGGGGGGGGGGGGGGGGTTTTAAACAAAAATTTAAGTTTTTAGTTTTCTATTTTGTGGATCATTTAAATTGTAAACAGACTCTTCTTTTATGCCAAGGAAGCTATAGCCGAAGTTTATAAATATGTCTGCCTGTCCGTTTTAATTTTTCAGAATTCGAATTGGGATCACAAATTTGAAACTAAAGCTAGTCGAGACTGTTTAAATTTTTCGAGAGTAATCCTGTCCGGATCGGATACCGGACAGCTGGGAAACCCCTGATAGATCCGGAAGAAGGATATTAAAAGTCTGTTTAGGGGTAATTGTTTTTAATCGAAGGCGAGCTTGTAGAGAAGTAACTAAATATTATTTATCTATCAAAAAATTAAAGACAAAATTTTTCAATAAATTTAAAAGGTGCCTACAGCAATAAGACTACGTCAGACTGGTAAAAATGTAAAATTAATTTTAAATTTATTTTTTTTTCTTTTAAAAAGGTGTATTTCTAATTTCTCTGGGTATTGGCACACATGTAAATTTGGCAGAACTTTTACAAATGAGTGGGGACTCTGAAATGGTTTTTGATGAACAAACAGAAAATAAATCTGTTGAAAGAGTTGTTTTTAAAGATTTTTTTAATAAAAATTACATATTTTTTAAATAGTTCACAGATTTATTTAAACGTTTATCTACTGCTGAAGCTTGGTAAATTATTAATATTTTGTGTTTTTATAAATACATACATAATTGTTTTTAAATAAAAAATAAACTTTCTCGTTAGTAAACACGAAGCAAGAGATCAACCTATTTTTTAATTTTTTAGTGAATTTGTACGTGGAGGTAATGGGGCAGATATTCGTTGTGGTTCTTCAGTAATTGAAGTCTTAACAACAACAAAAACAAAATTTAGAGGTCTTTTCTATGTACAAGGTCATTGGTTAGAATCTGAATGTATTGGAATGATTGACGAAAATGAAGGAAATGGAACTGAATTAGGTTGGGGAGGAGGGGAAGGGGGAGGGGAGAGGGAGGGGAGGGGGAGAGGGAAGGAGAGGGAGAGGGTTTTGAAGTTTTTGAAAAATAATATATTTTTCTTTAAAGTTTTACGAATTCCATTGGGGAGATGTGGCTTAGAAAAACAATTTTCTACAAATCCAAAAGGTTATTTCTTTCGTGGTACTGCAATACTTCAATTCCATCCAAACTTTCGAACTGGAACAGACAAAATTTGGAAGGTAAAGGAAGTTTTTAATGTTTTTGTTTTGCCTACTTAAAATACTTTAAAATACAAATATTGGAATAAAAATTAAATTTTGGGTTCTTAGCTATTTCCTAATCGAAGTCCTGTTTTAGAGTGCTGCTCTTAATTAAAGAATTTAGTAAATTATAGAGTAAATCACCAAAAAAAGGCAAACCAAAATTAATTTTATTTTTTTAAACAGATTTTGTGTTTTTATCGGGATCACACTTCCAATGAACCTGGGCGTGGTGAAGACTCAGAAATTGAATGGCAATTAATTAGAGACCACACACAACGTAAAGATCGTCGTCCCACTCAAATGCCCTGCAGTTATCGTTTACTTGCTGCCGAACATATGGAACAAATGTCAAGGCCACCTTGGGGGAATAATGCGGCAACTGGTGCAGCAGAGTGCCTCACTCGAACGATTCCGCTAATTTTGGGACAAAATGTCATTCATAGTTGGGAATGCAATTCTGGTAATTTATAGTGTCACTTTTACAGTTACAGATTTCAATTATAAATACCCAAAACTAGATAACGTGAATTAAGTTGAGTTTTGTAAATTTTGATTGACCAGTTGGCTGGGGAACCTGTTTAAGACGTTATCCAAAATTTAAAATACACCTCATTATAAGCTCCAATTTTTCAGTCCCAAGAGTGTATCTTATAATGAAGTGTTATTACCGTAAACGTACTACTAGAAGCCCCCATGCTCTCTCAGAAGCCTTCTCAAGTAGACCCATTTATTTATCCAGGGCTTCTATCAGAACATTTACGATAGTTTGTAATTTTCTTTTTTTCTGAAAAGATCATTTCGATGTTTACCAATCATTTTTGATCAATTCATGTTTTTTGGAACCTTCAAAGAATAATGAGATATCAACACAAATGCTGATAGACAAAAATGGGTTTAAAAAAATTAAAAGAATTTTCTAAAAAAAATTCCCCTTCCCTTCAAAATAAAGATGTTCAACAGAACCAACATTAATAGAAACCCCTCAATATGTAAATCAATTAAAAGCTTTTGCACGAGGAGTAGCTATAAGAGGTATTGGTAATGAAACAACTTTAAGGTTGCGTTGTAGTCTTAAATTTTGTGATAGATTAATGGGGGAATGTGAAGAAATTTTGGTAAAAAGAAAAAAAAATTTTTTGATAAAATTTTGTAAATTTTATAGCCACCAAAATGTGGAAAAGAGGATTTTGAAATAACAACTACTCAAATAAATAATACAAAAGAAGAAGAAGAAGAAAATAAAAATAATAACGAGAATAATAATACTGTTATTAATAAAAGGAGAAGGAGAAAACAGGTAAAATAAATACTAGGGGTAATAAAATAGAGCCAAGTACGAGTAAAAGCAAATTTCAAAATTCTAAAAAATGGCCCAGGACTCGGAAGCGGAAAAATTATTTCATAATTTCAATAAGTCAAAAAATTCTTTAAAGAAATCATTACTAGATGACCATTTCATAAGGCCAAGAAGCCGGAATTGATCCCATTTAACGCCGCAGACTTAAATTTCTGAAAGTTCCGAAGCCTCAATTGTCGGTCCGCGAATTTCTGGTCCGCAAATCAGATACGCAAAATTCAGGTCCGAAATTAGTGTAAAATTGTTGTTTTTTTAATGGTATTTTATTTTAATTAAATTTTTCTTTAAGTCAGGCTTCCCAGTCTTGATTAGACCGTTAAATGGTGATGGTCCTGCACCTCCTCTAGTTATGTTTACTAGTAAGTTTATTAAAAACCTCTATTTAATAACGAGTTTTTAAAAAAAACATGGTTGGTCTTTGAAGGGGAGGAAGGGGGAGCTACATAAATAAATAACCCCGACAATTTAAAAGTCAAGGGTATAATCCTTAAATAGTGATGATCCCCCGAACCAGTATACTAAAAATGTGGTCTACAAATATTAAAAATGGGTACACCCCGATGTACCGCGAGCCCAATGTACCGCCGAGCTATAACTTTGTCCAAAATTGTCGAATCCGTGGCGCCCTGGTATGGTTCGATTCAGAATGTCGAGACGCATCGAACCATACCAGGGCGCCACGGATTCGATAATTTTGGACAAAGTTATAGCTCGGCGGTACATTGGACTTGCGGTACACTGGCCTGCTCCCATTAAAAATAGTATTAAAAATATTTTTAGAATCATCTTCAAAAAGAAGAAGGCCTACACAAATTGATAAAAGAAATTTTATTGTAAAAGACGAATTAATTAAAAATGAAAAAGAAAAAACTGTAAAAAGCTTCGAAACTACAGTAAAAACAACTTTGTTAGAAAATAAAAAACGAAATAGTATAGAAACAACAATAGAGACAACAACAACAACAACAACAAAACCTTCAATTACTACTAATTCTTTATCAACATCTTTTAATGAATTAATTAAAGATAGGTAGATTTTCAAGTAAAAATGCTTGTTTGTGTTCCTTTTGCTCTACTACTAGGCTGGGAGGAACAATTAAAAAATTTAATATTTTTTTTCTAAGGGAAATTACAGTTAAAAAACATCAAGAAAATAATTTTGCATTAGGTGCTTCCATCCTTTTGGAACTACTAACTCTTTAAGTATATAAAAGACAAGTTTGTGCCCTCATTCTTTTGCATTTTTTCCCAAACTTTTGTGTGGTTGATATGTACATAAGATTCACTTTTAAATGCACATTTTATCTTGAAAACTGACCATTTTGAGAAGGAACATATCCGCGGATATCTGCGAAAAAGGGTCGCGGATATAAACTAATACAGATAAAGCCCAAACTTTTTATTCGGATACGGACATTAAAATTGGAACTAGTTATCATAGCTGTTTGGTTGATGAAAGGGTTCCACCACCGTCCCCGGTAGTGAAAAAAAGCCACCGCGACCGTAAATTTGGAACTCTAGTTGATTTATAAATTCCCTCATCAATAACACTTTTCTCTTTAAATTTCAGCAAATCAAATATCCAAGAATTAACAACAACATTTCCACCACCTCCCCAATTAATAGAAGATTCATTAATTACTAAACAAACAAAAAATGAAAATAAAAAATTTAATTATAAACGGAATGAAATAATATCAACAGAAGAAGTTACTGGAAAAGCAGATCCATTCCAAGAAGAAAATGATATTGTTCAAAATGAGGGAAATTTAATAAAAGAAGTAAAAGAAAAGAGAAAGTAGGAAGGAGGAGGAGAAGGAGAAGGAGAATGGAAGCTTCCTTCGACCCTATCCCCAAAGAAGGGTCGAATCGTTTTTTTCATTATTTTATAAAAAGGGTCACTTTTTCCTTAATAGTTGATGGTTGTTGATGTTTACTGTAAGGAAAAATGGAGAAAAGGAAATAACTTTTTTATTTTTTTCGTTTTATTTCGATGCAAAAATAAACCAAGTAAACCTATGGAAAGCCGGCAAGTCACTTGTGCAAAGGTTTTGCCGGCAAGTCACTTGTGCAAAGGTTTTGCGGCACGCGCCTTGCTGGAGAGTCAAAGGGGGGCTGGGTTCTACCTGAGTAACATAAACCTATTCCTAGTTTAGTAGCAATGGAGATCCTGGTTTCCTCCGCAGTAGCAAAAACCGACAGACCCCATAGGTAAGGAGTTAAGATAGCTCTTTTTGTTTAAAAAAGTTATTTTCTTTTCTCCATTTTTCCTTACGGCAAACATCAACAACCATCAACTATTAAGGAAAAATTGACCCTTTTTATAAAATAATGAAAAAAACGATTCGACCCTTCTTTCGGGATAGGGCCCTTCCTTCCTTCTACTTTTTCTCATCAGGCATAGGGAGGGCGCGCCGAAATTTGCGGATTTTAATTTGCGGACCCGAATTTTGCGGACCCGAACTATGCGGACCCGAATTTTGCGGATCTGAGATTTGCGGACCAAAAATTTGCGGACCGACAATAGAGTCTACTGAACCTCGGAAATTGCAAAAATTTTAGCCTGCGGCGTTAATTAGGATGAATTCAGGCATCATGACCTTATGAAATGACCCTATAAATGATTTCTTCAAGGAATTTTCTCGATTATTTAAATTATGAAATAATTTTAAGATAAAAAATTGATAAAAATTTTGAAAAATCAAGAAAAAATCTTGATCTGATACTGATCATGGCAAACTCTGCCGGGTCATCGAAAAATAAAATTTTTAATTTTTACTTTTTACTCAAGTGTCGGTCCTAAAATATTGGTTCCGCAAAAATCAGGTCCGCAACCTTCGGGTCCGCAACTTTCGTTCCGCAAAGTTCGCGCCACGATAGGGAGTGGGTGTGTTTTCTTGGTTCCCAGAACTTAAAAAATTGTCAAAGTTGGAATCACTGGAACCGGGAAAAGCACTAACGGGGATTTTTGGGCGCTGATGTATATCTGATAATTAATAAAACCATTTTAACATTATGTATTAACCAAATTCTTTATAAATTTGAAAATTTTAACAAAAAACGTTCCAAAAGTTAAAAGATTTTTTGACAATAAAAATTAATATTAATTAAACAAAAAATATTTCTAAGCGCCCAAACACTTCCCTTAAATGGGGTACAGCCCAAAAGAGCCACCGCCATTTTGGGCGTGTCCCTCTTAAATTTTCTTTTAAATTTTTAGGAAATTAATTTGGACCCAGAATTACTAACTGGATTAAATGAAAACGAAATTATTGTAATTTCACAACAAGTAGAAATTAGAGAAACTGAGGAACAAGAAGGAGGAACTAATAATTCTCAATGTAGCAGAAAAAAGAGAACAACAACAACAACAAATATATTAAATGGGGAAGGGAAATTTTATTGAAAAAATAATTTTTAAAACCGGGGAAAATATTTCTTTTAACCTCATCAGTATTGCATGCAAATTTCTGTCCCAAAGGGAGATAACATAAATGAGATCTAATCATCAATTTTTTATTAAAATAGAAAATCTATTAGAGTGATTTTTTGAAGAAATTAAAAAAAGGAGGGGGGACGGACGTTAAATTCTCCACAAAAAATTTGGAATATAGGCAAAAATTATATATTTTTAGAAATTATTTTTTAAGCTTTTCCTTTATAAATTTATTGTATCTATGTATTTTGTCAAAATAATAATTTTTAAAAAATTGGAAATCGAATCAAAAATTAGGACAAATCATTAAAAAGTTGAGAATTTCACCAAAAAAGCTATTTATTTTTAAATGTTTTGTCCAAAAAAATTTTTTTTTAATTTTACAAAAATTATTAAATTAAAGAAAAGTCAATTTAAAAAAAGGCAAATACTTTTTTAATTTTAATTAATTAATTTAACCACATTTACATTTCTTTCTTTGTTGTTGCCTTCCCCCATTTCTGTCAACAGTTATGGCTCCACTACGCGAGTCATTTCCACCCCCAGGATTTTGAGCAATTGAACGCAATTTTGTATCCAAAACTAATTCTGTTATACATTGAAACATCTAAAAAATTATTTAAAAAATAAATTTGGAAAAAATCAAAAGTAAAGGAGAGATGGCTGGTACAAGGAGAGGGGCCGTAACCAGGGGGAATTGTAAGTATGAGTCTGTGATTATTTGAGGATATCAAAAATTTCAACATGATTTAGCTTGACGGAAGCAAGAAAATTTTTTGGTATCCTCAATTAAAAATCTCAAAATCATAGACTATTCATTTCCCCCTCAAAATAAAATATAACAAACCTGTTCAACATTTAAATTCTCTTTGGCTGAAGTCTCAAAATAATTAATCTAAAAATTAAAAATTATCAGAATCTTTAAAAATTAAAAAAACCTTAATAGAATCAGCAAAACGTCTTGCATCCACTTCAGAAACAACTCTCCTTGTCGGTTCGTCCAATTTATTCCCTACTATAAATAAAATTAAAAAAATTTATTTTTATAAAAAAGTACCAAGAATTCTTTGAACATTTTCACAATTTGTTTCAATTTCGTGA
Source organism: Meloidogyne arenaria (assembly GCA_036172955.1). NCBI lineage: Eukaryota > Metazoa > Nematoda > Chromadorea > Rhabditida > Meloidogynidae > Meloidogyne > Meloidogyne arenaria. The sequence continues at coordinate 5,218,368 of JARQAB010000012.1, read as the reverse complement.
AGCCAACGTTTTACATTAGCAAAAGAGTCTTGTGTAGTTACATCATAAACAACAACAACTCCATGAGTCCCTTCAAAATAAAAATTAAAAAATTTTTTTCCGAATAAAAAACCTCTGTAATAAGTTGAAGTAATTGTTCTAAATCTTTCTTGTCCAGCTGTGTCCCAAATTTGTAATTTTACTTTATAACCTTTTACAGTAATTGTCCGGATTTTAAAGTCAACTCCGATTGTGGTAATATAATTTGCTAAAGAAAATTAATTTTAGGAAGATTAAATAAAAATAATAAAAAATCCTAAGTAGGCTGGTCAACCAAAATAAAAAATCTTTACTGAGAAATAAGAAAATGAGAATGTCCGCAAAAGTTGTCCGCAAATTATAAAAATTTTTAAAATTAAATTATTAAAATTCACACAAAGTCTCAAAAGAAAATTTTAAAATTTTTATAAAAGATAAAAAGAAATTACCGGAAAATGTATTGTCAGAGAAACGCAATAATAAACTACTTTTGCCAACACCGCTGTCACCAATTATAAGTAACTTAATTTTTAAAAATTATTATAATTTAAATTTAAAAAAACCTTGAATAAAAAGTCATAATCTCTCGATGGGGTTGTAGCCTGAGAATTTCTCATATAAATTAGTCTAGAAAAATACCCCTTAAAATTTTTAAGAAATGAGGAAATATAAGGAAAAATGACTCTGTTGCTCTGATTAATAAAATAAAACAGAACGCCAAAATTAATTAAAATCTAAAAAAATTTGAAAAGGAATTTTGAGTCTTTGGTAAATTTTGGAATGGTCTTAAAAGTTTTGCTGAATGATTTTAGAAGAATTCTTTTTAATTTTTTCTTGATTAATTGATTTTATTTTCATTTTTTTAAAATTTTTTTTCAGATCTTTCATAATTCTTTTAATATAATGGCGGCCTATAATAGTTTTGTAAGAGTTCAAAAAGAATTTAAAGAAATTATTCTATGTAAAGAGGTTTATTTAATTAATTCTATTTTTAATTATACTTTCTCATATTTTAGCTTCAAGATATGGGAATTACTGTCGAGCCTGTTAATGAAAATATGAGTGAAATTATTGGAAGGATTAGAGGACCACCAGGTTATTTTATCATCTTTTTTCCATAACGTTGAACGTTATAGTTTACCAATTTTCAACATCATAATTCTTTTTTTTATTTTACTGGCCATAGGAAAAAAGGGAAAATGAATAAGCGGAACCATTAAGTTAAAAATTTCGTTTTTTTGTTCATTTATATGAATCTCTTTTTTTATAAATATGAATCAATCTTTCCTTTATTTTTTTTCAAAACTTGACACATTTTTGGAACTATTTTAAACTAAATTTACTTCTCTTTTCTTAGACAGTCCTTACTCTGATGGGACATTTGTTTTGGTATTTTTTGTGTTTTAATACAAATAAATTTATTTTTAAAGGACATTCGGCTACCTAATGATTATCCATTTCAACCACCAAAAGTACATCTTCTTTGTTTATTTTCATTCTCTTTTATTTTTAGGTTAAATTTATTACAAGAATATGGCATCCAAATATTAGTTCTCAAACTGGCGCTATTTGTTTAGACATTCTTAAAGACCAATGGTAAATTTATTTTTTTTAAATATTTTTCTGTTTTTTGGGAGAATTTTTTGGTTCATATTTGTTTATTTTTAAGGTTTGCATTGTTATTTTTAAGTCTTTTCTTAAAAAACTTTCGAGAATTATTTTAATTTTAAGGGCGGCTTCATTAACACTTCGAACAGGTTTTTTTGTTTTTATATGTATTAGGGTCGAAGTTCGAGTCGGGCCGAAGTTCGAGTCATTTTTTTTGGCCTCATTTTTATCGGACCGGCCCGATCGAGTCTTTTTTAAGCCAAAATTTGATGTCAGACTCGATCTTTCAGACCTGACCGGCCCCACAACCCTGGTATTTATTAAATGATTGTTTTTATTTTTAAAGTTTTGCTGAGTGTTCAAAATTTGTTGGCATCTCCTGAACCTAAAGACCCGCAAGATGCTATTGTGGCTAAGCAATATATGGCCAATATTGAACTTTACAATGTATTTAATTATTTTTTAACAAATACAAAACGTTAATTGAAGGGTTAGTCCTCAGACATGAAATTTTATTACATGTTACGTATTAACGGTCAAAATTTGTTCGACTGAACTTTTATTTTTTAAAACGTCAAAAGCTTACAATTTACTTTTTATTTTCGAATTTTTTTCTGTTTTTAATTCCAAAAATTAATTATAAATTTTAAAAATAATTCTTTTTTTCCCAAAATCATTTTTTAAGAAAACTGCAAGATATTGGACACAACATTATGCTAATGCACCTGGGGAAAAAGACAAGGAAATGGTTAATTTAGTAAATAAATTGCAAGAAATGGGTGTAGCACAGGTTTTTTTTAATTAAAAAAATTTTAAAAATTCAAAAAAAAAGGATTTTTCAATTTCTTCGTTGAGCGGTCATGAATGGAATCTTTCAAAGGCAACAGAGTCGATTTTTGATTAAATGGGGATGTTCTAAATATATAAATTAATTTACATGTGAAATTTAATTCCTGTAACAATTATAAACGTTTATTTAAAAAACTTCTTTTTTTAAATGGTTTTTTGTACATTCTATAATATCTTTTTAATTTTACATTTATCTGAGAGGGAAGGGTTCTCCCGAAGATTTTTTGAAATGAAATTCTCTCAAAAGCTTTCCATTTCCGATTTATGTAAGCAAACAGAGAATTTCCAATCCCCAAAATTGTAGGGAATTCTCTGTTTTTGGGGATTTCTTTGGCAGAATCATTAAATAAAGATTGGAATTTTAATTATTTTATTATTTCTTAGATTTAAGACAGTTTATTTAGATATAATAAGTTAATTTTTGGTTAAAAAAGCTAGGTTAAATCTTTGATGGTTTTGTAAAACAATTCGTAAAAAGCTGACATGAATAGAAAATGTCACAAATATTTGTATGTCAGTTATTTGTTGGGGTTTTATGAGTAAAAATAGGATATTTGTTCCTATTAATTAAAAAATAAATTTTTAAATTTTATTTTTTTAGAGAAAAAGAAATTATAATTTAAATTAAAAAAATATAAATAAATAAAATTTTAATTAATTAAAAAATGTCTTCTTCTAATCAAAATACAATACAAACAACAACAAAAGAAAACGGTAAAGAAGAAAATACCAAGAAAGTATTTCGACCTTGTTGTGTTTGTAAAGAAACGAGAATGGTTATAATTTTAAATAATTGGAAAAATTGAAAAAAAGAATTTTTAAAGGTACGTGATGAATGTATAATATTAAATGGAGAAGAAAGTTGTGGGGCATTAATTGAGGCACATAAAAAATGTTTAAAAGAATATGGATTCGAAATGTGAAAATTTTAATTTGAAAGTTTGTTTAGAAAAATGAAAATTTAGAGGAGCCAGAACTTTGTTATTTTTTGTTTAATAAAAAACAAAAATTTAACTTTGGAATAATATTTTTTATGTTTGGATGCTTAAAAACAATTTTTTACAAAAAAATCTTAATTCTGAATATTTTTTAAGAATTCTGTTTTTGTCGTTCCGTGTTTTATCTGATCTGTGCTTGGAACTCCTCATTTTTCCCCTCACCCAAAAAGTTTAATTTTTTGAAACAAAACAACTCCAAAACGAAGTTTTTCTACACTATACTATTGGAGTTTTGATACACAATTTAATTAGAAATTAACAAGAATACACACATGTATATCTATATACAAACAAAAGAATCTTTGTACATCTTTTAATTATCCCTCTTTTCATTTCTTTATTCACCACTTTTTACTTCCTTGAGGTAAACACACTTTTACTAGCTGTAGGTGCTGCACTAGGATAGGAAACTTTCGATTGTGATTCACTGCTACTATCTTCATCATCACTATCGTCATCTTTCGTTGTCCCTCGGGTGGATGTTGCACTAGATGATCCTTCTTTGCTGCTGCTAGCACCGGTTAGGAACTCGAACTTTGGCAAAGCTGGCATATTTCCCAATCGAACCTAAAAAATTTTAACGATTAGGTAGTGTGATAAGTTTTAGAGGTAAAATATTCAGATTCAAGTTTTTAGGCTATGTGTGCTTCCAAGGCTAACTCAGTCCCAGCACACCGGACTCGACTAATTATTCTGCCTTTAATGTATAATATAACTTGCCTGATAGATCGTATCACCCTTTCCGTCCTTCGATTCCACAGTAGAGCCGCTTCTCTCACTTCCTGTTGAGGCAGTCGCGTCTTTTTCCCTGTAAATAATTTTTTCACAAAAATTTTACCTAAAAAAATTAAAAACTCACTTTTTGGAAGACTTCTTCCCACTTCTTTTCTTCTTCCTCTTCGATTTTTTCTCACTCTTCTTATCCTCCTTTTCGCTTTTGTCTCCAACCATCATTACTGGCAAAATTTGAATATGTGGCGAATTACTGAAATTTTAAAAGAATTATTTTTTGAAATCAAATTAAGATTTTGAAAACTTACGGTTTTGAATCAGTCTCCGCCGACACTGGCGTTGGAGGTGGCGGTGGAGGAGGTTCCGGAGATGTTGGTGGAGGAGGCGGCGGTGTTGTCTCTTGAGGAGGTGGAAGCGTCGGCTGTGGCATTGTCATCGGAGGAGGTGGCGGCTCAGGAAGAAGCTGTGGTGGAAGCGGATCAGACGGCTGTTGAACAGGATATGGCGGCGTTTGAGGAAGAACAGGATAAGGCGTCGGCTGAACAGGATACGGTGGTTGAGGCGCTGGTGGCGGCTCCTTCTGTTTTTCCATCTCTTCCTTTTTACGACGAGTTGACTTCAGCTCCTTCAGCAACATAAGTGACAGCATTTTGTCAACTTTATCTCTGAAAAATGGAATATTTTTAAGAATAGTTTAGAGAAACAAACTTTTTCTCAGGAGCTGATGGAGGCGGAGGAGGAGGTGGTGGCGGAGGAGGAGGAGGTGGTGGCGGTGGCGGAGAAGGTTTTCGAAAACTCCTCCTTAGTGAAGATGAAGTCCTTGATAACGGAGATGCTGGTTTTGGAACATATACAATTTTTGTAATTGTCCTCGGGCTCTCCACCGTTACTTCAGGCTTCTTTTCCTCTCTTTTCTTCATGCAGCAACAAGCAATGCAACAATTGAAGAGAAAAATGAAAAAGAAAAGCGCAAGCACACCAATCCCTGCTAGCAAAGCCCAAACTGGCCAAAAGAAGCATTTGTTGTTGACAAATTCGTCGTAATGATCCATAAAAGTTTCACATTTTTCCTGTAGTCCTGAATTGAAAAATGGACGTAAAAAACGCTTAATGATAAAAAAAAGACGATTAAAAAGTAGGTAAAATAACTAACCATTCATTTTTGATTTAGAAGAAGTGTGTAAAACAATGATGATTTAACGAAGGATAAAGTTAGAGTTTTTGATATAAATTAAGTACTTTTATAGTAGAGTACTTGGTAATTCCAAGGTTTGTCCCCCCTACTTTTTTTATTTTTTTTTCCTTCCTTAAGAAAGAAATAATGGTCAATTTTCTTCCTTCCTCAATTTCACTCTAGTTCCCTGTGGCAAATTCAAATCAGACATTCCTCTCAAAATAAGAGGCATTAACAAAGAAAGGATTAATTTATGAATCGATTAACATTGGTATATAAAATTAGAATATTATGAAAACATCACATTCTTATTTAAATTTAAAAATATGGAACAACTGAAAAATTTTAAATCTTCACATCTTCATGAAAAACTACGATTAAGCGACAACGATTTCGATGCATGGCTTGAAGAACTTGGACTTCTTCATGGGAAATGGACCTGTGGTAAATGTGGAGGTCGAACAACTATTAAGGTAAAAAAAGACCGCCGATACGGATGTTGGCGCTGTACTACTATGAATTGTCTTTGTTAATGCCTCTTATTTTGAGAGGAATGTCTGATTTGAATTTGCCACAGGGAACTAGAGTGAAATTGAGGAAGGAAGAAAATTGACCATTATTTCATTCTTAAGGAAGGAAAAAAAATAAAAAAATAGGGGGGACAAACCTTGGAATTACCGAGTACTTTTAGTATGAATTCTAAACTGGTAAGTATAATTCGAGTTAGTCATAGGTCTCGTAACCTTTAGATAACTGCCTCTTACCTCCCATCGTCATTAAACAGAAATTTTTCCATTTACTGTATCTCAAATTTCGCGTAAAAATTCGTGCCAAAGTGTCCTTTTTGTTATTTCGCAATGAAACCACCTAGTGACAGTATACCCTGCAGAAAAATTTCCAACGGTTTTTTATTTTTTCAGTTTTTCAGCTCCAGTTTTTCAGGAAATGGCTAATACTAATAATATAATTGAATCAAATCGTCGAAGAGAAAAGTTAAAAAACGATGGATTTCTTTATGTTTTTGACAGAGTAAATGCAACAAAAACAATTAAATTTTGGAGATGTGAATTAAAAGATGAATGTAGAGGGAGAATTCATACAGATATGGAAAATAATTTTCTTAAAATAATTACTGAACATACACACGAAGCTAATATTTCAAAGGTTGAAGCATTAAAAATTGTTACTGCAGTAAGAAGACGTGCTATTGGTTATCAAGAACCTCCTGCACAAATTCGTGCTAATGTTATTACAAATTCTTGTATATCTTCGCCGGTTCTTGCACAATTGCCGAGTGCGAATAGTATCAAAAAGGTTTTCTTATTTTAATTAAAATATTTTATTGTTAACGACCACAAATAACTAATAGATATGTCAACGATCGAATAAATCCTAACAAGCCTTGATCTTAAATATAACCTTATTTAAGTTCTAGCCTTGTTTGGATCTATTAATTTTTTTTATTTCCTGTTTAGAATAAATATATCTACTTCAAAAACATCTCCAAAACCTCCAGAGGAGCTGTTCCTGGTATTTTGGTCTGACGAAGATTTTTTACTGTCTTATTGTCAATCCTAAAATACCGGGAATGGCGGAACCCAAGTCTCCATGAAATTAATAAAGGTGGGGTCCGAACTGTGATTTTACCAACCGAAAATTTATTTCTTCAATTTTCTATGTTTTTAACCAATATAAATTATCTCATACTTTTTTCAGATAATCAAACGCGCACGTAAAGAAAAAACTGAAATTACTTCTAAACCAGTAATTAAACAATCTATGAGTGAAATGATAATTGATGCTGAATATCAAGCATATCAGCAATTAGGTGCTTCTGAAGGAGATAATTTTCTTGGTGATGCTAATTTTCATCATAATGCTCAACCACAAGAATTGTTTGTTTTTAATTTAAATTTATTTTTAAAATAAATTTTTTTAAAGAGATCATTCATATCCAGCTACGTCAACTTCAAAAGCAACTCCAAAACGTCTAAAGAAGGAAAAACTTTCGATGAAATTTTCTATGAGTCATTGTTTCGAGGATGGTATGGCTTTTATTTAAATTGGGATTTTCCAGGGAATTTTAACTTTAAAGACCCCTTTCACTTTTTCACTATTACCCGTTTCTCTGACAACCAAAAATGGGGACTTAAAATTCAAATTTCACCTTGCCCCTTTCCACACATTAAAATATATATTGGGACGAAAATTTCAAATACTTAAAATTTTTGAATCCGAAGAAATTTCTTGTTTAATTTGTAAGCCTTTGATCTTCCGATTTTTCCCCTTGAATGGCGAGGGAATCGCAAGTTTTTTTTCAATAGTTGTTAAAAATTTATTTCATAAAAAATTATTCAAAAAATCTGCCCACTTCCCTCATTCCACTTATATTAACTAAATATATCTATATTTTTTCAGAACCGGATTCTAAACTTTTATCGAAACGTAAAAAAGAAAAATTAGAAATTAATGGATTTATTTACATCTTCGAAAAAAACAATGCAATCGACACAATTAAATTTTGGAGATGTGAAAGGAAAAATGAATGTCGTGGAAGAATTCATACTGATCCAGACAATAATTTTATAAAAACGGTTACAGAACATACACATGAGGCTATTTCTATGGTTGAAGCTAAAAGAAATAAACAGATAAAAAATGATTCTGACGATCAGGTTGGGGATTTGGCTGATAATTCAGAAGAGAAGAAGGTAAAAAATGTAAAATAAAATTGCTAGCTGAAAATAGTTAAATGTTTTGTTTAAATGTTTATTAGAAATGTGAAAAAAATATTCCTCCCAGTCCGGGAATCGAACCCGGGTCTCGCACGTGACAGGCGCGGATACTAACCACTATACTAACTGGGAACTGGAAGAGAATGAGAAAGAAACCTTTATGTAGTTAATATTTTGTTTTTAATTTTAGCGAGACTGATTTTTTCTCATTTTCTATATTTTATTATTATTTTGTTTTGGTTTTATAAATTATTTATTTTTAGTCAATTAGAAGAGTTCGTAAACGAACAAAACCGCTCCCACCTGTTCCAAATGCTGTTGAAGAGCTTGAAATTCCAAAAGAATTTCAATTTTATATTCGAGGTGAAGGATGTGAATTTGAAAAATTTCTTCTTGCTGATTCTGGAATGTTTAAATTAGAAAATGATCAAACAAAAGAACACAGGTTTTTTTTAAGAAATTATTTTTTTTAACAACTTCTTTAGAATTTTAATATTTTCAAAAGCTTCTAATGTAACTCGGGCTAATTCAATGTATGAAGTATTTGCTGATGGTTCTTTTGCTGTTGCTGTAGTTCCTCCACCTTTTGTTCAAGTTTATGCTTTACTTACAAGGTTATTTAATAAACTTATATCCTAAGGTTTTTGACAGGTTGACATTAATATTTTATATTGTGGTTTAAATATTACGGTAAAGCTGTTTGAGATATATTAATTATGAATATTAAATTTTTGGGTCGGGATCCCGATTTCCCGAAATCGGGAATTTTGTTTTTTTTTGTCAGCAGGATCCCTGATCTGTGGGTATCGATTGGGCTTCCCATATATTTATTTTTCAATCTAAAAATTAGTCCAAATTAAAGATTATATCTAATACTATTGAGATGGCTAACATAAGCGGGGTCCGACAGTATTTGTTGTGAATAGGTATTAGATCGTTTTTAAATAATTTTATTGACACAAACAAGCAAAAACTTTTTTCTAAAATAAGTTTTGTTTTCTTTCAGTTTCCATTTTTTTGCTTTAACATACATAATTTTACAAAATCCTTTTAAATATTAATAAAAAATTATTTTAAAGGAGAGGTAAATGGATATTTCCTATTGCCTATTGTCTTTTGACGGGCAAAACTCGTGGTATTTATGAGAAAATGTTTCAAATGATTATAACTGAATGGCCTGATTTTAATCCAACATTAATGTCATTAGATTTTGATCAACCAATTATTGATGCTGTTAAAACAATTTTCCCAAATATTCGACTTAATGGTTGTCTTTTCCATCTTTTTCGTAATATTCGAAAACGTCTTGCAGAGGAAGATTTAATTCAGGTTTTTTTTTTAAATTTGTTTTTGAAATTATTGTTTTTTAAAGAAATATCGAAGTGATCCTGTTTTTGCTGAATGTGTAAGAATGTTTACTGGACTTGCTTTTGTTCCTGTCCCACATTTAACTAACGCAATTCAACATTTGAATGCTGCTATATTGCCTGAACTAGATCAATTTATTGGATGGTATATTTTAATATTTTTTGAATAAAAAGTATTATGAATTTGTGTCTCTCTTTGAGTTTTCTTACATTAGAATAGTTCCTTTTAAAAATTTTTCAAGCTATTTACGCTTTATTTTTAACTCGAATAATCGTTTTAAACCTGATTATTATTAAATTTTAAGGTTTTTGCTCAATTATACTGGTGTACCACTTCCTGATGGAACTTTGACTCGTGCAAAATTTCCAATAGAATTTTGGAATGTTTATGATAGACTTATTTATGATGTTGAATATATAAATGTTGAATCAGCATATCGCCGTTTACATACAATATTTAGTTGTGCAAATCCAAATATTTGGCGATTTATTGAAGTACTTCGAACTGAGCAGCGTGGAAGAGACGCTGATTTTGAACGTTTTTTAATGGGAGAAGACCCTCCACCAAGAAAGAAAAGATATATTATTACGGAAAGACGAATAATGAATTTAATTGAAAGGTTTGATCCAAGAAATATTACTGAATTTTTGAGAGGTATTGCTCAAAGTACAGTGGATCAATAAGGACACAAATTGAAATATTTTTTAAATAAAATTCTAAATAATCTTTTAACTGACAGTTAACTGTGTGAACCCGTGGGATAAAATGTCTTCATTTAAATATTTTCATTTTGACTTAAAGTTCATTTTTTAATTTTTACTTAATGCTAAATGAATATTCTTTTTTTTTTAATAAATTAAGTTTTTCCTATTAAACTAATAAATATTTCTGAAAGGATTAGAACAATTAGTGGTTTCCTAAACTTTATTTAGCTTTGGATTTTTTCTACTACTCTTTAAACTTTTAAAAATATTTTATTGTACATTTACTACATCCAAACTTTAGTATATTTTGCTTTTTAATATAAATTTATTTTTTTAATTTGTTTTGATTAGACTTATTTACTTTTATTTTTAATATATACACAACTTTTTTTTAAATATTTGTTAGTTTTTAAGATGAATTCAGAAAATGAAGAAGATTTAACCCTTTCTCCCGAGACATGTGCAATCCTTAATGAATTTATTGCAAAGAAAAGGATGGAAGATGTGGATGTAAATATCAGCGAAGATTGGCAGGTTTATTAAGTTTTTTAACTAAAAGATTTATGTTTTTCAAAAACCTGAAGAGCTATTGGGTAACTAAATGTTTTCAGTTTATATTTTTGGTTCTGGACAGGGGGGGGCATATTGTCCATTTTTTAAAGTTAATTTTTATCTAGCTAAGTCAATTCTGGTATACAAATGAAACATCCATTAATATTGTCAGTGAATGCCTTGGTTCGCTAGAATTTGAAATTAAGAAAAGAATTGCTTGTATTTCATGCCCTTCGTTGATTGCACCTTTTATGGAGGCCGAGGTAATGTTTACGTTGGATATAATGAGAGCTTAACTTACCTCAATCGCGAAGGATTAATTACTAAAAAATTTTTTTAATTTTACAGCAATTTAAACAAGATCAGATTGAAGTTAAATTATTTGAATACGATAATCGTTTCCAAAGAAGATATCCAACTTCATTTATCCACTATGATTACAGAAACCCTTTAACTATTGACAATCAATTTAATGAATATTTTGATTTTATTATTGCCGATCCTCCATTCCTCTCAGATGAATGTTTTATTAAAGTTGCTCAAACAATTAGAAAATTGGCAAAACCAAATTTTAAATTAATTTTTTGTACGGGAACAATTATGGAAGATTTATTAAAAAGACTTTTTAATTTGAAAAAAGCAAGTAATTTTAAACCTGAACATAAAAATAATTTAGCTAATGATTTTTCAATTTTTTTAAATTATGAATCGAAAAATATTTTTTAATGAATAAATAATTTATTAATTTCAAAAAAAAATTTTGTAATTGTTTTTAATTCATTTTTTTTATATTTTCTTTGATTTTAATTTCGATTTTATTTTAATGTCTTTAGTTTTGCAAAAATGTATCCTGCATGTGGTCAACCTCAGTGGTCTGAATTGCTATGTTGTTTAAAATGTAAAACTGTAAGTTAGAAAATTTTTTTGTTCTATGGCGTTAGTCTTAACTTATATTTACTAATGATTAGAATGTTTGATTTATGCAAGTTTCGATTCTAAATTTACAGATTTTCTCTAATGATGCTCTTCCAGTCAATCTAGGATGTGGCCATCTAATGTGTTTGAGATGCACTAAAACAAAAAATATTGTCTGCCCTCTAGATAAGGTTTAACTTTTTATTTTTTAGATTTGTGTATTTTACAAATCAAGTTTTTGTTTTATTTAAAACGTTTTAATTTTCTTTAAAATTTAGAGTTTGGTAGCCTCTTCTGTAAAATTCCATTACATAAATGGACCAATACTTTCTATCATCTCCGGTCTAAAAAGAAATGATTTTGACTGGCTAAATGACACATTAAAATCATTTAATGGCAAAAAAGGATTAACAAATTTAAATGAAATTGAAATAATATGTTACTCGTTGGCTGAATATTTGTATAAAGTCAATTCAGAGAAAGGTGCAACAGTTTCATCCAATCGAATATCACGAACTATTCAAAGAAAATTACTTTCACTTCTCTGTGCAAATTTGTTGAAAGAAGAAGGAAGAGAACAAACAATCCAAACAATTCGCTCTATGAGCGAAAGAATTATTTCTGAATTAGTTTTGCATATTCAAAATAATTCAAATTTGTCTTCAAGTTTGTGGAGTGCTGTTAGATCTAGAGGTTGTCAATTTCTTGGGCCAGGTTTTTTTTATCTTGTTTTCTAAATATTTTTATTTTAGGATTGCAGGAAGATGTTTTGAAGTTGGTACGTCATGCATTGCTGAATGGGGAGAAAATTGCAAGAAAAACGTAAAATTTTTATGACTAATAAAAATGATTAGAGTAATGGTTATCAACTAAGTGATTTGATGTCTGTCACTCTTTCAAATTTTTGGTTTTTACGTGTTGATTTATTCTATAACGAACATTTATTTTTAATGATGGGTTGTTTTATTAAACTTTTAAGACTAGATTCACTTCATTATTATATTTCTCTCTCTCTCCGGACTTTCTGAACAATTTTCCCCCTTTGGCATTTGAATTGTTGGGAAATATATTTGAAGAATTAATGTTTAAAATCTTTCAGACTTGTTCTCTTTGTTGTTGATACATTACTACATGAATATCCAACAATTTCCAAAACCTGTGTTGGACATGGTGAGCAGGAAAATTTCTTTTACCTTTATAAAATTTAATAAACAAAACATTCTTTTTTTCAAATTAACAAAAAAATTTTTTATTAAAGTTGTTCAACTTCTTTATCGGGCTAGTTGTTTCAATGTAATTAAAAGAGATGGTCAATCCTCTTTGATGAATCTTAAAGATCAATTTCGTGATTATGATGCATTACGTGCTGAACATGATGCTCAAATTGTTCAAATTGCAATGGAGGCAGGTTTGAGGATTTCTCCAGATCAATGGTCTTCTTTACTTTATGGTTATATTTTAATTAAATTATTTTTCTTTAAAATATTTTTTTACTTAGGTGATTCTCGACATCGAGCCCATATGCGTATGTTTTTAAAATTATTTTTTGTCTCAAAATAAATTTTTTAGAATCAATTTGTGATCGTTTAAGTCAAAATTCTTTGACTCATGCAGTTGAAGAATTGCGAAAATTGGTCAGTCAACAGCCGAAAGAAAAAGATTTGTTTGATATTATAAATATTTTTGGACATTTTGATGAGTTATCTGCGTTGTTAGATATTAAAAGTTTATTTATATTTACAAATTATTTTTTCATTGAAATCTTAACAGGTCCAGATTTTGGCAATATGGAAAGGTCACTAGGACATTTAAATTCTATTCTATTGATTTATTCGAAATTTGTTCAGAGGTTTGAATTATCATTTAGATTTGCGTTCTTAAGTTTTTCCACCCTTTTTTATTTGCTTTGAAAGTTTTCTTTGAGTGTTAGAAAATTTCAGTATTTTTAGATTTTTGAGCTTAAGTTTCGGTTCATTTTCTGAGTGAGTTTCTTTTCAAAAATCTTTTTAAAATATTATTTTAGTCGAAATTTGGGACGGGAACGACGACTTGAATTGGTCAGCAATGAAAATCGGCAATATAATGGTTATAATACCGATCGTCCATTGCAACCTTATTTGAATTTTCGTCCTCCACGACTTTGGAGCCCAGCTGCATCAATTGAAGTTGATTGTCGTCCACAACCTCCACCTATGCCTATTATGTCACAACCACCCAGTTTGGCTAATTATTTGGTTGAATCAGCTTTTGCAATGCCAATGGGATCACCTCCAAATTTTATTTCTCCTCCGTTGGCACCTCCACTTAATTTATCTCCAAATGGTTTATTTCCGATTGGGACAATGAGATGTGGAGAAGGGAATTGTTTGGTTGGTTCTCCACAACGGGATTCTATTGGTAATATTCTATTTTTTTGTAATTTTTTTTCTATTTTTTCAAGAAAATTTACCAGCAACATTTCTTCCCGTATTGCCTGTTCCTCAAAGAGTATTTTTCCTTTTTTAAGCAATTTTAATTTATTTTTTAAAATTAGATTGATTCATCCGAGCCTTTACCAGTTTCGAATACACCATTCATTTTAAATCAATCAAGCAGTCCAACATTGTACAATGGGAGTGGACCGTCAATTATCGTCTTTAACGGAAATTCAAATCCAGAATACACGGTTTGAAATTTTTTTAAAAAGGGCCCTTTAACCTTTAAAAGTTAATCCAACATTCACAAATTATATTAAAAAATTTTTGACTATTTATTGTTAGCTTGATAACAATCCTTCAACACAAACATTTAACAATCAAACAGTAAACAACAATGGAACTAATGGAGGAGGAGTATTATTGTCTTCATCTCCACCAACATATCATTTGGGTTCAAATAATCTTGTTCAAGTTCCTCCTCCATCACAATTTTCTATTCCAATTCAACAACCACAATCGCTCATTCTTTACGGGTCAACTCCACCTAATCCTTCTGCTTTTGGTTCACCACCACTTTTATTTCCACATTGGTTTTTTTGTTTAAATATTTGAAAAAAAATCTTTTAAGGGTTATGCAAATGGGGACAACAATGCAAATGGGAACAACAACAAATGGAAATATTACTGGATTATTTAGTTTTAATAATAATTCTACAAATACTGCTGGAATTACTTCTGCACATTGTCAACAATTGGATGAACCTTTTGAGCTAGAAGAGGGAGGAAGCCGTAAAAGCTCTGATGAAAAATTGTAAATTTTTTTCGTTTATTTGAAAGGGAAAAATAATTGTAGGGAGTTATGAATTAATTTAAAATTAGGTTTTTGACAATAACCATTTTTAATTTATTAGACTTCTCTCAAAATTTGCTAGAAATTATTTAACCTAAAATAGATTACCGTATTTTTTAAAATAGAGCCACATGCTGGATTAGAGCCCCACTTCAGAAGTACTTGAAAAATAGTCCTTTCCTGAAGAATAAAAATTATTTTTTTGTAGAAGACGTCGCTATCCATCTCGCTCAATTTCTAATACATTGGACGATGATGACAACAACGCGGAATGGTAATTTTATTTTTTAAAGAAACTTACAAAATTCGTTTTCAGACTCAACAAAATGTCTCCAATGGAAGACAAATAATCTTCAATTTCTTTTTTTCCTTTTTTTAAATAAAATATATATTCACTAGAGTTCGGCACGGGACGGGACCCCGCACGGGATTTTACGGGATCCCGTCCCGGAATCCCGGGTTTTTTTGCGGAAAACGGGATTTACGGGATTAATCCCTCGGGATCCCGTCCCGATTGAACTTTTGAAACGTAATCCCGTCCCGGGATCCCGGGAATTTTTTTCAAATTTACGGGATTTTTAATTATTTAATAAATTGCCATCGGCACTGAGAATGGAAGAAATCTGGCTTCTTGGCCGTTCAAAATTCTCAAAATTTTCGCCTGCGGCGCTAAAAAAGGAAAAAAGCTGGCTTTTTAGCCTTTCAGAAAAAGAAAAATTCGAAAAGTTTTGCCTGTGGTGAATGAATTACGAGTAAAAAGAATCGATCTTTGGGATTAACAGAAATATAGAGGGATTGTGAGGTGTACGTTGGTTTGTGAGGTTTAAATCGTTTTAAGTTCAATTCCTGAGGATTAAGAGATATATGTTGGGGTATTGGAAAAGGATATCATTAATTTGGGATTAACACCAGATTAAGAGGGATTTGGAGGATAATAGGTGGTATCAGGGGTTTATGGATTAAGAGCTATATCGAGGATCTGAGGATTAAGAATATATTGAGGGATTAGAGGAATAATCCCCACATATCCATTCAAATCCAGTTGAGCCTCTAAATCCGCTATATTCGACCTAATCCACCGTTCTTCAAATCACCCTTTATCACTCCAAATATTTACCGATATCCCCCTAAATCCACCTATAAGCATTAAAATGCTCTTAATCTCTCTTAATCCACTGATATCCCTCTTAATCCTTATCTATTCATTCCTCCCTTAATCCATTAAAATCCACCGATATTGTCTACAAATCCGCCAATATTCAACATATTTATTATTTAAAAATTTTTTTTAAAAATCCCGGAATCCCGGCGGGATCCCGGTAAATTTGAAAACGGGATTCGGAATTAATCCCGCGGGATCCTGTCCCGTACAAAATTTTGAAAAAAATCCCGTTCCGGGATCCCGGGAATGCGATTTTGCCGGACTCTAATATTCACCTTCACCTACATATATTCCTCTTCTTTATTTACCTTTTTCTCTTATAGCTCTATACTTATTTATATTAGTCACACATCTTTATTACCTTTTTTTAAAAAATAATATTATTTTTATTAATTTTTTAATATTCGTATCGAATATTACAATTAAATATTTTATTCGTATCGAATAAAAACATCAAAGATAGATAAATATTTTTTCGCTAATACATATTCCTTTTAATATGAAAATTATTTAAAATTATTTTTGAAAAACTACTATTTAACTAAAAATTTTCTTTTTTCCAGCCATGTTGCCTTTACTGTGGCCACAAGTGTGTTAAGTCTTTCCTATCCTTCTTCAACAACATTTTCTCCTTCAAATTCTCAATTAAATTCTTCACAACAACAAAAACTACAAACACAACAACAACCAAAACTTTCCAACTTTTTTCAAAAAATTCCAACCACTAAATTGACGGAAAATGGAAGAGGAGGAGAGAAAGGAAATTTAGAAGAACCATTTTCTTCTGATGAATTGTAAAAAAATTAATTACAATTATATATATATTAACTGTTATTTTTTTAATATATACTTGAGGGAATATAGAGGAATATAGTTGTGTATATAGTCAAATCTCATCAAATCTCACTATAAGGCACACCACTAAAATTAGATAATCTCAGTTTAAAATAAGTTTTTTAATTTCACGAGGTAGGGTGAGGACTTTTTTTGCGATACCGATTATTTGCCTATAAGATATTCAATGAGTCAATAAGATATTGATGTTGAAATTTGAAACTTCTGCTCAAAATCTTTTGTCCATATACATACTATATTCCCTTGTTATTCTAATCATATCAAAAAAATATGTTAAAGTAAATGTCCAGCTCGAGGGACACATGTCCGCAAAAGCTTCTACATTCAACATCTTCCTCTCTCCTTTAATTTTCCTCAGGTAATCAAATGATACGTTGACAGTTTTGCGCAAATAATAAAGGAAGTAAAAGTTATTATGGAATTTTCATTAATATTCAAGCTTTATTACTGTTTTAAAATTTAAATTTGGACATTTTCACGATCATCTGGCGATTTATTTAACTGTTAATCAGCTTATTTATTATCAAAATGGTCAACCTACCATTAGATTACCTAAGGCAAATTAAAGGAGAGTGGAAAAGATGTTGAATGCTGAAATTTTTGCAGAATGGCTTTTGCGGACATGTGTTCCTAGAACTGGACATTTACCATTAATTATATTCTAATAATTGTTTTAATATACATATTAATTCTTTTAGAATTAAAAAGATATTTTAATTCTCTATGTGTGACACTTGAAAGTTGATTTTTGGGTCCGCAATTTTCGTTCCGCAAATTTCGGGTCCGCAAAGTTCGCGCCACGGCTTTTTTTGGTGCGCCAAATTTAGGCCGCGCCAGATGGTCATACACTCGAAAGAAGAAAACTTGTCGAACTTTTTTTACAAAGAAACTTGTCAAAATTTAAATAAATAACTACATTTATATTTTTTAATTCATTTTGGTTCTATCGAATATAAGGTATGCGTTCTGGTCCAGCAAACAACTCTCAACATACTTTATTGACTAGAGCCCAATTAGAAGAACAACAACAAGCTTTATTACTTAGAGAATTGGGATTAAATTGGCCAGTGCAATCTTTACTTCAAAGTACTAGTCGTGGAAATTTCCAACAGCAACAGTCCGATTTTGTTAAACAATTTTTAAAGCCACAACATCCACAAAGTTCTTTTACAAATATTCAGCAACAACAGGTTTTTTTTATTTTACAAACGTCAGCCACCCCTAGTCGGGTTATTTTAGTGGTTTTATTTAATAAGTTTTTGCTTGTAGTTCTGCAGTTTTGACCTTTCACAATATTTGAAGAGGTTCCGAATTTTAAAGTTTTTTTTATTGTTATTGGCGACCTTGTACACCTTTGACTATTTTAAATTTTTTGTCCATTAGTTTTAAAAATTATTTTTTTTATCGATAATTCAATTAAAAAATCTTTTTTCTAGCGTGAATTAACACCAAAAAGACCATCATTAATTCAAGATTTTGGAAGTAATATGCCACAAAATTCTCGTTATTCTTTAATTCAACCTCATCTTCAACAAGCACAAATTCAATCGAACAAAACTGGAATTTCCCCATCTTCTGATACTTCGTATTTGACAGAAGAAGAAGAAACATGTAAACGTTTTTTATTTGAAAAACTTGAAAAAATTGATCGAGAAAAAACTCAGTCAGCTGCAATGCAGAAAAATGCTGAAAAAAAGGCAAAAGCTTGTGAAAGATTGTTGGCTAAAGCTTCTCAAGAACCTTCTTTTATGGCTGCAATGGATAATGATGAGAATGATGACAATTGTTTGTTTTTATTTTTCGTAAAATACTTTAATAATTTTGGTGTTAGGAATTTGGGGTTAGACTTTAATAATTTTGGGGTAGAGAGATATCTTATCTTTCTCAATTTAATCCTAAATTTGATGTAAATTTCTATTGACAGTAAATCATCATTACTAAGCCAATTGTTGGTTTAGTAATGAATAATTTCGACTAATTCTGTCGGTCCCTTCTTGGTTTTGGGCTGCGAAATTGTACTTAAAAATAGGTTGGAGGTATTGCTTATTATGTCTATACCTGTGGGTGTGTGTAAGTAAAATCAGGGTCCGGATTTATGGTGAATTATTTGTTACAGTCTTTAATTAATAAATTTTCAATCTTTCAAAGATAATTTACTAGTGTTTTATAATTATTTAAAGATGAAAGTCGAGATGGGCAGTCTTCTACTGATGCTCTTATTAATCGAATTTATGCTGAAAATAGAAGAAAAGCGGCAGCAGCGAATCCAATTCCCCCATTAATTTCTGCAGAAGAAGTCTGTTTTTTCTTTTTTTTATTAGAAAATTTTTATTCTTTTAACTTCAGAATCGTCAATTAATGAAAGAAGACACTATACGATTAAAAGAAGAATATGAACGTGGACTTCAACTTTTGCCTGATTTAATTAAAGCAATGCGAATTCAAAGAGATAAACGTCAAGATATTGTGGAACAGAAAAAGATAGTTTACGAGGAACAATTGACTATTTGGGAGAAGAAAGTGAATGCCCATGAAAAAAATAAAAAGAGATTGGTTAGGGATGGTAAACATCGAGAGGTTTTTAATTTTTGATATTTTACTTTGATATTGAGGAGTTAAATATTATTTGTTTTTGAGTTTATTTTAAACTTAAAATTAAATTATTTTATGAAAAAGGGTTTAATGTTGATTTATCTGTTACTCCGGTCACTGCTGTTTTTCTTCGTTGTTATCTATATTATTCTATTTACCGAGGGGGCATCCAATCTAGAGTTATACTATAAATAGGTCATTTCTTCTTGTTTTTGAAATTCGGTGAAATGCCCATTCGGGGTAGATTCTAAACGGAATATTTAATTTTTTTAAAGATTTTCGAAAAGACGTTTGTTGAACTTCGAAAAATGCGTGAAGAAAAGGAGCGAAGTAACCGCGGAGTTGAACGTATTCGATTTTCTTTGACTCAAGGAGGAATTGCAAATATTCCCCCATTAACTTCTTCACTGTTTGCTGAAACACAAAATGCTGCACAAATGGGGGAAGAGCAAATGGAGATTGATCAAGATGAAGACAAACAAGAAGTTAATTGTTTTATTTTTTGTAACTTTTTATTTTTAAGTCATCTGGCAATAAACAATCAGAAATTGATGAAAAAGTGGTTGCTAGTTGTGTTGTGCCTCCAGTATATACAAACCGTCCAAGACGATTTTTTGACAACAGGTTTGTTAATTTACAGATTTCTTAATGATATCTGTGGTCTTCTGGAATTGGTCTTTATTTAAAATTGTAGGAATGGAATTGTTGAAAATGCACTTTCTGACTCTCGTGCCCAATTAGAAGCTTTTCAAATTGCTTGGTCAGATTCTGAAAAGGCTGTTTTCAATGAAAAGATTGCTGTTTATGGGGTATTACAATATTTTTAAATAATTTTCTTAAATTGCAAATTTTTTAGAAAAATTTTGCCGCAATATCAGCATTTTTGCCACTAAAGAGTGTAAAGGACTGCGTTTATTTTTATTATATGACTAAAAAACGAAATAATTATAAAGCAAAATTTGGTAGAAGGCGAAAGAAATTGGGAAGACAAGGGTTGGAATTTTAAATTATATTTAATATTTTTTAAAAACAGATATCGCCCTCCGGTTATGCCACGTTTTGGAGACACTAACGAGAACTTGGAAAATTGTTGGTTTTTAGAATTTTATTTGATTTTGTTTATCATTGTGTTTATGTGTGTTTTGGTTGAAGTTTGAGTACTTTTGCTACAGCAATGATTTTTGTTATGGTGAAAGTATTGCTTTTTGTTTCTCTTAAAGTTGTTAGGGACTGAATGGAAAAATTGGGTTGGTTCTTCGATTCAGTTGTGTTAACATTATTTTCCTACTCAATTATGATTATATTTTTAAATTAAGATGGCCGAAGTTGTACATTTGTTGAATGCCTCCTTTGTGATTCTCGAATTCTTGTATTGGAATCTTTAGCTCAAAGACACTCACATCAATTTGAAGAATTTTCTGCCAATATTTCTCAAGGCGCTACAATTGGAGGAAGTATGGGAAGCGAAGATCTTTTACTTCAGCAAGAAAAACATCATCAAGAAATGCCTATTTGTACAAAATGTCAAACTCAAGCCCAACGAAATAGAACACTTAACAGATGTCCTTTGTTAAGTTGTGTTTGTGTTGGGGGAAAACGCAAAATGAAACCTTCAAGAAATATTCCTGATAAATTTGGAACGCTCAATGCTGATCAAAAACGATTTCTCATTAACAGGTTTTTTAATTATAAGGTGCGACGTTGAGAAACGCGTCCTTTTTTTAGAGGATATGCCAAGGGCGTAGCCAGGTGGCTTTTGGGGCTATAACCCCCCCCCCCCCCCCCCGAAATGGGCAAAAGGGAAAAATTTGAGGAGGGGATTGGGCAAAAAATGAAATTTTTTCGCCTATATCGTCCAAATTCAAAAAATTTTCGCCTGCGTCGCTGAAAAAATAAAAATATAGTTCAAAAAAATTTTGCGTTAGGAACGCCAGAGTAAACGCCAAGGTTTTTGCGCACACCCAATTCTAGCCCCCCTAAAATCGACCCCCTAGCTACGCCCTTGGGATATGCTCTCAGTATTTTTTGTTTGAGTTACATACAGTCGTGGAAAAAAGTATGTAAGCGCTAGAAAATTTTTTTGAAATTCTTAATTTTTCATTCAAAAAATACGTTCTATATATCAATCGAAAGCTCTATTTGTATCTCAGTTGACATGTTTATGCATTTTTTATGAAAATGAAAACTGACCTAGAAAAAAATGAAAACTGGCCTAGAAAAATGAAAACTGGCCTAGAGAGCGCTTACATACTTTTTTCCACGACTGTATTTTTAGTTTAAATTTATAATATTTCTTTTAAGACTGAAAATGCCACCAACTTCAAACAAATGCTGTACAAATTGCTTCAAAAGGATTTCTAAAGATATTGAAGATGTTTGTACTTTTTATTTATTTTGAATTTTTGTTTTAAGCTTTTACTTGGTGAACTTCAATCTGAATTTGATGTTTTCCTAAAACGTTCAACAGTTGGAGAGGAAAGATTAGTGGAGGAAGAGGAATTATTAGGCGAACAAAAGGTGCCAGAGGGGATTGGAATTAATGAAGTTGTTTGGCCATTAGAGGGCCAACCGCCTTTTAAAGAATTAAAATTAGATGAAGAAGTAGAAATAGATTTAGAAACTAAAAGGTTTTTTCTTAATATTTTTGTAATTGTTGATTAACTTTTTAAAGTTTGATGAAACTCAAAAAGGAATTGGATGATCAAGAGGAAAAAATCCAAAATGAACATCCTCCGCTTGGTTCTATTACAAAAGGTTTTTACTCTTTAATTTTTTATAATATTTTGGAAAACCTCGGAAAAATTTTTTCGAACTTTTGGGGCCAGTTTATTATTTCAAAAGAAATCTGCCATCCAAATTAATTTTGCATTCGAAGAACAATTTTAGTTTTCTATCCCCAACATTTTTAATTATTTATTAGGTACTCCTAACCGTTCGAGAAGTTTATTAATTGAAACTTCATTAGCTTCTTTAGCTCAATCTTCTTCTATTAATACTACTACTTTCACAACTGAAGCTACTAATATAAATTTGTTAGACACTTCAAAACAACAAACAATTCAAGGTTTTTTAAATTATTTTATTCAAATTTATCTTTTAAAGATCTTCTGGCTAAATTTTCCATTGCAAATTCAAATAATGATACAGCTGCAGCAACGGAATTGAGTTTTCAAATAAATAAATTGCTAGAAACTTTTCCAATTGAATTATTGTTTGATAACTTTCAACAACAACCACAAGTACAACAACAAAATTTTGAAGAAGTTGTTGAAGTTAAAGAAGAGAAAACTGTTAAACAGACAGAAGAATTACCTTGTATTAATTTGAAACAGCAACAACAACAAGTCCGTCCAAAGAAAGTTGCAGGAAATGATATTTTGAGGCGAAAATCTGGTAATTTTTAGAAACTCCTTTAGAGTGAAAAATTTTATTTTTTAACAGCGGCATTTCAGGGAGAGACCAATTTTCACAGAACCCGATTTAAAAAATCCTTTAGAAAATATCCCAAATTTAAATTTATTGAAATATTTTTAACTTTTGAGGTCTGGCAAATGTTCTTCTTCCATCTCCTGTTGCTACCTCCTCCGAATCTTCAGTTACTTCAACAAATATAAGGGGTATTTCTCATAGTTTTTCATCTTCAACAACACGTCTTTTACCAACTGGGGAGACTGAAAATCTACAACAACAACCATTTACTGCATCCATTCCTTCTATTATTGAAAAACCAGTTTTGGAACAACAACAAATGACTAATTTAACAATAAAAACTTTAAACGAAATATCCTTTCCAAATATACCAAAGGCAGAATCTACACAAGACCATCTTTCCTCTTGTTACGAGTCACTTTCTGATGATAGTGATGATGAACGAGAAAAAAAGCAGAATCAGAAACAACAACAGAAACAAGAACGACAAGAGAAAGATAAGGGAGATGATGGTATGGAAGGTAAAAAATTTTTTTTAATATTAAATAATTTATATGGAAAGAAAGTTTAAGCACCTCCCCCCAAATTTTTGCAGAAAATACTTAATCTCTAGACATTATTTGTTTGTTTTTTCCCATATTAGCCTCGATCATAAACATCAATAAAAATGAAGTTTCAGAAAATTTCATCGATTTAAATATTTTAAAATTGAATTTTCTTCAAACTTATGTATACGGGCCTGCTCAAATCCCCCAATTTTCTTGAAATATCTTTTAAAGTTTTCTTAGAATTATTTTTTAAAATGTCACCTAATTTTCTTTTAGTTTCTAAAAATCCAATCAAAATCACAACACAACAAATTCAACAATTATCAACAACATCTACAGACAAACCTACACCAATTTCAACTCCTCTGCCTACTTTTATGTCTTTATTTGATCTTATGTATGAAGGAAATGAGGAAAAAGTAGAGGAAGAATGTTTACAACAAATAGCCGGAACTTCTTGTAATATTTCTCCTCAATCTACTACTACAATAATATCTCAACAACAACAACCAACAATTTCTAATTTCTTTCAAACAATTCCAACAACTAAAATATCTGAAAATAAAACAAATGAAGGGGGAGAAGAAGGATGTTTATATGAACCGCTTTCTTCGGATGATGAGCCATAAATAAGGAAAATATATATTTAATTGAGATTAATGCTGTAATATAGGTAGTTAAAATATTTGTGAAAATTATTTGACTTACAGTCATCGACATAAAGATAGGGGCAAGTGTAAATGAAATGAAAACTATTTTCTCAGTCAAAAAATACGTTCTATATATCAATCGAAAGCTCTATTCGTATCTCAGTTGACATGTTTCTTCATTTTTCATAAAAATGAAAATTGGCCGAGATAATCCGGATCTACCGGATATACCAAATCCCATAATCTCGGAAAAATTTTTCGGAAAAAATTTAACAAACCCATTCGATAAAGCATATTTTTCTGAGTATCTTCCACAAAACCGCTTTGAAATATCTTTTTCCGGTTCAGAGATATGATTTTTTGAAAATGGCATTTTTCGCCTATTTTTGCAAAAAATTCAATTTTTAAGGGAAAAATGCCATTTTCAAAAAATCATATCTCTGGTCCGGAAAAAGATATTTCTAAGCGGTTTTGTGGTATATACTCACAAAAATATGCTTTATCAACTGGGTTTGTTAAATTTTTTCCGAAAAATTTTTCCGAGATTATGGGATTTGGTATATCCGGTAGATCCGGATTATCTCGGCCAATTTTCATTTTTATGAAAAATGCAGAAACATGTCAACTGAGATACGAATAGAGCTTTCGATTGATATATAGAACGTATTTTTTGACTGAGAAAATAGTTTTCATTTCATTTACACTTGCCCCTATCTTTATGTCGATGACTGTATATCAAAAAACAAGTGTAAAAAGTATTTTAATAAATTTGAAGATTTTTGATAATGTTAAACACTAGCGGTGTTACGACAATTGCGGATTAAAATTTTTTTTTTAATTTTAAAAATGATTGAAATGATATTCCGTTTTTTTGTCCCGGCTGTCAGCCTCAGACTTCTGACGGTTTCCGAATCATTTTTAGACAGATGTGGCATTGAAAACTTTAAAAAATCTTAAACTTTTTTAAAATTTTATATCCGCAATCGTCGCATCCGCACGTGCGTATCCGCAATTGTCGTACCGCCAAACTAGCAACGGAAACTGTTCTGTCCGGTGACATCACAAATTCTGCTGTGAATTAATTAAAATTATTTTTTAATTCCAGCTCCCATTTCATTTAAAAAATTTTAAACCTAACTAAATTTTAATAAAATATCTAAAAAAGCATTCAAAATCTAGCAACAAATTAATTTTTAATTTTCTACAAAAATTCTTTTAAGAATAATTTACGTAAATAAAAACTTCCTTAACATAAACAAAGACATCATTTACAAATTTATATTTTTTACTTATTAGGGGCTTCAAGTAATAGTATTTTTATTTGTAAGCTATTGAGTCAGATAAAAAAAAAGAATATTTTCGTTTTCTTTTCTTTTTTTCTAATTAACTTTTTAAAGTTTTTCTTTTGTAATGTTAAGAGTGAAAATGGAAAAAAAAAGAAAATTTGATTTTTCTTTTATTACTCAAATTACATTATTTTTTTATTAAAAAGAAATATATTTATTAAAAATAATATTTTTATTACAAATATTGGCAAATATGGAGAAGCCTTTTTTATAAAAATAGAAAAAGGGGGAAGAAGAAGAAACCTTTTATTTTTCTAAACTTCTTCCGGTTTTTAAGTTTTTATTTATTAACAGATTAAATAATTTTTATATATTTATTTTGTTCTTAATGATATTTAAAATCTAAGAAAATAAATAATATTTTACAATTCTTTTTAGAAATTTAAAGTCATTGTTTTAGTAAAAACAATATACATAGAGTCATTTTTTCTCTGGCATTTTAGGCTCCAACTCCAAAATTAACAAAAATCAAAAGGCTTTTTTGGATTTATTTTTTATTATTTTTAACATAAATTCGGACCCCGATTGTAAATATATACCCAAAACTTAGTTTTTTTTAATTTGGATGAACACTGATTGGGAGAGACCGGATCGAGACGTGATTTCGAACGAAAATCTCGATTATCGAGATACTCGACGATTCTCGTACTACACTCCCAGTCCGTTCTCTCTAGTATATACTCTTAATTTTAACTCTCAATATTTTCAACCCCGAGATTGCGTCTTAATAGTGAGGTCCTTTGTCATATATAAAAGTTTATTATTTTTTTCACCTGTCAAATTTAAAAACTAAAAAAATTCACGCTTCTATAGTTAAAATAATTATTTTAATTTTAAAAGTAAAGAAGCATTAAATACACATGCCTCCTCTCCCACTGTTTTTATATTAAATACTAACTTAGTATTTATTATTTTGGTCAATTCATCCATAAATATATATTTCCGGTCTTAATTTACATTTTTAAAAAATATTTTATTACGTACATATTTCTCTTTTAATTAGGTATTTCTGGCATTTCTTTGATTTTTCGCCTTTTTCACCTCAAAAATAATTAGAGATATGTCAATTTATATTTAAGTAATCCTTCACTTTCTCTTTTTCCCTTCTATTTATGGCAAACCGGGAAATAATAATAAATGACAAAAAATTATTTTTTAAAGACAAACCCCCCCCCCCTCCCCCCTTTTTTTCTCAATTATATTCAAAAAAATGTCATATATAAAAGTTTAGAATATTCCCTTTTTCCACCTGTCAAACAAAAATATTATTTTAATAAATTATTTTCTAAAAAATTTTTCAGCTCATTTTTGTCTGTAAATTACTTACACTCTTTAATAATAATGACGATTTTAAAAATATTTTTATTTTTTTCTTTAATAAAATATTTGTCTGCTGAATGTTCCGGTTTAATTGATGGAATAAGCTTAAATTTTGTAAATCCAAATGGAATTAGTCTATTAAAGTCAGAAAGTGCAAGATGTTTAAATATGTTGACTTGTGATGTTCTTAGTGCACCTTCTGAAGTAAGGGGGGAGGGAGAGGGGGGAGGGGAATTTTAATAAAAAGAAGGGAGGGGAAGGATTATTTTAGCTTAATTTAAAGTAAATAGATTGCCAACTAGGTATCAATGAGTATATCTTTTATATTAGTATTAGTTTAAGCTCCGTCAATGGGCTCCTACATTGGGTTCCATATGGCGGGCAATACAAATGGAGGTGAAGTTGGTTGTCATTGAATAATAGGAAACTGAGTGGGGTATATCTAAAAGTGGGTATATCTAAAAGCTAAGGTTTACTATGTATATCAATTAACTTTATCAATTTTAGACAATAATTGAATGGATTTATAACGGAAAAGTTGTTCGCTCAAACTCTGCAGAAGAAGGAGAATTTACTGAAATAATTTCCTCCTCTTCCAACACACAAAATAATAAAAAAGAATTAGGTTTAAGCGAAACAAGTCATCGAATTTGTTTTCACGATTTATTAAATTCAAATGGAGGAAATAAAAAAAAGAAAAGATCAATTTATGGAATAGGTGCAGATATTCGTTGTAAAGTTAGATTGACCTGTAATCCTTTAATTTCAATTGAAAGTGGCCCTTTTGATTTGTTAGAATTATCTTCGCCTCCTCCACCGCCTTTACTTTCAAGAAAAATAATTGATTTGAAAGAAGGAAAAAGAAAAAGTCGCTCACTTCGGTCAGCCCCTTCAATATCTTTAATTACTTCTTCGAGAATGGAAATAGCTGGAGGAATAATTAAATTAATCTGTAAAGTTGAAGGGGAACCTGAACCAAAAATTGATTGGAATTTAATGGATGTGGATGGAAATGAATTGTTAATACCTAAACAAATTGAGGAAATACCTTTTATTAAGGTAAAAAGTTTTCTAGGATGATTTTTTGAAAGGGGGACATTTTAAGGTTGTTAATTAACTCTTGTTCTTTCCCGGTCCCATCCAAAAATTCAGAACTGTAAGAAGAAGCCACTGACTGAGTGACTTTTTGGAATCGGAAAAGCCTGTTTTAAAGAAGGCTTCCTTCTCCATTCCTCAATTTACATAGACAAACTTTTTCCTTCACAAGTCTGAAGATTCATATAGTAAAAACCAAACCAAAACGTAACCAACTATGGGTTTTTTCACAATCTCTGAATTTTTCGGCCGAGTTAATTTTTTGACAATTAATGTTGGTAGTTCCTGGGAACCCGGACATTGAACTTGCATACGAATGGAAAATTTGCAAATATCTGGACTTTTTTGGTTCCCGATATCCATAACCGCCAACCAACCCTATTGACAATTTCGATTTACTAAAAAATAAAAATGATTTTTAAAAGGAATTAAATAATGGAGAAGAGCTTTTAGTTGATACAAAAATGATAGAACACGCATCTTTTACATTACAATGTAGAGCTTCAAATTGGTTAGATTATTTAATAATTTTTTATAAGAATTTTTATTTTTTTAAAGTTTTGGTGATGATTCTGCAACATCAACAATAATTCTGTTAAGGGATTAAAATTAAAAGAAAAAAATTTAAAATTTCTCTCACAAAAAAATCAAATTTACAACAAAATATTTGTTAAAGGCAAATATTGTTTAATTATTTCTTTATTAATTTGTTCAATAAATAATGTATTTTTATATTTTTCTAAAAATTCATGTGCAGAAGGCCTTTGTTCATAATCGTGTATTAGTGACTCATTGACAAGTTCGTGCAAATCGGGAGAAAATTCTCGATAGGAAATTTCTGAATTTCAAAAAAAAAACTTAGAATTATAGTCAGACTCGCTATAACTAAGATATACCCAATACATGTACTTAAATAGCGTCGGTTGTGTGTGTTTTAAGTTTTTCGTCCAATCAATGCAACCAAAAATATTTTGTGTGAACTAACAATAAGTAAATTGCCTTAATTTGCGGGACGTATCGATAAGTACGAGGAATATAATAGAAATAAATAATAAGGAATAATAATAAAAGTAATGGTACCCACACCCGTTATTCTTAATCCTTGGCTACATTGATTGGATGCAACAAAAGATTTTTGAAAATTTACAACTAAAGGAAGGTGTTTAAGTAAGCAATGCCCAGTTCTAGGTTACATTATAGGATAAACTTTTTCAGCTCCAAGGGTGTATGGGCGGCTTGTTTGTATATACATAACCTTACCATTTTCTGAAGTTTGTGAATCCATTAGAAAGGGAGTAGTTCCTCGTAATTTTTCATATAAAATTCTTAAAGGTTCCATTTCAGCAAAAGGAGCAATTCCATTAGATAATTCACAAATAAAAATTCCAAAACTATAAATATCCGATTCAATTCCATATCCATTCAAATCTTGTCTCAAAACTTCTGGGGCCAACCAAACAAAAGAATTTTCAAGCCCATCAAAGCTGTGGACTCTATTTAATTGACCAATCCATCTGGGGCAATCTTTGATTTTTATGGCATTTTGGGTTATTGCTAATCTTATTTCTCCTTCAGTGTCGAGTAGAATATTTTGAGCACAAACTCCTCTAAACAAAAAATTAAAATTAATTTTTAGATAATTAGACTGTGAATGGTAGTCACAAATAATTAAAATTATTTATTATTTTAAGGGGAAGCAACAAAAGTTTTTTTAGTCTTTTCCTCATAATTTCCAATAGCCTTTAATATGTTCCCGAATAATCAAAATTTTCTTTAAATTTACACCCCTCGACAAAATTAAAAAAAATTAAAAATAAAATTTAATATAATTTTGGATAAAAGAAATAATGCCCCCCCCCCTCAACCTAAAATATAAACAATTCTGATTCTCGTTAATTAACTGTCCAATCAATTTAATATCTACTCTGTTGTAGCAATAGCCGCCTCTCTTATCTATATTAAAATTTTCTCAATAATTTTACCGATGTATTATTCCATTAGAGTGAAGAAACATTAATCCTTTCAAAACATTTTTAGCAATAATTTTAATAACAGGTTCAGGAAATCCTTCAATATATGTTGAATTTAAGAGATTTCTACAAGTTCCCAGATTCATTTTTAACGTTGATGCCATGAATATTTGGCCATTTTGTTTGAAAATATTTGAAAATGTAATTATTGAATTGTGTTGGAAATTAGTAAAGGAATTCTTGAAAAATTTTAGAAATAATCTTTTTAGAGGAAAGTTTAAAAAAACTTATAAACATCCCCTCACCGCATATACGCCATAAAAACTCAGCTAGAGTTTGATTTTAATATGATGAAAAGTGTAGATTGAAATTTGAAAACTATAATTTCAAGTAATCCCATTCTCGAACCGGGAAAATCAAGATACCCCGAAAAATAATATTCTCTTTAACTTGGAAAAATCAATATTTTTCTGAGCAGAGAAACCAATTTTCTCGAGCAGAGAAACCAATTTTCTCTGCTCATCAACATTATTCGGGCAATCTCTTTTTTCAAAAAAATTTTTCAAAAACAGAAAAGTAAATCCCCTAACTCATTTCTAAATAAAAACTTTAATAAAAAAATTTAAACCAATTTTCTCTGCTCATCAACAGTTTCACTTTTAATTGCCACCCTTCTCCTTTCATTTGAATCAGAAAACCAAACAAAACACCCTATGGAAACTGAAGAAAAATATTAAAAAAAAAGAAATTAAATTAATTAACCTTCAATTGTTATTTTTAAATTTTCTCCATTATTTGTAGGTAAATTCATGTTGTCGTTATTTATTTTCACAAGAAGTTTAAGCTTTTTTTAGACAATAGCTAAAATATTTTTAAAAAATTAAAAAAAAACAATTAAGAATTATCAGTAAAATCTGCAACACTAATTGTAATAAAAACAAATAAGATTGTTAAGCATTTGTACCTTTTACTTGCTTTGACAGGTTGTAATGGCTCCATGATAATTGTACAGTGGGACAATTGTACAGTACTAAGAGCTTTTTTAAAAAATTTAATGTTGACCCAAATCAACACTAAATTTTTTTAATTTTATTATACAACATGGGGAGGTTGTTCAAATGACGGACAAACTTCAATTCGTTGATTGATCAGCGAAGTGAGTGATCAATCATGTAAGTGACAAACCTCGAAGGGGGTCAACCAAGAATGATCAATCAGGTGAGTGATCAACCTGGAAAGTGAAAATCGGAAATGTTGATAAATATCGAAATCGGAAACCGAGTGATGATCAAACGGAAGAGTGATCAAACGAGAGATAAACGACACAGATATTGATCACCTTAGGTATCAATCAAGATTCCCCTTAGAGATTAATGATCAATCGATCACTTTCTCGGTCGATTAATTGAAAAATTTGATCAAAATAAGCTTCCCCGCCATTGAACAACTTCCCACTGTTGTATAATAAAATTTAAAAAATTTAATGTTGATTATATGACTTCGATACTTTGGGTCAAGTGTATATGTCGGCGGCCAAATTACATTTCAGGACAAATTCAATTTGGCCGGCCAAATTGAATTTAGACCGCGATTTAGGCCAAATTACATTTTAAATTTCTCTAATATTCTGAAACACACTATTTCGTTTTCAACGGGAATTTATATTATTTTCGTTTGATAATTTATTTTTATTGCTTTAACTATGTAACTATATTTGTTTTATTTAAAAATGTCACAATATGAAAAATTTTTTCAATTGTATTTCGACCTAAAAAATGATATGAAATACACTATAATTCCAACAAAAAATAATTACAACAAAATCTTAAAATATTTGACGACAGATCAAGTGAATGATTTTATTCCAATTAATATTTTAACGCAGTGGAGAAGAACTTATTCAATACGAGAATGTGAAGGCCTAAATTTAATTTACCGTGGAGAATTTAATTTACCATTCTTTGCAGCGGAATGACTGGGCAGATAACTTGGAAATTTTTAAAATAACAGGTTTTTAGAAATTTTTTTAACTTAGGGGTTTCCTTTCTTTTTAAGGTTCCACAAGTCCCTTCAAAAAACTCCGTACGAGGCCGTTTTTGGACGTAAACCTCATTTGTTGCCAGCAATTGTTTCATTGGTGAGTGAAGGAGATCAAAGCGTGAATGAAAATGATAATACAGAGGAAGATTATATAAGCAATTTTTCTGCTGAATTGTTTGATGATGGTTTGGATTGTGTTGATGCTCAAACAAATAAATTTTTTCGATTTTACTTTTCGTCGTTTTTTACGTGATATTTTGCTTTGATTTTCTGGTGATTTTGTTTTTATAAATTTTTTTACTAAATTTTCTTCCTTTTTTATATTTTCTACGAATTTCTTATATTTTTTAGAAAAAAGAAAATAATAAGACTCAATCTGCTTAGACTCTAACGTATAGATGTAATTTGGCCTAAATCGCGGTCTAAATTCAATTTGGCCGGCCAAATTGAATTTGTCCTGAAATGTAATTTGGCCGCCGACATATATATTTCTTACAGATTATCGCAAAATTAAATTTCTTTTTAAAAATCTCTGAATACTGTACAATTGTCCCACTGTACAATTGTCGTGCCACCGTTGTAATTGGATACTTGGAAATTTTGTTTTGAATACAGAACGGGCCTGTTGAGCGTGGGCCTTGGCCACGCTCAACTGTCCTCACGCTCGATCGGCCACGCTTCCGCAATCGTCGCATCCGCATGTGCGTAACCGCAATTGTCGTAACACCGAATAATTGGCTCCTATACAACTCATCCAATCGTTAACTCATCCAATCGTTAACTCATCTAAACGGCCAAAAACGTTCAACTCATCCAATCGTTAACTCATCCAATCGTTAACTCATCTAAACGGCCAAAAACGTTCAACTCATCCAATTTTTAAAATATCGGGCCAGTTGAGTCCCAGTCAGTAGAGTCCCTGGCCGGTTGAGTTCTTGGTCAGTAGAGTCCCTGGCCGGTTGAGTCCCTGGACAGTTGAGTCCATTGCCAGTTGAGTCCACGGCCGGTTGAGTCCATTGCCAGTTGAGTCCACGGCCGGTTGAGTCCATTGCCAGTTGAGTCCACGGCCGGTTGAGTCCATTGCCAGTTGAGTCCACGGCCAGTTGAGTCCATTGCCAGTTGAGTCCACGGCCGGTTGAGTCCATTGCCAGTTGAGTCCACGGCCGGTTGAGTCCATTGCCAGTTGAGTCTATGGGCAGTTGAGTCCATTGCCAGTTGAGTCCATGGGCAGTTGAGTCTCAACCGGCTGCGACTCAACCGGCTAGGGACTCAACTGGCCCGATATTTTAAGGATTGGATGAGTTGAACGTTTTTGGCCGTTTAGATGAGTTAACGATTGGATGAGTTAACGATTGGATGAGTTGATCGTTTTTGGCCGTGTGGATGAGTTAAAGAATTTCAGCCGTTTAGATGAGTTAACGATTGGATGAGTTAACGATTGGATGAGTTAACGATTGGATGAGTTGATCGTTTTTGGCCGTGTGGATGAGTTAAAGAATTTCAGCCGTTTAGATGAGTTGAACGTTTTTGGCCGTGTGGATGAGTTAACGATTGGATGAGTTAATCGGACACGGAATAATTAAACTTATTTCTCTCGTTTCTTTTCCAATTCTCTTTTTTTCTTCATTTTCTTCTTGTTCAACTCTATTTCAAAAAAGCTTATCTGCTTGTCACATGTTTATTTAGAGACTCGGGAAACCGTTATGGCGCAGGCCACTATGGCGTAAGGCTAAATTTCAAGAATTTTCTTTGTTTATTGTTAGAAAAAGTTTTGCAGAAATTTTATTCATTTATATTTTAATGTTTTTGTAATTGTTTTATAAAAGATTTGCGCTATATTTTGGTTTGAGCTATAAAGATCGCTCAATGCCCAAACCATAGAGGAACGTAAACGTTTATTTTAGATTTAGAAGTTATAAATTTTATTTAAATTATTTTCTAATTAATTTCTAGTTTTTATTTAATTAAAATGAATTCAAGTGAACGGAAAAAGCAAACTCATTTACGGTGTGAAAGGTTAATTTTTATAAAAATAAACTTTTTTTAAAATCTTTAATGTTTCCAGACAACGTCGTGAAGCTATTAATGTTTGTTTATATTAATCTTTTGTTATTTTTTAAATTTAAGAGTGGATATAGTGAACTTAAAGATTTATTGCCAGCCTCAGCTTCTTTTACTGGATGTAAATTATTTAAAAAAAATAATTTTTATAAAAAAATATTTTTAGGCAAAACTACAAATGCAGCAATTCTTTTTAGGTTTACTTTAATTTTTTCTATTTAAATAATATAAAAATTAAATCGAGAGTTGGAATAGTTTATATTGATTCCTGAGTAACGTAAAATTGGATAGATGCTGTTGTTGAATTAGTCCAAAAATAGGCATATTGGCATCTATTTTATGATCAAGAATTTGAGAGAATTTATATGTTTTGGGAATATTATTAATTTGAGAGGATTTAAAAAAACCTTTTGGGGATCTTTTTATTTTTCCAAAACCTCCAAATAATTTAATTTTTTCAATTAATACAACAAATTTAATTACCTTTTTTTATTGAATTAATTTTTAATATTTATAGAGCAGCAGATTATGTAAAATCTTTGGATTCTTCAATTGAAAAAAATGAAGAAGAATTATCTAAATTACAAACACAATTTGCTGCTTTAGAAATGATTTTACAGCAATATGAGAATTTTTCTTTTGATTCTCAAACAAGCTCTGTTATACAGTTAAAAATGGTTTGTGTTTTTAATTTTTAATTAAAAAAAATATTTTTTTTTAAAGTTACAAAATTTTTTGGATAAATGTTTTGAGTCTTTTCTTGCAAATGTTGATGTATCTAATTATAAATCTTTGACAAATTCTTTACTTATGTGGATTGAACGAATTGATTTTCAGGTTAAAAAAATGTTTTTTTTCATCTACTCATTAAAAATTATAGAGATCTTAGGAGTTAAGTAATGAAAGCTATTTCCATTTTTAGAAGAGTGGAACGATTGAAATAGGTTTTTTCCCGTATTTTTTATAAAAAATACTTGGTTATTTTTTAACAAATTAAATTTAAAAAATTTTCCATAAATTCTTTAATTCTTGCAATTAAATATTTCTACATTCAGAACATGTCTGATGCATTGCTTATGCCAGTTTACAAACAAATGAAATAAATTTTGATGTGATATTCTTTTTGTATATATTTTTTAAAAACAATTTTAATTTAAAAATATTTTAAATTTTTAAAGATTTTCTTTTTAGTTAAAAAATTGAAAAATCTTAAATTCTCAAAAATCTTTAAAAATTCATTTCTGACTTTTCTTCTAAATTTTAATATAAAACAATTGTATAAATCATTAATTGCCTTCTATATAGTTTTTTTTTCTTATACTTTTTATATTCCTCAAAGAAATATTTTGAAAATAAAATTTTTTAAAATAATTATTTTTAATTTTTAAAGTATTTCTTTTTTTACTTTTTATTTATTTAACATTTTTTTGATGAACTTTTAAAGTTTATTTGTTGATTTGAAAGAAATGTTGAAAGTGATTGATAGGTAGAGTGGAGTGTCACAGGTTCGCTTAAAAGCCAATTCACCGTAAAGGACGATTCACCGAAAAGTATAATTTACTTTTCTTTTTGATGATTATTTAAATTTACCTGTTATTTAAGTTCGTTTTATATGTAGAATAATACTCGTTTTTGTAAAATTTTAATAAGTGTTGAAGAGTAAAACGATGTGGGATTATTCTTTCGGTGAATTGTCTGTTTCGGTAAAATGTCCTAGAGTAAATTTAAAAAAAAATTTTCTTTTTCAGTTCCATTTCATTTACAAACAAATAAGATTATTGAATTTCTTTTGAATAGAAAAAGTTATTACGTAACAAAGTAGGGGAGGATAAGATGAATTGAGTGGGATGTTGTTATGGAATGAGAAAGAAAAAAAATAATTTTAAAAAATATTCTCAAAAAATTTAATATTTTAATTGTTTTGGACTTTCCTCCTCACAGACAATTATTGAATTATTTTTGATAAAAAAAAATAATTGGGGGAGGGGGAACAGGGGGAAGTAAATTCTGACTGAGTTAAATTTAAGGGAATTTTGAACTTTATGTATTGCATTTTTATTTTCTCCTCAATTATTTTGGGAGGAATTTTGGGGAGAAAATAAAAATTCGACACACAAAATTCCCTTAAAATTATTTTTTAAACATTTTTATTCAATTTAATAAAATTACACAAAACAACCTTATTTTTTATTTTTAATATTGCTTTCTTTAAAGTGTAAACAAAAATATTTTTTTTCAAAATCTTAAGCATTATTTTTTGAAGGAAGAATTTGTGTTGTAAATATTTTGTTGTAATAATACTATACTCACAAATACCAGAAAATATCCGTAAACAAAATCCAATTGTATTTGCTAAACTTTTAGAGATAATTGATTTAACCATGCTAACTCTAAAATCCCAAGAAAAACCTTGTTAAAACAAATACATCTATTAAACAAAAGTTTATCATTATTCATTTACTGACTTTATTTTTTTATTGTTTTGGTTGAATTTTACGCCTATATGGCAGATAAATTAAATTATTCTCTATTTTTAATTTTTAAATGGACAAGCTTAATAGTTTTTTTTAATTTTTAGATTTATATAAAAAATGTTTTGGTGGATTGTATTAATTCTTGTATTAATTTTATTGACTACTTTGTATTTTCTTTTTATTTATAACAGTGGAATAAGTATATTCTTAAATTTAAATAAAAAATAATTTTTTTTTAATTTTTTAGGTCGTTGTTCATCTTCTGAAGAAATTTTTGACGAAACTCAAGAAAATAATTTAAATAATTCAACAAAAAATAAAAGAGAAGGAAGGAATGTTTTTAAGGTTTTTTAAAAATTTTTTGAAATTTTTTTAATAATAATTTTAAGTCAATTTATTCAAATATTATGGTCAAAAGAAGTGCAAGTCTGACATCTTTACCTTTACTTTTGAGAAGAAGACATTCAACTGTTGGGACTGGATTTCCAAAGCAAGTTATCAGAGCAGCAAAAAAGTTGGGAATTTTATTTTTTTTCTTTGGCTAAATTGTCCGCAATCTTAAAAATTGCACAAATGATTTTTTAGCAGATTTTCTTTTTTTCTAAAATAATTTTTGTCAGAATAAGATTTTCCTAACCAACATTACATCTTTTCCATTTTTAATTATTTGTTGATGGACTAGACTGGGTGCTGCAATGCAAAACCTTTCTTAATCTCGAAATTTATTTTTCATCAATTTTTCTTTTTGCGGACAAAAACCTTTTATAAATTTAATAACTTTTTTTTTCAGAATCATTCCAGACTTTCGACAAAAATTCTCTGTTAGTTCTCCTCGTGATGCTCTACCCAAACCTCCATCAGAATTTTTTGAACCTTTAGAGAATCCACAAGTTCCTGATCGCCAAAAACCTTTATTTTACCTTAAACAAAATACAAAGTTTTTTTTATTTAATTAAAAAATTAAAAAAGTTATTCTTTAAAGGCTTTTAGAATTTCCGTCATTTTGTAATATTAAAGAAGAGGATATTCAATTAATGGTTTTTGATACAAATGAATTTATTGTTAAGCCTGGGGATGCTGGTAAATTATTTGCTATTTTTTAGGTTCTAACAGGGGAACATTGTTTACTGTAAGTATATATTTTTGGTACCACTCGATATAGGGTCCCCGACTTACTATTGCGAAGTGATATCCGTTTTCTTGCAGAATGACGGCCGAGATATGGCCATTTAAAGTTAGACCGCCAGAGTTTTTTGAAAAATGATTCGACGATTTTCTTAAGTTTTCCAAAAACGGCAGATTCTACCTTATTTTTTACTTTAACTTTTAAATAATCTTTAAAATTTAGATGATTCAATTTATGTTGTTTTAGAAGGAAGTCTTGCTGTTTATATATCTGTAATTTCGAATTTATTTTAAATAAATCAGTTTTTTAGCCAACACAAGGAAAGAAATCGATGGTTAGAAGAATAGGCCCTTCAGATTGTTTTTTTAGTCCTTTGTCTTTACTTGATATTTTCATGGTTTTTTTTTAATTTTAAAAATTAAATTATTTTAAAGGGAAAACCTTCTCTGCTTAAAACAGTTTCTTTAAAAGCAACATTAAAAACTCGTTTAGCAAAATATTCTTTAGTTAATTTTTATAATGTTTTTATTGAAAATCCTGATCAATCAGCTTGGATTAGAACGTTTAGTTAATTTTAAAAATAATATTTATTTTTTTTAATTAAAGAATTCAAATAATAGCAACAAGGTTGAGACATATTGTACTTACAACATTACATCAACATTTGGGTTTGAGTGAAGAACTTGTGAATAAGGTTTTATTATTTTTTTAATAATTTAAAGTTGTTAAAGTTTATCTGGAGACAAGGGACGGGTCAAATTTAGAGAATCGGGTTTCTTAAATAAGGGTTAGTGTTTTTTTAGCAAATATGTATGTATTCGATTAATTTTGGTTCCTTTTAAAATAATTTTTTGAATTTTCATTTACAAATATTTCTTATACCGAAACCCCCCAATAAATTAAATCTTTACTTTTTAAAGCATTCTACTTCTTCCACTAAAAAACCTCTCAAACAAAGGGGCCTTTCTTTGCGTAATTATGGTGGTGGATTAAAACCAAAACTTCAGCGAATGTCAACAGAATTTGAAAATTCAAATGAAGAAGTCAAAATTTCAGTTGCTTTAACTTATTTTTGTGAAGCTTTAAATATTTCTGAATCTGAGGGGAATATTCTGATTAAGCCATATTTGAGATTTTTAAAGTTGGAGGAGAATCAAACTCTTTATGAAGAGGGAAGTAATGATGGGGCTTCTATTGGCGTTGTTGTTTCTGGTTTATTAAAAATTACACAAGAATCTGCCTATTCGGATATGTCTACTTTTGGATGTGAAGATAAAGATTCTTGGTGTGCTTATGTAAATACACGGGAATTGGTTGGAGGATTACAGGTTTTCTTTTAATTGCTAATTGTTTATTAAGAATGTTGATCTGGAGTAATATGTAGCGTAAATCTCTTTGGATTTGGGAATTTCTTGGGACTAGTTATTGGCTTATAATTAAACTATAATCTTTTGAGTTGAATTTTTTTTAAATTCGTAATTTAAAAAAAAATTCCGTAATTCGTAATTTTTAAAAAATACTTAAATTAATTTAAAAAATCAAATATTTACATATTAATAATTGATGCTGCTCCTTTTAATCCCTCCAAGTCATATTATTTCTCTGATATTACTTCAAATGCCGATTAATCCCCTGATATCCCTCTTAATCCCCTTAATCCTCCGATATCTCTTCAATCAATCATCGAAATCACCGTCCCAGATTAAGGGTTTGATGTCATGATATCTATCACTCTCACTTAATCCTGACAAAATAAAACTTACTTAATACGAATTTACAAATCCATACAGGTCACCTGATATCCGCTCAAATCACGCAATCCACTTACCTAATCTCTCGATATATAAACCGATTTTATTGGTAAAAATGAAATTTTGAAAAAATACCGAATACCGGCCGGTATATATATCTTTTAATCTCTGATATCCCTCATAATCTGAAATCACTTTTCTGCGCCGCAGGTGAAATTTTTGAGAATTTAGGAGGGACTTAGTTGAAAAAATTCAATTTTTAGAGCCATTTTGAAGTTAAGATTTTCATGAATCTAGAACTCTTCATTGTTCTGGGCCGCTAGCGAAAATTTTGTGAAATTCATGACTAAATTAAAAAATTTTTTTCTTAATTTTATTATAATATTAAGAAAATAAATTTAAAATCTGAAATCAAAGTTAAAATTTTTATTCTGGAAACAAAAATATAAGGAAATGAATTTCACAATAATGTTTTCGAACCTAGCCACATGAACCTACGCTTAAACCACTCAACCACCGATGAACAGAAGTAAACGTGAAAGAAAATATATGTACATATTTCTTTCCCTTTTCCTTAAAAAATTTAATGACGAAGTACGAGAGGGATTTTTCAGTAATAATATTTTTTCGTAATTTTTATTTTCGTAATTTTTCCCGATATTTTCGTAATCGTAATTCGTAACTCAAAAAACGCCGTAATTCGTAATTACGACGCAACCCTGCTTTTAACCTTTGAATATTAAAAAGCCGAAATTTTTAATATATACCTATAATACTTTATCTAAGGGTCACGCATACCCTATGTTAGGTATGTGTGGGTCTAGTATAAAAGGAGTCATTAGAGATTAGTCTCGGTCGACACCTGGGTCGACCGGCGCCGTCTGTCCTTATTCATTCTTGCCTTTTGCCACCTTCGCTATTATTGTATTTAGTCTTGTAGATAAAACACAGTCGTTAGTTACTGTCTTATCTTGTTATTCTTGTTAGTACGTAGACATACAAGTCACGTACATAACACCCTATACATATGTTTCACACTCACATAGGGTTAAACTTCATTTTTCATTTAGAAAACATTTTAATAATGTAAAATTTCAGTTTCTTACCGATGAGCCTTCATTCTGTACACTTCGAGCAGCATGTCCAAGTATTGTTGCATTAATTGATAAAAAAGATGCTGATATTCTTATTGAGAAAAAACCTTCTCTTGTCTTCCCAATTGCTTATTCGGTACTGCAAAGACTTTCTTCTTTTGTTAGAGCTATTGATTTTGCTTTAGGTTGGGTTTTGCTTGATTCTGGCGAGGCACTTTATAGGTTTTTTAAAATTATTTTTATTAATATTTCTTGTATTTTTAGAAAAAATGATTTTTCTGATTCTGTTTTTGTTGCGTTAAGTGGTCGTTTACGTTCAGTTTCAGAAAAAATTGTGATTGAAGAATTTGGGAGGGGAGATGTTTTAGGGATTGTTGAAGTACTTCAACAAAACCCAAGAACTACCACAGGTATTTATTTAAATTTAATTTTTAGATTTATTTTTCAAGTCCTCGCTGTTCGTTATTCCCAACTTTCAAAAATTCCTGAAGGCCTGCTCAATTTTGTTAAAATGCAATTTCCTCAAGTTGGCTTCCGACTTGTTCGTCTTTTGGGACGTTATTATTCTGGACGGGTTTCTTCTTCGTCTCCTTTAGCAATTCCTGATCCAATGACTCAACGGGTAATTTTTCTTTGAATTTATTTTAGAATTAATTAAAAAAAAATTTCTTTTAGAATCTCCACACAATTGCTATTTTCCCAGCAACTTTTGACGTTCCTTTAGTAGCTTTTACGTGTGAATTATATCATGCATTGAGTGTTACAACAAAAATAATTCGTTTAAGTAGTAAATTTGTTGTTGAACGTTTGGGGGTTGAAGCTGTAATGCAAAGGTTTGTTGTCTAAAAATTTTTTGAGAATAATTTTTCTTAAAGGAAAGCAGATTTTCGTCTCATGCATTGGCTAAATTCCCAAGAAGATACTTATCAATTAGTTATTTATGAATGTGATTATACAGCAACTAATTGGACTAGACGTTGTTTAAGTCAAGCAGATGCAATTATTGTTGTTGCTTGTGGGGATCAAAAACCTCCAGAAAAACATTTTGTTTATTTGTTTTTTAAATTTAAAAGAATAATTTAAATTAAAATTAGATTGATGAACATTTAAAAATGAATCAAGATGGAATTAGATCTAGAAAGGAATTGGTTTTGTTATGGCGTGGAGCTGATGCTGTACCTAAAGGTTTTTTCCATTAATAAAGAACTTGAGTATTTTTTGTTCTTTAATATATTTATAACATAAGAATGAGGCAAACAGGATAGGCTTGCCGCTTTGGTCTTTTTGGTGTTTCGACTTTCATTTTTAAAATGGTTTTGGCATACCCCCGAAAAGGCTTGACTTTAAGGAATTATTTTTTGACCATTTTTCAGCTCCGCTTAAAATTTTTTAAAAAAATCTTTCACTATTTTTTCATCCTACAATTTGGGGTTTGAATGAGGGATCGTCCTGGTTATCCTCTCTAATGCCTAGTATTTGTTTATTTTACAATTTTTAAGGTACTTATGAATGGCTAAAAGGAAGTTGGTTTTCTGCCCATCATCATATTCATGCACCAGACAGAATGTTTAGTTGGGAAAGTAAAGTAGAGGTTTAGATTAAAAATTAATAAATAAATTATTTTTATTTTTTAAAGAAAAATGAGAATGAAATTCTTAATTTTTATGAGCATCATGTATTCCCATTTACTATAGACGTTCACAGTGATTTTGCCCGTCTAGGACGTTTACTTTCTTCAAATGCTGTTGGATTGGTTTTGGGGGGAGGAGGGGCAAGGTTTTTTGAATTTCACATCACCAGAATATTTTTTTGTTGTCTCTTAAACTATTATTTGGTTTATTTACATATTTTTAATTAAAAAATTATTTCCACTTGGGAATCGAACCTCCAATAATAGTTACTCGAAATTTAACTATTTTCCCACTACATTAAAGTGAGCAGAATATCATTATTTACCAGTATTTAATGAAAAGAATTTTTAGGAACACAAAAAAATCTATAAAAAATTTTTTATTTTTAAGAGGTGCTGCACATGTTGGATTAATTAAAGCTTTACATGAAAATGGAATTCCTGTCGATATTGTTGGAGGAACTTCTATTGGGTCATTAATTGGTGGTATTTTGGCTACAAATCCAAATAATATGCAAAATTTGGAAGAGAAAGCTTCTAAATGGTTTTTGGTATTTTTCTTTTAATTAAAAATTATTTAAAATTTATTTTTTAAAGGGAATGTCTTCATTCTGGAATTTATTATTAGATATAACTTGGGCTTTTTCTGCTCGTTTAACTGGATATAATTTTAATAAACTTTTAAAAAATGTTTTT
Source organism: Meloidogyne arenaria (assembly GCA_036172955.1). NCBI lineage: Eukaryota > Metazoa > Nematoda > Chromadorea > Rhabditida > Meloidogynidae > Meloidogyne > Meloidogyne arenaria. The sequence continues at coordinate 5,175,609 of JARQAB010000012.1, read as the reverse complement.
GAATTTAAAAGTATTGAAGATTTGTGGTTACCTTATTTTTGTGTTACTACAGATATTTCGTAAATATTTTTAAATAATCCTTTTAAATTTAATTTTTTAGAAATTCTGAAATGAGAGTGCATAGAAATGGTTAGTTTTCTTTAATTTTTTAAATAAAATTGGGATTCCATGTTACTTTTAAATAATTTTTTTCAAGAAAACCGAATCATGTATAGAAGAAAGAGCATATTTAGTAATTATTTTTCTCCTTTATATTTCTTTGAGTTCCCCAAAGGTCCTAAATTTTCTTTATAAAATTCTTTAAAATAAAAATTATTATTATAAGCGTGCTGTCCCCTTTCATTCTCTTTATATGTAATATTCTTGCTAAGGCTTCTTTTCTTCTTAAGAAAATAATTTAAAAAATTTTTCTTTTTAATCAACATTTTAGGACAATTATGGCGTTATGTTCGAGCTTCAATGACTTTAGCTGTTTATTTGCCGCCAATTTGTGATGATGAGGACGGTTATTTTTTAATTTAAATTAAAAATTAAATTTGTTTTTTTAAAAAAAGGCCATTATTTATTGGATGGTGGTTATGTAAATAATTTACCTGCAGATGTAATGCGTACAATGGGGGCTAGAACAGTAATTGCTATAGATGTTAGTTCTGCTGATGAAAAAGATTTTCATAATTATGGGGATTATTTAAATGGGTTTTATGCTCAATTTCATTCTTTGTTGAATTGGCAAAAAGATGCTATGAGGATTTTGACTGCACAAGAGATCCAGGTTTTTTAAAGTTTTTCCAGCTAAGGGATTTTAGAGTATTTTAATTTCCCCTCCCCCCCCCCCATTACATCAAAATAATTTTGGGGTTTTATGTAATTTACAAGTTCATTTAGAATTTACTTTTTGCGGGTTAAAATAATCAAATCTTTTAGGTTATGCCAATAATTATATTTTTATAAATTTGTTGATTTTAGGATCGTCTTTCTTTTGTGTCAAGTGTTCGTCAATTAGAATTAGTTAAAAAAGCTCCTTATTGTACTTATCTTAGACCACCAATTGATAGATTTAAAACACTTGATTTTCCAAAATTTAATATTATACAGGTTTTTTTCTTTTTAAAATTATATTTATTTAAAATTTTAAAAAAGAATGCTGGTTATCAATATGGTTGTGAAACATTACCAGAATTAATAACAAAAAATAATCATTTAAAAACATTAATTAACCATGGAAAGTTTTCTGTAATGAGATATTCACCAAATACTTTTAGAAAAGGATCTTTTACTGATTTGGCTGCACAAATATCAAGAATTCCTTCACAACATTGTAAATCCCTTGATGATTTTAGTAAATATTTTGAAGATGAAGACAATGATGAAGATGAAGAATATTTTGAACATGAAGAAGATGGTTAGTTTATACATAGGAAAATATTTGGGGAACTTGAAATGAAGGAGATTAGGAGTCGGATAGGGGGGGGGGGTTAGGAGTCGGATACCGTTATAAAAATTGGGTTTCTGATTATTTTTTGAAGGGTTTGTAAGAACATTCGTGGTTTCTTTAGTCTAACTGTTTTGTGACATGGAGAATTAAGTCTTCGTACAGGGGATTTTATGATAAAATCGGCTAGTTTTAGGGAAATTAAACACAAAATAAATAATCGCTTTAATTCTGACCACTCAATACTTCAGTTAATTTCCTTTTTTTCTTTGCTACATCTTTAGTTTCCTGTCATTATTTTTTTTTGAAATTCCAATCATATAAAACATTAAAAAATTTATTTTTCACAGATTCTGATAGAGGATTAAGCAACGAATTTATTCTTCCAGATGAAGATGCTATTTTAATAAATGCTACAATTAATGCAAGAATTATAACGAACAATGAGGAAGATTTTCAATAAAATCTATTTAGACTAAAAAAATATCTCACCACCAAGAAGAGCTTTTTTTAATTTCCGGTGGATTCTCTCTACTATGTATTAATTTAAATAGATCTCTGTGCCCTTTATTATTATAATATAACAAGTATAATATCTTAAAATTAATTTCCCATATCTCATTTCATTTTTTAATTAATATTCTACATGTATTAGACAAAAAGCAATAAAATTCAAATTATATTTAGTTTGTTTCTGAATGAAGAAATTATAGGAACAATTCAATAAATATCTTTCACTTTGTACTGTTTGTATAGACACACTTTTAAATAGCAGGCGAAAATTTTCGACTTCACAATCATTCATACACACTAATTTAATAACCCCCTCAAGGGTTTCTGCATTGGTGTAGTGGGTATCGGAGGGTGAAAGTTTTATCAATGGCGCGCCGAAATTTGCGGATTTTAATTTGCGGACCCGAAATTTGCGCACGAACTTTGCGGACCCGAACTATGCGGACCCGAATTTTGCGGATCTGAAATTTGCGGACCAAAAATTTGCGCACCGACAGTAGAGTCTACTGAGCCTCAGAAATTTCAATAATTTTAGCCTGCGGCGTTAATTAGGATAAATTCAGGCATCATGACTAGAGACAGGATTTTTAGGCACGATAAAGTTAAAAATAGGCGCCTATATAGGCAGTAAAAAATTGCCAAAATAGGCACTAAAATCAGAAAAAAAGGCAAAATAGGCAGGATTTTTTCGAGATTTTCTGATTTAAATTGGCTAAATTTTATCAAAAATGATAAATCTAGGCAATAAAATGTTAAATAAATTAATTTTGACGATCAGAAATACATATAAATTAATTTATATTATTTATTTTGTTTCCAAAAATAATTTGATAAATTTTTCAAACGAAAATTTTCCCCAAAAAGATTTTTTGACAAAAATTTTATATTTTACAAGAAAAAAATTTTTTAGACAGCAATTTTCTCAAAAAATGCGCAAAAATTCGTAAATTTTAGTAAAAATATGCAAAATAGGCTGAAAAAAGGCAAAATAGGGCACTTTGTCAGAAAAAGCCAAAATAGGCAATTTTAGGCAACGATAAAATTAGTTAGAAAGAAGATTTCAGTAAAATGACACCGGATTTGGACGTTTCAGTATCAGGCCTATCCAGGAAAAAAAAACAGGCATTTGCCTAGAAATCCTGTCTCTAATCATGACCTTACGAAATGGCCATATAAATGATTTCTTTACGGAATTTTCTCGATTATTTAAATTATGAAATAATTTTAAGATAAGAAATTGATAAGAATTTTGAAAAATCAAGAAAAAATCTTGAAACCGGTAAGGATCATGGTAAACTCTGCCGGAATCATCAAAAAATAAAATTTTAATTTTTTCTTTTTACTCAAGTGTCGGTCCTATAATCTTGGTTCCGCAAAAAACAGGTCCGCAAACTTAGTGTCCGCAACCTTCGGGTCCGCAACTTTCGTTCCGAAAATTTCGGGTCCGCAAAGTTCGCGCCACGTTATCAATCCCACTTTTGATCAACTCCATCTAATTTTTTACTTAATGCCCATGTCCAAATATTTTGATATGAGAAATAGATATTTAATAGAAAACTACCAAAAAATTTACAAATTTAAAATTTAAAAAATTATTTTCTTATTCTTCATCAACTATTTGGAGCTGTCCATCATCGACTTGAGGAGAATTTCCAGTTTGTTGAGGTAAATTAACTTCATACCTCAAAATATTTGTTTTAGGGCGTCCTTGAGGGATTTGATTTGTTGGCCAATTTCTTTGTGAAGAAAATGTTAGTATTTGAGGATTTTGTTGTATATGTGGTTGTTGTTGTTGTTGCTGATTTGTGTAAGATGGCCAATTTTGAGAAAAACCGGAATTAGGTATATCACGTTGTTGAGGAATAGAAGAGTAATATTTTTGTTGTTGGGAAGGTTGTTGGTTTCTATTGATTGGAGGGCCAGAAGGAGGATGGCCTCTTCTAAAGTTTTCGATTAAATAGTCAGAAGATACGCTCTTGCGTTTAATTATATCTTATAATGAGTGCTTCCAAATAAGGGGTATCATTTAGGCTGCCCACAAATAACAACCAATTAAAATTTAAAACAATTAATCTTAAACTCCACCTTTCATTATGCAGGTTTGGCGGCCCTCCAGTAAATTTTTTATTTCGATTAGAATCATTAATATTTGGATGTTTACTAGGCTTTACTGGCCCTTTTTGTTGTCTAATATGTTGAGGTAAATAATTATTTTGTTGTTGTGTTTTATTATCCCAATTGCTAACCGTTGTTGTTGTTCCTTTCTTTTCTCCAAATTTTCTACTATTATAATCTCCTGCTCCTCCTCCATATGATGATGAAGAAGAAGGATTATTTGAGGAAGATTCTGTCGAATATTTATTTATTCTCCCTCCTCCTTCGCCAGAAAAACTTCTTTGATTTTGTTGTTGTTCTGTTTTTGGCTGTGAGAGGTTCTGTTGCTGTTGTTGAGGAGGTGGTGGAGGAGGGGCTGGGTCTGTTTCTACTACTTTTGGTATCTAAAGAAAAAGATAAAATAATAAAATTTAATAAATAGATAGAAAATTCAATATATCGCTAGATTTAGGACATCCAAAAAACTAACTTATTTTCGTAATAAAAGTACATCTCTCATAAATTTACGTTATAAAATTTTCCATTACATCATCAAATCAATTAACATAAAACAGAATTAAGGGACAAACAAGTCAAAGAAAGAAAGCTAACTTTATTAGGCGAACCCGAAAGACTGTAGTAATTGATAAAGATGCATGGATTAGAAATAGATATTACAAAAAGTTGATATAAAGGCAATAATCAGTAGGGATCGGATTTTTAGGTCGTAAAAACCATAAAATAGGTTCCTAAATAGGTTGTATAAAATGCTAAAATAGGTGACAAAAATAGGCAAATAGGTCGTAAAAATAGAGAAATAGGTTGCAAAAAAAGGTCGACATATTGGGCACGGAAGGCAAAAATGCCGAATAATTTCTATTTTAATTCATAAATTTCAGCGACAAAGCAAAAATGTTGAAAAATTCTAGTTTTACAAAAATATTGAATTTTTAGAAAAATATTTTCACAAAAATTGAAGAAATTTTTTTGGACTTATAAGAAAAATTGACAAAATTTTTGAAAAATTTTAAATTTTTTTTAAAATTTAAAATAATTTTTGAAAAAAATCGAATTTTCATGAAAAATGCCCAAAATAGGTGACAAAAAAGTGAAAAAATCATAAAAAATTTTAAAAAATTCCAATTTTGAAAAATTTTTGAATTTTGAGGAAAATATTTTTCAAAAGATTGAAGAAAAATTTTTGGGCTGATAAAAAATTGATCAAATTATTGAAAAATTGGTGTACCGACACTTGCGGAACGACATTTGCGGATCGACACTTGCGGACCGACATATGCGGAACGACATTTGCGGACCCGACATTTGCGGATTAACATTTGCGGACCGACATTTGCGGACAGACAGATGCGGATTAACATTTGCGGACCCGACATTTGCGGATCCGACATTTGCGGATCTAGTAGTCTAAAAAAATATATATTAATCATTTTAAAAATGTCCAGAATGTAGTGTTGCTCTCTCAGAGATTAATCATTTTTTATATTAATCATTTTTTATTAAAAAATTTTTCAATGAAAAATAAACTAATGTTTATTTGTTTAAAATATAATTCTGATCAGTTAGCCCAATTGTCCATATCATTGTTCATTAAACGATACTGAATGGCGCGCAAATGATGTAAAAATGCTCCAGCATCGGGATTATCAATTTCATCGAATTGTGTTACAAGTGTTTTGATTGCTTGGTCATTTATTTTATATTTTCGCCGACGTGGATTTATTGATATTCCAGTAGTTGGATCCAACTCGTACTGTCGCAAACGATCCTTCATAATTCTTTCCTCATCTTTTAAAGCGATTATTAACCTTAAGTAAATAAACAAAGTGAAGAACTAAATTAATTGTTTTCATGATTTATTTAATTATTTTTCAACAATTTACAATTTCTAAGCCAGCACAAAAAAAGAACAAAAGAGGACTTGGCACAGTGATTGCCATTGGTGGAATCGTTTTGGTAGTAACTATTGTATTAGGATCTGCAGCTGGGAGTGCTGCTTATTTGGTTTATTATGAAAAATTAAAAAATGGCGAAAGTGAGTACCGTATTTTCTCGATTAATTCCCCTGGGGATTATTTTTTCAACCCTTCCTTGGCATGGGGGATTATCTGAGTTTTGGCATTTGAACGTGCAGTAGGGTAGAATTATTGTTTCAACCCAACTCTAGCATGGGGAATTAATCGAGAGGGGGAATTATTCGAGGGAGGGGAATTAATCGAGAAAATACGGTATATATCTGAAATAAATTAATTTATAATATAATTTAGCAAAACAATTATTAAAAATTTTTTTTCCAATAAATATTTCCGCTGGTAATCAAGAATTCTCTATAACTCTGGAAAATTTCAATGTTTCTTATTTGTTTGAAAAATTACAAAAAATATTTTCAACCTCTACCTTGGAATATTTTTGTTTTCACGGTTTTAGCTATTTACTTTTAATTTATAATCGTATCTCTAGATTCATACGGGGGGACTAAAAAATTCGGAAAATCTGGACAACTTGAAGTCTTCCTTTATCATGCGGTGCATTCTAATGGGCAAATTCATGTTTTTGAATGCTAATAACATTTAGTAGATAATATGAATATGATTCTTTTATTTTAATAAATGATAAAATTTTTTAAATTTATTTTTCGAATGTGTTTTCGTTCTCAAATGTCGTATCCTCAGTTGTCGCATCCTCTAATGTCACGTCCTCATTTGCATATCCATACTATTTATATTTTATTTTTTTTAAAGACTACTAGATCCGCAAATGTCGGGTCCGCAAATGTTAATCCGCATCTGTCGGTCCGCAAAAGTCGATCCGCTTCTGTCGGTCCGCAAATGTCGGGTCCGCAAATGTCGTTCCGCAAAATTCAGTCCGCAATTGTCGATCCGCAAATGTCGTTCCGCAAGTGTCGGGTAACCGAAAAATTTAAAGAGCGCCACCACGGATAAATTTTTTAGAAGGATGGATCCTTTTGTATCTTGTAGCAAATTTAATTGTCTATCTGTTGGATATGAAAGAAAATTTTTAAGTCTGCCCTAAAGGGTCGAAAATATTTTTTGAAGTGCTCGACCCCTGTTTCCCGTTGATTTTGGGGTTTTCATATCTTTAAGTTGAAAAGTGATAAAGAGCTCGTTTCTTGGATAAATATTCTTTACTTTGAAAGTTATAATTACGGAAATTTTTTTAGATTTTTAGAATAGTTTCCAAGCAAGTTCCAAGCAAATTTCAAAGTGTTCTTATAATTTTGCAACACCACTTTTTCCAATTTTTTCCCCTAACTTTTTTTCACTTTAAGATTTTTTTGTTATTCTTTTATTTTATCTTTTACTAAGCTAGGCTCAATATAAAAATTGCGGAAACTTAAAGAAAAAAGGCTTAAAGAGAGAAAAAATAGAAAAATTGGGGTGTTCTTATAATTTTGCAACGCACCTTAGGTCACAATAACTCCCCGTAAACAAAAGATTTTCAAGAAATAACAACGGATTTGAGCTCAATTCATCAGGACTATTTCGCAGAAAAAATAGGTTATAACCTAAAAATCCGATCCCTAATAATCAGAAAAGACAAAAGGACGAAGTTATTATTCGTTATTTTAAAGAGAGTCTTATATTTAACCTTACTCAAATCAATTTAAAAAATCAACAAATTTACCTTAAAATTTTTTAAACTAGGAAAAGGAGTTGCTGTTGTTTGTGGAAAAACTTCTTTATTTTTATTATTTTCTTTTACATTTTTTATATTTGATTGTTGTTGTTTTAATTGTTGTGTTGGTGAATTTTTTCCTTCTTTTTTACTTTTCTTTAATTTAACATTTTCAATAATTTCTTCAATTGCAGGTCTTTTAATTCCTCCACTTTTTTGTTGTTGTTGTTTAAATTTTGATGGAGGGGCTCCACTACTTGAAAGTCTTGCTATTGGTTGTTGCTCTATTGCTTGTTGAAATGTTGTTGTTGTTGTTTGTGAAATATTTATTGATGTTGAAATTGAAGACGAAGATGAGGAAGAAGGGGAAGATGAAGAATTATTTTTAGATTGTTGTTGTTGTATTCCTCCCCCTCCTCCTCCCTCTCTTTGTGGTTTTATTTTTAAAACAATTTTTGCTTTTTTATTTATTAAATCTTCTGTTGATGATTGATTTGATAATTTTTTAATTTCTTTTTCTTTTATTTTTGAATTTTTATTTTTTGTTTTTAATTCTGTTGCTGGCTTTATTGTTGTTACTGATGGTTGTCGTTGCATTTTATTTTTGTTTTCTTCTTTTGATTCTGTTAGAAATTCTTTCTAAAAATTAATGATATAAAGGCTGCTTTATTCAAAAATTTTAAATAATCGAGAAAATTCAAAGGTTACAAAACAAAAAAAACCGGAGAAGGGAACCTAGAAACTTGGCCAGATCCTAATATCATCCCTGGGCTTCTTTGCTTAAAATACAAAAAAGTTGTTACTTCCCTTGTGGTTTTTTCTATGTATAGGAAAATTAGGTTGAAAAGATAGCGAGTTTTGACAGGAAATAAGACGCATGGACAGATTCGATCACCAACTTTCTGAAAATCTAACAAATGTATACTCTCAAAAACTACCCAAAAATATATTCTCAAAATTTTAAATTAAAAAACCTTTATATTTTGTGTAGACGAATCTTCAAAATAATATTCAGGAAAAGGGCTAAAACTTTTTATTTTAATTTCTTGTTTAATTTCTTTTAATTCTTCAATTTCTTTTAAAGAAGTTTTTGAAGTTTTTCTCAAATCTTTTGAAAAATCTCCACTAATTTTATGTAAATTATTTAATTCTGATTGACGTTGTTGTGGCGGTGAAGAAGCAACAGAAGCAGAATTTGAAGAGGAAGAAGAGGTTGTTAAAGTTAATTGAGAATTAATTAAACGTTGTTTTTGTTGTTGCGGTTTTTCGTATGATTGATTATTTGATGAAGACGACATTTGTTGTTTCTAAAAAAATTTTTGACATCCAAAAAATTTTTTTAGTAAATTTCCTTATAATTGTAAAACCAAAAATCTCTGGAAATTACGGAAAAGTGAAATTGGTGAACTTAAGTAAGCTCTTTTAAATTTTTAGAGCCACCCATTTTTTCTTTAATTTAAACATTTTTTTTTAAAAAGAGGACCGTAGGGATGGATAACCCTCAAATAAAGAAATTATTGTGATGTAATACTATAAAAAGCATCAAAAAATTTTCCCCGATAAATAAAAATAAACCGAAAATTCTGCCAAAGAAAAATCTTCATTAATTTTTCGCTGACTGGTTTCATCCATTTGAGACTCGCAAGAGCCAGAATGTTTTGCTTTAGTTTTTGATTTTTCTCCTTGTTGATTGTCCTTTTCTGTTTCAGTTGATTCTCGATGCAAATTTCTTGGCGGGGGTGGAGGATCCATTTCTTCGTCAGAAGAAGATGATTCACAAGCAGCCATTTCATATTCTGTCATCATTCTTGAGCGAACTTCCTCTTCGTTTGAAGCTTAAAAAATTTTTTTTATTAAAATATTATAGAAGGAAAATAAAATTTTCTTTTTAAGTTGTTTTTAACAAAATGAGAGTAAATGCTTAATTATGCTAGTAAAATCAAAATATGGATATAAATGAAAAACTAAACAAAGCTAAAGCAATCTAATAAACAAGTAATTTAAAAAATATTTCTTGAGTATGCCAACTTCCTAAATTAAAACTCAAAAATATGCTGATTAAGGAGTTTATTTCTTTGGAAAAAACTTGCCGCTAGATCATAATAGCCAAACTTAAATCATTTTTATTTCATTCTTATTTTGTCTTTGTGCTTTAATTTAAGGGGAATAAAATTAAATATTGTCAAAATTTGAAGAAACGAACAAAAACAAATTTCAAATATTAAAAAAAAATTTTTTTGTGCTTACAAATATTATAATTAACATGTCCAGAGATAGAAACTTGTTGTTGAAGTACTGATTGTTGTCGTTGGTAAGGTGGAGCTTGGAAAGGAACCGGTTGATAAGAAAATGCCAATTTTTCATCAGAAGCCAAAGCAATTTCTCTTGTTCTTGGTTTTCTTGGTTTTCTTTGACCAGAAACACCTAAAAAATTTATTCAAAAAATTAAAAAATTGCTTAAAAACCTCGTTTTTTTCCAGACGCTAGAAAATCTGAAGGAGAAGCTGGAGTACTTTCAGTTTCTAATGAAGAAAAGGAATGTTGTCTGTCCCCAACATTTCCACCACCACGTCTTCCTCTACCACGACAGCGGCCACCTGGAGACTGATAGGATGGACTATTAATAGCTCCGACAAAATTAGAAGAGTCGTCAAAATCAAAGACTTCTGGTCCAGATTGAGGCAAAATAGATTGATTTTGTTGCTAAAAAATAAAAATGGAACCTGAAGCTTTAAATTGAGTTAAATGAACGTTTAGGGATGAATTTTTTGAAGAACCCCCAGCAGTTTTTTTAATTTTGAAAGAGAAATTAAATTCAAAGATTTTAATATTTTACCATCATTCTATAAGAACTAACACCAGCTAAAAGTTTATGTTGTTGTTGTCTAAATGCCGACATTCGTTGTTGTTCTAAAGGCGAAAGTTGAAGTAAAGAATTTTGTTGCTGAATTCCACTAATTTGATTTATTCGACTCAATCTTTGGTCAAAATCTTTTGTTGACTGATTTACGGCCTGTGGTTGTTGCGACATTATTTGGGGACAATCATTATTAAAATGTGGAAGACAAGGAGTATTCTGCCCACTAATTTGTGACTGAGAATCTTGATCATCTGCACCAGCACCCATTTCAGCTATAGCATCCTAAAATAAAAAAAATAATTTAGAAAATTTAAAAACAAAAAAAACCAAATCAGAAAAAGCATTTGCAGTCATCGCAATGTCTGTATTTTGTTTTTGTCTCGGACGTCCAGTTGAGTGAGGGTCAGAAGAAACACCCCCAACATTTATTCTTCCAGCAATTTGATTTCTTCTTATTTGTAATTGTCTATGATCTAATAAATATGCAGGCGGAGGAATTAATTCATTGTGTATCTCTACATTTTTCATAAATCTTAACAAAGATTCATCATCTTCATCACTTTCAACAACAAAAGAATATTCACGTTTAGGTGGTTGTGCTGTTGAATTTTGTGCTGCACGTTGTTCTAAATAACGCCAAGCATATCCAACACAAGAAGACATTATCCGTTATCCAACAAGGTCTAAAAAATATTAAAAAAGTCGAACGCAGAAATTGAGTCACAGAAATATTTAAAAATTAATAATTTGTCATTCTGTTTATAAAATTTGGCATTATGTTAATTTTTGTAAAAGTACAGTCTTCAAATAATTAAAAAAGTTCGAGAGTATTTAAGCTTCACTCTTCTTAATTGAAACACATTTTTTATTACAAAACTGCTAACTTTTTTCTTATTTTTGCTCGTCAATTCTCAGGTATCGCTTTATCTTTTCTATTTATCCATTTTTAACTCGTTCTCATTTACAGTATGGAGCATAAGTCTCGCTCTTCTCCAAAACACATTTTGGCACGAATCGGCTTCGAGTTCTCTGGTAATTACAAATTGGGCAGTGGTCGCTACAGCAAAGTCTACAAAGGTTACTATAGGGACGGGGAACGCTTTCTTGCAATTAAAGTCATTGATCTAGAGCAAATATCAGCCGAGTTTAGGAACAAGTTTTTGCCACGCGAGTTGAGTGTTTGGAAGCAACTGGATCACAAAAACCACGTGTACCTTTACAAGGATTTTGAGAGGGCTGGTTATCAATTCTCTATTATGGAGTTAGCCACAGATGGGGATATGGTTATTTTTTGGGTTGTTTTGGAATATTTCATTCTTTTTAGCTTTCGTATGTTCAAAGCAAAGGGCCAGTTTCTGAAGTTTCAAGCCGTGGATGGATGCTCCAGCTTATTGATGCTCTTGTCTACATCCACCAAAAGGAAATTGCTCATCGAGATCTCAAACTGGAAAACATTCTTCTCTTTGAGGGAGGCATTCTGAAAATTGCTGATTATGGATTTTGCAAACAAAGTATCGATCTAGCTTCCACATTCTGTGGCTCAAAATCTTATTCAGCACCTGAAATTCTTCGTGGTGTCACTTATGACACGTTCAAGGCTGATATTTGGTTTGGGAAATTTTTTGCGTTTTTCTAGTTTCTTATTTCATTTTAAGGTCTTTGGGTGTTATTGGCTACATAATGCTTACCAATACGATGCCATTCCGTGAGGATGTTGACAACATGGACATTGTTGATGCGCAACGCCATCGACGCTATCGATATTCGTCCAAATTGGGTCTTAGTTTTGAATGCAAATCTGCCATTGACAAAATGATGACTTTTGACCCTAAACATCGACCGGTAAGTTAATTAGCTTGATAAAACGTTTAAAAGTAGGGCTTCGGGGTGACTTGCTATTACGGTCAGATCTCGCTTATAAATTGTCCAATACTGAATATGGCATTTTGTTACGTTTTTTTAATTTAGTTGGTCTCTGGGTGGTAAGGGCTGCCTAAGCAAGCCCATAATTTAATGTACCCTTCATTATAAGTTCAACAGTTTCGGACCAAAAGTGGAATCTAAAATTGAGTTTTGATTGAACTAGATTGAGCTAATCAAAGCTATTTCCTTGATTTTCAGAACATTTATCAATGTGCTTTGTTAGAGTGGTTCTCCCCGTCTTCAACTTCTAAAGGTAATACGAAGCGACGTCGCCCTTCTTTGTCAAACTATGCCTCTTATAATTCCAAAATTAGATAAGGAGAGATGTGTAAAATAAAAATATTAGGATTTCCCTTTTCTTTTTTCCTTAATGTGAATATTTTCTATTTATATATCTAACGAATCACCTCTAAACTTTCTCTCTCACTATAACTATAATAATGCTAATCTTTAATATACATATTTACTTTTCCCGGTTATTTCACTTAATTTTATTTGTTCGAATGTTTTTTAATAGTGTACTATTTAATTGTTTGTATAAATATAGGTATAGGTATATTTTATTTTTTTTATATGAAAATTATGAAATGAGCCATATCTGAGTTTTGTTAAATACTAAAATAAAAAATCGGGGTTTTGCGGACATGTAGGCCCATAGCTGGGTATTTCCCGGCATTGTCAAATTCCTCTGTTCTTGAAACATCCCTCGTCGTAGAAATATTTTAAAGTTTAGCTTCAAGTGTTTCAAGTTTTAATATTTATAGAATTATGCAGTATTTAAAAATATATGTATAGATTTATTCTCTAGAGTATTATTAAATATTTTTTATACATAAAAGAAAAGTAACAATTCTTCAGAAAAAAATAAAAGAAACATGAGGAAATAATTAATGAAATAAAAAAAGAGAAAATTTTAAAAACGATTTATTTTAATTTAACATTTTTAATTTTTTACATTTATCTAACCAAGTCCATCTACAATGACTTTTAAGTGCCTCAGTTTCTGTTTGCATACAACAAGCACAATCATTATGAACAGCCCCTTTACTGTTTAAAGTTTTAAATAATTCTTTCCATTTAGGAATTTCTGCTTCTAAAGGATTTAATTTTTGTTGAAGAAGTGCCCTATAAATTGGGGGAAATTTTATAAAATAAAAGGGAAATAAAGTAAAAAATGTATAAATCGAAATAATTTAAAATTCAAACCCCCCAAAGAATCCCCTACAATAAAATTGCTTTGTCTCTTTTACGTCATGTGACAGAAAAATATTTTCTTACCAACAAAGATCCTCAAATGCATCTTTTACTGAAATTTGTTTAATTGAAGGGCATTTTGTTGGTTCAAGACATTCAATTAAATGAATATAATTCTCTACCTAAACTTAAAAATTCCAAAAAATATTAAAAGAATTTTTTAAACACTTATTTAACAATATTTAATAGGGATAAATTAACCGCTTGCCGATTTTAAAAATCGGAAGCAAAGAAAAAAGCTAAAGACAAAGCTAAAAAACGAAAATTTTTTGACTTGAAAAATACTTGGTTATTTTTATTTCATTAATTATTTCCTCATGTTTCTTTTATTTTTCTAATGAGTTGTTACTTCTCTAATCCAAAAATTTTACTTAAAATCAGAAAATTAAATACAGGGTGCGGCAAATTTGGCGCGCACTTTGTTTTGGCTATAACTTTTTTAATTTTAAACGAAAATTGATAATTCTTTTTTTCCTGGATTCCCAACACTTTAGGAAAATTGTTGATACCAAATATTGAGAATTTGATTCACTGAGAGGAATGAAAAACGGGTCTAAACAGCAAATAAATCTAACAATATTTTTCATGCCAAAGTTTAGTTGATCATAACTTCGCTCAAAATAATTTAATCCGAGTTATTCTGGTACCAATCAACTCCTCTCGATAAGGAACATCGAAATAGCTAATAAACTCGTTTTTGAAAATTTTACCTAAAAATTTATATTTGCAAAATTTATCTTAATTTATCAATCAGAGAGTCATATCTCGGTCCATTTATGTGATAGACACCTGATTTTGACGTCATTCGAATCAGATTGGAGAGCTGATTCGAATGATATGTAAAATTCTCACATCAAAATAATAGCCTTGAATCCAGGCCAAATTATATCCAAAAATTTTTGCTCGAAATTTGATACAAAATTAATCAAACTTAATTATAAAATTTAAAAAGATTTTGATATTATCAATTTTCCTAAAATGTTGGGAATCCAGGAAAAAAAGAATTATCAATTTTCGTTTAAAATTAAAAAAGTTATAGCCAAAACAAAGTGCGCGCCAAATTTGCCGCACCCTGTATATAACGTATATGCTCTAATAATTGTTGTTTCAAACTCTCGCTGGACGGAGTAATTAATAGAGCGGGGGTAATTATTTGAGAGAGGGTAATTAATAAAGCATATACGATAATTAAACATTAGACCTTTGGGGCTGAAAAATTAATTCTTGGGGGAGTATTGCCTATGCAGTTCCTCCTCCAATGAAAAATTTTGCTTCCTTTTTCTTTAAAAAATCCAAAAAAAACAAACAAACATTATATAAAAATCTAGCAAAACTGCTAGGTTTAGCAACCAAAAAAGCAGAAACAATAATTGGAAGTTTTGTAATTATTTGTGAAGAATTTAAAATTAATTTATTTATTTTCCCAGTATCATCAATTACTTCAATTGGGATTTGAATATTTTTTGTTGTTAAATTATTATTTAATTCAATATTTAAAATTGAAGAAAGAGGCAAAACTTTAATTCGAATTAACGGTGTTAAATATATTTTTGAATTAAATAGAGAATCAAAAACATTTTCTAAAAAAAAGAAAATTAATTAAAATAATTTTAAATTTTTTTGGAAGATTAAATAATCCCGTCGAAACTCTTTTGAAGGGTATTAAGGTCTTTGAAGGGTATCTCTACAAAAATACCAAAATTAATTTGTCATTTCCGGAGTTTGTCCAGAAAGGGAAAAAAGGGAAGATAAAATAATATTTATTAACAGTAAGGACAATACTGAGATAGTAGTACAAAAATCAAACAAGATATCTCAAAAAAATATAAAATAATCGAGATTTTTGTTCGAGATCTCGTTTCGATCCGGTCTATAATTAACTTAAAGAGTGGTAAAAGCTTTTAACTAAACCGTTAAAGGGCAACAGAATTCCTTCATCCCCCGCCCCCCCCCACACACTTTTTGCCCTCTCATTTTGTTGTTTCCCGTCTCCCATTAAAAAAAATTTTTTTAAGAAAAATAGGGGACAAAATTAATTAATTTAATTGCCCACGCATTTGTTTATTTCCTCCACTTGCTTCAAAAAATAATTTGGAAAGTTCAGAATTTGTTGTACATTTAAATACCCAAGAATATTTAGAAAAAAGTAAATTTAAAAATTTAGAAATAATTTCTCTGCCAAAAGTACTGTCCAAAGTATGCAGAGAAAATGCTGATCTTTCAATACATTGTTGTTGATTTGTTGACTTTAAATTTAAATTTTTTAAAATTAAAAAAAAAAAGGAAAGTAATGGGGAATGTAAATAATTTAAGTGTTTTGTAAAGGGTTTGGCTAAGAAAAAAAATTTTTTTGGAAGTTTTTAAATTTCAAATTTTGACTCTCGAGAGTATTTCCTGTTTACTTAGTTTTTCTTCTCCCGATTGAAACAAAAAAATATAATTTAAAAGATATCAGATAACAGTCCCAGAGCTAAATTTAATATCACAAACTCAAGTAAAATTACAAAAATGTCAAAATTAGCAAATTATTTTGATAGGAGAGATTATTTGAGTAATTGGGTTGTGATTAACAAAAAGTTTAGAAAATATTAAATATCTCCTCTTCTAATTTCTCTTTTATTAAAGAAAAATTAGCAAAGTAAAATTTTAATTAAATTCCCTTCCCTTACCCCAACAATTCTCACTTCTCCTCCTCCTCCTCCTCCAAATAAACGTCTTCTTGTTTCATCTACACGTCTAGCAAATTCTTCGCTTTCATTTTCTGACAATTCCGAGGCCAATATCCACTCCAAAAACAAAGAAATTCCTTTTTGAGTACATTGATTACAAATAGATAATAAATTGGTAGTCCATTGTTGGACAATTTGGCCGACTAATAAATTGTGTGTATATACAAATTTGGGGTATTCCATCTGTTTTAAATAATTAATTTAAAAAAGAAATTTTTAACTTTTTGAAAATAAAGTATTGGGCATTATCTATAACAAGTAATAGTCCAATTTGTTATAGATAAATTAGAAAATTAGGGCTAATGACAGTCGGTGGTTAACCGAACCGAAAACCAGATATACCGGTTAATAATTAGTCGCCAACAACACTAATTCCTATAAGTTTATTTGTGTTTTTCTTTAAATTTCCCGTCAAAATTTTCTTTATTCAAAGAAAAAACCAAAAAAATCTAAAGCTCTTTTACCAAAAATATAAATTTATGAAATTTCCTTACCCAACTATCTCTAATTTGTACAAGTCCCAAACCTCCCATTGCATCATTTCCAGCACCCAATGGAGAAGAAACAATCTAAAAAAATTTTAGAAAAATTTAGTTAAATTTAAATTAATTTTTAACTGTTAGCCTGGGTAATGGATATTCTGTATTTGTTAATTCCGTCATTCGTTTCATTGTTCTTTGACTTTCTTCAATAGCCCATGTATAGTCTGTTGGCTAATTTAAAAAACAAAATTAAATGTTAAAGGAGAAAGAGAACTCTCAGAGAATATGAGGGAAATGGAAGGGGGATAAGAAGTATACCCAAGTACTCTTTAAAGAGTTTTTAACTTGCATGGAGTGGACAAAAACTTTAAAAAAGTATATCTATCACTCTAGAGGGTTTATTTAAAAAACTTTAAAAACGGTGATTTACCTTTAAATGAGCACCAATAAATAATTCAATAAAAGTTTTGTCAAATTTTCCATTTTTAGCATTTTCTGGAGGAGGGACTGATTGAAGATTTCGAAATAAAAGAAAAGTAAATTTAGATTGGGGTATTGGAGGTGTTTCTTTAAAACAAGTCTTTTGTTGTTTTAATATTCCTTTTGTTGCTGATGAGCCAATGCTTTCTACTATTGTATTGCTTCTGAAAAAAATGTTTAAAAAATTGTTTTTTTTTAATATTTTGATTATTTAAATATTAAAAAGAACAAAAAATAACAGTAAAAAATAAAAATCGCTCAAAGGTATCGAACCGCAACCCCTACAAAATACCAATCCAACACCATAACACTACACCAGAACTACAACAAACATAAAGACAAATTTTAATCAAAATATACCTAACAAAAACATCTTGTGGATGAAATAAACATAGATGAAAAACAATTCGAATATTTTCTGAATCTTCAATTGAAGGAAATAAATAAGAAGAAATATTGTTTTTATCGGAAAATAATTTATTTCCCAACATCCAAGCTCTTTCTCTTTCCCAAGGTGATGGAATTTGGATTAAAAGTTTTTGGGAAGAAAGGGGAATTTTTAAATTAAAAAAATAAAATCGAAGAATTGTTTTAGATTCCAAATATTCTTTTAAATTAAAAATTAATTTTTGATTGTCTAGTTGTCTAATTATTGAATTAATACAGACAAAACGAGATTTTTGACAATTCCAAATACGCACCTAAATTAGTAAAATATATTTTTGGGGAAGAAGAAAAAAAGAATTGAGGGGTGTTTTGGAATGTTTAGAATTGATTGTTATTCTTTAAATTATAGTTAATTAATTAAGTCTTTTCTTTAACAAATTTTATAAAACTATTTTATATTTTCGCATTAATTTGACTCGTTAATTTAAGTATTTTTGGTGGAAAATCTGACGGTAAAATGTCTCTTCAAGTTATAGTAGGAAATAGAAACATTCGCTAAAGGAAACAAAAATTACTGTCAGAATTACTATATTAAAAACAAAACTAACTTCATTTTCATTAATTATCCCCATTTCTTTTCCATAATTTAAAAATAAAATATTGCTTTTTTGTTGTAATTCAGCTAATAAATTTAATTGGAAATTTACTAAATTCTCGTTATTATTTGGCAAAGAAATATTTAAAAAATATTCAAAAGGTTGAAGAAGAATTTCATTTTGATTTAAATAATCATTTTGTAGTGGGTTACTGTGAAAAAAAATAAATTTAAAAAATGGAAATTAGAATTATTTATTTCTTCAGAATTACTACTTTTAAGTTTTTCAAATCCAAAATTAATTTTCTATTTTATCAAAATTATTCTTAGAATTTTTTCATGTTTCTTAAATGTTTGTGACCGAAGATAAAAAGGAGGAACTAAAAAGTAAGATCGAAGGATTAGTTATTCCTTCAAATTTTAATCAAAATTCTTTTTCGGTTTTTAGTTTTGTGTGTTATTCTCGATTATAAAATTAAAAAAAAAAGATTTAAACAAAAAATTCTTTTCCTTTTACCTTTCCCCTCCTCCTCCTCCTTCACATTTATCTATTTCATTAATTTCTTCAAGTGGCGGTTCTGGACATATAGGTATATGTTTTAATTGAGGTTTTTCGATTATTTCTTCCATAGAAGGGGATGTAGTGTCAATTAAAGGAATTGTTGTTTGTTGTTGTAAATCTTCTGTTTCTGTTATTGTTGTAGAAAATGTTGAAGAATCTAATTAATTTTTGGGAAAAATGGAAAAAATTCAAAGATTTAATCCCCTCCAAATATATATCCATCAATAACAAAACTATTTATTAGATAAATATGTAAAATTTACAGGTCCACAATTATTTTAAAAGCTCTACAACAAAAACTCTACCCTTCTACAAGAATGCTAATCCTTAGATAAAAAGAAGGAAATCAATAATTCAGAAAGATTTCCCTCAACGTATCATAAATTTAAGATAATTCTAGTACAAACTAAAGATCGGTCATCTACTGGAGAAACTGGAGATCTGGTATAAACCCAAATCAGGGTGTCCCTTTTGCAATTTTTGACCGATTTCACCCCCTTTTTGAGAGCCCATGCCTCTTGTAGTGATTTGGAAGGGGCCGCCCTGATATGTATAAAAACATTAAACGATCACTTTCCTTCTCTAAAAAATTACCTGTTAGTTCACTACTTTCTTCTTCCTCTGTTGCAGTTTTTGTTGTTTCTTTTATTTGACTTGTTGTTTTTGTTGGAGGAGGATATATTTTATTTAAATTCCCCTCCTGTTTTTCTTTTAAAAATTTATTTTCAGAATTATTATTATTTTTTAACCAAATAAATAAACAGGCAATACAAATAAATATAAAAGCAGCCAAAACAATTAACAAAACAGGTAAACGATTAGAACGTTTACGCATTTTGCCTTTAATTAAATAATAACTTTGCCCAATTTTTGCAGAAATTCTGAAAAGAAAAAAATTAAAATTTTTAATTTAACATTTTTAGATTTGGGTTTAATTAGAAATAATTTTAATTTAAAATATCCCAGTATTAGATGGTATTTAAAATAACTATATACAGATTTTTAATTTGATTTGATAGAGCTGCCTACCTTTATTTAATTATCCCTTAAAAGATATCCCTTTAAGAGAATGAGAAATATAAGTTATATATAATTCCTCGTTCTCGGATATTTAAAAGTAAGGAGTGATTTCTCCTTTCTGTTCTTTATTTGACTCTATAATAATGGAATACATTTACAAGTTATTGAAATCTAGGGGAGTTTTATTGCCTAATGATAGGGGAACTTTCAAAATATACTACAAATTAGACATTAATTTTGATCAAAAACTAATAATTTTGGATAAAAATATCAATAAGCAAGAAAATAAAAAAGTTTGGATTTAAAAATCCTTCCTGAAATCGATCTAGCAAGTAATAAAATGACGCGCCACAGGGTTTAAGAGAAAAGGGGCCATCTATCTAAAAATATATTTTTGTTTTTAGAGGAAGAGTTGACGATTTTAAGGCGGAAATTGGACAAAGAATAATGAAAAAAAGTTTTTTTTGTTGATGAGTGGAAAGAGTATGGAAAGGTGATATATGTATTAGATAGATTACTTGGATTGTGTGTTGCAAAGAGGAAAAGGAGGGGAGGGAACACACAAAAAGAATTATGAGTGATCACCTTCTCTCTCTCTTCTTTTTTCTTGGTGGGCCCTGTAAATCTTCTTCTCACTTTTAAAAACATAAATCTCTCTTAAAAAAAAA
This sequence comes from Meloidogyne arenaria, assembly GCA_036172955.1. NCBI lineage: Eukaryota > Metazoa > Nematoda > Chromadorea > Rhabditida > Meloidogynidae > Meloidogyne > Meloidogyne arenaria. Next base: position 5,154,956 of record JARQAB010000012.1, on the reverse strand, counting down.
GAAATCCTGGGAAGCAAAAAATATTAAGTTAAACCCAATCCCAAGTTTGACTGGATAACATAAACATTCTCCTTTAAGTCACACTCCTTCTCTCATTATTAGATCATTCATTGCCTTCCTGTACGTTTATTTCTTTTAGAAATTTATTAATAACATTTACTAAAATACAAAAGCAAAAATTCTGAAGGTTATGGAAGTCTATTCTTTTGTAGAAACATCAGATTCAATTTTAGAACCTTTAAACCTACAAACTTATACCCGAAACTAAAATAATCGAATGTTGCTCAGAGTTTTTAATGATTTTGAATTACAGATAATTTTTTTATTTTCTCATAGAAAATTGTTTTTAAAAAATGAGTGCCCGAAAATATTTTTTCTGGCCCTAAGAAAAAAACATTTATTCTTCTTTTTTGGCCCTCATCATAACTTGCTCAGATTATTCCCTAAAACCTCCAACAGAGAAATATCTCTTTTCTAAATTAAATCCTTACTTTTCATATTTCTTTCCAAAATATATTTGTACTTCTGTTCACCCCTAAAAATAATGATAAAAAAAACCCTCTTCTTTTCTCTCTTCATTAATTTTTATATCCCCTCCCCCAGTAGTCTTTTTCAATCCTTCTTCTCCCCCTTATTTTCTTCTTTCTATTCAACTCTCGAGGAGGGCGTCAGAAAACAGATAGATAGATAACCAACCCCCTTTAGGAGGTTCAGAGGGCAGTAAACTGGCCATTGGCCATAAATCCAGAAAAGAGCAACAGAAGGTTTCCTTTCTTTCCCCACATGTTGGCCATGATGGCTTGGATTTAAAGCCAAAAATACCCCAAAAAGTAAAAAAGCACGCCGAAAATTTTTAGATTCTTCTTCTTCTTCTTTACTTTTTCTTCTTACCGACTTTATTTTTAAAAAATAAAAAAAAAGTTTAAAAAAGAATTGATGACAGGTTGTTGAAAAGAGAAGAAAGGAAGGATTTGTTGGATAAAATTTAAAAAATAAATAAAAATATTTATAACTTAATTTAATATAATTCTTAAATTTCAACAAAAATTTGAAAGAAAAAGATGGATTAGGTTAATTTTTAAATGATTTTTTTATTTAATAATTGAAAAGGAAGGAAGATTTTAAAAAATAAAATTTAGGGATTTTTGTGTCTCAAAATTTTAAAGTTTTCAATGGTTATCTCGAAATTTTTTATTTAACCGAATTTTGTATATCCAAATTAATCTACTTTATCTTAGTAACTTTTATAAATCGCTGAAATGCGTCAGATATTAAAAGCTTTCGATGATGTAAAGAAGGATATATTTTGGTGACACAAAATTTATTTCTCACCCCTTAAAGTACAGTTGTTGTTTTAAAATAGGAGAACAAAGGATTTTTCAATCCCAGAACCGAAAAGTTTAAGAAGTGTGAGATTCTGGATATTTGGAAAAAATATTGGTTAAACACGCTTCTACATAAATTAAATATTTTAACAAAAAATATTTCCTAATTTTCTTAAAATAATATTTTAAATTAAATTTAAATATATTTTTGTTTAAAAAAAAAACAAAAAGTAACAAAAAAATAAATCATTTAAAATTGTCTTTAAATTTTCTCTTCTTTCTAAATAATAATTTCCAGTCATTTTTCTTCAAAAATTGTTTATTTTTGTTTATAATTGGAAGTAAAAAAAACTAGGTATGTACAAATTCCCCTTCTTTTTACTTTCCTTTCATTTCAATATTTCTCAAAAATTCCCCAAGGTACTTTTCGGCACCATCTGAGCTTTAAAACAAAAAAAGTTTTTGTTTGTTTGTTAGAAATATAAACACATAGTATATTCTTTCTTTATTTTTCTAAAAAATATTTTTATGTTTTTAACATTTTTTAATCTTTTAATTTTGGTAAGTTTTTATTTATTTATTTTTTTTTTAAATAAATTAAAAAAATAAAAAGATTTATTTGTCATCAACAAGATGTTCTTTTTCTTCTTCTCATTTTTCTAATATTGTAATTGAAAAGGTTAAAATTATTGTTGATTCTGTTAAAGTTTTTATTGAGGTAAATAAATAATAATTTATTAAAAAAAAAGAAAAGAATTTTGGATTTTTTAAAATCTCAAAGATTTTGCTATGAAAAAGAGCCCAGAATCTGTAGCGTATTCAGTACTGTATATTGAAAATAAGATATGTACTACAGTGCCGTCCGGGCTCTACTCTAAATCCTCTCAAACATTTTTTAGTCAGAAAAGATGTCAAAAAATATCATTTCTGTATGTTCTTCTTTACAAATTATTTTTCCTTTTTTAAAAAATATTTTAAATTATTTTAAAAAGGATGACAGTTTAAAGAAATATTCATCAACTAATAAACCAATATGTGTTTTAGTTTTACATAGAGGAGACTGTAAAGGACCAAAAATTAAACAAAATGATAAAATAAGCTGGCAGGTAATTAATTAAAAATATTAAAAAGGACAAAACACCGTCCAGTCAAAACACTGTCTACATAGTTACAGTCTAAACATGCCCCCATAACTGCTTAACATATTTACTTAAGCTCTAAAAATTCTACACAAAAAAATTTTTTAATTTAAAAAAGGAAAAATAAATTTCAAATTTAAAAAAGGAACAAATCTGTTTTTTGTGGAGATGTATTAGAACAACAGATAAATTAATTATGAAAATATTTGATTGTTGGGCAGGTAGTGATAGAAGCCCTATAAAATTAATTGACAATAATGGATATACTAGAGAACAATCTTTGGTTAATTTTTTAAATTTATTTGGTTTTTAAATAAATTAATAAATAAGAAACTCTAAATATTCCTTTAAACAATTTATTATCTCAACTTTTTCTTCCCCAAGTCTTTCTTCTTTTATAGAAAAGAAGAAAGAATTTAATTTCAAATAAAACAAAAAAAAATTTTTTTAAATCCTTCTACACTCTGTTAACTAATTATACGCACCCCCCTATCTTTTGGGTTTTTCAAACTGAAATTGGAATGTGGCTATCTAGTTTTTTGTGTATTAAATCTTCAAGTTAAAAGCCATCTATTATCACAAAAATTTTAAATTTAAGAATTTTTTTCAGACTTATGGACATTTTTTCCAATAATTAGTGTTAACTAATTATACGCACCCCCCTCAAAAATTTTTATTTCTCAATCGAAATATCCACAAAAATTTATCTGAACATATCTATCATTATAGATAGGAAATAGAAAAGAAACTAAGTTCTAATGTGATTCCTTCATCGAGATATCAAAACCCAAAAATCAACGGAAAATCAAGGTAAATGCCTTTAAAAAATATTTTCGACCCCTTATAGGCTGTATTAAATTTTCATTTTATACTTTTCTGAAAGCTCTTTAAATTTGCTATAAAACCACCGATTTTTATTTTTCAGAGAATTTTTTTCATTGAGCTGTACAGGATTTAATTTTAAAGGTGTAAAAAAGCTAGGTTTAAGGGTAAATTTTGTTATTGTGATGTCCAGTGAATTTAACACTGAATAACTCCCATGTAAAATTTTTTGTTTTAATAATATTAGAGGTTCTTATAGCAAATTTAAAGGGCTTTCAGAAAAGTATAAAATGAAAATTTAATACAGCCTATAAGGGGTCGAAAATATTTTTTAAAGGCATTTACCTTGATTTTCCGTTGATTTTTGGGTTTTGATATCTCGATGAAGGAATCACATTAGAACTTAGTTTCTTTTCTATTTCCTATCTATAATGATAGATATGTTCAGATAAATTTTTGTGGATATTTCGATTGAGAAATAAAAATTTTTGAGGGGGGTGCGTATAATTAGTTAACACTAATTATTGGAAAAAATGTCCATAAGTCTGAAAAAAAATTCTTAAATTTAAAATTTTTGTGATAATAGATGGCTTTTAACTTGAAGATTTAACACACAAAAAACTAGATAGCCACATTCCAATTTCAGTTTGAAAAACCCAAAAAATAGGGGGTGCGTATAATTAGTTAACAGAGTGTAATACTTATTTGTACCTACTTCCAAATTAAACTTCTTGTGCTTATACTTAACATTTTCTCGATCGGAATTCTGTTTTAATATACCGGATTTATTCTAATAGAACCACAGTCTCTATTAGAACCACGGTCTCTAATATAACCACATCAAATGGAAGGGTTGAAAAATAGAACCACATGTGGTAGGTACTATTAGAATAAATCCGGTAATCAAAATTTAAAGATTTGTAATTTTTTTTCGTTTAGAAAAATCACAATTTTTAATTAAAATCCCCAATATTTTTTGTGAATTTAAAAAACCCTAAATATAAATATTTTAACTAAAATCCCAGATATCTACCCCAATATACAAACATTTCAATCACTCTGCATATTCTTTGGGAAGACTAACTGTTAGATTACAAGATTTGGATTATATTAGATTGTCTTGTTCTATTAAATTTTGCTCTGTTTGTAATTTGGATTGTAGAAGAAATAATGTAAATAATTAAATAAAAATGTAGTTGAACCTTGATTGTGTAGATGATAAATCTAACTATAAGTAAATAATAAATATATAACCAATTTAAGATATGTCTTTCAAATTTATTTGACCATTGGAGAGAAGGGAGAAATGCCTAAGTAATACCTTCTCTATTTACCCATTTTCCATGGGTGTGTACTCAGGGCTGGATTTTCTTCCGCTTCCGCCTACTTCCACCTTTTTTGGGTCTTCCGCTTCTGTCTTTCTTCTTTTGTTTTTTTAAAATTCAAAATTCTCCAACCCTCGTGTGTATCTTAATTTAAGGGTTTTATTTTCTTTTTACTAAAAATTAATTTTTTAGAAACCAAAATTAACTCAAAATATGTCATTAGAAAAAATAGAAGATTGGTGGACAGAACAAATAAAAGAAGAAAAAAAGAATTTTGAAGAAATTTGTGAGAATAATAATGAAAATAATGGTGGGGGAGGAAAAGGAATAAATAAAATTAAAATTTTAAATTTTTTAATTTTATTTAATATATTTTTAAAATTTATATAAAAATAAATTAATTATTTTTAAAATATTTTCACATTTTCTTTTTAATTTTTATTATTTACAAGTTAAAATATTTTTCGATTGTAATTAAAACGGTAATTAATCCTCTTTTCAATCACCCCTCTTATAAATACCAAGCCCCCCCCCCCACTTTTACAAGTAAAAGTCACCCTCAAAACTACGAGAGCTGTACTATAGTTTACCGGCCACGCTCAAATGACCCCAAAACGAACTGGAAAAAGGTCTTTTTCTTCTAAAGTCTGATCTAATTTGGAAGATTGAAAACTAAAAATGATAAAAAAATAGTTTAAAAAATAGTTAAAATAGTTGTATAATTAAAGTTATTTTTAAATTTTTTATATTCAAATTCTTTATAAAAATGATAAACAAAATTTTGGATTGTATTTTTATTGGGGATATATTCTCTACCGCTGAAATAAATATTGAGAGATTTAAGGTTTTTCTTTTAAAAAATTCTTAAATAAATATTTATTTATTTTAGATCCAAACAGTTTTAACTCTTTCTTCTCAACCTTTGGCTTTAGAAAAAAGAATAATTTGTGTTGATTACCAATTTATTTATATGTTAGATGTTGAAAATCAAAATATTTTTAGTTCAAATATTTTACAAAAAACATTTAATTTAATACAAAAATGTTTGGAAAATAATCAGTCAATACTTGTACATTGGTTAATTTTTTAAAATTTTAATTTTTAAATTTTTTAAAGTGAAAGTGGAATAAGTAGATCAGTTACAATTATTATTGCTTTTTTGATGAAAAAAAATAATTGGAGTTATTTAAATTCTTTTAATTTTTTGAAGGAAAAACATTCAATTGCGAGGTTATTTTAGTCTTTAATTGAAATTTTGTGGGGGGATTTTTATTTTAAATTCTGACATTGTTTTTTAATAAGGACAGAAAGACTGCAAAATCAATCCAGTTTTTAGATTGTGATTTTTACAAAATCCGTCGATTTGTTTTTTAGTATTCGGCAATGTGTTGTTAAAAAATGCCGATTTGATATTTTTTGTTAATTTTGATATTAGAAAAATCTATTTTCCGTGAACACTAATTATTTTTAAATTTAAAAAAAGTTTTTTTAATTTAAAGACCAAATAATTCATTTATTAAACAACTCGAATTATTTGAAAAAATTGGATTTATTACAGACCCAATTAATTTAAAAAAATCAGAAATATTTAGAGATTTTGTTGCTTCTAATGGATATTTATTTGAATTAAATGGTCATTTTTTTGAAAAAAAAAATAATTTTTAAATTATAAATTTAGATAATACATCAAAATATAATTTGGAAGAATCTTATTTATTGTCTTCAAAAAAATTTTCTTGTAAAAAATGTAGAAAAATTCTCTTTTTTGATTTTAATGTTTTAAAACATTTTTCTGATAATAAAAATATTTTGTGTGAATTTGGATATTTAATAACTCCGATGGTTTGGATGGAGTTGGATGAATTGAAGGGAAAGGTTTTTTTAAGTATTAAATGTTTGGGAATTTTTGAAAGGAATATTTCTAACAAAGGTATAGGACTGAAAAAATTTGGCCCTTTACGCAAATAAGGGTCGAATCGTTTTTTTTCCTTCATTTTTTCCTTCCTTAAAATAAAAAAATGGTCAGTCTTTTCTTCCTCGTTCAATTCCACTCTTTTCACCTGTGGCATATTCAAATGAGAGGGCAGACAAAAACACACACACGGGCAGACTTGGACAGACGACACAGACAGACTCGGACAGACGGACGAACTCGGATAGACAAACACGGACGGACTCGGATAGACAAACTCGGACGAACACGGACATTTTTGTAAGTCAATAAAAGTGTATACAACACAAAAAACAAAACAGAAAACTAATATTTTTTATTAACATTTTTAATCTCTTGTCTATCATTACATTTGAATATGCCACAGGGAAATTCAATGAAAATGAACAAAGGAAAAAAGTCTTACCATTATGCTCAAATTAAGGAAAAATAAGGAAGGAAAAAATGAAGGAAAAAAAAACGATTCGACCCTTATTTGCGTATAGGGTCAAAAATTTTTATGTAAGGAAACACTTAAAAAATTTTTCTTGTTGCAAGATTTTAAATTTTTCTAGACGTGTTCAAAACTTTTTTTTCAAGACTTTTCAAATTTTTTCAGAATCACAGTTAAGTATTTACTCAATTTTTATTGAGAGAAGGTTTAGGGATCAGAGTCGATTTGGATCGGGGTTTTAAAAATTTGTCAGATTGGATTTCGGATATCCCGGCCCGTCCATAGCCGGAATAGAGAGAAACGAAAAACAATTATTTATCTAGACATGTTTCCTAGTTTTGAATTTTGAAAAAAAACTGGTTAAATTTTCACAAGAAAATAGGAATTTAGAGGTTAACCAAAACTAAAAATTTATTTTTAATTTTATTTTTTTAAAGATAAACTGTCCAGGATGTAACATAAAACTTGGTTTCTATTAATTTTATCTTTCCTTAATTTTCACAAAAAATTTTCATTAAAGGAACCTTTAATTGGGATGGCCATCACTGTATTCAATTAATGGAAAGTCAAAAATGTGGAAAATTTAGTAAATTTATTTTTTTGTTTTAAAAATTATTTTTTTTTCAATTTTTATTTCAACCGTGGATACACATACAAAACTCAAAAATTGATGTTTTTAATATTAAATAATTATTTAATTTGAAGACAATTTTTCTTGAATATTCGAAAGTCTTGCAATTAACCCAGCCATTTGAAGTTTTGTTGACAAACCTTGAGCTACTATTGAATGACATTTTCCAATTTCCTTTAAAAAGTTTTGTTTTATTTAAAAATTTTTTAGTAATTCTTTTAAATTTTGATTTTAATAAGGTTGCTAGTTTCATCTTAACTGAACCAAAATAGCCTGAGAATTCGGTTAAACCGATTTTTTAGACCTTTTAGGATTGAAACAGAAAATTCCAAAAGAATTGTTCGATACTAAAAATAAATATGTATATCTACTTATTTGATTTTTATGTAGTAAGTTAGAGACTAAAATAAAAAAATCAAAAGAATTACAATCATTTGTTTAATAAATTAAAATATTCAATTAAAACAATTAAATAAATTTAAAAAATTTCTAAAATTTACCATAATAAATTCAATACGTAATGCTTCTGGTATGTCAGCAATTTTCTTTAAAAATTTTTTTAATTAAATTAAAGTCGGAATGAGGACCCCCCTCCCGTAACCGACTAATAGATTCTCTTTCACCATTTACTAAAGAGAATTCCAACTAGAGATCGGACTTGGAGAGTCATACGAGAATTGAGATCCCGTCTTGGTCAAGTCTCTAATCCCACTTTCAACCAAAAAATTAAAAAAAACAAACAAACCACATTTCTAAACAAAATTCCAACCAAATCTTCAATAGAATATCCAGAATTGTAAATATCTTCAATAATGTCAAAAGCTTCTTTTGTTTCTCCATCAACACAATGTTGAAATATTTCTTTTATACTACTTGGATTTGGCTCGTCACAAACTTTGTAAACAAATTCTTTTGTAATCTTTCCATAACTTGTTGCTGTACATTGTAAATTATTTAAAGCCTAAAAATTAAAAATAAATAAAAACAGAAAATTTGATTGGAAAGTTTAAAAACTGTTGGGTTAGAAAAGTGTAAATTTAAAGCAAATTTCTGAAATATTACAAATTCCCTAAATTCTATCGTAATAAATTTCAATCAAATTTCAAACAAAAGTATATGGATAAATATGTGGATATAAACTAAAATTGTTTTCAGACGGGATAAGAGCCTAGGAACGATTTTACAGAACTAGCACCATAAATCTGAAATTCCCCGAATTTACGTTCGGAATACACAAAACCAGAATTAATAAACAAATCAAAAATATAATCTAAATTCTCAACAAATTAGTTCTACACAATAAAAATATATTTAAAAAAACCTGTCTCATATCTCCTTGTGATGTATGAATAATTGCTTGAATACCTTGTTCTACAAATTTAACATTTTCTTGTTTACAAATATAATGAATTCTTTCCAAAAGTTGTTCATCACTTAATTTTGTAAATCTTACAATTGCACAACGAGATTGTAGAGGTTCTGAAAATTGTTTTAAAAAATTTTTATTTCAATAAAATTTTTGTCTAGAAAGAACTGAAATAAAAGAAAAGAAAGATTAAATTATGATTTAATAACTTCAACGTAAAATTTTTAATGAAATATTGTTTCTATAATTTTCTTTTAATGAGGAAAATTGTTGAGTTTCTTGTACAAGAACTTTATTTTTCTATTTTGTAGGCTCCGAAATTTTTAAGGAAGTTTTTAGATCAACAACAATCAAAAATTAATTGCCTAATAGGAAAATAAAGTCAAATTAATTAAATACCAATTATTTTGTCTGATTGATTACAGGCAAATGCAAATCTTGTGGTTGAACTGAAAATCTTTAAAAAAAGTTTAGGAAAAAAATAAAATTAAAAACCTCCATAATTCTACGCAATGCTTGTTGTGCTCCTTCAGTCATACTATCAGCTTCATCCAAAATAACAATTTTTTGAATATTATCAGGCAAAGTTACTTTTGTTGAAGCAAAACGTTTTATTCGTTCTCTAACTACATCAATACCTCTAAAAAAGAAAAAAAACTTTAAATATTAAAAAATTGGTGTAAATAATTTAGTTTGGATATCGAAAAATAAATGGCAGAGAAATTTTAAAAATTTCATCCATTTAAATTTGGATAAAGATTTCAAAAAAATGTAGTACATTCTCTTGATTCCAGTCAATTTTTAGTTTCATAATCTTCTCCGGGCAATTTAACCAAAAAGCCCCCAAAAATTTGACCTACGATTTATTTAAAAAATAGATCACTTGATGAAAAAAAATAATCAGAGTCAAAAAATATATTGAAACTCTTAAAATATGAAAAAAGAAAGATTACGCTACCATCAATTTGGCGGCAATAAGAAAAATACTCGAAAAATTCTTTAAAAATTTTTTACCGTTCATCACTAGCATTTAATTCAAGACAAGCATCCTTTACTTTATCACCAAGCATATCTCTAGCTAATGCCCAAATACTTGTAGTTTTCCCACAACCTGGAGGTCCCTATAAATGAATTAAAAAATTATAATTTAAATAAAAAACAAACCGAAATAATTAAATTGGGCATATTCCCAGTTTTTGAAAATTCTTTTAAACGAATAATAATTTCAGGATTACCAACAACATCATCAAGAGTTTTTGGACGATATTTTTCTATCCTATTAATTTAAAATAAATATATAAAATATTCTGTATGTATAGAAACATACCACGGAATACTCATAGAAAGTAAAGTAAATTTTTAATTCAAACTTTAATTATCTGAAAAAAAGTTGACTCAGCCAAAATGGGTCAGAATGTCGATACATATCTACATAACACGGATGGGCACTCCCAGTTTAAAAATGAAAGCGGAAAGGCCGAAAAAAACTGTTAGGGTGGCGTGCTTAGTATAAAAGGCGAAGCCTTTTAGCAGTCGGGAGTCAGTCTAGAGTCAGTCCGTAGTCGCCAGTGAGTCAGTCAGTTAGTCTACAGTCGCAGCCAACGCATAGTCTCGCCTATTTCTATTGTATTGTTGCTTTGTGATAAACCTTGTTGTGAGTCAAGTCTCTTTCTGTTAGTATCGGACACAACCGCTAGTCGATACATAACAAAAACAATGGTTCAAAATAGGGTTGCAACCTGACAAGGGGGCACGAGGAAAATACTCTCGTCACGAGGGGGAGGACGGGGAATTTTCAAAAAAAAAAACTCTCAAATTCACCGATTTTCGGGGACGGCCACAAACCTAGTGCAAAAGCGGCTTGTCCATAAAAAAATTCTTAAAAGATCAATGCGGGTAGAATATGTCAAAATATCGACACAGCCAAAGTGTCAAAATGTCGACTCAGCCAAAATGGGTCAGAATGTCGACTCAGGCAATGTGAGTCAAAATGGCTACATAGCTAAAATTGTTTGCATAAGGACTCAACTTAACTGTTTCGAATTGGAGAGATTACCAAATACCAAAAAGAGAAAATTATACAAAAAGCCCAAATTTAAATTTTGGCGAGTACTATTTGTTCAATTAGTTCTTAAGTAGGATTTTGGTTGTATGCAAATTATCATTTCATTTTATGAATTCTTCTTATTTTTCTGTTATTGATTTTTCAATTTCTTATTTTTCTTAATATATTCACTAACAAGTTCTGATTACTTTTTCTTTCTAAATTTATTTCTTTACCCTTATTCTTTTACTAATAGAAAAAATTCTCTCCTAAAAATTCTCTCCTTTCGAAAACTATTTAAATTTACATATTTAATGTTAATATTTTTGTCAAAATGTGTATGTTGTATTTATTAAGATTTGTTTATTAATTAATTATCTTTAATTATCCTTTTATTTTTCAGACATATCTAGATAGATGTTTTATCTTTCAATATTTTATTTTTTTCTTCTCCCATTTCTTGTTCAGCAGAACTTTGCCGATGCAATTGAATGTGAGGGGTTTGTGAAGTCTACTTTTGAAATTAATTTCTTTGATATAAAGGTTTATTTTTTTAAATTCTTATTTAATAAAATTTTAAGGTGAAACTCATCAATTCTAAAAACAATATTGTACGCGTTACTCAATCGAGCATCAAGATGGGTATTTTAATCTTCCAATTTATAATAAAGGAAAATATTTGGTTAAAATTTATGCTCCTGCTGGATATATTTTTAGTATCATTTTTATTGTTTTTTTTTCAAAATTTCATTTTTATAGAACCAACATTTCATGAGATTGAAATTGACAACAATGGTGGATGTTCTGAAGAATTAAATTTTAATTTGGCTGGACTTAAAATTTCTGGTAGAATTTTAAATGGTGAAGATTCTTTCCTGGTTTTGGGTCTTTTTAAGCAGGAAGATGAAAAATTAGTTGCAAAGGCTATTGTTGATAAAGATGGAAATTTTGGTTTTGTTGCATTACCAGGTAAAATTTTATACTCTTAATATAATGTCTCTTGTAAAGACTCGGCGAACATGTCGTTTTTTAATTTTTTGATTTATAGGATTAAATTTATTTCGATCTATTCTCCACCTTTTTTTAATATCGAATTTTTTGTATTACTAATATTCTTATTTAAGGAGAGTACTTCGTTTCATTGGTTAGTGGTTCTACACAATGTTTAAGTCAAGGCAGCATTAAAATTGAAGTTGGAACAACGCCATTTATAATAAAGCCGGACTTACGACTTGAGGGTGATAGTTTGGAAGTTAATGTGGTAGATGAAAGAGGGGATCCGTTTCTATTGGCAAATGTTGTTTTACAATCTGACAAACCAATCAATGTATTTTTATTTTTTTAGAATAATATTGAATATTTTTTAATTTTTAGTTTGAAAACCTTCCTTTGAGTGCTGAACAACCGATTACCATTAATGAAGGCCAAAAATGGATCTATAACTTTAATACCAATTCTTCTGGCTCTACTTTAATCAATTGTTTGCCCCCAGGAAAATATATTATTAGTGCTGAACTAAAAGTTGTTAATTCTGGGGAAATTAATTTTGATGAAAAAATTGTTGATTTTTTCATGGATTTTAAAACGATTCAAGTAGATTTATTTTTTAAACTATTTTAAAGCAGGGTGGTCCTTTCCAAATCACAAATCGAGGCATGGCCTCGATTTGTTTTCATATTGTTGACTGGTTCCAGTGGACCCCAGAAGGTTGAAACCCTAGTGGTCGATGACACAGAAGGTCGACACCCTAGTGGTCGACTGACCCAGAGGATCGACCTCAGATATTTGGGCGGATAAAGGGTATTCGAGATTAAAAATACGTTAGTCTGCTCGCTTTTGATTTATTGGACAGTTGCACGAGAAAATTACCGTCTTTAATCCTCCTTAATCCCACTAAATCCAGCATAATCCGCACTAATCCTTCTTTATCCGCATTAATTCTCAGACATCCTTCCTAATCCGCACGAATACCCGTTATCCGCCCAAATATCTGAGGTCGACCTTCTGGGTCAACGACCATTAGGGTGTCGACCTTCTGGGTCATCGACCACTAGGGTTTCGACCTTCTGGGGTTCGACCTCGGGTTGATCCCGTTGCTGTTGCACTAGTTTTAACTCATCGTCGATGTGAAGGTGGATCCTGGGATCTCTCTCTTTTATCGCACTTTTTCAGCGCCTCAGGCGAAAGTTTTAATAATTTCGAAAGACAATAAATTTTGGTCTTTTTATACTGTAATAATATTTACTATGAGAAAAAGCATATCGATATCATGGGATTTGGATTGATTAACTGGTATCATAAGGTGATTTGGTGGGTAAATGTCCGGTTGGTGTCCTACATGTCCGCAAGGAGAATGCGCATTTTTCCTTCCTTTTCTTGCATTTTTTTCGCAACGAGTGGCGCCCATATTTCTTCTTTTCTGCTATAGTATGCTTTTCGGCACTTGGATGGAAAAGTGAAAAATATATATTTAAAATTAATAACTAGGGATGGGATAGTTAGGCAAGTAAAAACTGTGAAATAGGCGCCTAAAATAGGCACCAAAAAGCCAAAAAAGGCACAAAAATAGGCAGTTAAAAAAGGTTATCAGACCTATAAAATTAAGATAAAAACAAGAAAATAACCATTTATTCGTCATTTTTTGAATTATAAAGTATTTATTAAACGCTTTTGCCATTTATTCGTCATTTTTAATCATTTTTTGAAAAAAATTGTGTAAATTTTTTTAAAAATTTCGATAATTGACAAAATGGAAATTTACCCAACCGACAAAACGTCCCACCCCAAAATGTCCCACAGCCAAATCGTCCCATCTCAAAATGTCCAACAGAGTAAAAATACTCAATTCGTCGAATTATAAATTAAAAATGGTCGTTGGCACTGATTTTTTAAAATCTAGGACTGATTTTTTCAGATTTTGCACTGATTTTTAGGCAGAATTTAGGAAAAATCGCTAAAAAAGGCAAAAATAGTACCAAAAATTGCAAAAAAGGCAAAAAGGCACAAAAAGTCCAAAATAGGCAAAAATAGGCAAAATAAAAGTCATGCTAGACTCTTCGGACCAAGCTAAAAACATGTTTTTTGAACGTATTAAGTTATGCCAAGCTTGCAGAAAAAAAAGGCATTTGCCTATAAATCCCATCCCTATTAATAACTAAGTAAATACAAATAGATATTTTAATTTATAAATGATCAAGGATTGATAAAAACATGTTTGGGCATGTATTTGTTAACAAAAATAAATATTATGTACTATAATTTACATATTAAGTATTTTTATCAAAATTAGAATATTTATTTTCTTGTCCCACTAACAATTCCCAAAGGAAAAATTTTGGATTCCATTTTTTGACGATAAAGATATTGTATTGAATCAAAAAAAAATCTCAAATGTTAATTGAAAATCTACAAGGCTTCCGTCTGTTCAAGCTAGAATGATCTGCCTAGAATTTGGTATTGATATTTATCAGTATACATTTTAATTGTTTTTACATTTCATTATAATTCCATTAAAGGTTCTTATCCCCCAGATACTCTAAAAATCTATTTCAGAATATTGTCCCAAATTTTCCATCTTTGATCATTTATAAATTAAAATATCTATTTGTATTTACTTAATTATTAATTTTAAATATTTTTCATTTTTCCATCCAAGTGCCAAAAAGCATACTATAGCAGAAAAGAAGAAATATGGGCGCCACTCATTGCGAAAAAAATGCAAGAAAAGGAAGGAAAAATGCGCATTCTCCTTGCGGACATGTAGGACACCAACCGGACATTTACCATTTGGTGGGATATCGCGGGAAAACCCTGATAGCCCTCCAAATCCTCTGTAATTCCTGCAAATTTAATGATATACCCTTTTCTCACTTTTCAGCGCCGCAGGAAAGTGCCAGATTTCATACTTTTTCAGAGCCGCAGGCAAAAATTTTTGTGAATTTTAGAAGGCCAAGAAGATGGATTTCTTCCATTTCAGTAAAGATCAAAAAGGGGGCAATATAGAAAAGGGGAAAAAGGTGCGAGAAGTTCAAAAAAGGGACAAATGCCTCCCAAATGAGGTAAAATGGCCACCCTGGTTTAAAGCCTTATTTCTACGGATAAATATTTCATATGAGAAATTTAATTAAAATAATTTAGGCCACAATATCTGTTAAATCTATTAACCTTATTGGTTATGCTTTTACTGGCAAACAAGCACCATTAAAAAATGTTACAATTAAGTTGGATGGAGAATTTAAAACAATGACCAACAAAGAAGGCATATTTATTGTAACAGATGTTTCTCCTGGAATTCATTTTTTTGAAGCAGAAAAAGAACATTTTGAATTTAATAAATTAGAATTTCATATTTCTTCAAAAGAAAATCAAATAATTCCATTTTACCCACAGAGGTTTTTAAATCTTTTAATATTTTTTGGATCATATTTAAACGGGTTTTCACACCGGTATGATGTTATAATACCAAACGCTTGAAATACCAAATAAGTACCATACTACATTTTATGTTACCTATCTATGTACACTCTCAAAAATGGGAGGGTTTTGTTCCAGCAATGTTCCAGCTGAATCTTCGCTGGATTACATTATTTCACGTTATTTCCTCTCCATATATGTAGGAACTAAACAAAAATTTAATAGGAACACTTTTTAACTTTTATTTATTTTGGAGAATTGATATTTGTGGACAAATTTTGTCTGTCGATGAAGTAGAGGGAATTCATTTTAAAGCGTATTCCCTAGATGAAAACATTTTTATTGACGATGTTGTTACAAATTCCGAAGGAAAATTTTGTAAATTATTAAAACCAGGAAGATATTCATTTACGGTTTTATATTTTTAAATTAATATTAAAAAATTTTTCTAGCCAATTTCTAAAATTCTTCTTTCACCAAGTAAAGTGGAAATTAATTTAAAGAAAGAGCCAATTTATTTGAAATTTATTCAACACAAATCAAAAATTAGTGGAACAATCAATTGTTTTAAAAAATGTGGAAAAATTTCAATAAAACTTTTTGATGAACAGAGAGAAATTGTACATGAATTTGTTGATACAAAAAGCGAATATTCTTTTAATGACGTGCTCCCATCAAAATATACAGGTTTTTTAAATTTTATATCAGTTAGGGTTTGTGCTCAAACATTTCAACTTAAACAACTTGTTTCGAAATTTTGATTCTTGCGTTATTTTTCTTTACATTTCGAAGATTTTAGAAACACTTTTGAGTTTTATATTTTAACTCGTATTTTGAAACATCACTCATGCTTCCTCTTATTCCAAAATATTGAATAAAAATTAATATAGGTATTTTTTTTAATTTTCCACATTTTTTAGTAAAAATCTTCGACAAACAAAACTTTTTGTGGGCTGAAAGTGAAAAAAATATAATTGTTGAAGGTGATGATATTAAAGATTTAGACTTTATTCAAAAAGGTTATTTCTTGGAAATTAAATCATCAAAATCAGCACTTTTGGTTTGTTTTGATAATTTTGTTTTGAGAATAATTTTGTTTAAAGAAATATTGGCCTGACAAAAAAGAAGACCCAAAAATTGAAGAATTTCAATTGAAAGAGGGAGAAAATAAAATTTATTTTAAAGAAGAAAATAAATATTATTTTTTAATTGAATCTTGTTATGAATTTAAAGTTGAAGGGGCTAATGAACAACAAAATTATTTTAATATTCCTTCAAATATTCCTTTAATATTAACTGCTATAAGTTCTTCTGTTTCTGCTTTTGTCCAAACTGATGTTGAAGATAATACTCTTGTAATGAATTTGAGGTTTTTTTCAAATTTTTATACAAGTACCCCTTCTCAAGGAAATCATATTTTTACTCAAACATAAATCGAAAAATATAGACGCAAGGTTGCTTGCGATTAAGTTGTGCGTTGTTTTGCGGTGAGTTGTCCTGCTCATGTTTCTGGCTTTTATTTCTACTTAATTTTCTGCCATTCTTATATTTAAAATTATTTTTTTTCAGAGAGAAATCAACTAATGAAGAACAAATTCTTCAAAAAATTTATTCAACAAATAAAGGCAAAATTTTTCTTTTTTCATTAAATAATTCAAAAATTGGAAATAAATATCAATTTATACCAAAATCTAATAAACTTTTATTCATGCCAAATTTGGTGGATTTTGAATTCAATGGGGAATGTGAGAGTGTACAGTCATTTAATAGTCAAATTGGAAGATTTATTAAAGGAAAAGTTGAACCTTCCGTTGGTGTTATTTTTCTTAAAGGAATAAATAAGTCCTATGATGCGCCATCTAATACAGACTATAAAGGATGTTTTAGGTTTGAAATTATTTTAATTTTAAAGTATTTCATCTTGAGTGCTGTCTGACACTTGCCCTGGGGTTGTGAAGTTCTATCTTATAATTTGTAGACCTCTTATGTTTGATAAAACCGTTTCTTAAAATTTTAAATAAAGTTTTTACTTATTTAGTGCTTTTGGAAAAGTCTTTGGAAGTAGACCTTTTAAATTTTCAATTCGTGCTGAAGCTATTTCTGTTGGATGCGAGAATCATCAGGTTTTTTTAATTTTATTTTTAAGATTGTGAGTAAGAGAGCATCCACATGTCTAGCATATCTAATATTTAGGTCAAGATTTAGTATTTATAAAAAGGTATCAAAGTTATCGCCCCAATAGATTTGTTTGTGGTTGGAGGATGGTCAAGGGCAGAGGGCTGAAGCCCCCATCCCCCTCCCATTTCTTCACATTCCCCGAAATGCAAGAATGTGAAGAAATTTTGGGAGGGAAATGATCAATAAAGTGAATTTTTCGCCTACAACCCTTCAAAGAATTTTCGCCTGCGCCGCTTAAAAAATAAAGATATGTTAAAAATATGCGTTCAAAATGCTAAAGTAGACGCCAAAATTTTGGTGTACACAACAATTTAGCCCCCCTGAAATCGACCCCTTGGCTAACCCTTGTCGCAGGTTCTCGATTTCTGCATGTTGACTACTTTATTTAGCTCATACAATACTTTTGAGAAAATTTTTTTAACAATTTATTACATTTTTCATTGCTTTTTAGTTCAAAATTAAGATTATTTGATAAAAATATTTTTATTTTTCTTCCTTTTATTATTTGTGAATGTTAAAATTTTTTCCCTTTTAAGGAGGAAGATTTAATAGATCAACGTTCTGGTAATTTTCGAATTAAAGGACTTAAACCTCAATGCAATTATCAAATTTCTTTAAAAAATTCTGAAGGAGGTGATTGTATTCCTGCTTTTCCTTCTTTCTTTAATTTCATTGTAGTTTTTTTTAAATTTAAATTTTAAAAAGTTTAAAAATTCAGGTTGAGACAGAAAATAAGAAAGTTTTATTTCTTGTAGTTTTATGAAGAAAATAAAGTGATTCAGGTTAATTTCTCTCTTCTATCGATCTTGACTTTCTATTCTCTCGTGCCTTTATTATAATTAGGTATGGAGTTTTTAGGCTGTTTGCCTCCCCATCGTGGCGTGCCGCCAGTTTAAATTTTATACATGGACTATACTAAACCAGGCAAACGGCTTTAGTTTTAAATATTAACCATAAGATATTTAAAATTAGCAATGAATGTAAGCTTTTCGTACATTAAAAATCCGGTCCCTAATTATAATAAATTTTTATTTAATTCAATTTCGTTACTTAAATATTTAAATATACTTTAAACAACATTATTTTGTTAAATAAAAAAGATCCTCAGACTTTTATAGTTTAAGCTTTAAATGTGATCTTTTATAGACTTAATTTTTTCTCAACAAAATTTTAATTTTCTTCAACTTTACGTCATAAAATTTTATTTTGAAAAATAAAAGTAATAAAATTTTATTGGGGATTAATTTTTTATTGATTTTCTAATTTAAATTATTAAACTAAAGATATACATATATTTTTTCTTTTAATTATTCTGCTAATATCTTTAGAAATATATGTTTTATCTTTTAAAACTTTATTTATTTCTCCTATTTCTTGTTCACCAGAACTTTGCCGATGTAATTGGTTGTGAAGGTTTTGTGAAATCTGCTTTTCAAATTAATTTATCTGATATAAAGGTTTACTTTTTTTAAATTCTTTAATAAAATTTTAAGGTAAAATTATTCACTTCTCAAGGAAATTTAAAATATGAGGCAGAATGTAATCCGCAAAATGGATATTTTCTAATTCCAATTTATAATAAAGGAAAATATTTGGTTAAAATTATTGCTCCTGATGGATATGTTTTTGGTATTATTTTTAGTTTATTTTTTTGAAATTTCATTTTTTAAAGAACCAAAAGTTTATGAAGTTGAGATTGACAACAATGGTGGATGTTCTGAGGAATTAAATTTTAATTTGACTGGACTTAAAATTTCTGGCAAAATTTTAAATGGAGAAGATTCTTCTTTGGTTTTGGGTCTTTTTAAACAAGAAGATGGAGAATTAATTGGCAAGACTATTGTTGATAAAGATGGAAATTATAATTTTGTTACTTGGCCAGGTATTAAATATAAAATTAGTTTTAGTTTTTGGAGTCAAAATCTGCCTTTTACTAAAATTTTCTTAAATTTTTATAACCCTTGTTAAAAATATTTCTCATAGACGTGAGGATAGGTAAAAAAATCTATTTTCCTTGGGTTTCTAGGATGTCGATTTTGTTTTTTACTTTATGATAAACTTGTATACTCGAATTTTTAAGGAAAATATGTTATTTCACCCTTTAGCGGTTCTACAAAATGTTTAAGCCAAGGCAGCATTAAAATTGAGGTTGGAACATCGCCATTGATAATAAAGCCGGACTTGCGAATTGAGGGTTATAGTTTAGAAGTTAATGTGGTCGACGAAAGAGGAGATCCATTTTTATCGACAAATGTTATTTTACAATCAGATAAACAAATTAACGTTTCTTTTTTTGTTTTTATAAAAATTAAAATCTTTTTTAATTTTTAGTTTGAAAATCTTCCTTTGAGTGCTGAACAACCGATTACCATCAATGAAGGCCAAAAATGGATATACAAATTTAATACCAATTCTTCTGGCTCTACTTTAATCAATTGTTTGCCTCCAGGGAAGTATGTTGTAAATGCTGAACAAAAAGTTTTAAATTTTGGTGAAGCTAATTTCGATGAGAAGTTTGTTGAAATGAATTCTAAAACGACTAAGGTATTTTAATTTTTTAAATAAGTTTATAGGTTTCCACAAATTTTGGTTACATCTTTCGAAAAATTTTGCATTAAAAATATATTTTCTGATACAATAGAATTCTGTACGCTCTGAATAACCGCAGAAATTATACTTTGTTAAATCAGAAATGTTTTTCGATTTTATTGGTGTCTTCCTTTTATTTTGATTATCTTTTATATTTTAGATAGGAGAGTAATTAAAATATTTAGGTCACAATATCAGTTACATCTTTTAACCTTAATGGTATTGTATTTACTGCCAAACAAGCACCTTTGCAAAACGTTACAATTAAATTGGATGGGGAATTTAATACAATGTCTGACGAAAAAGGAAAATTTGTTTTGGCGAATGTTTCTTCTGGAATACATTCTTTGGCTGTGGAAAAAGAACATTTTGAATTTAATGAATTAAAGTTTGCTGTTTCTTCAAAAACAAAAAAATTAATTACATTCTTCCCAAACAGGTTCAAATTTAAAAAAAATAATTTGAAAAAGATTTGTAATTTAGAATAGCAGTTTGTGGAAGAGTTTTGTCAGTTGAGGAAGTTGAAGGAATTTCTTTTGATGTTTATTCTCTAGATAAAAATATTTTTATTGATGGTGTTGTAACAAATTTTGAAGGGAAATTTTGTAAGATGCTTACACCAGGAAAATATACAATTACGGTTTTCATACATATATTCTTACAATTAAATTAATATTAAAATTTTTTAGCCAATTTCTAAATTGCTTCTTTCACCAAGTAAATTGGAAATTGATTTAAAAGAAGAGCCAATTCTCGACTTAAAATTTACTCAACACAAATCAAAAATTAGTGGAACAGTCAATTGCCTTAAAAAATGTGGAAGAATTTCAATAAAACTTTTTGATGAACAGGGTGAGATTGTGGATGAACTTGTTGATACAAAAGGCGAATATTATTTTAGTTACGTGCTACCATCCAAATATACAGGTCTTTTTTATTTTATACAGTTAGGGTTTGTGCTCAAACATTTCAATTTATGTATTTGGTCGATCCTTAATTTTATATTTCCGCGAAACGCTGTTTCGATATTTTGATTCTTGCATTGTTTTTCTTTAAATTTCTAAGATTCTGGGAACACTTTCGAGTTCTATATTCTAACTCTCCAATTTCGAAACATCTTCCATGTTTCACCAAAATATAGAATAAAAATTAATATCTTTTTAAATTTTCCAAATTTTTAGTAAAAATCTTCGACGAACAAAATTTTTTGTGGTTTGAAAGTGAAAAAAATATAATAGTTGAAGGTGATGATATTAAAGGTTTAGACTTTATTCAAAAAGGTTATTTCTTGGAAATTAAATCATCAAAATCAGCACTTTTGGTTTGTTTTGTCAATTATTTTATTAAAAGTTCTATTAAAGAAATATTGGTCTGATAAAACAGAAAACCCAAAAATTGAAGAATTTCAATTAAAAGAAGGAGAAAATAAAATTTATTTTAAAGAAGAAAATAAATATTATTTTTCAATCGAATCTTGCCATGAATTTAGTGTTGAAGGGATTGATGAACAACAAAATTATTTTAATATTCCTTCAAATATTCCTTTAATATTAACTGCTTTAAGTTCTTCTGTTTCTGCTTTTGTTCAAACTGATGTTGAAGATAATACTCTTGAAATGAATTTGAGGTTTTTTTCAAATTTTTAATGGAAGGGTTTTGTAGGGTAAATATTATTTTTCAACAATCTTGCAAGTCTTGTTTTTTTGCATCTCGATGAGATGAATCGTGCAATACAAGGATGTACTTATGTGTCTTGATGAAGTTATCGTGTTGAGTTGTCCTGCTCCCTTTTGAATTTTTCTAACTTAATTTTCTGACTTAATCTTTAATTTAAAATTTTTTTTCAGAGAGAAAACAACCAATGAAGAACAAGCTCTTCAAAAAATTTATTTAACAAATAAAGGCAAAATGTTTCTCTTTTCATTAAATAATTCTAAAATTGGAAATAAATATCAATTTATACCAAAATCTAATAAACTTCTGTTTATGCCAAAATTGGTGGATTTTGAATTTAATGGAGAATGTGAGGGTGTAGTAGCTTCATTCAATAGCCAAATTGGGAAATTTATTAAAGGAAAAGTGGAACCTTTAGTTGAAAATGCTTTTGTGAAAGCAATACATAAAACAGATGAAAGTGATGTATTGACAACTAATACAGACAATAAAGGATTGTTTAGGTTGGGAATTTTAAATTTATTTTGTTGTAATAACTATATTTTTGAGAATATACAAATATTTTTATACAGAGAATTTTAGAATATTCTTTGAATATTTTTATTTGAGAATATTTTTATACAAAACCTTAAAAATAAAAAAAATTCAGTATTGGACCTGTTTGGAAAGAAGAAGATTTTTCTATTGAAATAATCAAGGAAGGCTTTATTTTTGTTAAAATGGATGATTATCCCAACAGTTTTACTTCAATTAAATTAACACAACTTCGAATACAATTTTTGGAAGAAAAGACAAAAAAACCTCTTTCTGATATTTTAGTTTCGATTAGTGGGGGATCAAATTTTCGTTCAAATAATATTACAAATGAAACTGGACTTTTGAAATTTATTGGATTGGTTGGACTTTTTAAAATTAATTTTTTTAAAAATTTTTTAAAGATGCCTGGATCTTATTTTATTCGTCCAATTTTACAAGAATATAAATTTAATTCAAGTTCTTTTTCTTTTCAAATAAATGAAGGAGAAGAAAAAGAATTAATTTTGGAAGCAAAAAGAATTGCTTACAGGTTTTTTAAAATTTTAAATAAATTTTAATTACTCTTATTATAGTGCTTTTGGAAAAGTTTCGACAATTGGAAGTAGGCCTTTTAAATTTGCAATTCGTGTTGAGGCTATTTCTGTTGAATGTGAAAATCATCAGGTTCTTTTTAATTTTATTAATTTTTCCCTAAAATATGGCTAAAAGTCAAAATATTGTTTTTATCCATTTGAGGCTGCCTAACAATAAGCTGACAATGAGTTTATCTATTTAATTATTTCTTTCTTTTATTGTTTCTGAATGTCATTCAATCTTTCTTAATTTTAATTTTTTTTCTTTTTTTAAGGAGGAAGATTTAATAGATCAACGTTCTGGTAATTTTCGAATTAAAGGACTTAAACCTCAATGCAATTATCAAATTTCTTTAAAAAATTCAGAAGAAGGTGATAGTATTCTTGCCTTTCCTTCCTTTTTTAATTTTATTGTAATTTTTTTTAATTCTAATTTAAAAGTTTATATAAAATTTAGGTTGGAACAGAAAATAAAAATGATTTAAATTTTTCAATTTTACCTTCTGACCGTCCATCTCCAATAGTTATTGGAGAAATTGAAATTGAGCAAACAAAAAATTCTAATGGATTTAGGGTTGTTTTATTAGAAGATAATAATGCAATTAATGAACAATTAATTAAAAGTCACTCTTCCTTATTTGTTTTTAATCTTCCTAATTATAAACGGGTATTTTTTTAAATTTAATTTTTTAAATTCTTTTAAAGGAATATTCAATTATTGTTGATTTAATTGATTTAAAACAATCAAAAATGGATTCTGTTTCTGTCAATTTCTTTGCAAATTCTCAATCTAATTATGTTAGGTAACAATATTTTAATTTTTTCACGGAAAAATTAGGTAATTTGGGTTTTTGTTCTTTTTATTGATTTTATTTTCATCGGCTACACAATTTTTGGGGAGTCTTAAATTTTTATTAAACAGTCCCTCACAAAATTGTTTTTCTTGTGCAAATTCAATTTGCTTTTTGAATTGTTTAAGCAGTTATCTATTTATATAAGAGAAACAAAATCATCGTTTCGGTAATTTCACATCAGTCAACGGAACACCTGAATGTGATGAGAAATTTTTGACTAGTTGTGGCTTAACTTTTGTTTAATCCAAACTTTAAAATTATTAACAAGTTTTATAAAAAAATCTAAAATTTTAATTTAGAATTTTACCACAATCTGAACATCGTAAAACTGACTCTGATGTTAAAGCAAATTATTTTGGATTAGTTTTTATTTTGCTTTTAACTTTGGCTTTTTTAAATCAATCAAAAGTATTTTCTTTTTAAAATATTTATTTTAATTAATTTTTAGGTAAAATTATTGTTTGAATATATTCTTTTAATTATACAAAATTTTGTTAATAATAGAGGAATGTCTTCAATTAATTATTTAATTGCTGATGATAAAAAAAGAAAAATTAAAAAATAGAAAAATTTTTTAGTTGAATTTTTAATTATTTTTGTCTATTTTTCGGGTATTTTTTGAAGATAAAATTTGATTTTAAAAATATTTTTTTAAAGAAATTAATATTTATTTTTTATATATTTATTTATATTTTAAAATATTTTAAAGGAAAAAAAATTACAGAAAATGTTTAACAGAAAAGATCGTCTTCAAATAACAAAAAAACTTAAAAACAAAAGAAATGGAAATCAACAAGGAGGATATATTAATTGGCGTTTTTGTATGAAATTTTAAATTATTTTTTTGTAAAAATTATTTTGATAAGATTAGAAATTGAATGAGTAGATTCTTTAATGGTTTATTAATAACTGATAGGAATTATTGACTATTAGCTAAAAATGTTTTGTTAATTTTTATTATCAATAATTCAACTAAAAATAAAAGTTTTTTTCATTTTAGTACATAGAAAGAAACAACAAGAAAAGCAAGAGAAAACAATTGAAGAACTTGAACAGAAAATACAAATAAAAGAACAACAACCTAATTGTAGAAGAGCGAATCAAAGTATTTATTATTTAAATTATTAATTTTTGGGAGAGATTAATTGTAAAAATTTAATTGAAAATTAATTTTTAATTAAATATTATGAAGACTTGTCCTTTTTAAAAAATAATTTTTAAAAATTAAATTTTTAGAGACTTGGTATTCATTAAATGTAGCTTTGCCTGGTTCAATTTTAAATAATGTGCAAACAAAAGAATTGAGGGCTTATATTACTGGAGAGGTTTATTTTGTTTTTATTTTAAATTTTAAAAAATAAAATAGTTAGCCCGTAGTTTTGCTATTTTCTGTGTAGATGAAATAATTATTTTTGACGAGACAGCGAAAATAAAACAAAAACAAATTGATGAATATAAAGAAGGAAATTGGAGTGGACAAGACCCTATTAATTCAAATAATTGTGAATGTAGGTTATTTTAATTCTGAAGTCCCTTATCCTTCTCTGAATTTATGGGGAGTGATAGAAAAGATATCTTAGTTTTTCTTTTCCAGGGTTAGCTATAAAACAAACTTTCGTCAAAAAAATCTAGGGTTTTTTATTTTTCAGCACGAAATAAAAACGACTTGAAAGCAAACCTCGTTTTCTTTAAAAATTTTTAATAAAAAAATATTTTAGGTAATTTATTTATGGCAAAAGTTTTTGAATATTTGGAATGCCCACAATATTTAAGAAAAAATTTCTTTCCGATTCACAATTCTTTACAATTTGCTGGTAAATTCTGTTTTAAATTTTAATTTTTCTTATTTTTATTTTTAAAAAGGTCTTTTAAATCCACTAGATTCAATGCATCATTTAAGAGCAACAGATATTGATCTACCTTATAGAGAAGGAATTGTTTTGGAAAAGAGTTCAAAAAAAGGACAAAAATGTTTTGTTGGACTTGAAAGGGTAAAAATTAGGAAGGGGGAGTGGGAGGAAGGAATTATAAATAAATAGGTACTCTTGTGTTATCTCCCCCCCCCCCCTCCCCATTTTATTTTTCCTCTCCTTTCATTTTTATTTCTCAAAGATACACTTGGTTCAAATTGAATCTGTCGTGAGTACCATGTTTTGAAATTAGAGATCCAATCTCAACGTTGGTATGTGTACCAGTACTTCTATTGACAAAACGCTCACTGTATTACCAGAATATTTTATGGGAATATAGGGCCCTATTCATCCGAGTTACTATACACAAGCACAATAATGGACATTGGTCCTTAAAACAAGAGCTAGGTACCTATCGCCATAATTATTTAACAGTATGTTAATCAGAATTATGTGTGCTTCTTATGGAAAAAGAAAAAAAGGAGAAGAAAAATAAAATGGGGGGGGGGGGAGCTAACACAAGAGTACCAATAAATAAAATTTTCGAGACGGTCTGGTTTACTTTCGTTAACAGCTGCATCTTGACTGTACATACACCATTGGGGATGGAAAACTGGGGTGTACGTAAAATTGAGGGTAACACTCTAATGGACACTCAACTTTAAAAAAACGTTAATAAGAATTAGTGTACGTGCAGGCGAGATTCGACATCAATTTTACTTATTCTAGCGAGTTATTGTATTTTCGCTTTTATTTTTTAAAATTAATTTTAATGAGAAAATGGGAAGATTAAATAAATATTTTAAAATTTATTTTTTTAATTAATTAAGGATGTTACTTTAATAAATTGTGAACAAAATCTAATACCTCCAAATACAAGAGTTACTTTAAAAATAGAAGAGCCGGAAGGGTCTAAAAAACTTAAAGGCTATTTGACTAGTCCAAAACAAATTCGAGAAGAAGCTGGAATTTATTGGGGATATTCTGTTAGGTAATTAACTACTCTTTAATTTATTTTTTTAAAATTAAGAATAGAAAAATGTTTGTCTGAAGTTATTAATTCTTCTTATGATTTTGTTATTGGAACATCTGAAAGAGGAACTCCAATTGAAGAAATTAATATTCCAAAAAGGGAAGGATGGTTAGTTTGTTAGTTGGAGAAGAAGGGGACTCCTTAAATACACCCAATATCGTTGGCCTTAGAATTTTGTTGACTTTTAGTTGGTGAAAAGTCTTTTAAGTAAGCATTTTATCCCTAATTTAAGCTAAATCTTATTTTCCTTTCTAAGGGTTTATTTACAAGTGGAGTTTGATTATAATAATTTTTTATATTTTTAAAATTTTAGCAAAATTCTGATAGTTTTTGGTGGATTAAATGGTTTAGAATCTGCAATAGAATCAGATCCAAATATTAATTTAAATAATCCAAAAGATTATTTTGAAAATTATATTAACTGGTTTTTTTTGTTTAAATTTTAAATTCTTAAATTTTTTTAAAGTTTACCAGATCAAGGAAGTAGAATAATTAGAACAGAAGAAGCAATACCTATTTGCCTTACTGCATTGAAATATAAATTAAATTGTTTAATTTAAAATTTTGTTGTCTTTATTTGTTATTTTTTAAATTTATATTTTAATAGTAAGTGGTAAATGATTTTCTTTGTAAAAAAAGTTGTTAAATCTTTTATTTAAATTTATTTTTTAATTTTCATTATTTTTTCTGTTTCTAATTTTGTTGTCCAAGGAAAATAAGGAAAAATTTCCTGACCTACTCAGAATTTTTTTAATTTTCTGACTGATTGTGAAATTTTTAAGGTAAAAAACATTTTCATCTCTCCCAAAATGCCCATATATTTGTCTCCGACATAAAATCAACCGAAAAGGGGTCCATTGCGATAAATACTCTGTGTTTGAAAATTATACACATACTACAATTTGCTTTGGGAGAGATGAAAAAAATATGTCAAATAATGATAACAATTTAATCACTTTTTAGTTAATTATTCACAAATTTTAGATTTATTTTTAAATTTATTTTTCAAAAAAAAATGAAAAAAACAACAACAACAATACTTTCAAATTTATTTTATCGTCAACAGTCTCCAATTTCTTTAGTAAATAAATAAATTAATTTAATTTTTTAAAATTTAATTTCAATTTTTAAAGAGATTTTTGACAACAAAAATTCCAAATAAAAATTCATTAATTAAATTACCAACAATTAAAAAAGTTTCTGGGGCTGTTGGGGCATTAACTTTATTATATTCTCTAAATATATTACCTGAATGGAGACACTTTAGAGATCCAAAACATTATTATTCTAATTTGTCGGTAAGTTTGTATTTTTGGCGGGGGATATTTTACCGAATTAAATGAAGGGACTAGTATTTAGTCAGATTAGAATTATTCAATGTTCACCTTTAGTTTCAGACAATTCACCGAAAAAAAATTATTCTTTGAGGAATTTTTAACAAAAAAGAAATTCTTTTAAACTTAAAACAAACTCTAAAAAATATATTTTTAATTAACGAATCAGTTATCGAGACCCCCCCCCCTCCAATTTTAGTTTCTGCAATCCCCAATATTCCATTCCCTTAATTAATTAATTTTATTCAGATTAGAATTCAATGTTCACCTTTAGTTTCATTTCTTTCTCCAAAGTAATAATTAAATTTTTTTAAATTAAACAAAGGGACTAACTAGTTAAATAAATATAAAAGTTGAATGGTTTTCGTTTTTAATTTTTTCAAGTTTTTGCATTTAAAACCACAACCACAGAAATATGTTTTCTCTTATTTTTAAATTTAAAAATCAAAAATAATCAATTTTTAGAGCAGGAATTCTTTGTAATTTAAAAGTTTCAACATTTTTGCGTGAATATATTTATGGTTTATATGTTTGGTTATATAATTGTAATATGGAAGAAGCTAAAGAATCTTCTTTATTAAATTATTCAACATTTTCTGAATTTTTTAATAGAGAATTAAAAGAGGGGATTAGACCAATTAATTTATATTCTGATTTGGTTAATTTTTGAAAGGAAAAAATATTCTTTTAATTTATTTTTTTAAAGGTTTCCCCAGCAGATGGAACTGGTAAATAATTAAAAATTAATTTTATAATTTTTTTTTATTTTTTTAAATATTTAAATATAACAATCAACCCTCACTATTAAAAAATTTGTATTTTAAATTGAATTTATCCAATATTATTTTTAGGGTATTAATTTATTTACACAGTATCCATTAAATAAAAAAACTATGTTATTTCCAATTTTATGGGTATTTTTTAAAAGTGATGGGTTGACTGTAAATATATTTAAATTTTAAAAATAAATTAATTTAATTCTCTTTTTATAAAAAAGTTTTGCATTTTGGCAAAGTAATTAACGGACGTATTGAATGTGTAAAGGGGCAGGATTATGAAATAAATGAATTTCTTGGTCCATTTAATATAAATAAAATAAAAGAGAATAATTCCCTATATCAATTAATTATTTATTTGGCTCCCGGTGATTATCACGGTAATTTCATTTTTGTGAAAAAAAACTTTTTAATTTTTTAAGCTTTTCATTCCCCAACAAAATGGTCAGGAAAAATTATTTTTTTAGTTTTCTTAAAAAAATTTTTTTGAAGGAAAATTTTTGAAAAAACTCATTTTCCCGGTTTTTACCAATCTGTTAGGCCAACAAATTTATTAAAAAATCCAAAGTTATTTTGTCAGAATGAAAGGATTGTTTTGACTGGAGAGTGGAAATTTGGGTATTTTTCGGTAAATTAATTGAAAGAAAATCTTCAAAAAATTTTTTTTAAATTAAAAATATGTAGATGACTCCAGTAGCAGCAATGTTTGTTGGAAATATTGTTATTTTTGATGTAAATTTAAAGAGTTTATTTTTCTTATCTCGTTATAGTCTAAGTCTAGAGGGTGAAAAAGTAAAACTAAAATGATTAAAATATGTGGGCGAGTGTATAGAGGAGTAAATTAAACGGGTGAATGAACTAAACTAGAGAGAAAATCTTTACACTAAATTAATTATTACTGAGAGGCAAAGGTTGATTGAAATTATTATTTTTGATTTCCGGCATTTTCGTCATTTTCGACCTTTGCTTATATGGTTATAGCTTTTGCAAACTTATTTCAATGCTTAACTAAAGAGTGAGGGGGGGGGAGGGGGGTATACTACTCTACTATAACGAGATTCGAGTTTAACAAAACGAAAAAATTTAAAATAATTTTTTAGGAACAAGAAAAGAATAGAAAATTAAAAGAAAATACAAAATTTGCAGTAAAAGGATTATCTGTAAATCCTGGAGAAAAAATTGGAGAATTTAGAATGGGGTCAGCAATTGTTTTGGTAAATAAATTAAAGAATATTTCTCTAAAAAAATTTTTTTTTAAAGATTTTTGAAGCTCCAAAAAATATTAATTTTTGTATAGAAGCTGGACAAAAACTTAAATATGGACAAAAATTGTTAATTTAAAAAGAATATTTATATTTTGTTTTGTTTATTCTACATTTTTTTAGAAATTTTTTGTTAAAAAATAAATTTAAATAATTTTTCTTTATAGAAGGCTGGATTTTAATTTAAAAAATAAATAAAAATGACATTTTTTAAAATTCTTATTTTTCTTTTTTTTAATTCTGTTCACTATTTTTAAACAGTTTAGTGTTAAACATAATCGACTCCCGTGGTGTGACGGATAACAAAAGATCAGAATTCGAACTTGGACAAAGGATCTTAGAAATGGCTACTACGTCTAAGGATGGCAGCGACCGCTCAAATTACTCAGCTCGATAAAGTAGCCTTTAAAAGTAGAATGGTGTAAAAGCCAGCCATTAGTTAATTCCCGGTCTCTTCGCCTCTTTATTCTTCCTACCACAACCATTGTATTTCTACGTGTGATAAACTCTTGTATTCTACGTAAGCGTGGGCATAACATAATGCCGAGAAATAACGAGATTGTTCTCTTTGAGGCCAGTACGGATCTATTAAACCAACGAATATTAAACAGAGGGCAAATTTAGTGCCCAATATTTGTGTAGACTAATTTTTTTAATATTTTTTTTGATTGTTTATACATTTAGAAGAGAGCAAAATGAATATTTTTAAATAAAATAATGTTTGTTTATTTAATTTTTGCAAATGTATATAAAATATATATTGAATTACATTATTTGAATAAAACTTTTTTTTATTTTTTATAAAAATTATTTTAAAAATTATTTTCATTAAATTGTTACTTTCCTTTAATTTTTGAAAATTAAAAAAAAATATTCAAGCAAGTTTTTTCAACTTTATGCTTTCTTAAGATTTCATTTTTTAATTAAAAAAATTTTTTTTAAAGCTTGCTAATTTTAATTTAGTTTTTTGTTTCTTAAGAATAAAATGTTTACTAATTATTATTTAATCTTTAATTATTTTCCCTTAATTATTTTATTTATTTATTCCCCAATAAATTCTCAAATTCAAACTTCTGAATTTTCAAATTTTCAAAATGAATTGCCTGAGGGTTTTTTAAATTTTTAAATTTCAATTTAATTTTAATTAAAAAGAAATATTAAATAGAACATATGTACAGGAACAAACAAATTTACAAAAATATATTTTTAAAAAATATGACAGGAAAACTAGGCCTGTACAGAATCAGTCAATACCTACTACTGTCCTCTTCCATGCCTATTTAATGTAAATTTAAATATATTTAATATACCCCCCCCCTCCTCCTCTCTCTCATTACCATTTAGTGTTGTCAAAAATAACTCAAGACGGCCCAATTCGATAAAAATCAGTAAAGAGAAAATACCTCGAACGTCAAACCCTCTAAATTCTTCTATTTACCATAAAAACTATTTTCTAATAGACACCCCTTCTATGAGTAGTATGTAGGTGAAGACTACCTTAATATAGTTTTACGGTATTTGCGGTGAAACAAAAAATGTCAGAATTGTTTAATATAGTCGAGTTTGATTAGTCTTTAGGCATGAAAACGTACATATATAAAATTAGATAGGTAGCAAGCATTTAACAGCATCTTCCCTTCTTCCTCACTAAACTCAAAAAAATATTTTAGGCATTTTTCTGTTGATCAACTTCAACAAACAATGTTTTTAAATGGACATATTTAGTAAATTTAAAATTAAAAAAATATTTTTTTTCCTTATTAAAAAGTATGACTTGGAGTGATGATAAAGCTACTTGGGATCCTTCATTATTTAATAATGTTAGAACAACTATGGTTAAAACTTGGTTGTTAATTAATTAATAATTTAAAATATTAAAATAATCCTTTTTTTAAAAAGGGAAATTTGGCATCCAGAATTGCGAATAGCTAATAGGTATTTTATTTGAAGAGGGTTTAGGGATTAATTAGAATTGTTAATCCTTTAATTATCAACAAATAAAAAATATTTTTGTAAATTATTATTTTTTTCTCGTTATAAATGCACATTTCTTTTGTGTGTGCTCTCAACAAATAATAACAAAAACTATTTTTCTTTTTATTTTAAATTAATTTCTAATTTAAAAATTTTTATTTTTAAAGTGTTTCTGGTGTTAATCAATATTTTGAGGTTAAAAATAAAATTAAAAAAATATTTTTTAAAATTAAATAAAAAAAAGATATCTCGTCGATCACACGCAACATTAACATCAATAACTCCAAATAAAACAAAAGTATTTAGAAAGAAAAGAAATAAATTAAATTTAATTATTTTTAGGTAGAAAGTTATCCAACATTTTCTGTCCGTGTTGGATGTAATTTTGATTTTAGGTTTTTTTCAAATTAATTACATATTTTAAAATTTAAATTAAAAGAGATTATCCAAATGATGAACAAAATTGTGCTGGTAATTTTTAAATAAATTTAGACAATTTTTAAGAATTTTTTTGGACTGTGCGCAAGAATGTATAAAAACGCCTATTTAAATTTTTGGCGTTTTAACTCCCCATAAATTATATTTTTGCGCACATTTAAATATATCTTATTTTAAATTTTAAAAATTGAAATTAAAAAAATTTTCTCAAAAACTTTTAAGCACGTCTATATACAACAAATGTTATGAGTGAAGTTGAATTAGCAATGTTTTCTTTTGTTTTTATTTTTAAATTAATTAATTTTTAAAAAGTTATTATAATTTGGAACCTTCTGTAATGCTCGGTTGGGGTAATCAATCAATTAAAAAAAATATACAAGAATGGGAATTATTGTCAGTTAATGCTAATTTAAGTTTTTATAAAAGTCACAGAAAATATTCTAATGAAAGGCCAAATAGTGCTTATGAGGCACAGAGTACTTGGTAATTTTTAATTAAAAAAGGAAAAATTAGTAGTTTATTTTAAGGGGGGAGGGGCTTTGTTGGGGGAGGGGCTTGTTGGGAGGGGCTTTGTTTTAGAGAAAAAAACCTTTCCACTTGGTCCGGACTACGATTATAACTTGGTTCCTTCTACATATTTTCTTATAATTATTGAGATTCGACTGTATCTTATTTAAAAAATCCTCCATTTTCCTTTTTCTTCTCCCTTCTGCATGAAATTAAAAATGATCAGAAACTTATAATTATGGTGAAAAACTTTCCATCAAATAGTCTTGTTGTTCATTACATAAATTTTCGATTTGATTTGGGTACAAGAAATTTTTTGAATAACCAAATAATTTAAACTCAATCCTAAGTATTCGCTTAATAATATTCAGTTAAAAAGTTAAAGAAAGGAAAACAGTGGGGGGACATAAAACCAGATTATTTTTTGGCAATTAAAAATACTCTTCCCTTTTTATTGCCAAAAAAATTTTTTTTATTTTTTTTCAAAGGACATTAATTATTTTAAATTTAAAATTTCGACGAAATTCTCCACAATATTGGTTAGGGATTGGATTACCTTGTTTTGTTTCTTTAATTATTATTTTACTTTCTTTTTTGTCAACAAAAATTGAATTATCTATTGGACTTTTATTGGCTAATTTTGTATTAGAATCTGTTTTGTTACGTGATGCTCTTCAAACTTTGCCTCCAGCAGCAGGGGAAAATCCAAAAATTGGTTGGATTCTTTAAATTAATTTAATCCCCTCTCTATCACTTCTTAGTATATGAAAGGAAGAAAAAAGGAAATTTGTTTTTTAATCACATCTAGATATTAATTAGAGTTAGCGTTTATAGATATTTATCCGCGGATACGTCGGATGCAGAGATCGACCTCACGGATATATCCGGACACGGAGAGCGAAATCCTTGTCCACGACCAAATCTGGTTTCTACCACAAAACTTTTTCTCCTTATTTTTTAGTAACATTTGCTCAATTTTTATTAATAACAACATTAATATCTTTAATTATTCAAATATTCACAAAATGTCTTGTTCAAAAAGCAATTAAATATTCTTCTTTTCTTCAAAAACTTTTAATTATTTCAGAAACAAATAATTTATTTTCTACAAAATTTAAAAATAATTTAGAACCAGAATTAATATTTCGTTTATATTGTTTATTTATTTTATTTTTAATTTGTATTCCTTTTATTTTTATTTATTTATTTTAAAATTTTAACAAATAAATCAACAAAAAAGAAAAAATAAATTTAAATATTTTCCATATTTCTAGTCATTATTAAATATTCAAGTGAGTGCAAATTTTGTGTTGACCTTAAAATTAAAGAAGGAATTTAAATAAATTTTATTAACAATTAGAAAGTAGAGGAATCTAAGTTTAGGTCATACCGGTAATCGAAAAATTAGTAAAGTTTCCCACAATTAGTTTAAGTCAAAAATTCACAAAAATCTTAGTCGTGCTTATAAAATAGTAGATAGATTATTTAGAGGGATAAAATAGACAAATAATAGTCTTTATAAGTTTACTTAAGTTCCCTCAAAATTCCAAAACTTTCGGGCCAGTTTCGATCCGCTTGCCTAAACATTCAGGTACCAAAAAGACTAACCCACAATTTCTAAATTATCTTAACATACTAATCACTATTCTAGTTAAGTCCTTCCTCCCCTTGTTCCAAAAAATATTTTTCAAACTAAAAATTAAAAAAAAACAAACATTCCAAGTAATAAATTGCCTTGACTTGTTAATAATTCCAAAATAGCAGTTAGTGATGGATTATTTAAATCAATTAATAATTTAAATTCTTTACTATATTTATATAACAATTCTTTAATTAAAATTAAATAAAAATGAAAATGTTTTGAAGGAATTGGCCCTCCAGTTTTGTTTGCTGCTAGCCAATGAAGTAATAATTCTGCTGAAGAAATACCCAAATTGTCAATAACAACACGTACTTGAAAGACGTAAAAAAATTTTAAACTTTTACTACAAAATATAATCAAATTCGAGTTAGGTTATGTTCTCAAGAAAATATTTTGTACAATGAAAAACCCCTTCCCTACATCAAAAAACCTTTCCCTCAAATAGTGAAGATTCCCTATAATCTTCTTTTATGGATTCCATTCCTACACCTAAATTTAAACAAAAAAACATTTTTTACATTGTTCAACAGGTATTGCTTCAATTGTTCTTTCAACAATTTCTCTATCATTTAATCTCAAAGCTAGAGAAAGGGCATTTACATGTTCTCCATTAATTGTTGAATTAAGTATTTCTTTAGGTGTAACATTTGATTCAAGTTGTAAAGGATCAAATCTTCGGGGTTTTGTTAAAGAATAAATACAAACACCTTCAGTACATGCTACAGCAAAATCCAAACCTAAAAATTTTTATTGGGATTATTATATCTACAGTAAGGTTGTCGGATCCGGATCCAAAAAGACCTGATATCCGGAAATTTCGGTTTGGATATCCGAAGATTTCCAACTATCCGACAGTCTTAATCTTTAGCTCTTGTCTTTTGGATTCTCACAAAATAGTAAATATTTTCGATCAACAAAGATTAGTAAATCTAACGAGATTAAAGATGAAAGTATTTAAATTCCCATACCCCTAAATTGTGAGTAATACATATTTGGAAATTAGTAGAAATTATTTGGTAATGAGTTTTACCATTCGGAGAAAAAGCAATTTTAGACATAGAAATTGTTGGTCTAACAGCACGTTCAGAGAGGTCGGTGTGTTTTGTTCCGGGCAATCTAATTTTCTTTTTTGGATTGGTTTCTTCTTCATCAGAATCTGTTAAATCAAATAAATCCAAATTTCCAAATTCTGTCATTTTTCGATAATTAATATCTAACTAAAAAAAAGGAGAAAATTCTTTTATAAATTCTCTCTTACATTAACTCCATCCAAACTGTAATTACTGCTTAATTTAAATGATCGAACTTTAATTCTATCAGCCACACTGTAAAGACAAAAAATATTTGATTGTCCCCCAGCAAGTAATAATTGACCGTTTGGTGAAAATGCAATACAAGTAAATGTTCTAAGAAAAGAATTTAATTCTTAAATAAATCCTCCCAATCCTTGACAAATTTCCAAAAACATCTCACTTCCCGTCTATCAAAACTCCCCAATCAACAAATATGCAAATTTAAACTTTACTTATTCTTTTCTGAAGTAGTCTTCTTAACTTTATCAATTCTTTGCCTTCCAGCATCGATATCTAATTTAGTTTCAATTATTCCAATTTGACTGGTATTTAAAGTATTAAATAAATTTATATTAGAATCATAACATAAAACAGCTAAAAGAGATCCATTCGGACTAAAAATAATTTTAAAAAACATTTTAAAATAATTAAAATTAATTTACCTATATTTAACATCCAAACCTTCATTTAATAAAATAACAGTCTCTAAACAATTTCCACCATCCACAATATTCCATATTTTCATTGTTTTATCCAAAGAAACAGTACATAAAGTATTTTCAAAATAAGTTAATCCATTAATTAAATTAGAATGTCCAGTCAATACATCCAAAACTTCACTTGTTTCAAAAGACTAAAAATAACTTTTTTTTAAATAATCCCCCCTTATCTCCAAACATTAATTCTTTACGTTAGATTAAATAACCTTCAATTTTTGAAAAAATTTTTTCAAAAATAATTTTAAATAAATTATTCACCCAAACATAAATTTCAAATAAATCTCTCGATGCGGCTGCAACAATATCACCAGAAAAATCAGCACAGAGTAAATGTAATTGTGTCTGTTTAGGTGCTACTAATGTTCGAAAATTACGATACCTTTTTAAATAAGATAATTAAAGATTTTTTTCTTTTATATTCACCTCTTCAAATCATGTGCCCTAATAGAACCTTCAATAGAAGAAGACAATACAGCTTTTCCATTTTGAGTAAAACAAATATCTGTGACTCCAGTTTCATGTTCAGTAAAAGTAACAGTACAAAACGAAGTTGCACAATTCCAAAGTTTCACCTAAGTTTAAAAGAATAACAGAGAGAAGGTAAAACGAGTTAATGAACAAAAAAATTTCATCCAATTGGAGGTTGTAAACATGGCTAACTAGATTTATTAAAAATAGGCAAATTTATTTAGAAAAAATAAAGAGAATAGATGTGTAGTGGAACTCAACGGTAACCTTAATTTGTCAGCTTTCAACCGAAAAGTCATATAAATATAATGTAAATTTCCTTAAATCAAATAAAAACTTATATATACACCTAAAATTATCATTTATTTACAAACAATATTTACAAAAAATCACACCGGAAAATAGGGACAATAAGAATCACACAAGAAAATAGGGGAAATTACATGATAGATATACAATTATGAGGGAGAATTGTTTTCCTATTATTATCGCATTTTGGCGTCATCATCTTCCATCAACCGCTTACATGTTGTACTCGATTGGAAGGTTCTTGCGGCGCACCATACCGTCACCCTGGAACCACTCGCGGCGGAATTGCTTGGCTGCTCCTTCCGGTGTGTTGGTCCATTCGACGGTAACACGATCGTTGTTGGTCGCTTCCGCAGCCGGATCGAAGGCGTCGCAAGAGATGGCGATGTTGATGGCCTCCTTCGGGTCGAGAACACCGTTGGGCGGGTCCATGTTCAGACGGCGAGGGTTGGTCGTCTTGAAGGCGAAGCCGATACGATGCCCACCAGAGTTGATGATCTGTAATAGTGAAAAGGAAAATATTTATTAGTTAGAGGTTAAATTAATAAAAAATGTTGAAAACTTTACCTTCATGTAGTAGGTGTGCTTGTCATCGAACGGCGCGTTGAAGATGACCTTCACGGCAGGAAGAGTCGTGATGTCGCCGGGTGGAACAGACGCCATTGTTGTTGAGAACGGTTTGTTGTAGCTGGAATCGAAGTTAAAGAGAAAGCAGGTTGAGGAAACTGAAGCATCATTAGGGTTTTTATAGTTTCACTCTAAAGCATACTGGTTTTGAGCATACATAA
Organism: Meloidogyne arenaria; assembly: GCA_036172955.1. Lineage (NCBI taxonomy): Eukaryota > Metazoa > Nematoda > Chromadorea > Rhabditida > Meloidogynidae > Meloidogyne > Meloidogyne arenaria. The sequence goes on along the minus strand of JARQAB010000012.1, from coordinate 5,116,870 downwards.
GAGTATAAAAGAGGCAGTAAAACACCAGTTTCCTCCAACCTGCTTTCTCTTCAACTTCGATTCCAGCTACAACAAACCGTTCTCAACAACAATGGCGTCTGTTCCACCCGGCGACATCACGACTCTTCCTGCCGTGAAGGTCATCTTCAACGCGCCGTTCGATGACAAGCACACCTACTACATGAAGGTAAAGTTTTCAACATTTTTTATTAATTTAACCTCTAACTAATAAATATTTTCCTTTTCACTATTACAGATCATCAACTCTGGTGGGCATCGTATCGGCTTCGCCTTCAAGACGACCAACCCTCGCCGTCTGAACATGGACCCGCCCAACGGTGTTCTCGACCCGAAGGAGGCCATCAACATCGCCATCTCTTGCGACGCCTTCGATCCGGCTGCGGAAGCGACCAACAACGATCGTGTTACCGTCGAATGGACCAACACACCGGAAGGAGCAGCCAAGCAATTCCGCCGCGAGTGGTTCCAGGGTGACGGTATGGTGCGCCGCAAGAACCTTCCAATCGAGTACAACATGTAAGCGGTTGATGGAAGATGATGACGCCAAAATGCGATAATAATAGGAAAACAATTCTCCCTCATAATTGTATATCTATCATGTAATTTCCCCTATTTTCTTGTGTGATTCTTATTGTCCCTATTTTCCGGTGTGATTTTTTGTAAATATTGTTTGTAAATAAATGATTGAGTGATTGTTTTATCTTTTGTGTTTAAATTTGAGTGAAAATTAAAGCAATCAGAACCCCAAATTAGGATGGTTTTTAAACTTTATTTTAAAAAGTAGTCTCTTACTTTTCCATCCTCTGCCCCAGTTGCCAAAATTGAACCATCAGGAGAATACGCTATAGCAGTAATTGTTTGACTATGTGACTGTTGTTTGAGTATATGAGATTCACTTTGCCATTCCCACACAATTAATTGTGCATCCATTCCTCTTCCACATCCTATAGCTAACCAATCACCCCGAGAATTGAAATTAATTGAATTTATTTGTTTATCACCAATACTTGAAAAGAAAAATAAATTAACGATTTTTTTATTAAAATAAATTCAAAAAATTTAGAGGCGGCTTTAATGAGTTTGTAAAAGTTTAACGAGTTAATTGACAACAACACTCAATTTAATGTTGCAGATAAAATCTGGATTATTTGCGTATTATGAATTTTTAAAGTTTAATTATTTAAACAAAACCTAAAATTTTGCAGTAAAGAAAGTCCAGGAATATCAAAAATACAAAAAGTTCCATTTGAAAATCCTGAAGCTAATAACTTTTTTTGTTTGTTAACGGAGGCGGATAAAAGCCCCAAATTTGTAGTAACACCAATTAAAGAAGTTAAACATTTTCTTAAAAAAAATTTTTGTTTTGAATTTTGATTAATTCAAAAATAACCTAATTTTTCTTTCAAATAACAATTTTTCAGAATTATCTTCCAACTCAAAAATGCTACATATTCCACTTTTATCAACAGAAAGAAACTAAAAATTAAAAAATAAAATTCTTTAAATTAAATTTACTTCATTATTTTCATTAAAAAACCAAACACCAACAACTGAAGCCCTTTCTCCAAAAGTAAAACCTCCAAGATTTTTAGAAGAATCAGGTACTGTTTTGAATATTTTAACAATTCTATTTCCAGCAACGGCGATTAAACTAGGAAATTTTGAAAAAAATTAAAATTTAAAGAAAATTCAAGGATATTCATTTTCTAGAAAAATTACAGTGAAACCTTTTTTAGGAATCGAATTTTATAAAAAGGAAACAACCACACGTACTTTTCAAGGCTCATTTAAGTTGGTACAAGTTTGGGTGAAATATTTAGTAAAATAAAAGAAGTTTGTAATTAAAAGTTTTGGCATTGAATTTATTTTTTTTAATTCCAAAAGAAAAGTTTAAATATTTCTTTAAAGTTTAAAAAACCTTCCATCAAAAGACCATCCAATTGCATTGATATTATTTTCAGAATGCGAAAATCTATTTAACAAAGCCAAAGGTACAAATTGATTTGCAGATATATCAGCCACAGAAAAAATAAAAACTTTTCCTTGTGTACCAATAGCAACAAAACTTTGAAAATAAAAAAATAATTTAAATAAAAAATACAAACTTTGAATCATTAGAAAAACTCAAAGCTCTGACTTTTTGTCGAAAATTCCTTCTATAAAGAATAACATCGCTACCCAAATGTATTAAAGTAACATTTCCACCTAAATTATACAAAAATTAAATTAATGTAAATAAATGGTTTTAAATTATTAAAAAGTGTATAGTTGGCAAGAGATTACATAGAGAATATATTCTTTTCAAAAAGAAAGGAATTTTGACTCCTTACATTAGCAAATTCTTTGCTATCAAAAAAATCAGATTTTATCATTAACCCCCTCCTTAAACTTTTTTTTCTGAAAATGCCCTTCTAGTTTGGAAATGAAAAGAAGGGTATTTAATTTTGAAGAATTTTAATTTCAAAATAAATTTTTACAAAACTAACGTTCATCCCCAACAATTGCATGTGTTCCAGTTGCGTTTATATCAAAAGCAATAATGTTACATTTTAATTGGATTTCTGATGTAAAGGAAGTATTTCTTTAAAAAACAAAAATTTTTAAATTAAAATTAAAATAAACCTTTTCAAATCAAAATATTTCAATCTATTTCCATTTGCACAAAGTAACGAAAAATTATCTGGTAAAAATCGAATAGGTCCATTTCTGTATGAAGAACCAATTAAATCAACAAACTTAAAATAAAAGGAAAATACAAACAACAATTATTAATTACCTTGTATTTTATATCCATAAAGAAAACAAATTGATTATCGGATTTAAAAGCCAAAATATTGTTTTTTAAATATATATTATTTTCAAGTAATTTTTGTTTATTTAAAACACAAATATACAATTTAAAATTATTTTTAATTTTATTTTTTAACAATTTTTTCAAAGACCAAACAAATGTCAGAAAAGAAATTAACAAAATAACATCGAAAAACCAATTCCAAAAAACTTCTTTTCATTTAATTCTCCATGATTTATTCAGCCTTGGTCTTTTTCGCACCTTTAGATTTTATTTTCTTTTGGGTTCGCAAAAGTTGTGATGCACGTCGCTGAGCTAATCTGGCGTGTGATGGTTTATAGGTGCGAATGAAGCTTCCAACAGATTTGAGAACTTTACGACTGTCCTAAAAACAATTTTGAATTGTTTAAAAATATTAAAATGGGGCGAGAATTAAAGAACAGAAATTTAAAAAAATAACAACCTTAGTAAAAATAGTATTCGACTTTGCCTTAACCGGTTTATTGACAGCACGCTTCTTCTTAATAGTCAATTGAACACCCTTTCCATCCTTTGGCAGACGAACATCCACAGCTTTTGCATTTATCAGCCCATTATGGCGAATACTATTTATACGAGCCATATTGAAAGGTTCAGTGCTGAAATGCTTGGGAATACCTCGCTGACGTTTCAAAAACGCGCTGTTCTTACGAATGATTTGCCACTGAATTAAAAAAATTCGTTTAATATTCCTAAATTTAATTACCTGAATGTAGCTAGAAGCATTGATAACCTCAACCATTATATATATTTTTGTAGACAATTAATTTACTTAACCTGTTTTTAGAATAAATTGTATTAAATTAATTAAATATAAAAATAATTATTGCATGTAGACAGTTAGAAAAAATATTGCCAAATCTCCGATTAACATTAACCCAGAAGAATCACCTCTTGAAATAAAGGAGGGGTCAGATGGATATCATTATTTAAATTGTGACAAAACGAGCTAAAAATCTTCTTTCTATAAAATTAAACTAGGTTAATGTTAATACAAGATTCGATTATATGAAACTTTAAAAATAAATTTATATTTTTATAAAACAAATTCAAAATCCTTGTATAGATCAGAAAAACCATAATTTAAAAAAACTTGTTTTATAAAACAAAAATAAATAAAAATTATTTCTGTTCATGAATCCGATGATTAAGTAAGGCAGCTCGAAGTAAAACAGCATTGACATGTTGGCTGATTCGTTTCCGCAAATTCAAAACCCTTTTAAAATTTTTAAATTTTAATTAAAAAATAAAATGAATACCGCTCATATATTTCTGTTCGATTGTCCGAAAATTTTGCGTAAAGAACTTTCTTGTACGAATCAATCTTTGCTTTAAGCAAGCCCTTTTCAATTAATGAAATCAACTCGGATTCAAGCTTAAAATAAACAAAATATTTTTTTCAAAAATTTATTTAAACCTCATCTACGGAAGTACGAAATTCAATGGCCATTTGACCTATTTCGGAGCTTAAATAAGTGTCAAAATATTGAATTAATGCACTCTGTCTGATTAGAGAATATAGAAAAGAAATATGTGGCGCTAAGTAGATGTTCAATAATAACTATAATAATTAAATTTAGTAGTTACATATTAACTCATAAATTAAAATTTAATACTAAAGGTATCCAAAAATCCTTTAACCAAAAAATTTCCGAGACAATAAAATTAAATTCCTTACAAGTATTGCACCAAAAAATATAAAAATAATGTTAAAACATACTTGATCACGCAAATCATTAAGAATATCAAGACAAATACCAAATTGACTTTGACAAAATCTTTGTAATAATTCAATAAGTTTTGGCTCAGATTCCAGAGACTTTCGAAAAAGAGGAGAACCAAGCACTTTTTCTTTTAATTCAGTTCGACTGAAAGTCGCAAGAGCGCAAATAAGTGCATAAATTGCAACATCACTAGGGGAAATAAGTTGTGGATAATTGAGAACATCCAAATCGATCTAAAAGGTAAAATTGGGTTAAATTATCTGACTTAATCCAGAACACAAAGACTCACCGTCATAAATTTTTCGGCCGCTGCCTTGTAATTTTTATTCTGCAGAAAAGCAAGTCCATAGACAGCCAAAATTTTCGCCTTTGAACTAAGAATCAAATCTTTTTGAATTTTAGATGTACGCGCTGGAATTTGCGGAGATTGGAGAGAAGAATATTGAGTTGTGCTAAAAGTATTGCTGGGTATTGAAGAAACATTTTCACGTTCAATAATCTCATTTATTGCGCGATCAGCTTGTGGAAGCAAAACAAAAAGTTTTTGCCATTGTTCAGCATAAATAGTAACGTTAATCCAACTTATGAGCATCTAAAGGAAATTTTTTGAAATATTTTTTGTCACAGTCTCGCATAAATAAACCTGTATTATTTGATTTGGAGAAGTACAATATTCACGCATTCCTCGAGTATAAAGTTTAAGAGCATCTGGGAGATTCCCCATTTGCACATATTGATGAAAAACATCCTCTAATGAACGTCTAATAGATTCCTAGAAAAAACTATTTAGGTTGTTAAAACGGGCAGTTTAATGGCAAACCTTAACAGCTTCATCTTTCTGCCGTTTAAACTCAGCTAGAAGAGATTCCAATCGATTATTTGCTTTAACTGTGGTAATCTCAATCCAACTTTTATCAATATCAGGCACACTATCAATTCCAGAAATATTACCAAAAGTTTTTGCAGATTCAACCCGTTGATAGGCAGCATTGAGCATTGGAATATTTTGAGTTTTCTTAAAGTTTAATTTAAACAACTTTATTTAAAAGATATAAACCTTAATAACATAGTTAATAAGCATTTTTAATGCATCAGCCCTCAAAGGAGGGCAAACATCGGCAATAAAAAGAAGTCTGAAAATAGAAATCAAAAGCGGTTATCAAAAAGTGGTTAAATTTTTTGGGTTTTGAATCGAAACTAAAATTTCTTACAATGTACTAGAGAATAAAGGTTCGTGTATTTTTCATAAAAGAAAGCTTTAAAATATATTAAACCGAATGTTGTGACTTATAGGGGGTTTTTTTTGGCTGGACCGATTTCGACAAATGAGGTGTCATTCGAAAGAGCTCGCCGAGCTGAGTCGATCGCGGGGCGAGTGAAGTCGATCCGACAATCAGGGACCGAGATACAGACCCCTGAAGTTTGAAAAAGAGAAGGGGGAGTAAGCTCATTTAGGGGTGAAAAATTCGAAAATGCAAATAATAGCTCATTCGACTCAGCTCGACGAGCTGAGTCGAATGACACCAAAATCAGCTCGCTATCTTGATTCTGAGCCAAGATAAATAGGTTCAAAATAGTCAACGTAAACCTATGGGGCGTAGGCGAGGCGCTTGTGCAAAGCCCCGCGCTTCGCGCGGGGCTTTGCGGCACGCGCCTCGCGTGGAGTCAACGGTCGCTGGGTCTGGGCCGGTAACATAAACCTATTCCTATCTCCTTTGCTCTGGACGTACTTGGGGCCTCCTCCAATCAAGTCGGATTTCGGTGATTTTGGTGTCATTCGACTCAGCTCGTCGAGCTGAGTCGAATGAGCTATTATTTGCATTTTCGAATTTTTCACCCCTAAATGAGCTTACTCCCCCTTCTCTTTTTCAAACTTCAGGGGTCTGTATCTCGGTCCCTGATTGTCGGATCGACTTCACTCGCCCCGCGATCGACTCAGCTCGGCGAGCTCTTTCGAATGACACCTCATTTGTCGAAATCGGTCCAGCCAAAAAAAACCCCCTATAAGTCACAATACCCATTAAACCTATTGATCAATGCATAATCTGTATATTCTTTCGAAAAAGTCTCAAGTTCAACACTAACAACATTAACAGTAGAAGGCACCTGTACATCATCTAAAAAGCTTTTTAAAATAATTATTCATCAAATATTTAAAAAAAACCTTGAGAAACTGGGTCATCTATAGTAAGAGGATCATTAACATTTGTAAAATCAAAATCAGCTGCCATCGGCTCTTCAACATATTCAATGTCATCTTCCTGTTCCATAAACTCATTTTCGTCCATAATATAGAGTAATTTAAAAGTCTGAAAAAAGCAAAATCTAAAATTTTGTGAAAGTCAAAGTACAATTGTTAGATGGGGGGAAATCTATAAATAGATTAAAAAAATCGGAATATCAAATTTCGTGTCTGGTGATTTCGCCAGTGAATGAGTTGGGCAGTGAGTGATATGGGCAGTAGTGATTTAGGCAGTAAACGTTTTTTAAAAAATTTTCTTTCACAAAAAAACAATTCGAGTTTTACTAGAAGAATAATTATGCGTAATCTCGGCGTTAAGTATAATTTACTTGAATTTTTTTTAAATGAATGACTAAAAAGACAAGTTGGCATCGCATTAGAATTAAACGAAAGAAGAAGGGTGGCTAAACACGTCTCCGGGTCCACTATCACCCACCTATTTTTGGAAATTTTTAAGTTCAAGACTCAAACAACGATTGCTGCCTAAATCACTCACTGCCCAATTAACTTACTGCCTAATTCACTTCTGTCGAAATCACACGGCACCTCAAATTTTATTTAAAAAAACAAATTCTAAAAAAATGTTCATTTACAAATTAAAGCACAATATTGCGAATAAATGGGATGAAGTTCTACAGTATTAAGTTTAGATTTGGGACCGGTGGGGGATCTTTCCGTGACGGCGATTCCGTGACGCCGATTCCGTGCCGGCGTTTCCGTGACTTCCCAGTTCCGTGCCCTCCCAGTTCCGTGACTTCCAGTTCCGTGACCGTTGTAAAAGGGACGTTTCCGTGACTAATTATTTAAATAAATGAAAAACAGGAGTTTCTCGCAGATTTCTTTGTTTTCCTTAGTTTCTACGATCTAAAGAACATGATAAAAGGTTAAAATAAAAGTAAAGCAGCTGGGCTATAGCTATTTCTCTCCTTTAGCTAGTGCAAAAGGTTATTCGGCGGCTGGGAGCGAACCAGCATCTTCAGTAGACCGGACTGATGTGTTAGCCATTACACCACGCCGCCTACTGCTCAGCCTTAGGAAATTAATAGCTATATGCTTTACACCTCCATCCCCAGGGAAGACTGTCCCTAGTCTTCTTATCTGCCCTCTTCCCGCTTTTTCTCTCACCTGCGGGGTAAACTAAATCATCGCCTTCTCTGGCGGAATTTCCTTTCTCTAACCCAGGGCCTATGGGATGGATCGTCATTCGTTCAGCGTTCGCTGAACCATCCGGTGCTACCAGTAAAGCAGCTGGGCTATAGCTATTTCTCTCCTTTAGCTAGTGCAAAAGGTTATTCGGCGGCTGGGAGCGAACCAGCATCTTCAGTAGACCGGACTGATGTGTTAGCCATTACACCACGCCGCCTACTGCTCAGCCTTAGGAAATTAATAGCTATATGCTTTACATAAATACTTTAAAATAAAAAATTTAACAAAAAATCAAAAAATAATCAAAAAATCTAATCATAACAAAAACATTATTGGTTCATTAAATAATTTCGAGAAATGCCAGTCAAAAGAGTAAGAAAAGTATCAGCATGAAAATTAATTTGCCCATTCTGATCAGGTACAAGTGGAACGTAGTTTTCTACCAGATTCAACAGTCGACGATCCGCATCTCGATACTTTTTAGCCTTTGGTGGTGGATTCCTACCCATCGTAAATTGTGTATAGTCCGCATCTACGGCCTTTTGTTCTCTTCGTAAAGTATCAATGAACCTAGAATTTATTTTTTATGTTGAAAAAAATAATTGGCCCTATCCCGAAAGAAGGGTCGAATCGTTTTTTTTCATTATTTTATTTCTTTATAAAAATGGTCAATTTTCCTTAAAGTTGATGTATGTTGATGTTTGCCTTAAGGAAAAGAGATTAAATTTTTATACACAAAAAATGTGTTGTTTGTCTGTTCGTGTTCTTTGTTTTGTCTGTTCGTGCTCGTTGTTTTGTCTGTTCGTGCTCGTCCGTCCGTGTTCATCCGTGCTCGACCGTTTTCGTCCGTGTTCGACCGTGCTCGTCCGTGCTCGACCGTTTTCGTCCGTGCTCGTCCGTGCTCGACCGTTTTCGTCCGTGTTCGTCCGTGCTCGACCGTTTTCGTCCGTTTTCGTCCGTGCTCGACCGTTTTCGTCCGTGTTCTTCCGTGTTCGTCCGTGCTCGACCGTTTTCGTCCGTGTTCGACCGTGCTCGTCCGTGCTCGACCGTTTTCGTCCGTGTTCGACCGTGCTCGTCCGTGTTCAACCGTTTTCGTCCGTGTTCAACCGTTTTCGTCTGTGCTCGTCCGTGTAAATGATAATACAAACGAAAACAAGAAAAAAGTATAAAAATTTAATCTCTTTCACCATTTTTCCTTAAGGCAAACATCAACATACATCAACTTTAAGGAAAATTGACCATTTTTATAAAGAAATAAAATAATGAAAAAAAACGATTCGACCCTTCTTTCGGGATAGGGTCAAATAATTCATACTTCCATAAAGAAGGGTCCCTTTTACAACGGTCACGGAACTGGAAGTCACGGAACTGGGAGGTCACGGAACTGGGAAGTCACGGAAACGCCGGCACGGAATCGGCGTCACGGAATCGCCGTCACGGAACTGTCCCAGTCCGTTTGGGACACGGACACTATGGCCACAATGGCGCGACCACTATGGCCGCAATGGCGCGACCACTATGGCGCAAGCCCAATTTTTAGTTTAAAGCCTCGCGCCATAGTGGGCTTGCGCCATTGTGGTCGCGCCATTGTGGCCCGCGCCATAGTGGGCCGTACCCTTTAGATTTTTATTACTTTTTACAAAAAAATGTGAATTAGGAATTTCTTAATAAATACATTACAAAAGAATAATTACAATGAGAATTTGCTTATAAAGGTTCCCTAAGAGATTCGAAAGATTCGACTAACATATTCTCTGAATGTACTCTTTTCTTCTCCAAAATATATCTTTTTTATCGTCTTGAATGTTGGCCGATTATCTGGTGAAGCACTCTGAGTCTTTAGCATTAGTTCTTGCATCTTTTTTGGCATTCCTTTTGGTGGCGTTAGGCGATATCTTAAAGAAAATTTAAAAAATATTTTTATTTTCTCAGTTACCCTTCAAGTATTCTCTTCCTTAGTTGTCGATTATTTTGGATTTCTCTGTATGGCTCTTCATGCGGTTTTGACCAAATTTCAAAGAGCGCAATACCATAACCCCAAACATCAGATTTGTGTGAGAAAAGTGCAGTTTTCAGTGTTTCGGGTGGCACATACCTTTTAAAAATTAAATTATTTTTGAAGAAATTTCAAATTAAGGTAAACACCTTATAGGGGCACGAGCTCTGGGCAAGAGTACTTTTGTTATTCCTTGAAGCGAAAGGCCAAAATCGGTAATTTTTACAACGTTCCATTTCGAAAGCAAACAATTTCTGACTGTCAAATCCCGATGAATTACCTAAAAATTAGAAAGATTCAAATGAAAGAACAGCTTTATTACCTCCTTACTCTCTAAGTAAGCCATTCCGAAGCATATATCACGACAATAGTTCAGTCTTTCTTTATCAGTCGGCCTCTTTTCTACCAAACGATCGTGTAGACAACCACCTGAAAATAAAAAATACTTCCATACTTGGACAAGACAAACCAGGTGCATATTCCGTCACAATCAATATTGGATCATTATACACGACCACGCCAAAAAGGCGAATAATGTTTCGATGTTGCAGGCGCATGTGTCTATTAAATTTTATGTAAAACTTTTTAAACTGTTTTAATTCAATTTAACCTTTCCAGAATTTTTTAATTAAAAATTACTCACATATTTGCTTCGCGCAGAAATCGAATCCTAAAAATAAATAATCATTGAGGAGATAATAATTCCCTTAATTTCTCTCACCTCTCATTTGGATCAATGCCTTTCTTGTCAGTAATCATTGTTTTGACAGCTACATCAATGCTCTGCATTCCAACTCTAAGTTTCCCTCTGCGCACTTCGCCAAACTCTCCATGACCTATTACACTGAGAATTGTAAGCTGTTCACGGTAGATGCTGCAATGTTTAAAGTATTTTTATTTTATTAACGGAGAAAACAAGTAACTTACGCATAATGACTCCTCTCCACATAACTACGAAGGCAAGCACCAGATTCATCGTTGACAGGCTTCTGTGAAAATCGGTGGTATCGTATAAGGGCCGCAACTGTCTTTAAGTGAAGGATAAATTTATAAGAAACAAAAGAGAATTCTTACTCGCTTTGGAATACCATTCAAATGAAAAAAATTGCCGTGTCTTGTTTGAAAAATCCGATAGTGATGCTTTTTGCCTTTCCAATATACGCTTACAATGTAGATCTACAAGTTTACATTTACGTTAATTATAAAAGGAAAATACTTACAAAATGACCATTTTCTTCTATCAGGCGAACTAGGAAACGGCCATTGTCCTTCGTCAATAATGGTTCAGCCTCTGCTGCAGTTTGAAATCCATGATAGAAAGGGGCATTAATGAGTTCGTCCTCCGCGGTTGTAATACAGGTGGCAGGCGCCATAATCCGACAGTGTTAACGTTGAATACAAGACGATATTTCATACTAGAAGCCTTTTATAGTATTTAATAATAATAATCCTAAATAAAACATGACCGATGAAAAACTGAATTGAACTAGAAACTGGAATTTCGGTAGCCAACTTTTTAGGAACCATTTCGTCCAACTATACCCGTACCGTTTTGTCGCGCACCATTTTGTCTAGCACCTATCTTCTATCAATGCGCCGACATTTGCGCCGCGACTTTTACGCCGGCGACATTTGGCGTTTGTGTTCACTTTTGACAAATTTTTGGCGTTTTGGTATGGCAAACGTTTTTAAAATTTTGAAAAATCGCGTTTGGCAGGCCCACGGAAAAATTTTAGCGCACACCTTGTTGTTAATCATATTTTTATTTTTAAGTAAGGCGGCGCAAATGACGCCAGCGCAAAAGTCACAGAACCCTTCTACATATCTTAAAATTCCAGAATTTAAAAATATTTTCACAAAATTTCCCTAAAAATTGTCTTTCCCACTAAAGCGCTGTTTCCTCAAAAATTTTAGGTAATTATTTTTTATTTTTAAGTATTTATTTATGGGCAACAAAGAAAGTCAATTTAATGGAAGAAGTGATGATATTAAAACTAGTCAAGTATTGGATTCTAATTTTGTAAAATCTTTTGTTGAATTGAGTGATGAAGATGATAATTTAGGTTGGGAAAAGTTTCAGGTATTTTTTTTATTTTTTTTATTTTATTCTTTCAACAGATTATTAGTATTTTAACAAATATTCGACAATATCGTTTACTTTCTGGTTTATATGACAAAGCTTTACGTATTGCGAAAAAAGATGATAATTTTTTTGGTCAACAACTTTCATTGTCGTTAATTTGTGACAATCGATATTCTAGAGCAACAAAAATGTTACAAAAATGTATTTTACAAAAAGAGGAAGAGGAAAACAACCAAAATAAATTTGATGAAACTTTAATTACTGAATATTTACATTTGGCTCGTTTACAAATTGAACAACTTGGAGATTTGGAATTAGGTTTTTTTAAAGTTGATTTCAATTTTTTTGAAATTTTTACTTATTAGGGATTGGCTGACTTTAAAAATTGTGTTTTGTTTTATTTCTTGATTTTTCTTCATTAACGGGGTTTAACGTATCCTCATATAAAAATTGAAACAAAATTTTTAGCTTTACCTCTGTTTTTTGTTTACTTTCTTACATTTAGTCTTTTTAAGTAATTAAATTTTAATTTAAAAGTTGTTGCTGTACTTCTTTAAAATTCTATAAATATAATGTACATTTTATTTTAAGCCGAATCAGCAGCTTTAAAAGCAATAAATTTATCTTCTGGCACTTGGCTTTCTGGACGTTGTCATTTATTGTTGGCTATGATTTTTGGGTTTATTTAAATAAATATATTTTTTAAATTAATTTTTTAAAGATTAAAAGCTCAATATGGAAATAGTTTATGTTCAAAAAAAGATTTAATTGCAGAAAGTATTAAATATTATGAAAAAGCTATTGAGTTAGATCCACATGATGATACAGCACATCTTTATTGTGCTTTAGAATATGCTAATTGTAAGTAAGAAAATTTTTGCTTAGGAAATTTTAGGCGTTCTCAACTTTAGTAATAAAAATTAAATATTTGTCATGGCATATATAGATTTGTGCTTAATTTTTTGAGGAGGGCTTTTGGCCAGCTTTTTCGACATCCCTAATATCAATTTAAATATTTCCAAATTTCTCAATTCCATCCATTCATTCATTCCATCTTTTGAAATTCATTAATTTTTGCAATTTAATTCTCATATCAGCCAGAGATTTTGAAAGAGCAAAAGAATATTGTCAAGCAGCCTTGAGTCTTAACACAGAAAATCCTTTTGCAATAATGTTACTTGCATTAATTTTTACTGCAAGAAAAGACTACAAAGGAGCATTGGAACTTGTGTATGTTTATTTTTTGTAGTAAAAGAAAAATTAAAATATTTTTATTCTTAGAATAAATGCTCTAAATGATTTTCCTTCACATTATGGCCTTTTAGTTTTGAGGTTCTGTTTAATTTTTATTTCAATTAAATTTTTATGTAAGAGATTCGGTAATATTGTCGTTTCCAGTCCCCCTTTTTTCCTCCTAAATTTTCCCCCTATATTTTTACAAAATGGTCAGACTTTTTCCTTCTTCCATCCAATTTGCCTTTCTAATTTTTGCCTATACAATCAAACAAAAAGGATTATTTTTTGGTATTTAACAAGTATGAGTTTTGAGAAGACTCATTTTCTCTATTAAAACATGAAATAAAATATAAAAAATAATCCTTTTTGTTTGATTGTATAGGCAAAAATTAGAAAGGCAAATTGGATGGAAGAAGGAAAAAGTCTGACCATTTTGTAAAAATATAGGGGGAAAATTTAGGAGGAAAAAAGGGGGACTGGAAACGACAATATTACCAGAGATTCTTGTAAGGAAATGGGTGTTGTTAAGCTTTCTGGAATTTTTTATGTTAGGTAGCTTAACTTTTAAATAGCATCTCATACATAATTTAAATTCAGTAACTTATTGTTAACTGTGAATATGAAATGTGTTCTAATTTATAAAACCTTCACTCGAATTTTCTTGTTGATTACTTTTAACTTTGTCTAAATTATTTTTATTTAAATAGGTTAAAATTAGAAGCAAGATATGGGCGAGTAGAAGAAGCTTTACAAACTTCACATAATTTAATTTGTTTTTGGAGAAAAAATAGATCAGCAACTGATTCCCTTCCTTGTGATGATGAACAAAATAGTAGATTAAATGGAGATATTAATAGAATGGTAAGAAAAGAGAAAAGAAAATTGATAAATTTTAAACAATTTTTTAGACGACGAGCAGAGAAGCAATAGTTCCATTAACACCTCTTTTGATTGCTCCATTAGGTATTACTGCAACACCGGGACCTTCTACTCATTTAATTGCTTCGAATGTTGAGGGGACACCATATCCATCTATAGGTTTTTTAAAATTTTAGGAAATTTAAAAATTTAATATAAAACTATACTCCCGTTAATTTTTGAAAATACTTTTGGCTGAAAAAAATTCTAAAACGCCAAGAAGTTAGTCAAATCATAAATGTTTTTTACTACTAGATAATCTCTCAACAATCGGTCCTCCAACAAATACTTCTGACGGAGGTGGACCAGCATCAACAGACTCTTTAAGTGTATTATCTTCTTCTAGCAAGTCTTGGATTAATTTTTCTGTTTTTCGTTTGCAGGTTGAAATTAAGTTATTTTTTTAATTCTTTATTTTTTAAGGCTGATATTTGGGTGGAATTGGCAGAATTTTTTATAGAAATTGAACGGATGAATGATGTCCAAGCTTGTGTCGAAGAAGCTTGTATGATTTATCCAAATTCTTACCAGGCACTTTATTTAAAGGTTTTTTTTATTTGAAAGCTAAAATATTTAAAATTTAATTTTTAGGGTCATCTTTATTTTAAAAGAGCAGAAAAATGTGCTCAAACTGATCCTAATTTAAGCAAAAAATTAATGGCAGAGGCAAAGAATTTTGTGCTTGGAGCAATTTCTATATGTACGGAACATGTACTTTCAATAGCTTGTTTGGGAAGAATTTATCATTTTGAAGGATATTTAAAAATGGCTGAAAAAATGTTTAGGTTTATTTAATCTTTTTAGTAATTCTTTTCAATTTTTTTAAAGAGATGCAACTTCAATTGAACCTTATGATGCTCGGAATTGGCACCAACTTGGATGTGTTTTATCTGAACTTGGAAGGAGTAATGAGGCATTAGAATGTTTTGAAACGGCTTCAAGTTTAGAAGTAAATACACCGCTTATTCCTTTTCAAGTAATTCCTAGGTTGTTAAGTTTCTTTTAATAGTTTGTTTTTTAATAAAAGGATTTTTAATGCAAGGATAATTTTATCAAGGGTAAAACACTTTTTTAGGTTTAATAAGGAGAAACTGAGGTCCAACATAAATCTGGTCTCTTTTTCTGGCTCGAATAGTTTGTCGGTCTGATAGTCTTTTTTACCCGGGTATCTCTATTTTGGAACAAATTTGTATTTAAAAATAATTTACATATTTTAAAGGTTAAAAAAAGACAAATATTGCTTTAAATTTTTAAAAAATAATTTTAAATTGAATAATTAACGTCTTGATTAGCCGTTTGGAAGGCCTTTCTTAATTTGTCCGCTTGTGTTAACGGACGACCCGTTAACGGTTTTTGTTGTTTTTCTTTATTAATTATTGATAGTTGCGTTGGTTTTCTAGTAAGTAGTTTTTTCTAAAAATATATTTAAATTATTTAATAATTTATAAATAGGGAGAGGATCATTTTTAGGAAGATATAATTTATTAGTTATTTTTCCCACTTTTTTCTCACACCTACCATTTGCTCATATAACTGGTATGGCTCTTGTCTAGTTTATGCGTCCATTGAACTCCATTGATTCTTATCGTTAAATATAGCATCAATGGAGTTCCAATGAAAACCTTTATTCTTATCCTTACTTTAGAAGTTAAAAATTATCTTAGATTTTTTAAAACAAACTTCTTTATTAGCCACAATATCCAAAGATTGCCTAGGTTCAGCAATTTGTGTTTCACACCGAAATCTATTAAACATTTTAAATTTAATAGTTAAATTAGCTATTTCATTTAAAAGTTCATTTGATTGAGTCAGTTCTTTAAAAATAAAAATTCTTTTTAAATTTACTTAAACAAAAATTTTATTTTTACCGATAGCTTCATTTGACGCCCCCTTCTCTTTTGAAAGTAAATATTTTAATTTATTATGTTGTTGTGATCTTGAGAAAGGCACAGAAATTGTTGCACGGTAATTACGTCTTCCAAAAGATTCTAAACGTTCTTTTGGAGGAACAAAAATTGGAATCATTTTTCTATCAAAAACATTTTTCCAATTAATTCTTTCCATATAAACATGATTTTGAACATTTTCAAAATTTTCTACCCGCATAGTTTGATCAGGATTAATAATTGCTCTAAGGAAGGAAATGAGATCAGATGGCCATCTACTAGGCATAGTAACACTACGAGTATATATTATATTTAATGCCTAAAAAATTAAAGAAAATTTACTGAGATTTGTGCTAATGTAAGTAAAGTACAGCCGTCGTAAGCTTCCCCCCACTACTTTTAGGGGACTCTTAAGAATTAAAGACAATGTCTCAAAAATAATTTTTAATCTAAAATATGAAGAAAGGAATTACCAACATTTACATAAGTTTTTTGGGAATAAAAAATCCCAAAGTAAGAACCTGAAGTGAAGAAAAAGTTGAGGGATATTCATATGGAGTACGTCCACGAAGCATTTCATAAAAACAAACGCCTTAAAAAAATTTTTTTTTTATTTTTATCAAATTTTACCAAGTGCCCACCAATCCGCTTTCCAATCATACCCTTTGATATTGCCTGTAAAAGTGAGGTATATTTCTGGTGCCATATAAAGATGGGTGCCTAAAAAATAATTTTAATTAATTAAAAAATTAATTATTTTACCAGAAAGTGTATTGGCTAATTCTCCTTTTGAAAGTTTTTTAGCTAAACTAAAAATTTAGAAAAAAAATATTTAAAATTCAAAATTTGTTTAAACCTAAAATCACTTAAATGTGAATGTCCTTTCTCGTCTAATAAAATATTTGCTGGCTTTACATCAAAATGGCCAATTCTAAAAAATATTTTTTTTAATTATAAAAGAATTTTATTGCTTCACAACTTTAAGAATATTTTTTAAGTAAAAGTTTGATGTCTCATAGACAATTCTCTTCGGTACACACACAAATTACTGTATGAGAGAAAGAATTTTTACTGAAATACAGATTTACCTCTAAATTCCCCCGGGGTTTAAAAATAAGGTTAACTTAAATAAGAGCATCGTTAGACAGCTCCCACCCAATCCAATGGCCAAACAAATTTATTACATTTTAGATTTAGAACCCCTTTCTTTTAATAAAATAAATATGATTATTTACCTTTGTCTATGTAAATAATCAAGTGCTAGTGCCAATTCACAAAATAATCTTTAATTTAATTTTTTTTCAAAATTTAATTTAAAAACAATCAAACAATTTAGCTCTAGATTCGGAGAAACGGCCCTGATTTTTTAAATGATAAGCCAAATCCCCTCCAGGCAGTAAATCACTAATCATATAAATTTGGTCGGAATCCTGTTAAAATATTTAGTTTAAAATTTTTAAAAATGAGAAGAAATGATTCTAGAAATTCTGTTATTAATTCCGAAAAACAAAGATTTTCTATAGTAGTTATTTTCTTAAAAACTAAAACGATGGCCAGTATTGGTCTCGAGTTTGGAAAATTTTCGGTCTTGGACAACTCTACGTGCTTCTAAGTAGATAACTTGTTTAGAGAATCCCCATCATTTAAAAGGGAAAAATTAATTTTTTACCTGAAATGCATACCAAAGTGAACAAATAAAAGGATGAGTTAATCCTTGAAGTAAATTTAATTCACTTAAAATTATTTTAAAATTTTTAAAAATAATTTTAAAAATAAAATACTTTAGAATATTTTCAACAAATTTGTATTTACAAATTCTTCGTTTTTGCATTATTTTTAGAGCATATTCTTTTTTTAATCCTTTGTGATAAACAACATAAACCTTTTTTTAAAGAAAGGTTAAAATAAATTAATATACAGTCGGATCTCACTGATAAAAGGTAGGAGGTAAACACTCCATAACGACCAAAAGGTTGTAACCTTAATAGGTTGGCGGATCCGGATCTGAAATCCCTCGATATTCTCTCAATCCCACAGTCCAAGCTTTTAATTCATCAAACTTAAATGTAAAAAATACCCGATGTATCTATGTACTACTTCCCCCAAATTCACTGAATTTTTACAAATCGCCAGATAAACTACAAAAGTTTCCTCACATTTATTACCCCTAGTAACTCTGTTAATCCCAAAATCAATTCATAATTGCTCCTAATCCCTCTACATCCTTCCATGGGCTCAACTTAGCGACGCAGGCGATCCGGATATCCGCCAACCTCCAACTATCCGCCAACCTTAGTAGCTATAAGTGAGGTCCAACTGTAGCAAAATTTCTAACCTTTCCAAACGTTCCAATGCCAATAAATTTGGAAATTTGGAAGTCTAAAAAAAGAAAATTTTAATTAAATAATTATTAAGGGTTAAGAGGGAAGTTAAACAAAAGAAGAACCTGTTAAATCGGTTTCTGATGGACATAACAATCCCTGATGACGAATGGAGGAATTCCGATTGCCCATAAATTAAATAAATACATATTTTATGTAGCTAATTTTTAATTTAATTTTATCTATTTATTTAAACATTTTGAGGCTGTCAAAATTTTGATTTCTTTTAAATAATTTGTGAAAAGTGTGAAAGCTTTAAATAATTTAATTATATTTATTTTCTCACAGTTTTTCTTATTATTTTTAAACAATTTATTTTAAAAAGGCATTTATATTTGTGTGTAATTTACACAAAATTAGTGAGAAATTCCGTGGGAAATTTAAGTAAATATTTAGCGGAAAAATAAAAAAAGAAAATGGTTTTGGCATGGCAAAAAAGGGGAGAAAAAGTCTAAAAGGGAAAGAAATAATAATAAAAAAAACAATTTTTGCCTTATTTTCGCCCTCCCCCGCCATTTAAGAGAAAGGATATTTTTGCTTTTGCTTTCCCTTTTTTTGAAGTCGAGAAAGAGAGAAATACTAACTCTGACCATATTTGCTCGATATAATAAAGGAAAAGTGAGGGGAAGGAAAAGCTTTTGCAGCTGCCACTGTTTCACGTGTTAGGGCAACTCACAGAAAAGACAATTCGAAAAAAAAGAAAAGACGGGAACCCATATAAAGAAATGAGGGAGAATATACACAATTCGAAATTTGGGATATAAAATATATGGAAATTTACTCGAAATTGATCGATTATTGTTTCAAAAAAGGAAGAAAATTAAGCATTTTAAATTTTCAGGCAAAAATTCAGTCCCTCAAAAAAACAATTTCCACACATTTCTCTCCTTTTATTCCAAAATTGCCTGTCAGTTATTATTCTTCGAATTACCCCCCTCTACCCTTGTTTTCTAACAAAAAAAAGTCGCTAATGTCAAATAGGAAAAATTATTAGACAAAAATAAAAGGGAAAATAAGAGAAAATTCAAAGACTTTGTAAGCTAAACCAAAACAGCAGCTAATAATAACAAACGCAGTTAAAGCGATAAATGTAAAAGAGAAAAGAAGAAACATATCCATTATATTCACTTTCTTTTCTTTAAATTTTTTAAATGAATGGGGGAAAACAAAAAAAAACTTTCGCGCACCTTTATTTAAAAAAAAGCCACTTAAAATTAACAAAAAAAGCTTCTTTTCTATTTATCAAAAATATATTTATTTTGTTCAATCCTCTACTCATTTTACATTTAAAAGAGTTAAAGAGATGTTAATTTAAAAATAAATTTTTTAAAAAAGAAAATTAATTTTATTTATAAAATTGAGAAAAATATTAAAAAAAAATACAAATTTTTGTTAGTCTTTTTATCACAGAAAAAATAAATATTAAAATTTACCAAATCAATTTGATTCTTTATTTGTCTGGAATTTTATAGTCTCTACGTTCATTAGAGAATTTAATGCCTCCTTAAAAAATTAAAATATTTTAAAGTTTAAAGAAATTAAATGTAAAAATTTGTAGTTATCAAAGTCCTCTCAATTTTCGGTAAAAATTAAAAAGGTCTATCTATCTATATTTACATAATTTAACATACACACAATTTGTGCCTAATTTAAATTTAATAGTTGACCATTTGTTGTTAATTACCTAAAGCCTCGTTTAAATAGAAATCGGACGCGCTTGCGAAATAAAAGATATTGGAAAAAGAAGAAAGAAAAATTGCGCCCAATTTATCCATCCTTCTTTTAAATATTAACTTATATCGCAAAAACAAAGCAACTTTTATGTAAATAAGCTTCAATTCCCGCACAGCGTTCGAATTAAATACAATCAATATAAAATTTAAATTTTTTAGGCAAAGTTTATCAAATATTTAATTTAAATACCCATTTCCAAAATAGCTTTGTCAGCACTTTCTTCCCAATTTCCTGGTAAAGGAACTTTAGCATTTCTCTCTGTTTGCATTTTTTGTCGACATTTTGTTTTGTTTTGGTCAGATAAAGCCTCAATTCCCGCACATCCCCAAACCTCAATTTGTTGAACATTATTGAAATCCCCGTTAATTGAAAATTGAGAAAAATTGCCAAAATATAAACCAAGTTTGGATGTTCGGTGTTTAAAATTACCTAAAAATAATTAAATTGGAAATCTTTTAATAATACTCAAAATTTTTCTCCTTTTTTTTACCATCCCGGGGGTGTAATCTTATTTTCGACGATTTATTTTAGATTTTTAGTAAAACCCCCAAAAAATTATAAAAAAATATTCAAAACAAAAATCATTAAATTTTAATTTCCTATTCCCAAAGACTCCAAAAAGAATTAAACACTTTAAATAATAAAATTTAAAACTTGCAATATAAGGCAGGGGAAGGTAAATCAATCCTTTTAAATTCTGGAAAAAATTTAAAAAGTACACATTGAGGGCCGCCAAAAGATTTGCAGCTGTGTCTAAAAAATATTTTCTTTAAATAAAAATTTAAAAAAACCTCCATTCTTCATCTACAGCAATTGCATAAAGTTGGTTATTAGTCAAGTTAAAAATAGCTACAGTCGGTCCTCGATAGTCAAAAACATTTGCTTCAAACCTAAAAATAAAAGAATTTAAGGGTATAAAAATAATTTTTAATAAAGTAGGGGAAAATTTAAAAGACAAACATAAAAACGTTACTTTCTGTCTAATTGAGAGAATCTTTTCTCTTAAATTATTTTTAGTTGAAAGACTAATATATGTAAACGAGGTTTTAAGGATTTAAACAAAAATCAAAATTCTAATTTAGAATAAAATAACCTAAAAATTGATAGAAAAAAAGAAAATTCTTTTTAAAACTAACCTGTTTACAGAAAGTCCATTTTTTGTACTAGAATATAGCAAAGTCCAATCCTCCCGAGAATCAATTGATACAGGTTTAGGCCAAAAAACAGTTGTTGGTAAACTTTGCCGCAAAACAAAAAATTGAATTGGAGATAAAATTTCTGATTGTAAATTATTTAAAATTATCTAGAAAAAAAACAATTATTTTTTTCTTTAAAGTAACCCCCAAACATTTTGTTTTCCAAAGAAAATTTTATTAATTTTGTCAAAAACAGGCTCAAAAAGTCTCGGACAATTTTCTTCTATCCATAAATTAATTGAATTAATATCATCGCCTTTTGATGTCTAAAAATAATTTTAATAATTATTTATTCTTTATTTATTTCCAACCATTTGTTCAGAAAAAGAATTTACAAAAAATTCATCATTTTTGCTTATTTTTATATTTGCTGATTCAACACAAACTTCAAACTAAAATTAAATTTTTTTAAAAATATTTTAATAAAAAGAAAAACCAAATTTTTTGGAGAAATTAAAATTTTAACAAGTCCAAAAGAGCTAATTTTATTCAATTTATTTGCAATAATTTCAAATTTTTGTTTATCCATTAATTCAGAATTTTGTTGAAAAAAATTCCAAAGAGAAGAAGAAAGTCTTTCACCAAGTTTTTCCTAAAAAAAATTTTTTTTTTAATTTTTAAATTAAAAATACTTTAAATTGATTGAAATTAATAACTTCTTCATTATCAGAAATTAATTTAAAAGAAATTAAAATTTCTGTATTTGTTGTTGATTCTTCATGTTTTTGTGATCTCAATTGTGTGCTGCTTTGTTGATTACCCATAGTTAAATTAAAAATTGAAGAATATTTTGTAAAAAAATTTAAAAAATAAAAATCTTTAGTAAATTTCAATTAATATGTGACGAAATGGACGATTTTGTACGATGTGGCAAAATGTCGTTTGTTGAAATGATTGATTTACTAGAGAAATTTCATATTATCGATTCAACATTTCTTATTTAATTTCTTAAAAAAGATTATTTCTAAAATTTAGATTGAGATTAAATTACTTTCAAGTTTCTAGTTTAAGTGACCAAATTTAAAAATGTTTTTTGAGCCTGGAATGCCCCCAACAATGTCAGATGGGAGAGTTTCTGTTCAAGCAAGAAAGATGGCTTTGGAAGATTTTACAAAATTTTTAAGTTTTGGAGTTATTGTGGAAATTTGTAAGTTTTTATTTTTAAAAATAAAAAATTAATTTATTTAATTTTTAGTTGTTTATGGAGCAAGATATTTTGGATTTGACTATTTTTTGAATTAGAGTTTAAAAAAGAATGAGGTTTACAAGTGATTATTGAAAAGGAGATGTTGTTGTTCTTTTTTTGGTTATTAAAGTTTTTTAAATAAATTTTTTTTATTGTTTCTTGAATAGTTTTTCTCTAACATTTTTTTCCTTAAATTTTCCTCATTTTTTTAATTTAAATTTTTTGACTTAAAAATTAGATGGAATCTCTAGATCCACAAACTGCTCGATTTATTCAAGAACTTCGACAGGAAGGTGAAAGACAAAAATTTCACGAACAAGTCATATTTATTTAAAAATGTTTTTAAAAATTTTCCCTCTAAAGGTTATGACGATTTGTTCAAAATGTTTTGATATTTGCGCTCCAGATGCAAGGCCGCCAAATAGAATGGATGCAAAGGTTTGGTGATTTTAGAATAATTTTTAAAAATACCTTTAAGTGGCCTATTAATTTTTGGAGAAGGTTTGAGGAGTATAAAGGTTATTTTATCGTTAACTCAAGTGTAGGATTCGGTTTTGGCTTATTTTGTAATGGTTCTATTCCATCCATTAAATTTTAGCACGAATTTCTTTTTAAATGTTTTTAAAATTTCAAAGTTGCTTGCCACTAATTCCTATTTAAAGCAGCTTTTTATCTCTTTTGCTTAATTGATTAGGATAAAAAATTTTCTCTGTTTTTTTGAGTATTTGCTAAAAATATTTTCTGTTTTTTTAAAAATAATTTCTTTTCGTTTTATCCCCTCTCAACTTTTAATTTTTTAGTTAGAAAATTGTATGGTTAATTGTGTTAATCGAATGGCAGATGCTACTGAATATCTTGCAAAATGTTTGGAACAGAAAATACGTTCACATTCGTCTGGAAATGATGGCGGTTTTTCTTAAATTATTTAAAAAAATAATTTTTGTTTTTTGGATCTTAAAAAATAAATTGTTGAAATTTTTTAAATTTTCCGTCAATAAATATATTCCTTGAGTGTTTTAATTATTTAAAAAAGCTTTTTATGTTATCTAAAAATATTCTTTTTGAATAGACAAAAAGTTTCTGTTTGATATCCTCCGATAATTTTGATTCCTGACCTTAAAATTTGAGTTGGAACCTGTAGGGGACAAAAAATTTTCTTGACGTTGTCAAATATCGAATTCACCTTTTTTTATTTTTAATTACTTTTTTATTCTCCTTACATTATTTTTTTAATATTTATTTTTAATTAAAAACTCTTAGTAGAAAAATTGAAAATTATTTTCAAAAATAATTTTTAATTAAATTATTCTTTTTTAATCATTTTTTTGGAAATTAAATCAATTTTGATAGTTTTTAATTTTTGTTATTACTAAAAAGGTTAAAGAAATTTTTGTTTGTCCAATAACTTTTAAAGATTTATTTTTTTTTAATTTTATTTTTTCCCTATATAAAATAGTTTCAAAAAATATCTAATTTTAATTTTTAACATTATTTAAAAACAGTATATTTACACACAAAATTTCTCCAAATTTTTAAAATATTTTTTTGGACTTTCTTTTGCGCGTATCATCATCAATTTGTATTATGAGAGAATAAATAATCGTCAGTAAGGGAAATAATTTAGGGAAGGATTAGCACAAATCTGTATGTAGAGCTTCTCTCTCTTCACAAAACCCCCCCTTTTTTTCCTCTCTTTTTTTAAACAAAAATTTCCAATTTTCTCTTCAATATTTTTATGTTTTGGACTTTCTATTTTTATTCCCATGGGCGTCTTTGGGTCATTCTTTTAGTTATTTTTGCAAACAAAGTGTCCAAAAAAGGCAAAAATTGTTGGCACTTTATGGTTTTTAAAAGTACTTTTAAGCAATTTTTTGATTTTTTTTTCAACAATTTTTAAATTTTTTAAAAATTATTTAAAAATAACAGTTAATTCTCGTATTTTAAAAATACATAAATTAAATATCCCCAAAAAGTATTATTTAACAAAAATTCTTTTTTATCTTCGAAAATATCAAAATTTTAAAATATTTAATTTTTTTGGAGAGTATTTTTAACCATTAATTTCCTCTAAATATTTTAGCAAAATTTCATTTCTCAAAGTAAATATCTTATGATTATTTTATGGGGGCGACATAACGTCAATCTACTAATTTTTAAAGGATTTTAAAGAAAGGATTAAAAAAACTTTTTAAAGAAAAAATTAATTCTCCCCCCCCCCCCTCTCTCTCTCTTTTACGCTTTTCCAAACCGTTATAATAACTTCTTACCTTTTACTAAAATAATATATGTTTTTTTCTTTTAACATAAAAAGTTTATTTATTAATTTATAAACAAGTCGCGCAAACACCTCTAAAAATTAAAAAAGTTTCGACGTAAAGTTGTTTGGCGTTAGAAAATCCACACATTTATTTAATCATTCAAATTTTTCTTTTGTAATTATTATTTTTTAACTAACAAAGGAGGAAATCTTTTCTAATTCAGTTGATTTATAAAAAAAGGTTATTATGTTCTTTTTTGATTAATATCTTTTAAGAGTTCTCATTTCCTACATCTATTAAGAAGTCTTGTGAATTTTGGGATAATTCTATTTACTTATTTACCTAAGTCAGGAATGCCTATGACATTGTTTGCTATATAGTTTTTGTGTAAAAGTTAGTTTGCGGTAGATAAGCTGTGCTCCATAACCAAACTCTCGGACTTCCAATTGTTAAAAAAATCAGAACAAAATTTTTGGATTAAATATAATTTTGTCTCCTTCTCCTTTTTTTGCGCCGAAATATATCCTTTTATCTGCTTATAACACCTCTCAAGCTTTTATATATATCTTTTTTTTCATTTAATTCCCCAATGCTTGCCCTTTTTTCCTCCTCCTTTCTATTTTCCTTTCATTTACTTATTATTAAATTAATGTGCTATGTACACTGCGCGAGTTGGTTTGGAAGGAATTGGCGTAAATAAATATATTTTGGTAGTAGAAAGGAGGAGGGAAAGGAAAGGCAGAAAAGTCTTTTTTTTTATTTAATCCATCCATCCATTCAATTCTTCTTTTCTCTATTTAAGTGTTTGTGGTTTTAGTGGTAATAAAAACGAAATTGAAGGAAATAAATATATACAAAATACAGATCCAAGGACAACCAAAAATTTTGAAAAAAAAATGAAATTTTCTTTTTAATTTTTTTAAATTTATTTCAATT
This sequence comes from Meloidogyne arenaria, assembly GCA_036172955.1. Taxonomy (NCBI): domain Eukaryota; kingdom Metazoa; phylum Nematoda; class Chromadorea; order Rhabditida; family Meloidogynidae; genus Meloidogyne; species Meloidogyne arenaria. The sequence goes on along the minus strand of JARQAB010000012.1, from coordinate 5,091,097 downwards.
GACTAGAAAAAAATAATAATAAAATGTATTTTTGTCTTAAATAAAAATTTAATTTTTTTCTTTTTTATTGGTTTTCTATTAATTGTTAAACAGGCAAATGTTGTTAATTAATTTGTTTTGAGGGAAATTTTTAACACATTACTTTTAAGAATTCTTTTTTTGTATTGTGTCCCTATTTAATTAATTAATGAGATTTGACATAAAAATGACCGGAAATATATTATATTTAAAAAAATTAAAAATTTTCACAAAATTTAATTGTTTTCTTCCTTCTTCAATGATCTACCAAAAATTCTCGCACAAAAAAATTTAAAGAAAAAAGGTACTACAACTATTTACCTATTTAATATTTCTGTGTGGTCCTTTTAAAAAATAATTTCTCCCATTTTTTACAATTATTTTTGTACGTTTTTATTTTTTAAAGGAATAATGAAAATGTAAAAATAAAAAATAAAAAGAATGTTAATTTCAATTTCTTCAAAATTTATTTTCACAATTTTAATTTCTTTTTTAAATTACTCAAATTCCCTCAAATGTAAATGCACACAAAGTTCACCGGTTAATTATTTTAATTTAAAATTTAATTTTTTTTCTTTTATTTTCAGAAAGTCCCTTGCCAGGTATTTTTATTTTAATTAATAAAAAAAGAAAATTCTTTGCGGGAAGGGGAATTTTTAGGTCTACAACCAAAAAATCCGGGCATTAATCATTTACCAGTCAATAATAACTAGTTTGGAGCCAAGTATTTCCATCAGGAACCAGTCTCGTCAAAGACTAGTCCATTTTGGACTAGTTTGCCAGAGAAGACTTTCGGACATGACTGGGTTTGCAATTGTTTGGTGGTGGCCGTTCATTGATTGTAATTGCCTCACTATATGTAGATGTCTCACGTAATTTCCATATACTACAAATTCAATTCCCTAATCATTACCAAATATCACTCATTGCACCACAAAAAATGATTTTATTTTTTATTCCCCATATTTTAATTGAAATTATTTAAATTTAAAGAACGGCGTTTGTGAAGTGCCAACAAAAATCTCCTCTTGTCTAATGCTTGGTAAATAAAAATTTTTTTAATTAAAAATTAATAAAAAAAGATCACCCAAAATCTGGACTTCATTATGCTTGCTCAACAAATGCTAATTTAGGTGAAGGGGAATGTGTGGAGAAAAAATCAAAAACTGGAGCTAATGTTAAAGTAAATTATTTAAAAGAAAGAATATTTCAGTAAATATTAAAATTTAAAAATAATTTTTGAAAAAAGAAGGCAAGAAAAAATCTGATATTTTTGGGACTCATTTAAAGAACAATTATTTGCTAGTAGTGAAACTTTATTAAATCCCCCCCCCCTCCTCTCCCTTTAAAATTCTTTTTTTTTGAAGAAACTAAAATTTAAATACTAAATAAAAAAGGTCTGTTCTTGTTATTCTTCTGATTTTTGCAATTTCAAAATATGGCCAGATGGACAAGAATTGGAAGAACAAAATAGTAAAAGTGGGGAAGAAGATGACGATGATGATGAAAATGAAAAAGAGTATGGAGAAGAAAATAAAAAAGAAGAAATATTAAATACAAATAATTCAAATAATTTAAAATATTCTTTTTTAATTATTTTTATTTTAAATTTATTTTTTTATTATTTTAATTAATTAAACATTAAATTATTTATAAAATTTGGCACTTTTGTGTTACTAATTAAAATATATTTTTAAACAATTTTTCATCACAAGTTATTGAAATTTCACACCCTAAAAATTAGGAAAAAAATTTTTTTAATTAATTTTTAAATGTTAACCTGAGCCAAAGGTAAATCCTTTCCAAAATTAATTGTGCAAGTAGATCTACGCATATAATTCTTTTTTTAAGAAAAAAAAATAATTTTAATTTAAAAATAATTTATTTATTTATTTTTTACTTTCCAAGCATCAGAACCACTTTCTCTTCTAAAAAGAATTTAAATTTTTAAAATTTAAATTTTCATCCCTACCCTCCTCCAGTTTCTTTTTCTCCACCAAAAGCACCCCCAATTTCCGCTCCACTTGTACCAATATTTACATTTACAATTCCACAATCACTTCCAAATGGCCTTTTAAATTTATTTAAAACTTTTATTTCTCTAAATATACCCAATCCATTTAAATAAACGTTCAATATTTTGTGTAAATAATGAAGAAGAAAGTCCTTGTCTAGTTTCATTATTAACTGAAATTGCTTCTTCAAAGCTATCTACTCTAAAAAAAAAGAAAGAAAGAAAATTATAAAAATTTTGGTTATTAGAAAAAGGGGTAAATTGGGGGGGGGGGAGGGGGGGGGGGGAATTTTATTTTTCCTTTTTCTAACACTAACTATTATATACCCCTTAATCTAGAATACCTACCTATTTCTAAAATTTGTTTAGCTAATGGGTGGAACTGTTTAAGCGATACTTCATAATTAATATACCCTTCATTATTAAGCTCCGAGTATCTTAAAGTGTGAGGGTTTCAGTAAAACTCTTTTTCTTCAAAATAATTAGGTAAAATTACTTTAAAATATAGCAAATAGGTGCAAAAGTTTCTTTCAAAACCAAATCAGAATTATGTTTCAATCGACTAATTAAAGTAGGTAATACATAATTTCCTTTTAATTCTTCCAATATTTTACCTCCACATTCTACTTTACCTCCCTTTGAAAAATAAAAATTTTTTTAAATTTTTTTTAATTCTCAAACATTAGCAATAGCTTCAGCAATTGCCGATTTATAAGCAAGAACAGAAGTTTTTGTATGTAATGGGCCAACCAAAATATTTTCGTTTAACTAAGAGAAAAATGAAATTAACAAAGCAATAACTCCCTCTCTCTCTCATTTAATTTTGGGACGAATGGCGATCCTTTACCGGATTCTTACACCATCTGAAAGGTTAGAATAAGAATAAATTGTAACATAATGAGAGAGGAATTGAGTGAACAAAAATTTTCTCTAAATTTTAACCGGATCTCCAATTCTCGACTCAATTTGTTTAAAAGCATTTGTCAACCTTTCAATAAGAACATCATAAACTTGTTTATGTACAATTAAACGTCTAGTTGTTGTACATCTTTGACCTTTAAAATTAGGGTGTTTTTAATTCCAAAAATTTTTTTTGTCTTTTCAGACTCCACATTTTTCCAAATTTCAAAATTAAATTAAAACTTTTTTATAATTTATTTAAAAAAATTCTTTCCTTTCTTCTCCCCAAAGATATCTACTACTAATCAAATATAGGTATATTTATTTACCTGTAGTCCCAACACAAGAGAAAGTAACTGCAGGCACAACCAAATCTAAATTAGCATCTTCCATCACAATAACTGCATTATTCCCTCCAAGTTCAAGAAGTAACTATTTTTTAAAACACAAAAAATAATTAGTCTAATTTAATTTATATAAAAAACTTTTCCAAAGCGTGCTTGTACTTGTTGACCAACAATACGGCCAACTTCTGTAGAGCCCGTAAACGAAACTAAATCCACTTTTGGATCTTTTGTTAACAATCTACAAAAATATTTACTATAAAAGAGCACATTAGATCTCTCTCTAAATCTTCAAATACATAAATTGCTGCTGTATTTATTCATCTGTTCGATCAACGACAACAAAAGGGAAATTGCTCTACAATGGTTCAAGGAAAGTTTGTGTCCTCCCTAATTGTTGTGTTCACTATTCTTCTTCTTCTTCAACTTGTCTCTGCCAATGACTGCGAGTTCCAAACGAAGCACTATGCCATCTCTGGATTTGTTGGGTTTGGAGCGGTGTTGGGAACGTGAGGAATTTTTAAATTAATTTGTTTGGACAAAAAATCTTTTTTTAACAGCTTTCTCTTGATTGGAAGTATCTGCAATGTGTCTGCGTACTGTGCTGGCCCATCGTCGAAAAAGCCATAAACAAAAGAAGGCAGAAAGATGAAGATAGGAATAAATAGGAAATGATAAATAAATAGATTCTAAATAAATATACCTATTGTTGTTTTGGCTATTGTACCCCCTTAAATATATATTTTTGTTTGTTTGTTAACTGTCACTATCTTGTAATGTTAGTAGAGAGATAAAATAAAAGCTTGCTTCTTTTTTGGAATATTTTTTGTAGCAATTTCCCTTTTATTGTTGTTGTTATCGTTTAGAGAATTACGAGAAAGAGGGGCAATAGACCTTCTAGACATTAACTAACTAAATAACTAAATAAACATACAATCCAATATCACTTCCTCCACAAATTAACGAACAAATGGATGGTGGAAGATTGTTGTCCTTTAGTACATTTTCAATTAAACGAGTAACAGCAATTGCGGTTAAAGAAGTTGTTGGGGCTGGTTTCCAAATTAAACAATTGCCACAAGTCAAAGCTAAAGCAGCATTCCAACCTTTTTATTTAACGAAATTTACTGTCAAATATTGAGGGGAATATTGGGTGTGTATCTTATATTGAAATCTAAATCCACGATTAGTCTTTCCTTGTCAAAATTCTGTTTAGAAAACAAGGAGAAAAAAATATTTTTAAAGAAAAGTCAATCAACCCCCCACCCCCCCCCCCCCCCCCCCAACAGTTATTTTAATTAAAATTGTCATTTCGGTGAATAGTCCCACCAACAATTAAATATATAAATTACCATAAACAGCTGCAGGGAAATTAAAAGCAGTAATTACCCCAACCTTTAAAAAATATTTAATTTTAATTTTTAAAGTTTTTTTTCAAAAAACAATTCCAAGAGGATTCCATTGTTCCAACAAAATATGTTCTTTTCTTTCAGAAGGTATAATACTTCCACTAAACATTCTAGACAATCCTGTAGCAAAATCAGCAATATCAATAATTTCCTGTATTTCCCCCTTTCCTTCTGACAAAATTTTTCCCATTTCCAATGAAATCTTTTGGAAAGAAAAGAAATTTCAAAAAAATTTTTTCACAAAAAACACCAATTTTCCGAGGTTTTCACATTGTTTTCTCAAAGAATCCCCAATTTGTCTGACAATTTCCCCTCTGGCCGGGGCTGGTATATTTTGCCAAATTTTGATAGATTCTCGAGAATATTTTAAAGTACGTTGATAATCCTTTTAAAAAATAATTTAATTAAAAAAAATATTTTTTAAAAGTACATCTTCAGAGGCTAATTGTACTTTAGCAATTGGTGTGTTTGTTGAAGGACACAAAATGTCAATAATCTATTTTTAATTTTTAAATAAATTAAAAGTTTAGCTTTTAAAGTTTTGAATTTTAAAATCAAATTAATTTGGATTTTATTGATTAAAGGAGGGAAGTATCTTCAGAGACTAAGTCGCTGAAAATTTGTAAGCTTGTAAGCACTCCTTGAAATTTGCAAGCAATCCTTGCTAGCTCTGAAGATTATCAATCCCATTCAGTTTTTTGTTGTTTTTCTGGGATCCCCTTATCGGTCTTTTAATTATTCACTTTTATAAAGTTTCAATGGAAGGAAGAAAAGGGGAGAGAATTGGGGAAACATTTAGTAGATAAATATTAATTTTGGGTTAATTAATTAGAAGTTTTTAATTATTTAGAAACAACTTTTCCATTAGATTTCCATTTATTTCCATCAAAAACACCAAAATTTAATTCAGAAATTCCCAATTCTTTTAAAAACAAATATTTATCAGAATTAATTAAATATGAATTCATTTTAGCTATTTGTTGAATAAATAAATTTGTATTTTTTAATTTTGTTTGTAATAAATAATTATTAATTTTAAATAACATTTTTTAATTAAAAATCATTCTACTTTTTTACTGATAAAAAGAGTAAAGTAAATAAAAATATAATCAATTAATAAATATTTTAAAAAATATATTTAGTAGACATAGTCACCGTTCACCTATTTAATTTCATTTAATTAATGGAAAAACAAAAAAAATTAATTACATAAATGCTGTAAAATAAAGAGAAATAATTTAATTATAAATAAAAATAAAAGGATTGTCAATTATTCGTTGACCAAAATTGATAAGGGCCAGAAAATTTCCAGCAATTTTGTGGCTTTATGCTTTTATGCTCCCCCCTCCCCTTTTTTGGGCTGTAAATAAGAAAGTGTGCGGCAAATTTAGAGAGCATTTTTTTTCTTTTTGCCATAACTTTTTTCAAAATTGATGAAAATCGATAATTCTTTTTTATTTTATTCATAACACTTGTTAATACCAAATATCGAAAATTTGGTTAATTGATAGTAAAGATAAGATAACACTTTAGTAAACTTGTTTATACCAAAATTCTTTTGAATTTTATAATATAGACTGATTAATTTTGCCGTCAAAGTTTGAGCAAAATGATCCCCCACCAACCAAATCAAGGGTTTAAAAGAGAAGCAAATGCCCAACACCAACAAACATTATCTACTTTACAAAAAGTTGTTAGATATGCAGAAAAAGGTTTTCTTTAAATAGTTTTTAATTAAAATTTTAAAATTAAATTAAAAGATGATTTTCTTCTTTATTTAACTGCTGCTTTTGGTTATTTTTTAATTTTTAAAATTAAAAAAATATTTTTTTAAAGGTATTATAATGCCTGGAATTATGTATTTTTTCTATCGTTATGTACATAATCGATATAAGGTTGTGGGAACGAGTATTTAGAAAATAATAATTTTTTAATTTAGAATGCACGAAAAAATAAGAAAAAATGTAAAACTGAATTTAATAGAAGAAGTACAACAATATTTTATTGTGGAGATTGTCCTGAAACTAAAGAAGTAATTAAATTTAAAACAAATTAAATAAGAGAAAAATCGACAAAAGAATTTCCTCTTAATTAATTGGCATTTAAAAAAATTAAATTGGTTATTCTCCCTTTAAGGATTCTAAGGAATCGCCGGAAATCGGAATTCCATTCTGGGCATGATTGGAAATTAAAATTTTAAATAATGGAATATTCTCTGTTTTCTGAAAATTTTTAAATTTAATTTAAAATAATTTTTATTTAATTTTAGATAGCCTATAAATTAACAGAAAATTTACATTTTGATCCTTTTGTTGCCAAATTGAGTGCTTTAGATTTAGAAAAAGCCAAAAATTCCAAATCTTTACATATTTATATTTTAAACAAAAATGTTTTTAATGGAAATTCTTCAATTACTCGATTTTCTGAATTTGTGGATTGGCTGGATGAATTAAAATATGAAAAGAGGGAAAGGTTTTTGTTTTAATTATTTTATATAGGAGAGGATCGAAATTATACAAAAAGGGGAATTGGGGGAGGGAATAAAAAAATAAAACTCATAAAGCTGTCTTTAACATTATTTATGTTTAGTTATTCTTAATTTCCTTTTTAATTTTTAAAGAAGCTATCTTCGACATACACATTTTTTAATAATTTATATTAATGATGAAGAAGAGGAGGAGGAAAATAATTTTAATAAGGTTTAAAATAAATTTTAATTTAATTAAAAAGAAAATTTAAAGGAATTAATTAATTCTTTTGAAAATAAATTAAATTCACTTGAATCAAAACAATTAAATAAACCATTAATTATTGAAGGAAAGCAACAATTTACTCTTGAATTTTTTAATAAATTAAATGATTTGTTGAAAAAATTTAATGTAAAATAAATTTTAAAACAATTAATTAGGGAGGGGAATTAAATCCTTTATTTACGAAAAATTATGTTGAAATTATCGATTCCAAAAAATACACCTTTTCATATCCAAAAAAGTCCTTTCTATAAAATTAAAAATTATTTTTTAGTATGGAGAATTTGATTTAGTAGATGCTGAAACTGATATTTACACGGAAAGTGAAAGGTAAAATTTTAAAAACAAAATTTAAAATGAATAAAATTTTTAGTGAATGAAGAGAGGAAATGTCAATAAACATTTTTATAATAAAACGATCTCGTAATCAACCAATTAATAATAATAATCTCACTTTAAAATATTTTTAAAATATACATTAATTAGTTTCAATAAGAATTCTTCTCTTATTACATTTATTTGTATCCCAGTTAATCATTTTAATAATAAAATATAATCAGCAAACCATTTATTTTTATTAGAATAAATAAAAAAAAATTTTGGGAATGTCTTGTAAAATTAAAGTCATTTAAGCCACACTTGTGGGTATTTAAATTTCAGTTGGTCACTAGATAGTTTACCCCCAAAGGGTTTAACTACAAGTGAGGTCCGCCTTTATTAAATTCAAATTTAAAAATATGTTTAGAAACTTCACTCAGAAATTTTTGTTTGTCTTCTTAAGGACTAGAATCATGTTCACAAATTTCTGAAATATCTTCACTCATTTCCACCTCTTGAGTAACATGAGAATCTCTAGAAATAGCTTGAAGCCATTCGTTAATGTAAGTAGAGTACGTCCGAGTATTTGAGAAAACCCCGAGTCCGAGTAAAGCCGAGTTTGAAAAACCCGAGTAACGAGTCCGAGTTTTATTTTTTGACCCGAGCCCGAGTACGAGTAAAACGGGTAAAACGAGTAATTTTTATAAAACAGTATTCTAAAATGAAGGCCAAGATTCCGGAAGGCCAGACCCTTCCCTTGAAATATCCCACTATCACTAAAATCCACACAAGTCCATTCACATCCTCCAATATACACATAGGACTCTGTAAACATTCCCGTATGTGCTCGTTCTAATCCTAAAGCAGATTCCAATAGAGCAATAAGTTCTTCAAAGTGGCCGCGATTTTGGTAGTAATTTATCAGTTCTTCCAATTCATCAGCATGCACAATAATGTGGAGACCACAAATTTGAGCAAGACGAAACTCTTTATGATTCACACAAGCAAAACAAACCTAGAAGAGTGAATTAAAACTTGAAATTTTTTATCTACTTGTTTCCATGTTTTTGTTGAATTAGCCTTTCGAGCAGCATCAACAGCACCTTGAAAGTCTCCTAAATCAACCAAAGTAGTAGAAAGTTTAGCAAAGTTGCTGATGCTGTTGAATAAAATACGGGCAGCATCATTCATTCCTTGTTCTGTACAACGGTCACCAACTTGTTGAATTTGTGCATGATTTGGCTCAGCTATAAACTCTTCAAGGTCCGCCAATCGACCAGTTTTTGCATATGCAAAACAAAGTTCAGTTTCAATAAAAGATTCGCGTGATTTCTTTCGAGCCATTTGGAGATAACGAACAAGATCTTCCCAATGATTAGTTTCGTCGCATTTTTTTGCTACATCAATAAAAGCACTTGGATCATCAGCTTTTATAAAGGAGTCAACAGCTTCCTTTACCAATCCTTCCGTTAATTGAGCTTTAGCAAGTGCAGCCCAAACTGCAGGTTCATTGACCTTTTCTGCAAATTCATAAGCACGATCCAAATTTCTAATATTTTCAATTAAAACCTAAAATTAATTTAAAGAATCTTTCAAAAATTATAAAAAAAATACCTTAATTGCTGACGCATTCACACCAAATTTACGAAAAATTGCAAAAGCTTCCTCAAATAGTTGGTTTGTAATGGCAATATTAGCAATGTCAGGTGCATCATAATTATCAAGTTTTTGAATATATTCCATTACTCGTGAAGGATCGGCTCTCATTGCAGTAAGAATTAATAAATTTTGAAGATTTCTGTGTTCACTTGTAGTTGAAGTGTCAAGAACAATTTTTTCAAGTAATTCAATTAATTCGTTTGGAAGATCCGCAGCCATAAATGCCTTAACTGTATGAGTGATATCTTCAGCATCTTTAGTCTCAGAAAGTGCTGTTTGAACAACTTGATCAATTAATTGGCGTCGATGAGGATTGTCTTCTTTAAGTACTTCAGCCCAAAGTTCCGCATCACGACGACGGACCAAATATCGAGCAAGATTTTTGAAGAGAGAATTCTCATTACAAACCTTAAAATCACGCTTAATAATTTCAAAATACTAAGAAATTACAGAAATAAGTTCAGCATCACATTTTCCACGTTCGTATGCCACCAAAACAAAATGTGGATCACGTTTCTCACAATACTTGCCCACGACTTTTGAATCATAATATTGGTTTTCACGAAGATAACGTTCAGGATTGTTATTTGAATCAATGTATATCTTTGCGAGAGCGTTGTGTGTGGTTGATCAAAGTTGCCTTCTTGAACACGACTTTCCAGCCAAGAGCTCAGGAGTTTTAGACTTTAAAACAGAATTTAGAATAAAAGCAAAATTAAAAAACAAATAAACCGATTTCTTTTTTCAACCTCATCAACAAGCTCGTCAATGTCAAATTTTCCACCTATGTTCTGAATTGTTGTCTTCACCACAATCAATATCCAACCATGCACCAACAATAGGTTAATTCAATAAAGCTTTGCAGACAACTCATCACGATTTCCATGAATCTCTTGAATGTCTTAACACTCAAGCTTTACAACATTAAACTTACAGAATACATTCTAATAAGATATGATCTACGAGGTAAACTTTGATGACAAACAATTTCATCATGATATATAAATTTAACAATTTAAAAATTTATTTTTCAAAAATAACTGAGAACATATATTTTTACCGGTATACAATTAAAATTTTTAGGGTTTAAGACAGTTGATCCCTTGAAATAAAAATAATAAAAATTAAGAGTAAATATTATCTAACGTAACATTTATCTAGGTGTATTTTCTGTCAACTGTTTTAAACCTTAAAATTTAATTTAACAATTTATAATTAACCATTTAAAACAAAAAATTTAATAAGGCTCTAACAAAGGCACTGGAATCTTTAAAATGGCTTAAACTTTTTATCAATTTTTTAAAATTTATTTCGTAACCATGTTCTTCTTAACCTCCCCCATGTCGTTTGTCAAGACTTCAACTTTTGCTAAAACAGCTTTCACGTTGTCGAAGATAAAAAAAAGAAAGGCCATCAACGCCATAGAAATTCCTGCAAGTCCGGCCCAAGCAGATAACGCCGCCGTCAACATCGAAAAATCCTAAAAACTTCTTATCTAATTGATTGATAGACAAAAGCAGACCTTTGTCTGTGATCCATGAAAATATATAACAACACCAGTAAAAAGCAGAAACACAAAAATCAGAATGTAAGACACACATTCTAAAAACAAAATAAATATAGGGATTAAATCTGATTTGAATGTTGAGTAATTAATAATGAATTTTGTAAACTTAAAGAATAGCATCCGAATAATGAAAAAATCTTTAACCTTGGCGAGATGGGCAACAAGATGTTTTTTCAACAACCTCGCTGGTGGTAACAACTTTGCGGAGATAAACCTCAAACTTCTGGTTAAGAACTTCAGCAATGAGCGGAAAAATTAACTTTTCATTCGTGTGATCAATTCTAAATAAAAAAATTTAATTTTTCACACCAAGCATGAAACATACAAAACAGCGGTAGTTTGCTTGTCACTAACAGCCGTATAGAACAGACCACGAGCTCCTGGTAAGTGATGCTCAAGCGTTGCCAAAGGCAAAGACCCATCAGTATCCAATTGAATATGAATTATTTTGAATGGAAAACCCAAGTCCGCCGGAACATTAACCGTGATCTAAAATGAAAATTTAGCTCTTAAAAAACCGGTTCTCTTATGTTAGTAAAATTAAAAATGTCGATAACAATTTAAAATTATTTTTAAAAATATTACTTGAGAAAAAACAGTAGGTTGAGACCCTCCAGACATATTAATTTCCAGAATAAAATTACGCAAATATCTGAAAAAATGTTTTTATATTAGAAGATTAATTGAAAAAAAATAATTTTGTTAATTTATATGTGTATTTCTACATTTATTAAAATAAATATTAAACCCAATTATACTTTATTAACCCAAAACCAATTAAAATAAGTCATTACAAGTGAAAACAAAAAATATATATAATTTTGGATTGTTTGAGAAAAATTAGGTAATTTTGAACTCCTTCCAACCCTATTTTTTCTTTCCCCGAAATAAACATTATTCGTAGTAAATTTATCATACTCCCCGTGCTGTCCAACAAACAATAAAGGATTACAACTTTAACGGTAAAATATAGAAAATGAAATGTCTAACCCTTATGGTCTTTTGAGGAAGTAAAATGGGCTGACGACATAATTCAAAATTACCAAAAATTAATATATAAATTTGATTCTTTAACATGGAATTTGCGATATATTTAAGTCAAGATTCTCCTCTACATTATTCTTATTTTCAATCGTCACAACATTCATTTATTAAAAGGAAAAGTCGCATAAGCAGGTGTTCCGAAAGATGCAGCAGGTAATGCACCAGGATATGTAGAATTCTGAACAGATGGATAGGCTGGCAACATTAGTTGAGGCTCCACTAAAATAAAGTAATAGTAAACCAACGGCTAAACTCAACCAAAGGACAAATTATTATAATGTTTGTTTATTAGAGGTTGGATGCCTTGAATCTTAATCCCCAAATCCCCTCTTAATCCCCAAATCCCACAATGTCTCTTTAATCTTTTCAAATTTGCCTCTCTCTATATCACCCAAAATCCTATTATGCAACCATAGCTTGTCTCCTTACAATTTAGTTCACCAATACCCGAAAATAACCCGAATTTTTCGCCAAACACGAAACCCGTGACCCGAAATGAAAATTTTATAACCCGAAACCCGTACCCGAAAATTTTTTGTACCCGCGGCAACCCTGGCTGGAATGTCTCAAAAGGAATTGAAATTAACTCAAAGAAAATGATAGAATACTCTTCTCTCCCTTCAAAACAAAAATTCATACTAATATTTCCTGAACGTTGTTGCTGTTCTTTAACCTCTTCTTTTCTTTCTACCTCAGCTCTTTCAAGTCTTTCCAACTAATAAAACATTAATTTTATTTAAAAATTCAAATTCTAAAACAAAATACCCTCGATCCAAAATCACGAACAGTTTGTATCATAAAAGGCATAGCACAATCAACAATTTTGTGTTTCCAAGCCAATTCTAATACAATATCAGGTTTCAAAAGATCATAACATTTATATAATAATGCAGAGAAACAATCATTTAGTTCTTCTTGTAAGAAAAATTTCATTAAACCTTCAACAACTTCTGGTTGACGACTCTCTGCCGCATAATCCATTGCATCCTTAAATTTAAAAAATATTCTTAATAAAAAAAGTAAAATAAACCGAGTAAAGTTTGTCTCTTTTGCAAATTTCTACAGATTGTTTCCAACGATTATTTCCCTTGTAGAGGTAAGCAGATATTCGACGAAATTCAACCAATGAATGTTGTTCCAATTGTTGAGCCAAAGCAATATTGTCAAAATTATCATAAGTTTCAATACTAGCCTTTAATGATTCATAATCTTCGTCATCAATAAATAATTGATTGAGACACTCATTAAGTGCTTTGTTGTTAAAATTTTGGACGTGGCGAAGATATGGCTGGACAAGCGAGAGGTTGCCAGCTGAAAAATAAAAATATTCCCAAACTCTCAAACATTAATTTATATACATTTTTGGAAAAATAAAACAGTCCGTGTTTGGTCAAGACGAGGTGACAAAACCATCAATAAATCAACTAACAACATTGGCTTGTAATCCAAATAGAATTGAATAGCCTTGTAATAGAGCTCAACATTTGCAACCTGTGGAATTCATTATAAATTTATTTTAAATTTTAAAAAACCTTTGTAACAATTTCTTTAAAATGTTGTTCACGCCAAGCTTCTGTTGGATGTTGAATCATTGTAATCACAGCGTTATCATATTCTTCATATTTATCATACAAAAACACAAGTTCAGACCATAAATGAGCATGCTCCGCTGCACGAAGAACCTTAACAAATAAATTTATAAATCCGTAAATTTGTTAAAAACCTTCGGTATATTAACACGCGACCAAAACAACTCCAAATGTTCACGCATTTTCTCAGATTTATATTTGCTGTAAAGAATAGCCAACTCTGTAAACATTCCCATATGTGCTCGTTCTAATCCTAAAGCAGATTCCAATAAAGCAATGAGTTCTTCAAAATGGCCGCGATTTTGGTAGTAATTTATCAGTTCTTCCAATTCATCAGCATGTACAACAATGTGGAGACCACAAATTTGAGCAAGACGAAACTCTTTATGATTCACACAAGCAAAACAAACCTAGAAGAGTGAATTAAAACATAATGAAGTTTTTTATCTACTTGTTTCCATGTTTTTGTTGAATTAGCCTTTCGAGCAGCATCAACAGCACCTTGAAAATCTCCCAATTCAACCAGGGTTGTGGAAAGTTTAGCAAAGTTGCTGATGCTGTTGAATAAAATACGGGCAGCATCATTCATTCCTTGTTCTGTACAACGGTCACCAACTTGTTGAATTTGTGCATGATTTGGCTCAGCTATAAACTCTTCAAGGTCCGCCAATCGACCAGTTTTTGCATATGCAAAACAAAGTTCAGTTTCAATAAAAGATTCGCGTGATTTCTTTCGAGCCATTTGGAGATAACGAACAAGATCTTCCCAATGATTAGTTTCGTCGCATTTTTTTGCTACATCAATAAAAGCACTTGGATCATCAGCTTTTATAAAGGAGTCAACAGCTTCCTTTACCAATCCTTCCGTTAATTGAGCTTTAGCAAGTGCAGCCCAAACTGCAGGTTCATTGACCTTTTCTGCAAATTCATAAGCACGATCCAAATTTCTAATATTTTCAATTAAAACCTAAAATTAATTTAAAGAATCTTTCAAAAATTATAAAAAAAATACCTTAATTGCTGACGCATTCACACCAAATTTACGAAAAATTGCAAAAGCTTCCTCAAATAGTTGGTTTGTAATGGCAATATTAGCAATGTCAGGTGCATCATAATTATCAAGTTTTTGAATATATTCCATTACTCGTGAAGGATCGGCTCTCATTGCAGTAAGAATTAATAAATTTTGAAGATTTCTGTGTTCACTTGTAGTTGAAGTGTCAAGAACAATTTTTTCAAGTAATTCAATTAATTCGTTTGGAAGATCCGCAGCCATAAATGCCTTAACTGTATGAGTGATATCTTCAGCATCTTTAGTCTCAGAAAGTGCTGTTTGAACAACTTGATCAATTAATTGGCGTCGATGAGGATTGTCTTCTTTAAGTACTTCAGCCCAAAGTTCCGCATCACGACGACGGACCAAATATCGAGCAAGATTTTTGAAGAGAGAATTCTCATTACAAACCTTAAAATCACGCTTAATAATTTCAAAATACTAAGAAATTACAGAAATAAGTTCAGCATCACATTTTCCACGTTCGTATGCCACCAAAGCAAAATGTGGATCACGTTTCTCACAATACTTGCCCACGACTTTTGAATCATAATATTGGTTTTCACGAAGATAACGTTCAGGATTGTTATTTGAATCAATGTATATCTTTGCGAGAGCATTGTGTGTGGCTTGATCAAAGTTGCCTTCTTGCACACGACTTTCAAGCCAAGAGCTCAGAAGTTTTAGACTTGAAAAGAAAATTTATATTAAAAGCAAAATTAAGAAAGCAATAAACCGATTTCTTTTTTCAACCTCATCAACAAGCTCATCAATGTCAAATTTTCCACGAGTGTTTTGAATCAATTGTTTGATTGTGTCTTCACTACAATCAACATCTAACAATGCACCAACAACAATAGGAAGTCGTTTAGGATTTACTTTGCTTACAAAAACTTCAATCGACTTCATTAAATTACTGCGATACAAGTATAGAACAAGATCATGAACCATGTCATAGCGATCGCAAACAATAATTAATGGCAACTGAACAAAAATTTATAAGTAATAAAACCACAAAAAAAAATAAAAAATAAAATTAAAAAAATCATTTCTCAAAGAAATGCACCTGATCAGTCAATTTAGCCTCTTTCAAATATGTCTTGACTCGTTCAGCGTCATAATAATTGGACTCACGGCAGATTCGTTCAACTTCTTTAACATGTCCAGCACGCGTAGCGGCCTATAATGAAAAATGATTCTGAGTAAAAAAATAACAACCAAAAAATCCTTTCAATAAACAGATTTAACACATACCTGAATATATTTAAAGTGAACTTCAGGGTCTTGACTGAAATTAACGATAGAACCAAGATAGTAGAAGAGGCCTTCATAGCTTTTAAAAGATTCAAACAAATCAATAAGCGCTTGTGTAGTCAATTGTTCAGAATATTTAGATGCAATCTGCACAACAATTTGAAGACTTTGACGAAGATTTGTCTGCAACATAGCCTTTAAACATTCCAACGAATCTTGGACATTGAGTCGACCAAAGTAATTAATGAGCCACTTAATATAGAAGGATAAAAATTAACTTTTATCAATTAAATTTTACTTCTGGATTGAAAAGTGTCGTATGAACAACAGTACGCTTGATATCATAAAGATCAGTAAAATGCTCAAGAGCTCGTTGTAACAAACCAGCCTTCTCACAAAGTTGCCCAATTGCGGCTCTATCATAATAACTAAACATTCGATTTCCTAAGATGGCATCAGCAACTTGAGGATTAGAAAGTAAATTCATTTCCAAAAGACGAGTCTGAAGATGAGCTTGCGATTCACTATCGCCTTTCAAAGCTTCCAACAAAAATGCGGTGCATTGCTGAATATTTCCAACCTCCACAAAGCAGTCGACAATCTTTTAAAAAATTTTCGAAATGAAAAACCGAAAGTTACAAATAGAACCTGATTTATATCAGCCAATGGTTCTCCATTTGGCCCCTCGCTGACCAACATTTGCGCAAATGTCGCAGCATTATCTGGATGTGTTCGCAAAACTTGTCGCATTTGGTAAAGATAATCAGGTTCGTAATTTGCCTTTTTAGCATAAAGAATAATCTTGTCAAATTGTCCCATTTCAGCAAAGCACTGAACAACTTTATGCGGCACACTGCCGCGGAGGTAAATGCTTAATGCGAGATTAACGTCATACTGCTTAACCAAATCACCCAATTCTTCACTACATTCCAATTTGCTCTCAGAAATCCATTTTTCAACAAGTTGTTTCTTTCCCTGAAAAAGAAAGTAAAGACTCATCATAAATGTTAAAGTCAAACCTGAACCAAAACAGGTCGACACAATTCCAATGACTCATATTTATTTAAAGAGCCTTGTTCTAACAACGCATTGAAATAGATTAGAAGAGGATAAGTAGCCTTCCCTTGTGGAACAGCAACTTGGAATTTTTGTAACGTCTGTGGTGTTCTGAGGATATTTTGAGGTGCCGTTGCAGCCACTTTTGCAGCTTCTGGATAATTTCCATTTCCGATCAACAAATTAAATTTGCGAACAAAAAGTTCTTCAGCCCCAGGAAGGTTGCAACGACAAGCCAATTTGAGAGCCAAATCCGGGTTTTGTAATTGTTGAGTGACGTAAGGAATGACGGTTGTTTCGTCCAAACAAACAGAAAGGACCTTAAATACATTTATAGGGCTTTGTATTAGATCAAATAAAAACCTGGCCAGCCCTATTAATACCAAGAACGCCATTATTAGAAGTGTGTTCAGTTGTAATGAAAATTGTATCAGTCGAAATACGAACTGTATAAATTGAAAAGCCCGTCTCAATATCGAACACATGAACATAACCATATTTGGTGATCATATACAAAATTCCATACGCTGAGGACGCCTAAAAATTAAATTAAAGCGAGGTTAGAATCTGGACACATTCGCCTTAAAGGCAAATAAATTTCAATCAAACCTGCATTGAAAGAGGAAAGTCCGAAGCAGCATCAGCTGGATAAACAACATCAATGGCCTTCTTAGGAAATTGCTGATTGCCAGCAGGAGTTTGTGAGACTTCCACAATGTGCAACTAAAAAAGTTGATGTAATGTTGTTATCAAACTTCAAATAAAACCTTTCCTCCAGCTGCATTACGCAAAGAAAAACAGACGAGACTACTTGGATGTGGATTACCTTCCAGCTTGAATTGTACAAAACAAGCAGCATGACCTTCAATAGCTTGAGAAACCTTCCTCTCCGTACTATAAAGTTGCATTGCTCCAACAATGCGGCTATCCTATTTTTAAATTGAATTAGAAAAGAAAAAAGGAAACAACCTTTGACGAAATTCCAACAAGCAAAAGAAACTTCCCATCGGCGTTAGATCGATAACTGATTATTTCAGTACTTTGCAAAGTTGAATGTCGATCAAATACTTTGATAGGTGCAGGATCACCTTAATTGGCAGTTAACATGTATAATTAAAAACAATAAACCACTAAGTGTCCAATGGTACACCGAAACATCTGTCACAAATCCAATGGTATTTGAGTTAATCCAGGTCCAAAATTTAACATCTTCTGTTCCACTGTAAGCTTTTATTTTGGATTTCAATTCCAAATCGAAAATTTGCAGATTCTTAACCACTAAAAAATAAAGGCTTTTCTAGAAAAAAGTAATGAAAAAACATTTAAGAGCCAAAATTCTCGAAACTGGATGCATCATAACCGAGTCAGCGCTAATCGGTTTTCTAAGAATATCAGTTGGGTTCGCAACATTTATAACCACGGCTTGCGACGAATCACCAACTGTCTCTCTAACAACGATGTACTTGTCAGATTCCATGGTCACATATCCAAAACTGATATTGTTCGGACTAATCCCCATCTTTTGCAACTAAAATAGAAAGAAAGAAAACCCTAATAATTCCAAAACAAAAACTTACAGAAAAGAGTTCTTGAAAACGTATAGGTATCAAGGAAGTCATTTTAGTATTTTTTTAAATCTAAAAAGACAAAAAAAATTTATTCAGATAAATAGAAATGTTAAAAATCCCATGCACTCTTACGAGCTTACAGGGACGAAATACTTAAACTATTGATCTAAATATATTAGTCATTATAAAACGCAAAATAAACAAATGAAAATTGCAACCAGTCAAAAGTTTTCGAACAACAAGATTCGATTCTCGATAATTTTTGGTCAAAAAATTTTACCAAAAAGACACTTTTCTAAAATAATAACGAAATAAAAAAACGGTCAAAATGTACAAACGTTACAAATTATTCTATATGCCTAACGTGAGTAATCAAGCCTCATCGAAATTTCTAAAAATTTGGAAAATGCGAATGGAGGGTTTAATATATGTATTAGATAATTTATTGTTTATTTTGTGTGAAAGATATTCCAAACATTTAAAAATTTTCTTTTTGAAATTGTATTCTTTTTAATGGGTATTTTGCAATATTTTCAACTAGTTTACATTTTGAATACCACAGCGCGAATGTCGCATGAACGGGTACACGACTAATAGGCGCGGCCGAATAGGCGCGGACGAATAGGCGCCATTTTTTCGGCGCAGCATGTTTTCGGCGTTTAGGGAAAAAATTTTAAATATACAAATAATAACTCATTTGCATGAGTTCGACGAGCAAAGTCGAATGATACCGACACCAGCTTGATTACTAATTATGCACAAACTTATGACCAACTGGATCTTCGCTGGAAAAACTGTTTTTGTGCTGCTACGGAGGGTAGGCCGGGCATGGTCTTCGCTACACGATGGCCGTGCTTCGCTGCGGTCGTGCTCGCTTCGCTCGCGGCGACCGTAGCGAAGCGGCGGCCGTCGTTCCGCTCGACATGCCCGGCTTCCTCCGCAGCGGCAAAAACTTTTTTCCGCGTAAATTGATGTGTTTATGCGTTTTTGCCTTAAACGCCGAAAATAGGCTGCGCCGAAAAAATGGCGCCTATTCGTCCGCGCCTATTCGGCCGCGCCTATTCGTCCTGCTCCGCGCATGAACTCTTCGAGGCGACCAGCATAGTGCGGGTCACTACGGCGCAAGACCTCAACGACGGGGACTTTGTTCTAACAATGTTTCAAACATGCCCTTGAGCCATCGTGGCCGCGCCAAGTTTTTCGCGTAGTCATCAAATGCATTTCCGTTTGTCGCCCGCCATATGAACAACATATATTTAGTGGCTATTTTTCGATGGACGTGTTGTTTTGATTTGGACTTACACTACCGTTGAAATGAATATTCTAATAAGAGGCCTCGAAACCGGTTACAATATTCTATTTTGAGGAAAATGCCCTTTCCAGACAGATTTTTAATCGATAAAAACATATTTTCTAATTTCTTTTAGAAATTCGAAAAACTTTTAAAAATTTATTAATTAGCGACTAAATAATTTCACACGTTTCAAACTTTCTATGCCTTGTAATGATAATCAATCTGTTTGTAATGAGGGAGCTACAGGTGTTTTTGACTCGAGTGCTGTACCATCAAGCAGTAGCAGTGCAACTCTTCATGACGAAAGGCTTGTCAGTATAACAACAGAAAATGGGCATACTTTTCCTCAGTCGAGTTATGCAGAATTAAAGAATACCACCGTTAGGACACGTACTGCTGTAGGTTTTAATTCTTAAGCCAAAATCTTTAGTTTAACTATTTATTCTCTACAAAATTAATTTTAATAATTTTTACTTCAAATATTGTATTAGCTTCCCTTCCATCTGAGAGGGCAACTACCTTTATTAGGGCCATAAAACTGTAAAGAATGGCATAGTTTTTTCTTTCATTCAAATTCTAAATTTTACACTAATTTTAAAATTCTTTTCAAAATTTTTTTAGTCCTCTCGTTCGACTTCTAATTTACATTCAATGTATTTTCTGCCAGGAGAAGACATTGACAGCGACAATTTTGTAGATATGGAATCATGTATTTTTTTTCTTTTTCTTTTATTTTGTTTTCTTTTTTATAGGTCAACTTTATGTTACTCAATTTCGTATTATTATTGTTGCTCATAATCAGAGTGCAATCTGTGCAATCCCTTTAACAGGAGTGGACGTATTTTTAATTTTTATTTTTTTTTCTTAAACTTTATTTTTTCAGTTGTTAGAGGCAAAAGATATTGTTGGACTTCAAATTAGTTCTAAAGATGGCAAGATAATTAAGTTGGTTTTTTTTGTTTATATTTAAAATACCCAGTGATAGCGTCATTCCCAGACCCTCTTTTCTTGCCGTTTTTTATATAGTATATGTACAGAATGGTCAGACTTTTTTCTTTTCTCCATCCCATTTGCCTTCTCACTAATATTTCTTAAAAAACCAAAGATTAATCCTTTTTGATTATTTATTATTTACTAACATACTCTGGAAACGCATTTACCGAAAATCTTTTAAGACTTCGAGCTGAAAACTCAGAGACTGCCTGTGCTTGGTATAAAAAGTTGATGCAAAAGACTTGTGTTGTTAGAGATTTAGATGGCATTTTTGCTTTTACTTTTTTCAATCAAGCATCAAAAAAGCCACCAAATTGGTTACGTAAAGAGACTAAAAGGCTTTCTGCTTATGAACATTTGCACAATGAATTTCGGTTAAATATTTATTTTTTTGTTTTCATTAATTAATTTCCCTTTTAGACGTTTAAAACTTCCAGATGATAATTGGCGAATTTCTGTGAAAAATGAGACATTTGAGTAAGCTTATTGTTAGTTAAAATTGTTTAAACAATTATTTTTATAAATAGAATTTGTCCGACTTATCCTCAATTTTTGTTTGTTCCAAAATCTGTTAGCGATGAGGATTTGAAGCAAATGTCTTATGGCCGTTGCTATCGTCGTTTTCCTTCAGTTGTTTGGCGAAACAAACGTAATGGAGCTGTTTTATTGCGAAGCAGCCAGCCATCTATTGGCTTTTTTGGATTGACAAACGAGTTGGAATTTTTAATTTAAAATATTTTAATAAGTAACAATTTTTTATAGAAAGGATATCTCTCATTACGAAAGAATTCGTGCTGCGATCTCTCCAGGTTTTTGAAAAATATTTTTTATTTTTTTGTTTTAAATTTAGATTTAAACAAAAAGTTTCTTATTGTTGATGCTCGTTCTTACACTGCTGCTTGGGCAAATAGAGCCAAAGGAGGTGGATTTGAAGGACCAGGTTATCTTAAATTTTATAAGTTTTGGTAATTCTTTTCTGTTGTCACAAAAAAAACCGGGTTGTCACAAAAATAACTTGAAGCAAGAAACCAAAATCAGTAAATTATCTATTTAGATACTTACCCTAATGCTGACGTTATTTTTATGGGTTTGGCAAATATTCACAACATTCGATATAGCTTTCATCAACTTCGTCAAACTCTTAACGGCGCTTTAGATCCTAATATTTTCCTTCAAAATTTGCAATCTACACTCTGGCTACATAATATTTGTCAATTGTTTAATTCTGTTGAACGTTGTTTAAAATCTTTATGCAATGAAGGTTTTTTCTTTAAATTATTTTTTAAAATATTTATTTTATTTTTTTAAGGTACCAGTGTTCTTGTTCATTGCTCGGATGGTTGGGATCGTACTACTCAAATTGTCTCGTTGTGTATGTTAATAGCCGATCCACATTACCGAACTTTTGAAGGGTTTTTATGATTAAAGTTTTTCTTTTTTAATTTTAATGTTTTTCAGTTTTGAATTTTTAATTCGTTGGCAATGGATTGAATTTGGACACAAATTTTCTGATCGCTGTGGTGTTCTTAATACTGATGATAATGAAAAGTGTCCAGTTTTTCTCCAGTTTTTGGATTGTGTTTATCAACTTTGGGAGAAGAATACTGACCAATTTGAATTTAATCGGCGATATTTGGTTTTTTAAAAGTAATTTCCTTTATTATTTTTTGTTAATTTTTAGATGAAACTTGCCCAACACACTTTTTCCGGTCTTTTTGGGACTTTTTTGTTTAATTCTTTGAAGGATGCAATAAAAAATGGATGCGATCCAAATGATACAGATGAGCATAGACATCGTTGTTTCCAAGTTTGGAGTTATTTGGGGAAACACAATACAGAGTACTTAGCTTCTGTTAAATGTTTTTTTAAATTTATTTTTTATAAAGATTTCGCAATCCTGCCTTTCGTGAGGATTATGCTGGTGGAATGCTTCGTTACCCAAAGACCTTACCAGAATTGTTGATTTGGAGAGATGCTTATTATTGTACGGCTGATCAGTCGCTAATTAATAATCCGGTATGTTTTTAAAATGTTAGACACTACCAGAATTATGAATATCAATGACAAACATTTCGGAAATGGGTTATGACATTTAGACAATTTTTAAGAGCTTTCGAATATTTTGTTTCATCCCTAATTTATTAAGAATGAACCTTCTCATCAAAATACGGGAACAGGCAGCACACAAGATGTTTCTTCTGACAAAGTAAATAATGGTCTTTCTCGATCTCAGGTTTTTTGATTTAATTAAAATTTAAATGTTTTTAATTTCAGTCAGCAGCCAGTCTGACATCTTTAGTAGAGCAATCAATGAATTTAACAACTCCAATTCCATCTCCAGGGTTTTTATTAATTTTTATTGTAAATTGATTTTTGTTTAAGGCCAACCATTGGTTTTGGTGTTTCATGTGGTTCGCCTTGTATTGGGCATTCAGCGACAAAAATACATGATAATTGTACGATAGGTTCAATTTCTGCAGTTTTCTGCCAGGTTCTTTTACTTTCCAAATATATTAATTCTGTCTTTTCTGAATTGAGAAAAGGAAATTTTCAAAATTTTTGTCAATTTTGGTATGAAAAAAAAGAATTTTTTGAATTTAATTTCCTTCTTTAATATTTTTTCAGATTAATTTCTAATATAATTATTTTATTTTAGAGATGTTTGGATGTTGATGGACTTTCTCGTGTACCATCTCAATTTGAAGATAAAGTTTTGAGACGTATTTATGATCTTGAAAAGGTTTTAAAATGAAAAGAAAAAAAATAAATTTATTTTTCAAATTTAAGCAACTTGGAAAACTTAATCCGTCATCAAATTCTTCAAATAACATAAATGGTCAACAAAATAATATTTCAATGCGTGAACCTTTTATTAATGGAAAATATTCAAATGAGAATTCTAATACAGTAAATTTACCAAAAGAATTAAATATTTTAAATAAAAAAAATTTTTTTAGAGACGTATGAGAAATGAAAGTCTTGAATCTTTTGAAGTTTTGCCAGAATGTTATCGTTTAAAACATCATTCAAGTTCTTCGTTGACTAGTGTTATTCAACCATCTTCAGTTTCATCAAATTCGACAACTATTAGTGATTATGCTTCGAATGGGAATAATTTGAGGTTTTTTTAAATAATTAAAAATAAGAATTATTTTTTTAAAGCAAAAACGGAATACTTTCTGTGACTAATGAAATTAATTATTCGTCTGAACATTTGGAAGTGTTGCCTCCTTCTAGCGAATAAGACTGGGACATATAGAGTAGGAACAGAGAGAAATAAAAGGAATATTATAGAAAGGTTCTTAAAGAAAACTTTAAAATAATATTTAGACTATTAAAAATTAATACCACCATTTTTTGACTATTTTTGTTAGAATTTTCTTTTCTAACCAAATACAGTCTTCAATTGTAAGTACACGGACATGTAAATACATTTAATGGATATTTTTAGTTTGGTTGGCCACTTGAGGGAGAGGCCTTCTAAGCAATATTACCTCTTTAAAGTTCTCTCATTACAAGTATTTGGCGTATCCGGATACACGAAAAGGCCGGAAATTTTGGATATTGAATCGAGGGGTTTCATAGCATCCGACAGCCTTAACTTCAAGTATTCTTTTTAAGCCCCAAGAGTGTAGCTACAATTGAAGTACCCTGTATATTTACTGATAGAATTCTCTCTCTCTAATTACTTTCAAAATTATATAACTTTCTCTCTTTCTGTTTTGGGTTTTCTCATTTCTTTATATTTAAAATTAAACTTTTTGCTCATTTTAAAAACGGCAGCAGTTTTCTTTTTTGATTATTTTTTAAATCTTTTTAGTTGTGAGAACAGTCTCTCTCTCTATTTTTTTAAATTTTTTTCTTTATTATATAAGTACATTTTTGTAAAATTATATATAACTTTTCTTTTATAATTTTATTTCTTGAGGACCACTATCACTTTTTTTGGTTGTTGGTTATATTTTTTAATTGATTTAAAATAAAAAGAAAGTAAAAAATAATAAATTTGAGGGGTTTGATTTTAAAAATTAATTTATATTTTGAATTAAAGTTTGATAGTCGAGAAGTTATTTGGAGGAGTAAAAGATGAAAAAGCATAGAAAAATGAAATTATTTTTGTGAAATTTCACAATAACATTATAAATTTATCTAATTTTTTTTAAAAAGTTTTTATTCACTTATAGACATCTACATATGTATATCCGAATTGGAGAAACTTATTTTCGTTGAAATATAATATTCCTAAGCCTGAAAATTAAATTTAAGAGAAATAAAGTTTAAATATTTTTAGAAGAATCATTAAAATTAATTAAAATAAATGCGTGGTAAAAGAATTTTGTTTTAAATATTTTTCAACGAAAATATTAAATTAAACAAAAATAATTTCAACGAAAAAGTATTAAAGTCGCGTGTGTCTGATGCAATAAAATAAAAATAAATATGATCAAAAAATAATTGATGGAGAGATACTTTAATTAATTAAATATAAAAAAGAGAGAGAGAATGATAATCAACAAATTATAATTATTTTTGCGCACTTTTCCCCAATTAATTTAAAATTCAATAATTAAACATTAAATTAATTTTAAAGAAATAATGAAAAACGGAAAAAAGGAAGGAAAAGATTCTCGTTTTGTTTGTTTCGATCACATCCGCTTTTGGGTTGGAAATGCTAAGCAGGTTAGAGAGGATTAATAAATAAATCAAATAAAGAGTAAGTGGAAAAGCCTTAAAAGTATTTCTGCTTTAATTTTGTATTCAGACCGAACTAATTTGTTATAATTCCACCTTTATTCAAATGAATCGTTTCATGGGGATTAGGGCTTGAAATCTTAGCTCTTTAAGGAGGGATGGATGGACAATATAACCCATTTAGAAATTAGAGTTCAGACCGAGATAAATTTCGATTAAATATTCTCGATTTACAAGCTCTCAATTATTTACCCAATTTTTAAATTTAGGCTGCTCATTGGTATCGTATAAATTTTGGTTTTAAAACATTTGCATATAGAGGACTAGAAACTGGAAGTAGAAGGTTTTGAAAAAAATAATTATTTTAAAAAAATATTTAATAAATTTAAAGAACAGTAGCCCATGCAATAAAGCAAGGAAAAATAATTTTTGTTTTTGAATCCCCTCTTTTGCCAAATAATGAAGAATTTGGGAAACATTTAAATAAACATGGAGATGGTTAAATAAATTAAAATTAAAAAATTAAATTAAAAATAAAAAGGTGTAAAAGATGTTGCTTTTGAAGTAGATAATTTGGATTGGATAGTTGAACAAGCAAAAATAAATGGAGGGAAAATTGTTGAAGATGTAACTGAAGATACTGATGAAAATGGATCTGTTAGGGTGGTAAGGGAGAAAATTAAAGAGAGAAAATTTAGATACCCACTTAAAGACAGGGTTACTGTATTTACTCTAATAATCACCCTCCCCCTCACCCTCCAGTGAAAGATACAAAGAATAATTAACCAGGGTAATTCTTTAGTAAATCGGAATCTAATTCTGAGGGCTCCCGGAAAATGCGTCAGAGGGAAATGCGTCAGTGGAAAATGAGTCAGTGGAAAATGCGTCAGTGCCCGGAAAATGCGTCAGTGGAAAATGAGTCAGCAGAAAATGCGTCAGTATAGCACTATTTTTAAAAAACCTAGGTAATGCTAAAGTTGAATAATATATCTAAGATTTATCTATCAGGTAGTCTCCGCTACCATACCTACCACGTTTTGATAGTACGGGCCAAGGCAGTTGGGTGTGGCCTGTATCACCTGTATTAAGTGTGGCCTGTATCACCTGCTAAATTAGTCCACACCTAGATCCCAGCAAATCTCAAATATCCCACGATATCCTTCCAAATCCCCGATATCCATCCAAATCTCCGGTTATCACCGTTATCCCATTTAATACTTCTATTCCCACTTAATACCCACTTAATCACTTTTAATCCCATTATGCTGACTCATTTTCCACTGACGCATTTTCCGGACACGATTCTGAGAGTATCTAAAATGCATATAAAAATTTAGGTATTAAAATATTTTTAATTTCAGGCTTCAATTCAGACGGTAAATTTTTAAATTAATTAGTTATTAAAAAATATTTGTTTTAACGGAAGATTTATTTGATTAATTTAACCTGTTCACAGTTAAAACATCTTAAAGCTTATTTCAAACAATTAAAACTTTTAAATTCCATTAATCAATTTAAACAATTATTTTTTTTTCTTTTAATTTTAAAGTATGGAGATACAATCCACACATTAATTGATCGAAGTAGATATCGTGGAGTGTTCCTTCCAGGATTTAAACCAGCAAAGGAGGAAACAGAAAATGAATTTAATTTTCCTGAACCAGAACTGAATTTTATAGATCATTGTGTGGGAAATCAACCAGATTTATCAATGGAAAGTGTGGCACAATGGTAGGAAAGATCTTTTAAAATTAAAAAAAAAAGAAATTTGTGGAATTAATTTGTAGAGTTAATGGAATAGTATAACGACTGTCATTTAAAGCTTATATTGCGAGCCTATACAAGAAACACTTTTAAACTATGTCGGGATTACGAAAAAGATCGTGGGATATATGAGGATTAAAAGTAAATATTGGAGGATTTGTAGGGATTATGAAGATTAATGGGGATATCGAGGGATTGAAAGGTTATAATGCTAGGGAGGGATGGAGGCTCTATGAACGTTGTCCAGATTTTGTTTCAATTCCTTGGGAACAAAATTACGTAAAACTTTGTAATTCCTCTTTAGTAATTTCTATAGAAAAAGATTGGATTTAAATTCCCCCGGATTCAGTTTATTCAAACATTTTTAGGTATGAAAGAGTGCTTGCTTTTCACCGTTTTTGGTCAGTAGATGATTCTGTTATTCACACAGAATATTCCGCCCTTCGTTCAATTGTAATGGCAAATAAAGAGGAAACAATTAAAATGCCTATAAATGAGCCAGCAAAATCAAGAAAAGCAGTCTCTCAAATACAAGAATTTGTTGATTATTATGGAGGGGCCGGTGTTCAACATATTGCTTTAAATACTTCAAATATAATTAAAGCAATAGAATCACTTAAATTTAGAGGATTACAATTTCTTTCAATTCCAGATTCTTATTACTTAAATTTGAGGGAAAGACTTGAAGCTGCTAAAATGAAAATTGAAGAAGATATTAATATATTACAAGTAAATTTTTTGAAAGAAATGGGAAAGAGAGAGGGAGGGTTGTTTTAGGGGGATTTTTTGGAAAAGATAGGGGGGGGGGGATTTTGATTAAAACAAAAACTGGGATTTGTGTAATAAATCTTTTAAAATATTAAAAGGAATTTTTAGCTACAATAAGGAGAATTTATGGAACTTTTTGGGTTTGAAAAAAAAATAAGGAAAAATATTTAATGAATTTTAATTAAACACATTCCCAGCTAGTAGACATCATTTTACACAAGACTAAGTTGGCTACTGGATGTAAGGGGGGTTGTTTTAGCTTTGGGGGTTGTTTTCCATTCTTTGCCCTATTATCCTCTTTGAATCTAAAATGAAAAGTGACAACTCATACAAAAACCTCAAATAATTTTATTCATTCTCTATTTCTAAACAATGTTTGAAAACTTATTTCAATTCTTATAGAAACTAAAGATTCTTGTTGATTTTGATGAGAATGGTTATTTACTACAAATATTTTCAAAACCCTGTCAAGACCGCCCAACACTGTTTATTGAAATAATTCAACGTCATAATCACCAAGTAATTTATTTAAATTTAATTAAAAATTAATTTAAATTAAAGGGATTTGGAGCTGGTAATTTTAAAGCATTATTTGAATCAATTGAAACAGAACAAAATGAAAGAGGGAATCTTTTTTATGAAAATGTGGAAAAAGGAGGAAAGAAAGTTGATAAAATATAAAGAAAAAATATTTTTAAATTAAAATATAAAGTTGGCAACAAGTCGAATTTGGGGGAAGGGGGGGGGGGGAGAACTCTCCAAGTGATCGATCCCCTCCAAAAGTAGTGTAAAACCAAAATCGACTGTATTTATTACTTAATTTACAAAAAATTGTAAATTTTATAAAAATGCCGCCTTTACCAATATAAATTTATATTTAAACAAAATCCAATCCAAAATCTCTTTTTTCTTTACCCGTACAATTATTAAAAAAACAAAGATTAAACAAAAATTAACAAAATTTTTAAAATTTAAAATGAAAATTCATTATCAGCATCATCAATTATTTTACTAAAATCATCTTCATCCTCTTTTTCTTCTTCATCATCAATTATTAAAATACTTGCATTATTTCCTTCTTCTTCTTCTTCAAAAATAGTTTCATCAACACAATTAATATTTTCTTTTTTATTTTCTTCTTTCCCAACATTCTCTTTTTCCTCTTCTTTTTTTCTTTCTTCTATTTTTTCAATAAAATTAATAATTTTATTATTATTTCCTTCTTCCTCCTCATTTTCAACAATTTCTTCTTCAATTGTAAAATTAATTTTTTCTTTTTCATTATTTTCCTCATTATTCTCTTTAATTACTTCTTCAAAAATAATTTCTTTATTTTCTAAAAGATAATCAAAAATAGTTTCATCTACTTTACTTATATTAGATTTATCTGTTTTTTCTTCCTCATTTAATTCTTCTTTAATAATTAATAGTTCTGGTAATTTAATGGGTGTTAAATCAGACAATAAACCACCTGATCTTAAGTTTAGATAGACCTGAAAAAATAAATAAAAATATATTTTTATTTTGATGTGTTTAAAAGAATTATTTAAAACAATTCTTTTTACAAAAAAGAATTGAGCAATTTTATCAAGTTATATATTTGAGATGGGCCCTTTAAAACAAAGAAAATGGAAGACAAATCCATAGACAATTTAGAGATTTTTAAACAAAATTTTAAATAAATTTTTCTAGTTTACCTCTTCAGAACGTTCAACAACCTCTCTAGGTATTCCCATTTTTAAAGCAGTAAAAGTAGCATAACTAAAGTCAGTAATACCATCAACCAAATTAAAATGAAAATCTAAAGTATCATCATCTAATCTACTAACACCCATTGTTTGATATTTTAAAAGTTTGTTTGGATCTGTTAAAAGTTCTGGAAGTGCATAAAAATGTGAGGCAACGACTACATGCGGACAT
Source organism: Meloidogyne arenaria (assembly GCA_036172955.1). NCBI lineage: Eukaryota > Metazoa > Nematoda > Chromadorea > Rhabditida > Meloidogynidae > Meloidogyne > Meloidogyne arenaria. The sequence goes on along the minus strand of JARQAB010000012.1, from coordinate 5,061,122 downwards.
TTTTCTATTGGACCTTCAAGCCAATAATTTAAACAGCTAGCTAATAGAGAAAGACCAACTTCCTTAAAATAAACAGAAATTTTTATTATAAATGGAGAGATGCCTTGAATTTTAATTACACAAAATAAGAGAAATGGAAAAAGAATAATTAGCTAACCAAAAATTTCGATTCTTTTTTAGAATAATAATAATTTATATTAATCCTCTTACCGTTTGTGTTCCTTTCCCAAATTCATCAATAATTAATAAAGAATTTTGATCACTTCTGGCAACAGCCCTTGACATCTAAAAAACAATTAAATATTTATTTTTGTCAAAAAAAACTTGTTTTAAATCATTAGCAAAAGAAGACATTCCATCCAATACAGAATCAACAGTATAAAGTCTTGACATTATTCTACTAATTTTACCAATAGTTGCACGATATGCAGGTACAAAAGAGCCAACACTTGCAAGGTAAACTATTGCTCCAATCTAATGAATTATTTTAAAAAATATATTTTTTTATCAAAGCGTTCATTAATTTTGTGTTTTTCTATTTTTAATTAAATCAAAAGAGTTCTGTCAAAAAGTAGCAAATCCGTAATAATAATTTTATGAAAAAAGAATGTTCTCACAAAAACAGGAAAAAATAAGAGAAAAAAGGGTAATAGTGTCGTTTCCCAGCCCCATTTTTTCCTCCCCAATTTTCTACCCTATATTTGTACGGAATGGTCAAATTTTCCCTTTTCTTTCATCAAACTTGCCTTTCCATATTTTGCCTAAAAACAATCAAAAAGATTAATTTGTGATATTTAAAAAAGTATTAGAGTAATGACCTTTGGCGCGCATATGGGTCTATTCCAAAGCTTCCAGAACAATATATCCACGCCACTGTTAATCATTCAAAAGAATACGTTGATAGCGAAGATCCTAATGTCCATACACAGAACATTGAATCATTGTGGTCAACTTATAAGCGAAAATTCAGACATCAAGCTGGCAACAACACTGGAACCTATAAAAGTTGTCTCCCGGAATTTCTTTGGCGAAAACGATTTGGCAATATTGAAAATGTTTTTTATAATTTTTGGCATCATGTCTCACTTTTTTATCCTTGTGAAAGAAATGAATAAAAAATTAATCTTTTTGATTGTTTTTAGGCAAAATATGGAAAGGCAAGTTTGATGAAAGAAAGGGGAAAATTTGACCATTCCGTACAAATATAGGGTAGAAAATTGGGAGGAAAAAATGGGGCTGGGAAACGACACTATTACCGAAAAAAGTATAGGAACAATTTCCCCACTAGTCAACTACTATTTTGGTTTGTAGACAAAATTGCTTTAGATATCCCTTTGGTGTTGAAAAAATCTGTACATTATAATTGGGGGTTTTGCTTACACATCGTCACACCAATTTTGGAATATCCAAAATTAAGGTTCGACTATAAAGACCCCTGTCTAGATTAAATAAAAAATTCCTGTTTAACTTTTAATTTACCAACCATTTTAAGATAAACACTTTTGCCAGAAGAATTAGGCCCAAATAAAATTTTTATTTTTCCATCTTCTGTTGAACTACTTAAAATTAATTTTAAAAAATATTTTTCAATTAAAAAAATAATTATTTAATTACATTATTGGATTAGATACATAAGTCCCTGTTTTACACAAATGTTCAGCTATTGGATGTCTAGCTTCTTTAATTGATAAAATAGGTTCTTCTACAAATTTTGGACATATCCAATTATATTTACGAGCAACTTGTGAACTTTAAATAAACATGTTTATTTTAATAAAAAATTATTTTTACAGTGAAACAAAACAATCTAAAGTAGCAGCCAAATCAATTGCATCCAACACAATTTGACGAGATCCAAGTAAACGTTTTTGTAAACTATAAAGAATTAAGTTATAGTAATACAAAAAATAAATTATGAAATTTTAGATATATAGTAATTAAAGAAAAATAATAAGTTGCTGAAAAAATATTTAAAAAACACACTCAATGTATCAGACGCAGGGCCGTAGCCGGGGGGGGGGGGGGTAGACGGTTGGTTTTAAGATATTTGGATTTTTAATTTATCAAAAAGAAAAGTTAACTGCCTGAAGGATAATAATAAAAGGATAAGAAGGGGAAATAATAGCGAATAAATTTAGAAAACCAGTTTAATGAATAATCTATTTTCAATACACTAGAAAAAAAACAAAAACTAACTTTAAAACAATATTAGTTTCAGCATCAATAATGTCCATTTTAATATCACCAATATTTTCATCTAATAAACGCATACGTTTAGTTTTAAAATAAGACATTCCTCCTGAGATAAAAATCTAGAAAAAGGTTATTTTAAGATTTATTTAGTAAAATTAGAAACAGGAAGGCATAAGACTGATGACTTGAATACTCAATTAAGGACCATCCAATCTAAGGTATCCCTCGTAAAATACGGTTTTCCAGCCCCAAGGTTGTAGCCAAAAAGAGATTCAATTTTAATAATATCAAAATATTTTTTCTACTTACCAATTGCACTAACATACTTGAACTTGCAGGTATTTCAACAGATGCAGGTGCCATTAATAAATAACCAACTATAGGTACATAAGCAACAGTGCATGTTTGTATCGAAATTTCATCTGCTTCCTTTCTAGCTACAGCAGTTAATTCATCTGGCAAATTCTCATAAAGTTTTTTCTCTGATAGAAAAAAGCTTTAAAACAAAACGAGAAATATATACTAAACTATTGTCCAAATCCTTATCTATTCCTTGTTTAATAACAACTCGGTTTTCGGCAAGTGTTTCTTGAAAATCAATCTAAAAATAAAACTTAAATGTTTTCTCTGTTAAATAAATTTTGTGTAACTATTTGATAGTCACCCGGGAAGGTTTTTCTCAAGGAGTTTAACGGAAACGACAATTAGACAACTAATGGAGAATCTGCTATTAACATAACATTACTAATTATAGACTGGATTGAACATGCACTCTTTTTTTGTAGATCACCAAAAAAGGATCAATACGATCATTATCTCCTTCTTCACTGTCTGCTAAAAGAAACTGCTCGAAAACTCCAGGCTCTGATTCATAACGTCTGTGTTTGTCCGGGATAGGGTTGTTGGTTTCACCAAATTCTTCGGTTAACAGAACCGACAAACCGAAACAAAACTTTCGGTTAACCTAAACCGATAAACCAAACCGAAAATCTTCGTTTGTTCGGTTCGGTTTGAAACCGAAAACCCTAATCCGGGATTATCATAATCGATCTATTTCCAGGATTTGGAGGAGCATTTTGTTGAATATTTAATTAAAAAGGTTGGCGCCTAGATGGCCGGCGCCTAGTTGGGCTGAACCCTGTAAAAAGAAGAGAGAAGTTTCTCATTTCCCCTATAACTTCAGACTCTAGCGGTCCAACTTTAAACAGCTATAACTCGGCCCAAAGTCATTTTGCAAAAAAAAAAAATGGATCACGCCTCAATAGGGTTGTCGGTTTCACAAAATTCTTCGGTTAACCGAAACCGCACCGACAAACCGAACCGAAATTTTTCGGTTAACCGAACCGAAAATTTTTTCGAGGGTTAAGGAGTCATTAAGGATTAGCGGTGGGGTATAAGTGAATTTTTGGATATAAGAGGTTTGATATGGTAGCACGACTATTGTACAGTGAGACAATTGTACAGCAAACAATTGTACAGTGGACGATATTCCTCAACTTCTTCCGATTTTCACTTTCCAGGATGATCAACTTGGTTAATCACTTTCTAGGTTGATCACTCACACGATTGATCACCCACTTCGCTGATCAATTCAACGAATTGAAGTTTGTTCCGAGATTGGAACAACCTCCCAATGTTGTATAATAAAATTAAAAAATTTAGTGTTGATCATATGTTTTCGATAATTTGGGTTTACATTAAATTTATTTTAAAAAGCTCATAATACTGTACAATTGTCCACTGTACAATTGTCCTGGAGCCGTTTGATATCGGGTAATAAAAGGGATTCTGAATTGATCAATGGAGATTTAAGTGATATCAGAGGAGGTTAACCTTTTGATCCTTCGATATCACGACCAAATAAGGATATCAGCAGATTCGAAGCGATATCGGAATTATAAGAAGGCCAAGTCTACCGAAAAACCGAACCGAAATTTTCGGTTAACCGAAACCGAACCGAAAATCTTCGGGTTTTCGGTTCGGTTTGAAACCGACAACCCTACGCCTCAATGCTAACAATAAGTCGAGGGTCCTCTATCGAATGGTACCAAAAAATATATATAATTCGGACTCACAGTAAACGATGGTTCCTTGTGAGTCTAAACTTATGACCATTACAGTATTAAAATAAAATATTAAAAAATAAACAAACCACTTCAGAAATTAAACAAGCAACCTGTTGAAGTCTTGCCCCAAAAAGGTTTAATTTACCCTTTAAAAAAGACAAATTAATTTCTCTTTCAGTCAAAAATTCTCCAATTTTTATCATTGCACAAATACTCTTAAAATGAAAATAAATAAAATTATTAAATTAAATAACCGAAAACAGATTTTTCCAATCAGAAACTGGTAAATTCCCTCGACGTATTCGACGGAAGATTGGCTAAAAAATTGAAATTGTTTTAAATAAAACTTTGCTAAAGTATAAGAGACAACAATAAACAATAGTTTAGCCAACGGGAGGAATCGAACCTGTTACTTTTGAAGTTATTATTAGGTACCTCGCTCATTACTTTCAGGTGCTTGCTTTACCATCTGACATGAGCTACTGTAACTAGTCTATTCTTTTATATATCTTAAAAAGTTTTATAGATTCATTATATCCCAAAGTCCTAATATAGTACATAAATATACTATTAACAATAAACAATTGGTCAACTTAATAAAAAATGAAATGAACCGGACATGTTTGACAAAACTAAATTCTAAAATAAATAAACAACCTTGACAGAAAATATATCCTTAACATAATTATATATAAATGAAGTAATTTCCACATTACAATCTTGCAGAAGATATGAAATTGCCTCATGCCGTTCAGAAAGTATTGTTAAATTATTTATTGGTCTTTCAAACCAATTTCTTAAAAATAAAAAAATAAAAAGTTCAAAGTCCCCTCGTTATGTATAAGCGACCTTTAATCCTTTCTAACGGATTATAATCTAGAGATCGAAGACCAATTCGAAATTCTCTCCCACTTAATATCGCTAATATCGAGAGTTACTCATGATTATTTTTAAAAAACCTAAGTTTTCGTTTTCCAGGCGAAGAACGGCAAAGATTACAAAGCTTAAATATACTCATTCCTTCACGTCTATTATTTCCCCAAACAAATTTTTTTCGAATTGTTTCTGGAGTATAATCAGAATAGAAAATTTCTAAAGCGCGTAGTGTTGTTGAATCAACTTCGATGCAATCATCACTTAAATGTTTTTAAAATTATTTTTAGTCAAATACAACAAAATGTTTGGAATATGTAAACAGATCAAATAAAATTGTGCTGTCTTACTTAGAGAAAAAATTAGAAAAGAAAAAATCTAAATCACGGCTCTAAACATGGAAATGTAAAAAAATACATTTTCTTGCCCCTTCTTATGAAAAATGTTGACCTAGTAAGTATAGTATCAAAATTAATTATTTTATAAAAACCTACAAAACAAGTGTTGTCATCTTCTCTATACTTAAATTTTCAAACGTTTGCCCACCAATTCCTTGTTGTTCCATAAATCTTAAAAGTGCTCCCAATGAACGAATCTATAATAATTTTAATTAATAAATAAATATTAATTTAAAAAATTAACCATGTTTGTAGAAGTAAAATCAAGTCGAAAAGAAGCCATTATTTGTTTATTTCTCACACCAGCGCCAAATATTTGTTCTAATTTTTTACAAGCTAATCCAAAACCTTTAAATTAATAAAAAAAACATAATGAAAAATTCAAAATCCTTCGGATATATAAAATGGCAAAATTCCGAATTAAATAGGTTTTGTCTTTTATAGGAAGGAGACGGTTATTTTCAGAGAAGGTGATAGGGAAGAGGTTGTAACAAGAATAGGAAAGATCGTAAATCGACATTTAATTAGTCAATGAGGCCGAAGAGTTGTAACCTTTTAGTCAGATTGTTAGGGAATAAGGATTTTAACTTGAAATTTTATTCTAACCCTCCCCCCCCCCCTTAATTAAAAAATTAAATCTTACTAAAAGCAATATCAGGTAAAAAGGTAATTGAAGGTTGCCAAAGTAAAGAATCATCATCGTCCAATTCCCCTTCCTCCTTTGATATACTTTTATCTAATTCTTTTTCTTCCATCGTATTTACAAAAGTTATTTGTGTATGGGCAAATTGAGAAGTTGAAAATTCTTTCAAATTTGATCTGTCAGAAATTTCTTCTTCGAGTCCAGAAACCATACTATCTTAAAAATTTAGAATAAATTGAAAAATATTTAAAAATTAAATACATTTTTTACGCAAATGCATTTGATATTCGGCACTTTGTGATCGATTTACAAGAATATGACTTGGTTTTATTTCACGCAATACTGTTAAAAATTAATTTAGAAAAATAAAAATTTGGAAATTTTTCTTAAAACAATCCCCAGACAGGCTAGACAAAATAAAATTTTTTGGATGGCTTATAGGTTAAAATCTCCACCAGAAAAGCGAGAATTAGAAATCCAAAACCGAAGTTTTATTTGAAGTGTTGGCCTTAATTTGATCTTACCCGGTAAATCCTTACTTTTACTGGTCCCTAGAAAAAAATGTGGAAGTGCTTTTTCGATATTTTTGAGGTCTGCAAATAGGTAATCGAGTGTGCTGAGTCCGAATATGAGCTTAGAATTTGTTTATTTCGAACCCCGAACCCGAATTCGACCAAGTCGAACATGGGGTAAAAATTCAAAATTTCAGATTTTTTGCTTAATCGGACTCGTCTCTTCTAGCTGAGTCGATTGGTATCAAAATTATGATGTTTCGACAACTTTGGACAAAGTTATGATCAGTTTAAAACACGCTTGATGAGACTTACTTGGACAAATCAGATACCATAACTTCGTCCAAAGTTGAAGAAACATCATAATTCTGATACCGTTCAACTCAGAGCGAAGAGAGGAGTAATACTAGCCTTAAATTTTTAATTTCGAAGTGTTTACCCTTAATTCGACTTGGTCGAATTCGGATCCGGGGTTCGAAATAAACAAAATTTAAGCTCAGATTCGGACTTAGTACAGTCAATTACCTACTGGTAGGCCTTAAAATTATCAAAACAGCACTTTTTTTCCCATTTTTTAGGGACCAGTAAAAGTAAGGATTACCGTCTTACCCTAATCCAAGAAAAATCAAGGCACGATTAAGAACCAGATTTTTAGTTTAATAAATTGCTCAGAAAATTTTTGTAAGAATATATTTTGGGGTATAAACTAAACTTAGAAAAACTAACGTCTTTCAAGAGTCAGAAAATCGTCATCCTCAGCCATATCCAAAAGTTTAACTTCCTTTTCATCTTCATCATAAATTGCAGCACCTAACCTTCCTAAGCTAAAAGAAAGAGCACAGACTTGAGACATAACTCTTAAATTTAGTGAAGAAAAATTTTAAAATATAAAAAATAAAAACAGAGCATTATTAACAACAAAAATTCGAGGTACCGACGCCCAATGTACAACGTTAAAAATTTTTCATTTTGACCAAATTTCCTCGTCGTAACCAGAGGTGGGTCGGAACAGTCAGAGGTGTCGGAAATCGGAACTGTCGGAAATCGGAAATGGCTCAAAAGTCGGAACTCGGAAATCAAATTTTTTTTTCGGAAATCGGAAGGAAAAAAACGCCGGAAATCGGAAGGCGGAAATCGGAAATAAAGCAAACCTAATCCTCCGATATACCATTCAACTTACATTTACGGCGCCGCAGGCAAAATTTTTGGGATTTTTGGAAGATCCTTAAGCCAAAAATCCTCCATTTCAGCGCTGCAGGCGAAAATTTTGAGAATTATAGAAGGCTAGAAGCCAGATTTTTTCCTTTTTCTGCGCCGCAGGCGAAAATTTTGAAAATATTGGAAAAATCTTTAGTCGGACCAAAATTTTCAAAATGGTCAGTTTCATTTAGATTTAAAAAATCCTATATATTTATAATTTGAGAAGTTCCGTCTGTCTGTCTGTCCGATGGGGCATTTCGGCGCAAGCTTTTTTTTGGGCGTAATGGGTAGATAAGAGTTCTGGCAATGGATAGATAAGAGTTTTGCCAATGGGTAGATAAGATCCAGACAATGTGTAGATAAAGTTCAGACACTGGGTAGATAAGTGTTCAAACAATGGGTAGACAAGAGACCAGACACTGGGTGTAAAAAGTTTAAACAATTGGTAGAAAGGGGTACAGCCCAAAACGGCGCGCGGCCATAACGGCGCAAAGCCATAACTTGCTTGAAAATTTCTGACCCTTATCAATTTTGATACCATTCTCCTTAGCTCGATGAGAGGAATCTTTTAATACTAAATTTGGTAAGATTGGGAAATCTTGAAGCAAGTTATGGCTTTGCGCCGTTATGGCCGCGCGCTCTTTTGGGCGTGTCCCGGTAGAAAGGGGTTCTGGCAGTTATAGATAAGAGTTTTGCATATAGGTAGATTAATACTGACAAATGTTTGAACACTGGGTAGATAAGACTGGCGGTAGATGAGTGTTCAAAAATGACTAGATAAGATCAATATGTTGATAAAAGTGGGGTTAGATAAGATTTCATACTGTTGTTATATAAGAGTTCTGTCAGCGGATATAGTCAAGAGTTCAGACAACGGGTAATTAAGAGTTTTGCCAAAAGGTTGAAAAAGTTCTGGAAATGGGTAGAGATAAAAGCACAGGCATATATAGTTAAATAGGCGAGAAAACAGAAAGAGATGACAGATTTAGGCTAGCGAAGAGACTCGCCCGAAGGGCGAGTCTCTTCGCTAGTGGTTATAAAAATGTGTTGAAAACTATTGTAATAAACGGAACACACTCAGGTACTGGAATCATTCAGTAAGAAATGTGGGAACGGGCCAAGGTACCGCGCCCAAAGTACCGCAGCCCAGGGTACCGAACTAACCTTCCCCTTTCATCCCCCCCCCCCCCCCCCCCCCCAGAAAGTGCTCGGTCGGGGGGACCGGGTTTTCAGGGGTGGACCATTTTGAGCACTTTTATCTGATATTTCAACTTCTCACATCTTTTTAGACAATAAAAACATGAGTTTTGGTGTGTTCATGATCGAAACCCTAGCCGGAGTTTTAGCCCGGAAAACCCGGCCCGGGTCGGGGCGGAAGAAAAAAACCAGGATACCGGGCCCGGCAAAGTGCTAATGTCGAACTCTAATTTTTGTTGACATCATCATCATCTTATCTGTGGCAAAGATAATAGAACATTAACAATTGAGTACAAAACTTTTTAAGATTTCCTTTTTCTATTTCCAAAAAAATTTTTTACTTTTATTTCTTGCCAACCTTCTATTGATCATTCCATTTCCTTTTATTAGTAATTCTGTTATTTTCACGTGAAACTTTTTTTCGGGGAAAATGTGGCGTTATATTTTATTTCTTTTCAATTTTATTTTCATTCTCTTTTATTTTATTTGTTTTTTTAATTTTAGTATTTAAAAAAGGAGGTGAGGTAATGCCTCCAAATAATAATGAAACAACAACTAATGTTAATTCTAATATAATTTCTGGATATAGAAGGTTTAATAAAGGGCCGGAGTTTAAAAATATTTAAAAAAACATTTTTAGATTTTTACCTTCAGAAAAGACAACAAAAGGAATTGTTATTGGTGGGGTAACAGGAGGAATTGAAATTTGCATAACTTACCCAACAGAATATGTCAAGACTCAACTACAATTAGACGAACGTTCTGCTGTTCCGAGATTTAAAGTTTCTTTTTTAAATTTTAAATAAAACTTAATTAATAATTTAGGGGCCAGTTGATTGTGTTAAACAGACTTATAAAAGTAAAGGATTTTTTGGATTTTATAGAGGACTTTCTGTTCTTTTGTATGTTTTTAATTATTTGTTACAAATATTTTCAAATTTAATTTAGATATGGTTCAATTCCAAAATCTTCTGTTCGTTTTGGTGCTTTTGAGTCATTAAAAAGCCGAGCTGTCGATGAACGTGGAAATCTCTCTCCTTTACTTAGACTTGCTTGTGGACTTGGTGCGGGTGTATCAGAAGCTATTTTGGCTGTAACTCCTATGGAAACAATTAAAGTTAAATTTATACATGACCAAACTTTGGAAAAGCCTCGTTTTCGTGGATTTCTTCATGGACTTGGAGTTATTGTTAAAACTGAAGGATTTAAGGTTTTTTAATTTGTGAGTAAAAATATGGGGATCAACATGAGCATACATGACTAATTTTTTACATGACTAATTACTAATTTTTTGAGTTCTAAACAAATTAGTTTAATTTCTCTCAGATCTGTCTCCAAATTTCCTTTACGTTTCGATGTAAATTTTTATTTTTTAGGGACTTTACCAAGGATTAACAGCCACAATGGTAAAACAAGGAAGTAATCAAGCAATTCGTTTTTTCGTAATGGAAACTTTAAAAGATTGGTATCGTGGTGGGGATAGTAGTAAATCTGTTAGTAAGCCTGTTGTTGGATTGTTTGGGGCTATTGCTGGTGCAGCTAGTGTGTAAGAAATTTTGATTGGAGAAAAATTTTTTTAACAATTGGATAAATAATTGTTTAAATAAAATTAAATATTATTCGATTTTTATTAAGAAAACTGAAAAGGAATGTTCCTTCATGCTCAAAATTTAGAAAAAAATATTTTTAATAGGTCATGGATGAAATTAAATTTTAACTTATTTTTTAATCTAAAAATTAAATTCTGCACTTTAAACAATAAATCTAAATTTTCTGCATAGTTATTAAAAAGAATCAAAAGATTTTATTGTCAATTTGAATTTTTCGATTAAAGTCCCTTTTTGCTTTTATTAAATTTACAAACTTAAAAATTTATTAAAAAAATTTTTTTAAGAAAAATTATTTTTTAGTTATGGCAACACACCTGTAGATGTTGTAAAGACTAGAATGCAAGGATTGGAAGCAAAGAAATATAAAAATACTTTTGATTGTGCTAAACAGATTTGGGTTAAAGAAGGATTTTTTGCGTAAGAATTTTTTTAATTTCATAAAAAAATTTATTTATTTTTTAGGTTCTATAAGGGAACAGTTCCTCGTCTAAGTAGAGTGTAAGTTTTTTTTAAATTAATTTTTAAATTTAAATTTATTTTTTTAAAGTTGTTTGGATGTTGCCATTACTTTTATGATTTACGATTCTGTTAGTTTTTTTTAATTTTTTGTTTTAAATATATATCGACATAATTTTTAGTAATTTATTTTGTGGATAAGTAGGTAGTAGTTTAGAATATAAGTGTTTTCAAAATATAAGAGTTTATATCGGGTTATAACATTTTTTAACATTTTCGTTAATTGAAGTTTTCTTTCCATAAAAACCACTGAATTTTATAACATTAAATAATTGTGGGGTTAGACAAGAATGGATTAAGAATAATTCTGTTGTAACTAAGCCGTGTTTTTATTTAATAGGTTAATTTTTAATTTCACACAAAAACTTGCAAAATTTAATTTAATAATAAATCCCTCAGCCGTTAATTCTTTTTAAACAAAACATTTTTTAAATTTCAGATAATGGAAGCATTCAACAAATATTGGAAATGAATAAATATATAAATTTATATTTAATCCTATATAGACTTTTTTAGTTTGGTGCTTTGTTTGTTAATTTGTTTTTATTTTTTTCTTAAAATTAGGTGACAGTCTCTCTCCCTCTCTACTTATTCTTTTTTAATTTGTTGTGAAAATCTATTCCTTTTAAATTTATAATTAATTATTTGCACAGAATGTTTATTTTAAAATATATAATTGTGTGCAATTCTAAATTAATTAATTGACAGATATTTAAAAAAAAAATAAATTTTTGTTTTTATTTTTGACTTTCTTTTTGTTCAACATATCCTTCAGCTGGGCCAACGGGAGCTTCGTCATAATCCAGATCTTTAGGGGAAGATAAAAAATGAGAGACTTTCTTAAAATAATTTTTCGTTAATTCGGCTTGAAAATTTATCTCTTCCAATAAGCCCTAATCTTTTACCCTTAAAAATATAATTTTTTAAATTACCTGGACGGCCTGGATGTGTCTTCTTTATTTCCTTTATTAATTTTAAAATTTATTTAAAAAAAATAATTTTACTTTTTCTTTTGGCGGAACAGATTCACTATCAACATTCTTTAAATCTGGTACATAATTTTTTTCGCTAGACATTATTTTAAAAAAGTTTTTTTTAACTAAAAAAGGAAAGAATTGACTAAATAAAAGTTTTTAAATTGTAAAACAAAAATATATTAAAATGAAATGTTTAAATATTAGCCTTCTCGTTTTCACATATTTGGCTTCTTTCTTTTGTTTCTAAGGGAAACAAACAAATAATAAAGTTTTTAATGAGGTAAACAAGAAGTTTTTATGTTAAATTAACTTAAAAAAAGGAAATACTAAAAGATTTAAGAAAAAAGATTTATTTGTTCAAAATTTTACTTTACAAAAAATAAAAAAATAATAAAATTAGGAAGAAAGTTAAAATAATATTTCTGTATGGGGGGGGGGGGGGGGGTACTTTAGAAAGCTTGAAATAAAAAAGTAAAATATTTAAAAATGTCCAAACTTGAGACCGGATCGGAGTATCGTACGAGAATCGAGAATACAAAAAATCCCGATCTCGATAACCGAAATTTTCGATCGAGAACTCGTTTCGGTCCAGTCTTTAGTCAGAACTATTGGTAAATAAAAAAAATATATGTATATGTGTTTCAGTACAGAATTTAATGTTTACTATGTGAATTTTTTACAGATAAAATTCGAAATAAAAATTTAGTCTTGATTTTTTTAAAAATAAAAGATTATTTTTTTTAAATAATCTTTTTGAATTTTTGTTCTTGGTTTTGAGGCCAAGACTTTTTGAAATTTTTAGAAAATGTGCCCTAAGTGAGGTAAAAAAACAAAACAAATTGACTTCGTTTTTGAGTAAAGTAAGGAAGGATTGGTCTCAGTTTTCAAGTCAAATTTCACTTTTATAACACTTCAACATAACATTTACTTCTACTTTTAGGAAAAATGTTATCACTCAGTTACAAGGAGCCCTTTACTTTTTAACTTTAATTTTCTGCTTGAGGGGTGTCGTTTAAGTGAAATCCAATTCTTCATAAAAACAAAATAATTTAAATTTTTTAATTATTTTTTAATAATTTATATTCAGTTGATTTACTTATTTTTGGCAATTTTTGAATAAGAGTTTTTATTCCTTTACTCACATTTCTTGTTAATTGTTTTAAATTTAATTTTTTATTTATTTTAAAATTTTTTCCAAATTTACTAGTAATTAATTTCTTTTTATTTTTTAATTTATAATTTTTCTTATTTTCTTTTATCCATTTATTTTTTAATTTATTTAGAAATTTATTAACTTTTTTTTCAATTTTTTCTAATTTTTTCTTTTCAGACTTTTCTGTTTCTATTTCATTTGAATTTTTAATATTTTTATTTGTCAATTCATTCATTTCTTCACAATAATTATTTAAATTAGCAGTAAATTCCTAAAAAATATTTTTTTCAACTTCATTTTTTAATTCCCTCCCTCCTTCCTTAATCTACCTATTTTTATTTTAAAGTTTCCATTTTTTAAAAACAAAAGAATGGAAACATAAAATTTTACCAAAATATTTTCCCTTCCTTCCAGGGGCTACAGCATTTTAAAAACCGGCAGACGGAACTCTGAAGGATTAAAAAATCGGAATTCTGTGGATGAAGGCACAGCCAACCCCTTCTATATATCCTCTATTATGCCTTTAAAATGTTTTAAAAAAACTAATACAGCGTGTTTTATGCCGACAGCTTTTAAATTAATGCCTGCGTAAGGATTTTTAATTTCTGGAATTTTATCTTCCAATTCTCTGTTCTTTTTAATTAAAATTTCTAATCCTTTGGGATCTTCCAAAAAATTTTCGATTCCAGGATATTCTTTTATAATTTTCTGTTTTTTATTTTCTTCTTGTTTAATACCCTTCTCATTTTCTTCTTCATCGTTTCTTTCAACACTAAAAATTAATTTGGACAACTTGTTTTTACAATTTATTTATAATTTACATATTTCTTTCCAATTCTACTATTTCTCCTTCAGATTGTGAAGAAATTAGAGGTATATTTTGATTATCTTCTTCATTCTCATTTACACTTTCTACCAATCCAAAATAAACAAAAGATAAAAAGAAAACAAAAATATAAAAATTCCACATTTTCTTTAAAAATAATTTCTTTTTTTCCTTACCTAAAATATATTTAAAAATTTTTTTGAAAAAATAATTACCCAAAACAACCGATTGACAGGTTCTTTTAACAGGAGGCATTTGATTTAAACAAATTAGGCTGGGGAGGGGGAGGGAGGGAAGGGGAACCTTTGTTTATCCAACAATAATTAAATTTATATAAAAAGTTTTAAGAATGAATATTTTATTCGCACTATTAGCTATTTTTATAAAGTAATTTATCGTCTAGGAAGTTGACATGTGGAAACTGTTACACGTACAAGGAGGGAGGGGCTTTTATTCAAATTCTTTTGCAGTCATGTCGAATTTTAGAATTGGCTACAACCTCCAAAACTATAAATTATGTAGTTTATAAATATTTAAATTTGTACTGTTGTCTCCTTCCTTTTAAGCAAATCTAATCATTTGTCCAATAGTTTGTTTAAAAGGAAGGAGATAACAATACAAATTTAAACATTTATAAACTACATAATTTATAGTCTTGGAGGTTGTAGCCAATTCTAAAATTCGACATTTTTTGATTGCGGATATTACAATATTTTAGGGAAACTTTTGACGGGCTAATTATTCTTAGAAAGTTAAAAAATAATTTATTTTTTATATAATAAACAAAAAATTTAGAAACTGCACATCAAAAAGTAATTTTCAAAAAATAAAAATAAATTAAAAAATATTCAGGAATGTGTGAGAATCAATCAAAAATTTCGAGTATTAAATCTTTTAAAAACATGGCTAGACAGAATTGACATTTAATTCCTTCAAAACAAACTATCCAGGCAGATCTAGCCTATAAGGATCAGAGAAAAGTGAAGGAGATTCTCTTAGTTCTAAATTACTTCCGGGATTTCCAGAATCTGCTGAAGCTGGAGGTGGAACTGACCAATTAGCAAGTAGGGGTGGCGTTGATCTTTCCTCTTCTGAAATCTCTTTTTTAGTTATCACCCAAAATATTTTTTAAAGATTTAGGGCAAGGCTTTTTTCCCTATTCCCCGCAGCTAGAATTCTCCTTTCATTTTTTGTGATAAGTGTAGGGATGTGGCAAGTGTATTTAATAGTGATGTTCGAGACTCTCGGTCTCGGTTCCCGAGTCGGGAAATTTCCCGGGTTTTTTGAGCTCTCGGTCTCGATCTCGGTCTCGGTGTTTTAGTCTCGGAAAACGAGACTAAATTTACACCCCTACTGACGGAAATTTTTTAAATTTTACTCGTACCTCGCGTACTTTGACATTTATTTTTTTAAGGAAAAGGGGAAGAAATATTTATATTTTTTCCCATTTTCCTTTTGTTGGTCGATGGTTGAGTGGTTAAGGTGACTGACTTCACACACTTAGATATTTTGATAGGAATGGGTTCGACTCTAAGCATGGAAATAATCTGAAAATTACTTCTCTTCAAAAATGAATGTTTTTAATCTTTGATTTTAAATCTGTAAACTTATTTTTTTAATATTTTAAACTTGAAAAAACGTTAGAAATTTAAATGTAGTCATGAATTTTCCAAAATTTTCGCCTGCGGCGCTTAAATCCTTCCTATATTCTCAAAATCACAGCTTGCGCGCAGAAAATGAAAGAAATCTGGCTTTTGACCTCCAAAATTCTCAAAATTTTCGCCTGCGGCGCAGAAAATGGTTGGAGGATTTATGGCTTCAAACCCTTCCAAAATGCAAAAATTATCGCATACGGCCTTAAATAGTAGGGGGTCAATGGAGTTGTCGTATATCGGAGGCTTTTGGGGATTTGAAAGGATATAGAGGTGGATTAAAGTTATGAGGGATATCTGGAAATTTTAAGGATTAAAATAAGCATAAAGGGACTTGTGCTTGGCATCGGGGGATAAAGAAGATATCGTTCGATTTGGAGGGATATCGAGGGATATATGGGGATTCTAAGCGATTAATGGGAATATTAGTGGATTAAGTTGGATATCGGTAGATATAGAAGGAGTAAGGTTATATTGTGGATTTGTATATTTAATTGATTTGAGGGATTATGAAGGATATATAGGTATTTTTGGGGATTATGAGGGATATCAAGTGATAACCCTCCTAATCTCTCGTCTCGACTCTCGGTCTCGACTCTCGGTCTCGATCCGAGACTCGGTCTCGGGGTTGATTCCCGGTCTCGGTCTCGGCTCTCGACTCTCGGCTTTTTTTCACTCCCGAACATCACTAGTATTTAATATATAAATTTAAATGATTACCCGTTGTCCCTTCAAGTTTTCGCATCAATAAACTAATATTAGCAAGGCGAGGGCCAAAAGGTGAGTTAAAAAGCATTGCCTCTTCCTCTACATCTCCTCCTTCTGATAAAGGTAAAGAAGTTTCTGCCATTTCTAAAGAATTACTTCCCCCTCTTTTTGAAAAAAAAATGCCTGTATTATTATTATTTTGTTGATAATTTAATGTTTGTATAGTTGGTGAATGTTGAAGACTTTGAGGGGGAGAACAATTTGATTGTTGATATTGTTCAGAAATAATCGGGGCTATATTTAAACAGGTTTGTTGCTGTTGTGACTGTTGTGGACTTATTTGTTGTTGTGGATTTATTAATACATTATTTATGGCTATTGATGATTCTCGAGATTTTAACGACAAAGAGTCCATCTAATGAAAAAGAAAATTGAATTTACATTTCTTTATTTTGGAAGTTTTTAAAGTAAATAAGGATACAAACTCGACATTGCAACAAAAAACATTAACAATTATCATTTATTTACAAACAAACAATATTTACAAAACATCACACCGGAAAATAGGGACAATAAGAATCAATAGAATGTATGGAGAAATTACATAATACATAGATATACAATTATGTTGTAGAAATATTTTTCCTATTATTATCACACTTGGGCTTCATCATCTTCCATCTACCGCTTACATGTTGTACTCGATTGGAAGGTTCTTGCGGCGCACCATACCGTCACCCTGGAACCACTCGCGGCGGAATTGCTTGGCTGCTCCTTCCGGAGTGTTGGTCCATTCGACGGTGACACGGTCGTTGTTGGTCGCTTCCGCAGCCGGATCGAAGGCGTCGCAAGAGATGGCGATGTTGATGGCCTCCTTCGGGTCGAGAACACCGTTGGGCGGGTCCATGTTCAGACGGCGAGGGTTGGTCGTCTTGAAGGCGAAGCCGATACGATGCCCACCAGAGTTGATGATCTGTAAAAGTGAAGAGAAAAATATTTATTAGTGGTTAGATTATTAAAAATTTGAAAACTTCACCTTCATGTAGTAGGTGTGCTTGTCATCGAACGGCGCGTTGAAGATGACCTTCACGGCAGGAAGAGTCGTGATGTCGCCAGGTGGAACAGAAGCCATTGTTGAGAACTGTTTGTTGTTGTAGCAGGAATTGAAGTTGAAGAAAACTGGTTGATACCGACTACCGTTCTATTGGTTCTTTTATACCTTTATGCTCGAGAATAGAATTCCTGAGAGAGAAAATATAAAAACGCCAGTTATACGCCAGTTCCCCAACCTGCTTTCTGTTCAACTATACAAACAACGACAACAAACCGTTCTCAACAATGGCTTCCGTTCCACCTGGCGACATCACGACTCTTCCAGCCGTGAAGGTCATCTTCAACGCGCCGTTCGACGACAAGCACACCTACTACATGAAGGTGAAGTTTTCAGCTTTTTTATTACTCTAACACTAATAAATATTTTTCTTCACTTTTACAGATCATCAACTCTGGTGGGCATCGTATCGGCTTCGCCTTCAAGACGACCAACCCTCGCCGTCTGAACATGGACCCGCCCAACGGTGTGCTCGACCCGAAGGAGGCCATCAACATCGCCATCTCTTGCGACGCCTTCGATCCGGCTGCGGAAGCGACCAACAACGACCGTGTCACCGTCGAATGGACCAACACCCCGGAAGGAGCAGCCAAGCAATTCCGCCGCGAGTGGTTCCAGGGTGACGGTATGGTGCGCCGCAAGAACCTTCCAATCGAGTACAACATGTAAGCGGTAGATGGAAGATGATGAAGCCCAAGTGTGATAATAATAGGAAAAATATTTCTCCCTTCATAATTGTATATCTGTTATGTAATTGCCTCTAATTGTCCCTATTTTCTTGGTGTGATTCTTATTGTCCTTATTTTTTGTGTAACTATGTATTGCTTTTAATAAATGTTGAGTGGATTTTTGTATTACTAGGAAATTGTTCTACTTGTATCTTATACAAGTCTTTTCTTAATCTCTTTTTTCAACTATAAGGATGGGTATGGGATTCAGAGCGAGTAGATTCCCAACAAATAATTAAAGTTTTTCAGAGTTTCACATCCTTAGCCGTTTACCCTCTTAAAATCATTTTCCAAAACTCCCTTTTACCTCATTCGCCTCAGTAATTCTTTGGAGAGCATCATAAACTCTTTTGTTTGTTTTTCTTGTACGTTTTTCTTCCCTCCAACTTGGCATTTGTCCAAATTTTATAGTTCTAGCATTATTTCCCTCATTTTCATTTTTACTTTCCTCTTCATCCGCAGTTGTAGTTGTTTGTTTAAATTGTATATTTGCATGTTGAAATGGATCAGCCGAACTTCTTCGATAAAAAAGCAAAAGAAATAATAAAAATAATAATAAAAGTAATCCAACAAATAAAAGAATAATTAATAAAGTTGTTGTCTCTAAAATAACTTTTCCATCACTAACACCAACAAAACGAGTTGAAATATCACGAAGGGAAGAAAATTCTAATGAAGGGGAATGATGATTATCTGTTCGGCGAGTTGGTGTACGAAGATCACATGCTTTCCCTGTCCATCCATCAAAACACAAACATTGTCCTGTACTTGTACAGTCCTTTAATTAAATAGAAAAAAGTAGGTTTAGACAAAAGATTAACTGGTTTTGAAAGAATTAAACTGTCCTCAAGAAAATCCCGAAAGTTTTATTTGACAAAATTGAAAATTGAGGCCCAAAAAAATAACAGACTTGCCTATTTGCTAGCAATGAGAATTGAATGGAGAATTTTAGACGGTTAACTGTAGGTAAAGTACTTAGTTAATTTATGGATCCCTAACTGGATTTAAATAAAATTTTCAATAATAATCTTTACCCCATGCCCAGAACATTGAGAAATATTAGAACCACTACTTGGGCACTTGACAGGCGGAGAGACTTGAGTAAGTGGAAGGCAAACAGTTCTAATACAAACACGTCCTTCACCACAGGAAGTTCCATCTTTAACAAAGCCAAGAGGAGAATTTGTAACGACCCTAATGAATTAGAATATTTTTACAAAATTTTTTTTTGAAATTTTTTAGTTGCCACTTCAAACACTTAAAACTTTCATTTAATCAAAAAATTTTACTTGCACTGAACTTGACGTTCTTCTTGTACAAATTGGAAAGCAAAAGCTGTAGCGTTAGGTATTGTTGGACTTGCTGATCCTTCATGGCATTGAAGCAATCCACACCTCTCGTTTTCGGGTGCACACTCCACAAATTTTCCCTCAGTATTACGCCCACAATTCCCATATTCTAAAGCATGTCCGTTTTTACTAAAACAAAGTGATTCTGCTACTCGAGAGCCTGAAAAAAAAATTAAAAAATGAAAGAGATTGGCAGAAACACTTTATCTAATTATACAGTCAACCCTCATTTTTAGATATCCCCAATTTAAAATATTCCTCTATTTACTTCTTATTTTTCAACTCTAAAGAGAATATCTGAAAATGAAGTTCCAAGAACAAATACCTTTTCCCCAAATTTCTCTACATTGTTCATCACTATCCACACAATCTCCCTGCCAACATTGCCCATTATTTCCCAATCCACATTGTGTCCCATCAAGTAAATGACTATCAGGCGGGCATTCTCCACTTTTTCCATCACATCTTTCTGCTACATCACAAATTGAACGAGTTGGTCGACATAAATGTCCGGATGGACGAACATGACAACGATGGCAACATTCCTCGTGTGCTAAATTTAAAGAAAGAAAGGAAATCCCTGTTTAATTAATTGAATTTAAAATTACTTTTTTAAATAAACGAATTTTAGTTTAAATTGGCAAATTAACCAATTTTGCGTGTAAATAAAAAAAAAAGAATTTTACATTTTTGTCAATCAAGCGTTAACTTTTTTTTCTAAATTACAAAAACCCTTCTTAATATCCACAATAATGGATTCTTATTTTTTTAAGGTTCATTTGCAGATTTTAAAAAATAAAATAAAACTTAAAAGAATATATTATCTAAATAAATTGTCAGAAAATAAAAAAACAAATTTCAACCAAAAATTGTTTATTTATTTATTTACCAGCACAATTAGCGTGTGGCCGCAATCTACAAGTAAAAGGATCACAACAAGGGTCAGTACATTGATCACGCCTTCCACAATCACATTCCTCTCCCTGATCTACTTGTCCATTTCCACAAAGAAAAGACGGAGAAAATTGTGAAAATAAATTACTAGATTTTAAAAGACATTCCATTTTTTGGTCAGCAGAACGTTTTCTTTCAAGTCTTGCTGAAGAACAAGCAGAAAAATGCCAAGGAAAATGGTCAAATTGACTGAAAAATTTTTTAAAAATTAAAGAAATAAATATTTTAGACACAAATTTACCCCTTACTACCACTCATAATACACTCTTCCATATCACAACCACATTCAGCCAAATCATGTTCTAAATCAAGTATATGACCCAAAGAATGAGCAAATGATAATGCTGCTGTTTGTGGTCCATATAAATTAAATATCTAAAGAAAAATGTGTTTCTAACAATTTAAAAATAAAAATTTTTTTCTGATTAAAAAAGGAAAAAAATGCCCACCACCACCAATGTCCAGATAAAAAAAATTTTTTTATAACTGTTAATAAACAAAATTTAATTCAAATTAATTATTTGGAATCGTTTCTTCAGTCTTACAAATAAAATGAAATCACGATATAATATTTTCATTGAGAATAAATTAAGCCGACGTGCAAAGGAAAGTATCAGAGATTAGGGGACATTGTTATATCTAAATAAAAATTTACCTGAGTAAAGCCAACAGCCCTCCCACTACAAACACTATTATCTACATTTAAAGCATTATAATTATTTTGTTGTTTATTTAAATTAGTTAAATATATTGTAACATCTTTTTCTTCTTTATATAATTTATTAATTGTAAAATCAAGTAAATCATCGAGTAATTGATTGGAATTATTTTTATTTAAATTCTCAATTAAAGCAAAATAATTTAGAGAAATTCGAATATTTAATCCTTTTTTAAATATTAAATCAGCAATATTTAAAGCATTTAATGAATATTCTAATAATTTTGGTTGGCCAATATTGAATAAATATTGCTGTAAAAAGATGAAGAGGGATTATTTTATTTAAATTTTAGTTGAAAATGATTTGGAATTATTTGATATTCTACAAGAAAAACTACATAAAATATTTGGTTCTTTAACAAGAAAAGCTTTGAGTGATAACAGAGATGTTGGTCTTGTTGGTCAATATTATTTCCCCAATTATTAATCACATAAAATCCCCCCACTTCACATTCTTCCCCATTTTCATTTAATTCCAAATTTATTCCCTCCCTTACCATTTCTTTATTAACAAGCAAAGCAATATCCAAAAATAATCTTTGTTGCCTTAAACGTCTCAAATTTTCTTCTCCTTCACTTTTCCTCTTCCCTCTAAATTTTCTTGTCCTTTTTCGTCTTCGTGGTGGCGTGCTTAGTAGGTGGTGGCGTGCTTAGTATAAAAGGCGAAGCCTTTTAGTAGTCGGGGAGTTACCGAGTCAGTCTAGAGTCAGTCCTTAGTCGCCAGTTAGTCAGTCAGTTAGTCTACAACTACAGCCAACGCATAGTCTCGCTTATTCTATTGTATTGTTTGCCTTGTGATAAACCTCGTTTGTTAGTTAGTCTTTCTGTTAGTATCGGACACACCGCAGTCGATACATAACAGTGGCGCGGTCGAACAGTCGAATTCGAACAGTCAAGTCGTTATTTTGTAATTCGTTCAAGTAGTCAAGCTAGTCAAGTCAAGATGAGAGCAGACGAATTGGAGAAAATTCTCAAGGCTCAATCTGAACAGATCAGTCAGCAGTTTAGTCAGTTAGTTAAAGGATTGATTGGAAACAATCCTAGAGCCGAAGATTCTAGTGAAAAGCAGTCATCGGAGTTGTATTGGAAATTACAATCGTTAGTCGGAGAATTCAATGCAGACATTGAGAGAGGAGTCACATTCGAGTCTTGGTATGATAAGAATAAGTCGTTTTTCGAATTCGACGGAAAGTCATTAGCCGAAGAAGTCAAAGTCAGATTGTTAGTCACGAAGTTAGGGGCTTGCGAGTATGCAAAGATTTCACAGAAGTTGATGCCCCAGAAGTTGGAGTCAATGAAATTCGAAGGTTTAGTCGATGAGTTAAAAAAAGAATTTTGTGACCCACGGTCGAAGTTAGTCAGGCGATTTGAAGTCATGAAGTTAAAGTGCCCTTGTCCGGAGAAAGTCTTAGATTTCGGAAATTTAGTCAATTCTGAATGCGAGAAGGCAGAAATGGCCTTGTCAGTCGAGGAAGTCAAGATCCTCATATTCATTGCCGGGATTCCAGAAGAGATGAACGATTTGCGGCAGATCAGTCTAAAATTCGTGGAACGCTATTCGAAGACCGAAGAGTGTAGTCTGAAAATTCTATTAGAAGAATGTCGCAGTTATCTCGCAATGAAGTCGGAGGCCAGAATGTTCGATAGTCAACCAAAAGTCAAGATCGAACCTGCATATTACGTTGACGTTAATAACGTTGCTCGCGTCGAACATAGTCAAAGTGCTCAATTCAGAAAGTCTAGAAATCAGTCATGGCAGCGAGAAGGCCAAGTCAATAGTCGAGAGTCACGTCAGTGTTACAATTGTGGCATGATTGGACATATTAGTCGAAACTGCCGGAAACCAAAGAAATGGTTGAGCCAGGGCAATAGTCCAGTAGTCAATCATGTGAGAGTCAATTCTAGTAATTCAGGACCACATTGTCTGACGGTGGAAACGCCGAAGTTAAGAGAGTATAGTCAAAAGAGTCTTAGTCAAAAGGGCCGAAAGTCGAAAAGTCAAAGAAGTAGCAAAAGTCAGTCAAGTCAAGATTCGAGGAAGTCTATTTATTCGGAAAAGTCTATTTATTCGAGAATGTCTAGTCAGTTAAAAGAAAACGACGAAGTCATAGTCTGCAACGAGAATAAAAAGGGCAAAATAGTCTGCTTGATAGGGACAATTCGGTGTAAAGTCGGAGAGATATGTAAAGTCGAAGTCCCGAAGTTGAATACGATAGTCACTAGAAAAGAATGGGACCTTAGAAAGTTAGAGTCGATGAAGTCATTTGGGAGCCAGTCAGATTCAAGAGATAGTCTAAGAACTAAGGAAAGTTCAATTCGTAGTCAAATTCTTGAAAATTTTAGATTGAAAGCGAAGGATGCACACAAACAGATGAGCCAATGTACGCGAGCACGAAGACGGGAGATGATCGGAAATAGATGGGATGTAAATAGGAAGTAAATAAAATTGTGATAATATTGTTTTGTAAATTTTGTTTTTGTATCTCCCCCTTTTTGTTGCTCACTTTGTATTTTGGCCCTTTGTATTTTCAATGTTTTGTTTGTGTTGGCTAGTAGTATTTAAAGTCCACCAAGTCTAGTCGAGAAAAGTCGGAAAGTCGGAAAAGTCGGAAACATAGTCCCGACTTAATTAAAGAAGGGAGGTGTTAGGGTGGCGTGCTTAGTATAAAAGGCGAAGCCTTTTAGTAGTCGGGGAGTTACCGAGTCAGTCTAGAGTCAGTCCTTAGTCGCCAGTTAGTCAGTCAGTTAGTCTACAACTACAGCCAACGCATAGTCTCGCTTATTCTATTGTATTGTTTGCCTTGTGATAAACCTCGTTTGTTAGTTAGTCTTTCTGTTAGTATCGGACACACCGCAGTCGATACATAACACAAAGCAATATCCAAAAATAATCTTTGTTGCCTTAAACGTCTCAAATTTTCTTCTCCTTCACTTTTCCTCTTCCCTCTAAATTTTCTTGTCCTTTTTCGTCTTCTTTTGATAAACTTTTCTTGTTGTTGTCCTTCAATATCATTACTACTATCCTCCCCTCCTCCACTACATTCTGTTCCATTCCCAAAAACTCGAAAGAGTACATGAGGATGTCTTTTCCCTTTATCTCCCCCTTCTAACGGCCAAATTCCCAAAGCACTTCCATTTGAAAATGCTAGCAATCCCCAAAGGCCGTCACAAGTTGACAGAGTGACCATTGACCCAGGCTCTCCAATAACTGTGCCCTTTGAAAAAAAGAAAGTGTTTGAGTGAAATAAGAGAATATTTAAATATATCGATCATGTTACTGGAAATGTTCGGGAATAAAGCTTTTAGAAAAGATGGAAGTCTTGAAATCCCTTCAAGGTTATTTGGTTATTTCTGTTTATCTGCATCTCGTAACAAACTCAGAAGTCAGTTTTACACAAGCTCCCCCCCTTTTTTCCTTTCAAAACTTTGTAAATAAAAACACCTGATAAAAACAATTCTCAACATCCGAAAGCCTAATCACTTCCAAATCTTGTTCAGATTTTATTGCTGTTTTATCAAATAATTGTGCCTAAAAATATAACCAAATATATCTATGTATACCCCAATTCAAAAAACACCTCATTTTGTTTATTATTTTCCCCTCCACTCAACAAATGTTCATTTAAATTTAAAGCTATTCTCAATCTTTGATTAAGTAAAACACTGCTCCTCAAGACAAAGCTAACTTGTCGAAAATGTTGAATTGGTGTTGTGTTTAAAAAATGTTCTCTTGTATCGATTCCCATTCTTTCTCTTGATTTTTCGCGCAATTGAAAGGGGTGAATAATCTGGGGGAGAATTGAATTTTTAATTAGTAAATAGTTTTAGGTGTAATAATAAACCCTAGAAGTTATCAAACATTTCTTATGCCCGATTTAAAAAAAACATTTAAATCCATTAAACTTTCTCATTTACTTATTTTTTGTTAATTCAGAAGACGATCTTTTGGATTTGCTTAACAAACTAAAAACTTAACAACCCCCCTTTTTAGATTTTCCAATTTAAATTACCTCATAAGATCCTTCAGTTAATTGGTCAATAAATTGTTTATTGGCCAATGAATGCCTCAGTTGGTTAGAATTAACAACAAAAATTAATTGGCCGATCAGAATAAAAGAAAAAAGTGAAAACATGGAAAGAATGTAAATGTTGCTGTAAGGGAATAAATAAATGAGTTTTGGGTTTAAAGCACGCTTTTGCTCGGAAAATGGCCAAACAAATAAAAAGGGGAAAAGTAGAAAGATGAGGAGTAGTTAGGGGAGGAGGAGGAGGTTGGAAAATTGGAAGAGAAAAAAGAAGGGAAAACATGGGGGGACGCCATCACCGAAGTATTATATGGACGAAGGTTGAGGGGGGAGGTTATGGACGCGACCTAGAGAAATGATGGGAGAAATTGAAGAAAAAATGAGGAAAGAGGAAGGGGGATATATCGAGCGCGAGTGAGTGACCAGCAAAAAATTTATATATCCTCTTCTTCAATTTGTATATAGGAGGAAAGGGGACGGGAACGTCTGCTGGGGGTGTATGAATAATTCACAAAAATTGATGTAAATTTTTTGAGAATATCCTTTAAGTATTTCTTAACTTTTTAATTTTTACATTTTTGAAATTCGTTTTTAACTTTTTTGCGCCAAAGATAATTTTACGACCTATAACAATTTTACGACTAAATAATTCACAATTTAAATATTTTTCACTACCCATACCCAAAAATCCTTATTCCTCCTTAAATTTTCCTTACAACAATTATTCACATTATTTTATTTATTCTTGTTCATCTACCAAAGAAAAAAAAGATGGATGAACCGGTAAAATTAAAAAGGGAAGAATTGAAGAGGCAAAATAAAGATGAATGGCAGATAAAAACAAAAGAGAGATTTTGAGTTAAAAAAGAAGATAGATGGATGTTACAAGAATTTGATGACTCATTTTTATGGGGACACTTCTCTAATCTAATTTTGAATAAAATAATTTTTCCCATTACATATTTAGAATTTTTGCGTTTTTACATACAGCTAGCCAAATGAATAAATATCAAAAACACAAATCATCTTAGATCATCTCACACTTTATGAATCCCATTAATATGTAAATATGATTTGCCCTATAAACTCGCCCCCCCCCCCCCCCCCACAGCTCAATGAGATCCAGTTAAAATTTCTCAGTAGACATATTTTCTCTACGTTGATGTTGCTCCCAGCGATTTAAACGACTCATTGGAAATTACGATGAGATTGAACAGGGTTGGAGAGAGAGAGTTAAGTTTAAGGTTCAGGATTGATCCGAAAAATCAAATTTAAGATTCAAATTAAGAATCTCTTAATTTCAACCAATTTCTTGACATTTAAAAAAATATTTTCGTCCCTCACATTCGTTTTTTTCTAAATTCCTAGATTTTCTCCCTTCTTTTTGCTACCCCCTCCCCCCTTATTTTTATTTTCTTCTTTCCCATTTTCCAATCTTCTTTCTTATTTTTCTTCCGCATCTGACCCCGTCCTTTTTTCACATTTCTTTTTTACTACAGTCCCCCCCCCCCTCTTTCTTCTTTTCTCTCAGTTACAGCCATTCATCCTTCACATCTCTTTTGCACACAAAACAGTGGGGGAGCACTCTTTTCCCTCGCCCCTTCCATCATCCTCTCTTCTATGAAAGAAGAGAAAGGCTGGTCGTCAGAAATATCCTCTCTTTATTTATTTCTTCTTTTATATATTCGTTGACTGCTTCCTTTTCAAATACTTTTTTGGTGAAGGTTGTTTGGGCGCAGAGGATGTTTGGATGCGCCCTTAACAAAAAGTATACGGTATATTTTTTACAGATGCCCTTTCTTCGAAAAGATTCTAAAAACCATACATAATTTCAGAAATAATAAATCCTTGGAATCACTGACAATTATGCAGATATTTAGATAAAAAGGATTCGCAATTTTAAGACTTGCGCCCCAATATTCTCGCGCCCAAAAATCTAATTCCTTTTCAAATTCCTTTTACTTCTTTTGCCTCTTCCCCATTTACTCCGCCAGCCCCGCCAAAATCGATACTAACATTTTCTACTCTTTTTTCATTCTTCCCTTTGCTTATTTCTTTTTTTCTTATTTTACCATCGTCTTGTCAAATGGCCGTCATCCGCCCCCGGTCGTCGCCCTTTGCCTTCTTTTTCAAAACTTCCCTTTGCTTTTCTTTATTTTTCAGTTTATCCCTTTTCTTTTTATACTAAACACAACTACTTCTTTTTCATCAGTCCATTGCAGGTCGTCCTCTTTTTGCCATCTTTTTTTTTGCCACTTCTTTTAAAGAAAAGAAAAGCTTTTTTTATATTTTTAACTATTAAATAGCCACAATAATAAATTTTTGTAATTTAAGGTGCTAAATTTAAATAGCTCAATATCGGTGCTTACTAGACTTTTTTACAATAAAAAACTTTTTTTAATGAAAAATGCTTTCTCCAGAAAATAATGTTACAAGTCCCTGCAACGATTCACAATGCGATGAGAGTGTGAGTTGAATTAAATTTTTTGTAAAAAAATCAGAATCCCCCCCCCCCCCCCCCCCACTCAAATCTAAAAGAAACTAAATGGAGGGTAGTTTTGGTCATTAAAATCCAACTTACTAACTTCCATTAAAGTCTGGAAAGGAAAAATATTCTAACTCCAGTGATTTTTTGGTCAATCAATCGAGTAAAGTAAAAATTAAATTAGAAGGTCAAAAAAATTGATCAAGATAATTATTGGCAATTAAAATAATTCAGGCATCTCCTTCTTCAATGAGAGATATCGATAACCAATCGAGGGCATCTACACGCGAACACAATAATCACTCGCCACATCGAAATGACGATCTTTCTTCGTAAATTTATATTTTAAATCTTATATACTGTACATTTAAAAAGAATTTTTGTGAAATTTTGTTTAAAAGTTCGGAGAATGTTTTTGTTTCGATGTGCGCAAAAAGCTTTTTATAACGTACAAAAACGTCAACTTTGGCGTTTTACATTAATGTGTTTGAGAAAGTTTTGGCGCACAGCCAAAAAATTATTTTAAAATAAAATTTTGTAACATTTGTAGAGATGATCCAGCTGAATTTTCTTCTATGCGATCTCACTCTTCGTTAGCAAATATCTCTGCCAATATAGAATTACATCCTCAAAATGACGCTTTGGGTGGTGGAACGTCCAAAAATAAATTTATTAAACGTCCATTAAATGCTTATATGATTTGGACAAGACAAGAAAGAAAAAAAATTTTGGCAGATGATCCAAAAATGAAAATGAATGAAGTTAGCAAAGCGGTAAGTTTTTTGTTATTGTTTTTAAATGTGTTTGTGTTGTGTTTGTGTTGTATAAAAAATTAAAAAATGTCAGATTCAGATGGGAGAAAGATGGAAGAAAATGACCGATAAAGAGAAGAAACCTTTCTTTGAAGAAGCAAAAAAACATTCTGAGGAACACAAACAGGTAGGGAAAGAAAATTTTTTAAAACGGTTTGAGCTTTGGAAGGGTTACCTTACCTGGTAATGGTGATGCTCCTAGGCATTTGTTTGTTTGATTGTTTTTCGTTAGAAAAATATGAAATTTTTTATCTACACAGAATTCCATAGATAGAATATTTTTTCAGACTATAATGCCCCCTTAATATTTTAAAAATATTTAATTTTCAATAAATGTTTCCTTTTAATTTTAAGGCCCTTCAAGATCACCCAGAATTGCAATATGCCCCCTCAAAAAAGAAAGGACCCAAAAAAGCAATAGACGGTTCTGTAAAGGGCGGAATTCAACAACAATCTTTGGCTGATTCCTCCTCTTTAAAATCTTGTACAGCAACGCCTGAAGCTTCTCGTAGTACAACACCTAATAGGGGAGCAGCTAATCTTATTGCTCCACAACGTAAATAAATTACGAAAATTATTTTTAAAAATCTTTTTTTAGCAATTACACAAAATCAAGTATTTTCACCTTTTCAATGTTTGTTTTTTATATTTTTTGAGCTAGATTGGAAGATCCATTTTTTGGTGTTTCTTTCCCAAGTACAGTCCCTTCAATAACGTGGAAACATTTTATTGTTAGTGTACATTTTTTAATTTGGTGACCATTGTAAAGGGAACTGCTTAAGCTCTATGCCCAATGTTTAGATTATGATTTTCAACCCTGAGAGCTTAAGTGAGTTTTAATCTCTTTAATTTTTATAATCTCTTCAAAGGACACTTTTCACAAAATT
This sequence comes from Meloidogyne arenaria, assembly GCA_036172955.1. Lineage (NCBI taxonomy): Eukaryota > Metazoa > Nematoda > Chromadorea > Rhabditida > Meloidogynidae > Meloidogyne > Meloidogyne arenaria. The sequence continues at coordinate 5,031,529 of JARQAB010000012.1, read as the reverse complement.
ATTATTATTTTTTATTTCTAAGCTCCACTTGCATCTCAAATGGCACAAGTATTACAACGTGTTGGAAATACTGGCCATTTTGGTCAGCCAAATGTCTCCGCTCCAAATTCTTCAATGCCCGGATCTATTTTAGCTCCTGCAGGAACTTTTCCACAAGCTTTTCTTCCACAAGGATTTCCTCAACGAGTGGCTGCTACTTCTGCTTCTATTTTAGGGGGTATTTCCCAGTCTGGAGGTTCTATAGCTAATTCTAGTGCAGGTGGAAATAGAACGCCTGTGCAAATGCTTGATCTCTACTACAACTCGCTTTGCCAGCCTGCCTTTCCGAATATTACTGAAAATCCGGTTAGAGTTTTTTGAATCCGTCACCCGATTAGTCGCTCACAATAGCCCGAATATTAGAATTCCCTGCCTTATAGCTTGATTCAAAAATTTTTATGATTTTTAGGTTAATCCTCTAGGAATGTACCAACCTCATTATTTTCTTGAACAATATAATCAACAACTTTCCCAGCAACAACAACAACAACAGAGCTCTGGAGGGCAAGGAGGAGGGAATAACAATTCAAATGGTGGTGGACAATTCGGCTAATTCTTTAAAGAGATTAAATTTTGATAAAAAAAATTGAATTGGCCAATCGCTTAAATTTATATGAGAGATTATTTGAGTCTTAAAAACATTTTTGTAATCATGTCTTTTTAAAAGATATTTAGATAAGACTCAAATAATTTGTTAAATATTTTCATTTTATATAGAATCTCCCACATTTTCACCGTGCTTTTCAACTTAATTTTAAACTGGGATTGGGGACCCTATTTTTATTCAACGATTTTCATTTTTGGCCAAAAATTTATCCACAATTATCTCTTTTTAATCCCTTATCTCAACAATTTTAGACTCGGAAAATTTGTTTCTACCAGAGTTTGTCTCTCTCTTTTGTTTTATTGCCCCAAATTCTTGTTATTTTGTGTTTTTTTAATTTTTAGAAAATAAATTTATAAAAATTAAAAACAAAACATCAATAATGTTTCATTTATTTAATAAAAGAAAGAGACAAGATTAGGTAAACACAAACATTTGGCTACCCTACAACTCATCGAATCCTTAACTCATCGATCCTTAACTCAGCGACACGGCCAAAAACCTTCAACTCATCGAACCTTAACTCATCGATCCTTAACTCATCGACACGGCCAAAAACCCTCAACTCATCGAAACGGTTGAAATACCTTAACTCAGCGACGCGGCCAAAAAAGCTCAACTCATCGAAACGGCTGAAATATCAATATTTTTATTTTATTCCTCCCTTATCCGTCAAAATCCACCGATATTGTCTCCAAATTAGTCATATATTTATAATTTAAATTCGAATTTAAACTTTTACTAAATGTATGTACGGGAAACAATAGCAAAATTACATTAATTAAAATCTCTTTTTAATATTTAATTTTATTTTGTCTGAAATAAATTAAACTTTTCGAAATTTTATTGATAATTACGAATTAGGATTTCTTCCAATTACGACATATTAATATTTTGAATAAAATATCGAAATTACTTGTAGTATTATTTTAGAATTTATTTGTTAAGACTACATACTTTTAAGACGGAACAAAACAAGTTCAAGAAAGTAATTCCTCACTTTTTTTTGGTTAGTGCCGAAGGAAGCTGATTGTGTTCTGAAAATTCTTTTACAAAAATACAGAAAACCCTCAAAAATGACAGAAACAATGTGGATATTTACTTCAAAAAAATTTTAAATAAATTTGAATAGTTTCTGGCCGTGACGATGAGTTAAGGTATTTCAGCCGTTTCGATGAGTTGAGGGTTTTTGGCCGTGTCGATGAGTTAAGGATCGATGAGTTAAGGTTCGCTGAGTTGATCGTTTTTGGCCGTGTCGCTGAGTTAAGGAATTTCAGCCGTTTCGCTGAGTTGAGGGTTTTTGGCCGTGTCGCTGAGTTAAGGATCGATGAGTTGAGCGGGCACGAAACATTTATATCCATCCTAAAGGGCGCAACAATTGTTGTCTTTTCACCACCACGATTACCTTCATTTAATTTTTTTTATTAAAAGGTGCATGCAGTTAAAACGCCTCATTTTTCTCATTTAAAAATAAAATATTTCAAAGAATTTGTATTTAAAATTTTCAATTTATTTTTTTTCATTTTAAAATAAAAATTTTTAAAAATAAATGAAATTATTTATGTAATAGAAAAAACAATGAAAATTAAATTAGAAAATATGCAGTTGGTGCCTTTAATTGATATGACTGAATTTATTGAAGAATGTGTTGAATTACTTAATGAGGTCCGTTAATAAATGTAAAATTAAATTTTGGACGAGGGATTTTTCGGAGGTAAGGTCTGTACATCAACATTCTTTGCAGTAGTTGATAGAAAAATATACTTTGGAAGATTTTATTTGAAATTAAAAGGGATTATTGTATGAATCTTATTTTGCATATATTCTTTCTGTACATAGAAAATTTATAAATTAAAATTTACAAAGAAAATCCAGAGAAACCCGCCACCCCTTATTTTTCAATATTTAATTAAAATTATTAAATAATTCAGGAATGGCCTAAAAGTATTAACATTCGAAGGATTAGTATTCAAAAAACATTAAATAATAAAGTATATATTTAATTTTCTCTTTTTTTTAATTAATTAATTAAAAAGCCTCCATTATCAATTATTTTACTCGAAAAAGAAAATAAATTAATTGGACATGCCCGTTTATGTCCTTTACCTCAAAATGAAAATGGTTGTTGGATTGAATCTGTGGTTATTTGGAAAAATTTAAGAGGAAAAGGATTTGGAAGAACTTTAATGAAAGGGATAGAAATGTGTGCAAAAGAATTTGGATTTAAAGAGGTTTTTTTGAAATTCTGAGGAAAAATTATTTGTTATTATTGAAAAATAAAGATATGTTTAATGGCATAGCACCTTTAAAAACTCCTGGAAACCCCCCCCCCCCCCCCAACTAAAATAAAAATAATTTTTTTCTTTAAGATTTTTCTTTCTACAACAGACAAAGCTAATTTTTACATAAAATGTGGATATTCCAAATGTTCTCCAATTCTAAATTTTGGTTCAAATTTTAAACTTTTTGAAAGAAATGGATTATTAAAAAATTATTTATTTGTTAATAGAGAAGAAAATAATTTAAATAAAAATATTATTTTAACAGAAACCCCTTTATTTAATTCAATCCCCCCTCCACTCCCTCCTCCTCCTCCCCCACCTTTACCTAATTTTAATAATTACAAAAAAGAACAAAAAATTTATTTAACCAAAATTATTTAAAGAAAAATAAATTGTTTTCAACATATTTTTGTTTCAAAATTTAATTTATAATAAGAGAGCATGGAAATTGCATTTTAATTATTTAGGCACATTTTCTTGTATTAACATTGATAATTTATAAAAAAAAATAATTTTTAATTGGCTTAAATTGAAATATCTCTAAAATAGAATATTCGTTAAACTTAAATATTCATCAGAAATAATTTCCACAAAAACCCTCTAAGGGAGATTTAGCCCAATTTATTCCTATAACAAATATCAAAGAATTTCAAAATAATTTTCAAATTTTCCATTTGTGCCTTTAACAAAACGAGGGAATGATTTTAAAAAAGAAAAACCTTTATTTATTTAAACATTTCGTCTCTTTATTTAGCCTTTTCTTCATCCTTCTCCTTAGTTCCATGTTTCAACATTCGAGTAAATTCCATATAATCAAAACGTCCATTCTTAATTGGAGCATCACGAAAAAGTTCATCAACCTAAAAAAATTTTTTGAAATTTTTTTCAACAAAAAACCTGTTCATCCGTATATCGATCACCCATTGTAGTTAACAATTCCCTAAGTCTTTCTTCTGAAATAGTCCCGCTGTTGTCTTCGTCAAAGCATTGAAAAGCATTTTTTATAACCTTTAAAATAAGAAAAGAATAAAAAGTTTTTTGTTTCAAAATTGGAAAAATGAATTATGTAAATTGTTAGGAAAAGAAAAATTTGGAGAAGGATTGTTATTTTTTTACGAAGATGGAAAATTAATAGAGAAAATACTTTAGAGAACTTTCATCAGTTTCCAATCATGGAAATTCTAGAAACGAAAATTATGTAGTCTAGCCAGGAATTTATATAAGAATTAGAGACTGGTCGGGTCTGGGATTCGAATTAAACTTTTTAAACTCAGATTCAGACTCATGTCAGCATAGTCAAAAATACAAAAGAGCATTCTTTCTAGGGACCAACCTTCTTAAATATTACTGGGACTGGGCTATGAAAGCGACATTTGGACTAGGCCTAGAAATTAGATTTACTTGGCAACTGTGTTGTTTTTTAATTAAAATTTAAGCCCGATAGAAATTTTGAAATTCCAAAATTCAATTTCCCTAAATATAAAACCCCTCACAATACTTATCTGTTTCATGTCTAATTAAAAAAAAATAATTTCGAAAAAACCTCTTCTGGATCTGTCCCAGTCAATTTCTCTCCAAAAAGAGTCAAAAACATAGTAAAATTAATAGTTCCCGAAGCTTCATTAATCATTTCCTCAATAAATTTATCGCTAACATCTTTCCCCAAAGAAGCAAACATATCCTTCAAATCATGTTCATCAATAAAGTTATCGTGATTTTGGTCGATCATATTAAAAGCTTCTTTAAATTCCTTCAAAAAAATTTTGTTTAAACTTTCTAAAATTCCAAAAAAAAATAAACCTGAATTTGTGCCTGGTCAAACATTGCAAAAACATTACTAGTTGCCCTTTGGGGTCTAGCTCTACGTGTAACTGTCTTCCGTGCTGCCATTTTTATATAGAAATATAAATAAAAAAATTTTCTCTAAAAATTAATTTTAAAAATAAAAATCGGAAGCAAGAAAAAAGAAAGTAAACTAGAAAATTTAACAAAAATAAATTATAAAAAAAAACAAATCTTTATACATATGTAGACTTTTTTTTACATCGACATAAAAATTTGTAATAAAAAATTTAAAAAAAATGAGAACACAATGACTCATACATTTGTACATTTTTGTACTAACATATTTTTAAATAAAACAACACTTAAATATTTATTTATTTATTTATGATTAAAGAAAATAAATTTAAAAAACAAAAATCTCTTAAATTCGTAAAATTCTTCCAAAAATTTATTTTAAACATTTAAAAAAGGGGACATAATGTGTGTTGGATTATAAATATGTATACATATTTATGAAGGATATTCTGACGTTCTAATTTCCGAAAATCGGGAATTGAAAATGACTTGGAAATCCCGATTCCCGAAATTAAAAAAATTGGGAATTTTCAGTAATTGTGTGGTAAATATTCGGGACTTTACATATGTCATTCGATTTGTCTCAACGAGCTAAGTTAAAATCTACTTTGAGAAATGATTATTTACCGTGTTAGAAGTCTCGAAAAATTGGAAAACTATAGGATTGCTTTATGATTTTCCAATTCCTCCAGAGCAGCAAAAACATTCGTGAAAACATAGTTAAGGAATAAAACAAGCACTCATAACTTTGTCCTAACATTTGTTAGATCGCGTTAGTTTTGGTGTGACTCGACTCACTCCGAACGAGCTACATATTATTTGCATCTTCGAATTTTTCACCCCAAAAATTGAGCATACTCCCCTCTATGGTTTTCCAATCTTCGGGACCTACATATAACTCGGTCCAGAATCATTTCCTAAAGTGTCATTCGACTCAGCTCGTCGAAACAAATCGAATGACACATGGATATATACCACGTCCCGAACTTTTACCACCGCTACACTACATTACAGCCGTAACATTTTTGGACATTTTATTAATTGAGAATCCACCCATATGTATCGAACCCCCCTTTGTATTCTTCCCAAATTTATTTAATTCTTATTTTCAGTTATGACAATTTATTAAAATATTCATATACAAAAATACTAGCTCCTGCATGAGAGAAAATAGTAAAAAACCAGAAAAAAATATTTCCACAACGTCCACGCTTAAATTAAAAAAAATATTCTTTTTAAAAAATTTCTAAAAACATTAAATACCCCAATAATTCGCTCTAATAGCCTTCCAAATAATGGCTGAGTCAGCATTCCCCCAAAAAGAATTTTTTTGAAAGCAAAATAATACTGAAATTATTTTTATATTAGTAAGTGAATCTCTACAATTTAGAGACGAGATTTCGAAAAAAATCAAAATCTACTGATTGGGTAAGCAAGTCTCGATAACTGATATTATCAATCTCGAAAATCTTATCAAACAAACAAAAAATAATCACTTAACTGCATAAGCATGAAACAAATCAGAAAGTAAAAAGACTGCTTGTTGTGCCCAAAATTTTGTCCAGCCTAATTTAATTAAAGGAATATAAAGATGCCTTTTACACCATTGAGAAAATCTTTTATTCCAATTTCTCCAATAATCTAATATTGAATCTGAATTCCATACGGGACTGAAAATTGAATTGAAAAGAGTAAAAATAATAATTTTAATTAAGAAAATAAGGTAATAATCAGTTTATATTTATGACACATTTTTCCTTTCTCATTCTTTCATCTTCCTAGAAAAATGAGGAATGACTATAATTGTCTTGCAATTAGTAACCAATTCGGACAATATTTTGTCGAAACTTGAAGAAATTCGATATTTCCTAATTCCTTTTTCTATATATTCTTATCAATACGATGTTAACAAGGCAGAAATCGAACCTGCGAACTTCTAGCAGTTGTGATCTAGGATTGAGTTGCAAAAGCGATTATTTTGTTTATACAATGAAGAAAAATGACTTGCAGATATATTCCCTAACATTTGTGTAATTAACGGTTATAGTTTACTTATCGACAAACAAATTTTGGAAAAGAATTCCTTCCAATTAAATTTTTCCCAGTAATTTCACAATTTATAAACAAAAATTACCCATAAAATTCCCTGTCAGAGAATTTCATTAAATCACCAAGTAAATTCAAATATGCGTGAAAATAAATATAAAATCCAATCAAATAAATAATAGCTGTAGGAATACATAATTGAATAAACGTCAAAAATTGATTTTGTTTTCCCATTTTTGCCAATATTGGATTAAATTTCTTACATAAAGCAATAAAGACGTAAACAAGAGAAATAAACTAAGTAAATTAGGTATTATTATTTAGAATTAGTAATGTTTATGCTCCTAAAAGTTAATAAGTTTTAACCAACAAATAATTGTTTCCACATGGTATTATGGGATAAATAGTGTTTTACATCCATTTAAAGGTTTACCATCCATTAATCAAAAGTATGCATGGTTTCAGAAGGGAAGGAGGACATTTAACTAAAGGACTATCTGGCAATAAAAATAATCTCTTTTTTGTTTAGGCTGATTTATAAGATTATTTAAATAATAGGCTAAAGTCAAGACCCTTATGTCTCAATTAGCTGCGCAGTTTCAAACCTCACCTCAATTAAATGATTAAGAATTAAAGACCACCGCCTCTTTGGAATAAAAGGATAATCCAATTCATAACAAAGAGTTGGTGCCATAATAAAATAATACAAATTTTTGATAGTTAAATTCTTTGGATATAATTTTAAATAATCTTCTGGAATTTGCAAAATAAATGGTGAAAAATTGTTGTCTTTTGAAGTTGGGTTAGTGACAATGTTGTTGTCTTGTGGAGATTCGTCTTCTGTAATTTCTTTATTTTCGTTGTTACAAGTATTTTCGTTAACATTTTCTTCTTCTTCTTCCGGTAATTCCTCCTCTACACAGTCATCTTGAATATCTTCTTCAGCTAGAAATTTATCATCACCTGTATTTTTAGACTGATAACTTCATCAACAATCATTTCGAGGAATCGCTCATTAAGAATCGTCATTACTAGACTTGGTAATGGACAAGGATTTTGGTATCCGTATCCGGATATTTAAGGCGGATATCCGCAGGCATTTTGAATTTATCTGTATCCGTATCCATTACCAAACCTGATCATTACTTTATGCCTAAATTTATCGAAATTTTTCTTCAAAATAATCAAAATTATTTTGGGAACTCCTTCCCTCTTTTATTTCAAAATCTTTACATTTATTCCCTCTATTTAATAACAAGTACCGACAACAATAATTGACGTGAGCATAGGAAAATAATTTCATTCCTTCAGCAACTAGACAGGCCATTGAAAAAATTACAAAAAATAAATTGTCCTAAAATTATTTTTAGTAGAGCGCGGAATTTCGTTCCGTACCGTAATCCGTACCGTACTACCGATACGGAATACCGATAAATACCGATAAAATACGGCCGTAGTACGGTACGGTTTGCGCTCTAATTTTTAGAATTAAATACACAACTTGACAGACTTACTTTTGTTTTGAATAATACAAAAACAGGCAAAAGTAAATGTATAACAAGAAGCACCAAATAAAGTAAAATAGCTAATTTAAACGGTATCCATTTCTTTGCTTTTAAATAAAAAAAAAGATTTTTTTTAGCCCTAGTGTAGGACAAATTTTTTTTTAATTTCAATTTTTTATTATAAAATTATTAAAAATTTACAAAGAGAAAGCTCCAAAAAGTAAACACTCAAAATTGTTAAATTAGAGCTTAACAGAAGCAGAAGACTGTCTTTGGCCTGAATTGAAGTATTCCATAAACTAATATAAATATATTGAAGTGTGTCTACTATTCCATAATTGATTGAACTTTCCAAAAAATTTTGAACAATTAGAATAATCTAATTAATTATAAAAGGTTATAGGTAAATGGAATAATTAAAAAATCCCGAAAATTATGTGTAGTAGAATATAACTTTTTTTTAGAAAAAATCTTCAAGTTTCGTATTAAGGTTCTTAATTGTGTGTGACCATAAAAAATTTTTAAAAAATTTCTACTGTTGAAAACTTTGAAAATGTTAGGGTGGCGTGCTTAGTATAAAAGGCGAAGCCTTTTAGCAGTCGGGAGTGAGTTACCGAGTCAGTCTAGAGAGTCAGTTACCGAGTCAGTCAGTCAGCCTATTGTTAGTCGTAGTCAACGCATAGTCTCGTCATTTCTATTGTATTGTTGCCTTGTGATAAACCTTTGTTAGTAGCCGTTAGTTAGTCTTTCTGTTAGTATCGGACACACCGCAAGTCGATACATAACAGTGGCGCGGTCGAACAGTCGAATTCGAACAGTCAAGTCGTTATTTTGTAATTCGTTCAAGTAGTCAAGCTAGTCAAGTCAAGATGAGAGCAGACGAATTGGAGAAAATTCTCAAGGCTCAATCTGAACAGATCAGTCAGCAGTTTAGTCAGTTAGTTAAAGGATTGATTGGAAACAATCCTAGAGCCGAAGATTCTAGTGAAAAGCAGTCATCGGAGTTGTATTGGAAATTACAATCGTTAGTCGGAGAATTCAATGCAGACATTGAGAGAGGAGTCACATTCGAGTCTTGGTATGATAAGAATAAGTCGTTTTTCGAATTCGACGGAAAGTCATTAGCCGAAGAAGTCAAAGTCAGATTGTTAGTCACGAAGTTAGGGGCTTGCGAGTATGCAAAGATTTCACAGAAGTTGATGCCCCAGAAGTTGGAGTCAATGAAATTCGAAGGTTTAGTCGATGAGTTAAAAAAAGAATTTTGTGACCCACGGTCGAAGTTAGTCAGGCGATTTGAAGTCATGAAGTTAAAGTGCCCTTGTCCGGAGAAAGTCTTAGATTTCGGAAATTTAGTCAATTCTGAATGCGAGAAGGCAGAAATGGCCTTGTCAGTCGAGGAAGTCAAGATCCTCATATTCATTGCCGGGATTCCAGAAGAGATGAACGATTTGCGGCAGATCAGTCTAAAATTCGTGGAACGCTATTCGAAGACCGAAGAGTGTAGTCTGAAAATTCTATTAGAAGAATGTCGCAGTTATCTCGCAATGAAGTCGGAGGCCAGAATGTTCGATAGTCAACCAAAAGTCAAGATCGAACCTGCATATTACGTTGACGTTAATAACGTTGCTCGCGTCGAACATAGTCAAAGTGCTCAATTCAGAAAGTCTAGAAATCAGTCATGGCAGCGAGAAGGCCAAGTCAATAGTCGAGAGTCACGTCAGTGTTACAATTGTGGCATGATTGGACATATTAGTCGAAACTGCCGGAAACCAAAGAAATGGTTGAGCCAGGGCAATAGTCCAGTAGTCAATCATGTGAGAGTCAATTCTAGTAATTCAGGACCACATTGTCTGACGGTGGAAATTCCGAAGTTAAGAGAGTATAGTCAAAAGAGTCTTAGTCAAAAGGGCCGAAAGTCGAAAAGTCAAAGAAGTAGCAAAAGTCAGTCAAGTCAAGATTCGAGGAAGTCTATTTATTCGGGAAAGTCTATTTATTCGAGAATGTCTAGTCAGTTAAAAGAAAACGACGAAGTCATAGTCTGCAACGAGAATAAAAAGGGCAAAATAGTCTGCTTGATAGGGACAATTCGGTGTAAAGTCGGAGAGATATGTAAAGTCGAAGTCCCGAAGTTGAATACGATAGTCACTAGAAAAGAATGCGACCTTAGGAAGTTAGAGTCGATGAAGCCATTCGGAAGTCAGTCAGATTCAAGAGATAGTCTAAGAACTAAGGAAAGTTCAATTCGTAGTCAAATTCTTGAAAATTTTAGATTGAAAGCGAAGGATGCACCTGAACAGACGAGACAGGCCCAGCGTGACGTTACCAGGACCATTGAAGTGAGACAGTTCCAGCGCGACGTTACGAAGACCAAGGAAGTTAAGAAAACCTGGAGTGACATGATGATTTGGGGAAAGTAAATGTGATAATATTGTTATTGTAAAATTTTTTGTAATTAGTGTACTCCCCCTTTTGTTGCTCACTTTGTATTTGGCCCTTTGTATTTTCAATGTTTTGTTTGTGTTGGTTACTAGTAGTTAAGTCCACCAAGTTTAGTTGGAAAAGTCGGCACATAGTCCCGACTTAATTAAAGAAGGGAGGTGTTAGGGTGGCGTGCTTAGTATAAAAGGCGAAGCCTTTTAGCAGTCGGGAGTGAGTTACCGAGTCAGTCTAGAGAGTCAGTTACCGAGTCAGTCAGTCAGCCTATTGTTAGTCGTAGTCAACGCATAGTCTCGTCATTTCTATTGTATTGTTGCCTTGTGATAAACCTTTGTTAGTAGCCGTTAGTTAGTCTTTCTGTTAGTATCGGACACACCGCAAGTCGATACATAACAGAAAAACAACTGATTTATGTATGTACTATATGTAGATTGTGTAAAGAATTAATCCCTACATAAAGTTATGCAGGAGATGGTAAGGTGTAATGGATATATCAGTTTGGTTAATTGAAGATTCGAATATGTTTAAAGGTTATTATTAAAGAACAATAGGCCTTAAAAATTAGTAAAGGATATATTAGTAACTTTTCTGATTTGCCAATATCCTTCCCTTCCTTCAAAAATATTTTAATTTCTTACCACCAAAAAAATAAAAAAATTTCGAATTCCACTAAAATCCTTCCATTCAGAATTTTTGCTTAATAAAGAATCCTTTGTTGAATGAATATTTTTAATTTTTTTATTTTCAATATTTGCGCTCATTTTATTTTAAATTTTATAAAGAATAAAAATTGTCAAGACAAATCAATAATATTGACAAAGAGAGAGGAATATTTGCCTTTTTTTATATTTTCCTTTTCTTGGGTTTTTTGTGTTTGTGTTATAGATGTGTGCTATTTCCGTTTTTCAAAATTAATCTCGATATACACCTCTTGTATGTTCTTTGACTCTTGAAAAGAAAAATAATTAAACAAAATTATCAAAGGTGGCCATATCATTTCCGGACACCCAATTTTTCAAAAAAAAATTTATATAGCTTTTGATATCTAAATAAATAAAAACTTTCCAAATTTTGAATAAAGATTATATGTAAATGCTAGCAAAAATATTTTTTAAAAATTACAGGAAAATATGATAAGGTGAAACCAATTTACGCCTATTTTTGTTCATATTCATATATCATTTCTGGACAAACTGTACCCCTTAATTAAAATATATTTTAAAGGCCAAATATGAAAAGATAAAAATAATTAAATAAAATAAAATATATTTATTTATTTTTCAATGATTAATTAAAGGTAAAAAAATTAGGGGACAGCCTTCCAAATATATTTTTCTATAATATTTGGGAATAAGAAGAAACTTTAATGGGATTATAATTTAATGATAAAAACCAATAAAATGTAAAATATTTAAAAAGTTAGCTTCAGATTTGATTCATTTTCAATTCCTTTATTGTCAAAAAATACAAGAACCTAAAATTTTTTCTTTTGAAGAATTAATGTTGTCAGTAAACTAATAAATTAAAAGACAAACAAATCTTTACATAATTTTTTGTGTTTAAACAAAAAAAAGACATTTTTTCAACTTTTTAGAAATTTGTTATAAAAAATTAAAAGAGAAATGAAATTAAAATGACTCATAGAAAAATTTTGTGTTAATGTTAAAATTGACTTTTTTAAATAAAAAAATGACTTTTTTTTTGAAAATTGACTTTTTTTTAATATATTCATTTTAATACGGATTTTATACATTGAATTAAATTCCGTTACTTACAATTTTTTATATATCCCAGCACGATTTCCTTGGAGAGAACATGATAATACGTTAATTAAGTACTCTCCCCCTCGAAATTTCTGAAACTCTCTATCCCTCAAAATTTCTGAAAGGACATGCGTCCCATGAACTTTTATGCGTCCCATAAAAGTATATGCTGCGTCCCATCAACAAAAAATTGGATTTTTCTTAGTGTTGCAAAGTTGAGGTATGTTTCCAAAACATTTTTTCATGTTCGGGACCGACGCTCACTGGATCTGTGACCGTTCCTTACTCTATCACTCGAAATTTCTGAAAGTTACAATCGTTTTTCTGAAATTTTTAAAAATTGGCTATAACTTTCAGAAATTTCGAGGGATAGGCTAATAAGGAACGGTCCCAAACCTTGTGACGTAGGTCCCGAACATGAAGGAATGTTTTGGACCCATATCCCTACTTTGAAACACCAAGAAAAATACAATTTTGTTGATGGGAAGCATATACTTTCATGGGACGCATAAAAGTTCATGGGACGCATGTCCTAAGATAGAACCAAATATTCTTATAAAATTTCGATTTTAAACGATAATCGTGCCGACTTGATATTTTTCCTTACTTTTTTGGACTTGCTCGGAATGGTAATGTTTCCCGAGTTTTTAATGTTTGTGATTTTGCCGGTAGAAAAAATGTTCGAAATGGATTAACTTTTTCCATTTTTTACTGACTTATTTTCTCTATCATTCACGAATATTTCTGTTAATTTTTAAAAATGGCTTTGAAAAAATACAAATATTAAAACTTGAAAAAATAGCCAGTCCGAAAACAATGAGAAAAGCCGGCAAGATTTCCGTATAGACCCCAAATTTCATTAATTTATCCAATTTATCTGAGCTAATAATCTCTTTTTAAAGTTCCCTCTCCTCAGCTACATTTAATGTGTGACTAGTCTAAACAAAAACTGAACAGAAGCTCTTCTAAAAAAATATTTTTTCCTATCTATTCACATATTTATCCAATCGAATGCTTTCGTTGATTTTATAAAAGTTTTCGTCACTTAAAAACACAAAAACAGCCGTTGTCAGCTAAAGTAAAAAGTGTAGAAAGAGAGAGAGAAGAGACAGTTCCTTTCTTTACACAGTAAAAGCATCTCTTGTTTTCACATAAATATCAACCACAAAATATTTAAAAATCACAAATAGTAAACAAATTTTAGAACTAAATACGGGTTCGATTTAAATATATTTCCCCTATTGCCCCAGTCTCCAAGCTTAATGGAACTAAATAATTTAAATATTTTAGAGATTTATTTATAAAAATGCCCGGATTTAAACCTCCAGTTCAATCAAAGTGCCCAAAATGTGGAAAGTCAGTTTATGCAGCAGAGAAAATGGTCGCTGGAGGATGTATTTTAGTAGATTATATAAAAATAATTCAAATATTTTTAGATGATTGGCATAAATTCTGCTTCAAATGTGGTGAGGATAAAATTTATGAATAAATTAAAAGCCTGAAAAATAGTTGGAAGAGGAGGAGAATAGGGGCCTTTGTGTCCGTTTTCTTGCGATTCACTTTTTTTTGGCTTTTCCTTCTTCCGTTTTTTTTAAATTTGAGTTCGCCCAGTCTCGCTACTTTTTTTCGAATCTAAGCAAATTAATTAGTAGTATGTATTAGTTAGGATTGCCGTTATTGAGGCGGGCCGTTACTTTCGGGCCAAATATCTTAGGCCCGACTCGATCTTTCGGTCCGAGCCGGCCATTTTGGCAACCCTAATTACAGTAATAAACTCCAAATTCTAAAAAATTTTTCACAATATTTTATCATTTGGTCCTTGTGCCGGTTTTTAGAGCTTTGTAATAAAGCATTGGACTCTACAAACGTCTCTCCACATGAAGCCCAATTATTTTGTTGCAAATGTCATGGGAGAAAATATGGCCCGAAAGGTGTTGGGTTTGGTGTAGGAGGAGGTGTTTTAACTATGGATATGGGGGAACAATTTGGAAATCGAGAAGTGGAAATGACGTAAAGAAATAAATGTTTTTTCTTGTTATTTTGAAGAAGCATGCTTTCATTTAAAAGAAACATTAAAGTTTGACTGAAAGAGATACTTCAGAAAGGGGAATACTTCAATTTAAATGAGAAACATGTTTCCTTGTTGTTCTTTCCAAAAATAATCCCTAACAATTCCTTTTAATTACTACTCCAAAATAACCTTTTCCCTCTATAAGGAATGTGCAACAAATTACTTGATTCAACTAATGCTTGTCCTCACGAAGCTGAACTTTTTTGCAAACAATGTCATGGACGTAAATTTGGACCTAAGGTTTAAAAATAGAAAATTTGGGCATTTCTTTTCTGAAACATCAACGAAGGGAAAACTAGTCTAACTACATATAGCCTCCCTCTATTATTTTTTAATTTTGGTTTGATTCGAAGGACTTTTTTTAAGTTAGTCAACCAAAATTACCAACTCGAATTAGTTTAGAAGGTATGAGAGAGAAACAAAATTCTTAACTTTCATCTCCAAGATATCCCAAGTCTCTCCCTCCCAATACTTTGTATTTTTAAAAACTAACAATTCAATTTAAAATTAACAAAAAAAACTTTAAGGGTGTCGGCTTTGGACTTGGTGCTGGGTCATTAACCATGGACAGTGGAGAACGTTTTGGTGGAAAAAGTGGAGAGTAATGAATACTCTTTTTAACAAATTTTCCTTTCTAAAAATAAACTTTCTCCCTTATTTTTAAAATTTTCTTTAAAAAATAAAAATTAATTTTTAGTAACAGAACATTAACTGCTGAAGCTTTCACTGCTCCAATCAATCCACAACAGCGTTAAAAAGGAGAAAAGGCCAAAAAAGAGAAATTAAAACTAAAAAGAGAAACTTTTCTTTTTCTAATTAAAATAATTTTCTTTTGTATTTTAAAATAAAAATAAACAACAATTTATTTATTTTCTAAAAATATTTTTACTTCAAAAGAAAAAAACTTTAAATTTTACACAAAAATATTATCCCTAAAAATATTCCGGCAAACTATTCCTTTTCTTAATTTTATATTACCTCTCTACAATTCTTATCCAAAATGTTCATAACCAGGCATTTTAGTGTAGCCGTAATCCTTGTACCTGAAGAAATTTTTTAGAAATTTTTTGATCTTTCTTTTTTTTTAATTTAGAGAAAACCCTCTTTCATAAAATCCTTTATTTAAAATTAATGGAAAATTACTCAAAATGAAGAAATCCCTTCCTAATTTATGTTGTTAAGCCTTACAGCTATGTAATGTCAAAAAATATAAACAAATTGTATTCTTATTGGATATCAATTTATCACATAATTTTCCAAAGTTTTATCCAATTAATAGCTTTTGCTTACCACTTTTTCTCCCAATACTCCTCTGAAGCCGGATGGAAATATTCTGGCTTGTCATAACCCAAATCCTCAGGAGTAGGAATACCCAATTCATCAAGAACTGGCTGCACCTAAAAATAATTTTTTAAAGAATTTAGAAAACCTTAATCATAAAATTTCCAACAACTCAGGGTTGGATAGATTTTCCACGGGAGTCTATTTACTTTAATTACACACCCCATTTACTTATTTGAAGCCTCAAAATAGCCAAAGTAACCTTATTGAAGTACCCAAATTAGAATAAAAAATATTTCTATAGGAAACCTCTTGAATAATATACGGATAAACTAATTTCCGAGTCTTTTCACTTCCACATTTAAGTTTAACATTCTCAAGAAAGCGAACAGCAAGAGAGAGATCATTCACACGACGACAAGCACGCAATCCAGCAGTAACGATTTTTGGGTCAGGAATAACGTCAAAATTGAAAAGTTCAGTAAATGCTTAAAAAATAAATTTCTTATTAAAAAAGAAGACAATGGAAAAGAATACCGATTTATTCTAATATAAAGACAGTCTATATTATAAGGAAGGTCTCGGTCCTACTTGACTTTATGAGTCCAATCAAAAATAATTGGATTTTTTTGGTGTTGCAAAGGGTATGGGTGAAAACATTTCGTCATGTTCGGGACCTACGTCACAAGGTCTTAGTCCTTAGCCTATCCCTCGAAATTTATGAAAGTTCTAGACAATTTTTAAAAATTTCGGTAATAGTGTCGTTTCCAGTCCCCCTTTTTTCCTCTCCAAGTTTTTTTTCTATATTTGAACAGAATGGTCAAACTTTTAATTGAGAAAATGACTCACTCTTCTCACTAATCATATTTTTTAAATGCCAAGAAATAATCATTCTTGATTGTCTGAGGCAAGAAAATGAGGCTAACTGGGATGGAAGAAAGAAAAAGGTACGACCATTCTGTTCAAATATAGGAAAAAACTTGGGGAGGAAAAAAGGGGGACTGGAAACGACACTATTACCGAAATTTCAGAAAAACGATTTTAACTTTCAGAAATTTCGAGGGATAGGGTAAGGAATGGTCCCAGACCCAGTGGGCGTAGGCCCTGAACATGAAAAAATGTTTTGATTGTCACCCAAATAATGATTGACAAAACTTTATCAAAAAAACCCAAACCTTTACGAACTTCCCACCCATCAATCTCTGGACGACTCAAATAATCAATAAAATGATTGTCGAACTCTAAAAAAACAAAGAGAAAGAAATTTATTTAAAAATATTTTCAAACTCTCTGGAGGCCAATTCCACATAATTTCATCTTTTCCAAGTCCAGAATAAGCAGCACGGCTGATCAGATTCCGCCCCGCTGCCGCAACAAATCGAAATTTATTATATCCAATAACGGAATTCATATTTCTAACTAAAATTTTGAGAAAAATTACAATTAACAAAAATTTTTTCCAATGGGACAAATATTCTCATATTAAAAATCGTTATGCCAAAGAATAAATTTAAGTGTGCCAAAATTATTTACATTTTATATACTATTTTGTTTCTCTTTTTCTCTTTCACTTTTCTTTTATTTTAAACGAGCGTTTGTTCGCCGCTTCGCGGCGAACAAACGCTCGTTTTAATCTTTTGAAAGCAAAGGAAATTTTTAAGAAACTTAAACTGGTTTTATTTTTTTTTAAATTATTTTTTAAATCTGTTTTTTACGGATTTAGTTTTTTTTTAAAAAATTGGCGACTTTTAAAAATGTGTGTCTTTTCTGTATTAATTTTTTTTTGTTAATTTAGTGAACAATAAAAAAGCATTCAATTTTTTAATTAAATATTTTTAATAAGTTTTAAATAGAGGTCGGAATTTTGAAAAAACCGGGACCGGGAACCGGGAAACGGGTTCAGAAGGTCGACCGGGAGGGACCCGGACCGGGAAAACCGGGAATTCCCGTTCCCGGTTTCATCCCGGTCAAAAATGACCGGGACCCGGACCGGGAAACCGGGAAATTAAAAAAATTTTTTAAATTCATTTAAAACTTTTAAAAAGTTATGGGAGTAGTTATTTATTGAAAAATCTGATTTATAAATAGAAGAATTTAATAAATCAGTAAAATAAATCAATAAATTCATTAAATAAATCAATAAATTACGGAGGGCTAAAGTGTTAGCCCTAAATTACGGAGGGCTAACACCTCCAAAAAAAAATTTTGGAGGTGTAGATCTACCGATAGCCTCCTCAAATTTTTTATATCGCCTATATCCCTCATCTAATTCCCTTTAATCCCTCTTAATTCACCTTGATGCTGACTTAATTTTTATTTAATTTTTATTTAATCCCTCCAAATCCACTCTGATCTACTCCGTGCAATAGTGATATCAGGGATTAAAAGAGATATCGAGAGATTCAAGTATTTGTTGGGTAGCATTAAGAGAGATTGTAGAGACCTCCAACCACCTATATCACCTGATATCTATTCAAATCCCTTCAATTGGAAGGCAATGATATCAGATGATTAAGGCAGATCTAATGGATTTAGAGGGATAAAGATGGCTTAATCCCAGGTCGCTTGATAAAATCGCACTATACACTAATTTCCCTCAACTTTTCCTCCAATAATACCTCCAAATTTCTCCGTTCCAAATTCTTCCGCGAAAATTTTGAGAATTTTGGAAGGCAAAAGAGCCAAATTTCTTCCGTTTTTAGCGCCGCAGGCGAAAATTTTGAGAATTTTTGTAAAATCTCCAATATTTTTAAGTCAAAAATCAAAACGCCAAGCAAAAATATTTAAAATTAGCTGCTAGAATTTTTCCCGGTTTCCCGGTCCAAAAAAAGCCGGGACCGGGAACGGGAAACGGGAAATGAAAATTAACCGGCCGGGACCCGGACCGGGAAAACCGGGAATTCCCGATCCCGGTTTCATCCCGGCATCTTCAAAAAAGCCGGGAAAAAGGACCGGGAAACCGGGAAACGGGACCGGGTCCCGATCCCGTTCCGACCTCTAGTTTTAAATTATTTAAAAATTTATTTGGCATTTTGATTTTTTAGAGTTTAATTTTTCGAAAGTTAGTATAAAAACAAAACAGTTTTGCATAAATTTACTTTTCCTTTTGCATTTCTTTAGTTTTTAAGTATGATTGTTTCTTTTTTTGATTTTTTCTTTTCTTTTTCATTTGTTTTTAACCATTTCTTATTCCGCGTTTATTTTTGTCCTTTTTTGTATTTCTTTTAACTTCTCATTTTTTAAATTTTGTTTTCTCTATTTTTTTGTTTTTAAAAATTTTGTTGAATTTTTTGTAGTTTATTAAAGTCAGTTATTTAATGGTTTATTAATTAAGATTTTGCCCGCTCTTAAAATTTTTCTTTTTTTTTCAAAGAAAAAAAAGATTAAAAGGACTATATAGAGCAGGTGTTTTTAAAGTAAAAATAGGCAATTTATTTTAAATTATTATCTTGTGTAGCTAAGTTTTTTTTATTATTTTTTAAATTTTTGTTATAATGTTGACCATATTTTTATCTTTATATGTAGGCCCCCGTTGGTTTTTAATCATTTAAAAGTTAATTAATTTTTGTTTTTTCGTTTACCTTATTTTTATTGTAAGGATGATTCGCCTAGAGCATTTTTAAACGCTTTAGCGGGGGTTAAACGAACAAAAAGAAAAAAAGAGAAAGCATTTCAACAGCGGAGACGCAGGTTCGAATCCTTTCCGGCGGCTAAACTTTTGCCTAACTTTTTTAGGTAAATCTTTTACCGCGTACTTTTTCAAAAATTACAATTTTGTTTTTTAAATTCTTTTGGAGTTTTTTTCAGTTTTTTTTTGTTTTATTGATATAATATTTTTGGGTTTTTTTTCGCTGTGACATATATTTATATTTGGTCTTTGAATTTGAAATTTTTAAATAATTTTGTCTTTTTTTGAAAAATATTTTCTTTAGTTTAAATGTGCAAATTTTTTCGAATGTATTTTTTTTTGAAAAAATGTGACTTTTAAAAATAAACAATTTTAAAGCACTAATTTTTCAATATAAAAACCTAAGCTTTTTTCACAAAATCACCTCTCCTTTATTTTTTTTCATATTTTGTTCTTTCTTTTTGTTCATTTAATATTGAATTTTTAGCTCTGAATTGTTTGTTTTCTTTTTTCGCGCTTTATTATTATATAATGTTTTTGGTGTGTTTTTTCTGTTTTGAATTTTCGTACTGTAATTTTTTTTAATTCTGTTTTTGTTGGTCTGTTTATTTTTTGATTTAAGTTTTTCTTTGGCAGCTCTCTTTTTATCTCTGATCCTCTTTTTAAACCACTCTCTTTTTTTCATTATTTTATGCATATTTTTAATAATGTTTTTTGACCCAACATTAAAACACTATTTTAAGTTGCTTCTTTTTTTTGTTTTTGTATTTTCTAAAATTTGCTTATTTTTTATTTTTACCTTTTCTTTTCAATATTTTTATTTATTATTTTTAGCTTTTCTCTCTTTTTCTTCTTTATTATATAATTATAATCTATTTTATTTTGTTTCATTTTCTTGGATTTTTTAATACTAATTTAACACAGTTAAGCACTAATTTAACACAGTTAAGCATTTAAAGATTGAAAAAACGTTTTTTCTTTTTGATCTTGTTAATAAATTTTGTGCTTTTTTCTTTTTTACCTTTTCTTTGCTGCACTTTCTTTTGGCAATGTCATTATGCAAATTTTTTTATTTTAAATTTGTAGATTTTTTTAAATTTTTTTAAAAATATTGATATTTTTTGTGCAACTATTATATATTTTTGTTTAAATTTTTTTAAATATATTTTTTGCAAGTTTGAATTTAAATTGATTTATTATTTAAAATAACAATTTTTTAATACAATTTTTTGTATTAATAAAAAAATATTTATTTTTTTAAAAACTTTAAACAGTTTATAAAAAAGTTTGAAATTATTTAATCACCATTTTTGAAAATTAATTTTTTATTTGTATTTTTGAAAATTAAAAAACGGTGATTTATTTAACTTATAAAGTCTAGTTTAATTTTGTAAACTTTGTTTACATATTTATAATTTCAATAAATTGATAAATTTTTTTTAATCCGGATACTCCAACTCATTCAGATCAAAATTTAGTTTTTTCCCTTTTTCTTTTTTTAATGCACTTTCCTCAAAAATTGACAATGTTAAAACACCCGCTAAAAATTTTTTTTTAAATTTAAATTTTTTAAAACCTTCATTTCTTTCAACATTTGCGGTTTGTAGTGTTATTTCGTCATTAATATTTAAATTAATGTTGTTTGGATAAACAAACTGGGATTTATTTTTTCCGTCTGTACATAATGTCCCGTTTTGTTTTTTCGCAAAATTAAGTATTATTGGCTTTTTAATAATACTTAAACGAACAGAACCTAAATTTAGTTTTGTTTTCCGGTTTTAGATTTTTTTTTGTTTATTTTAAAAGTTTTGTGCATATTATGTTTTAATTTTTTTAAAAACTATAATTTTAAAAATATTTACATTTTATTAAACCATTTTTTTGCGCAATTTCTGCCAAAGAAGAAATTTTTTCGCCGAAAAATTTCTTTTCTTCAATTTTTATTTTACTTGAATTATAGAAATTAAAAATCATTTCTTCTTTTCCAAACCCTGCTTTTATTTCTACACCTTGCAATTTAATAATGCTTCCCTTTAAAATTTTAAACTTTGTATTTTTAATTAAATTTACTTCTTTCCCGTTTAATAAGTAAAATATAAATTCAGCTAGAATATTCCAAGAAGTTAATTTAGCTTTTGATTTATTCACTAAAACTGAACAATCTAGTACTTTTGCTTCATTTTTGCCCTTGACCGTTACATTTCGTAACAAATTTGTATTTAAAAGTTCAACTTCAACATCACTAAATTTTTAATCTAGCTTCAAATTTTTATTTTTTGCTTACGCAAATTTTTCTCCTATTCGCAATTTTTCTTTTGGTGCGGCTTGGAAATCTTCGTCAATAAGAAATTTTTGTTTTAAAAATTCATAATATGTTTTTTCAGTTATTCCTTTAAATTCATTGTTTTTTTCTGACAATTCTTCTATTGTGGAAGTTTCTTGCGCTTTTAGCTCAAAATTTAAACTTCCGAAGTTATAAAGCGGCGAAGTTTTATTTGCCACAAAATTTTTCAATAGAAAAGTTTTTAACTTTTTCAAAAATTAATTTATTTTTTTTAAAAGTTTACTTTAAAATTTGATCCAATTTCATTTAATAAACGTTGAAAATTTTTATCCCATAAAGTAATATTTACAAAATCATAACTGACAAAATATTAATTAATTTTCGTAACTATTTTTGAAAATTTAAGTAGTTTTTCCAAATTCTATTTTTTTTAGTTTGTTTAATTGAATTTTCAAAAGTTTCTTTTGGAAAATTTTTTAAATTTAATGGGGTGAATTACGTAATTCAATTTTTCTTTATTTCATTTTTTTAAATAAAATTCAAAATTTTGGAAAATTTGAGATTTTCCAAATTTTAGCGATTTTTTTTGTTTTAAATTTTAATAATAATAACAGCAATTTTTTGTTGTTTTTAATGTTTTTTTTTATTTTTAATTTAATAAAAATTTTAAATTAAATTATTTTTATTTGAAAATTTAAAAATTTTAAAAACTTGCCCATCTGTAGCTATTAAATTCCATACAAATATTTTATCTTTAACAAAGCGAACAGCATCAGCTGATATAAACATTAATTTTATATCGCTTAAATGTTATAATTAAATTTTTATTTTTTAAAAAAACTTACATCATTGTTTCCCCGATTTTGATAGCCTGAAGCGGTGTTTTTTTAATTTTTTTCTCGGGAACCGCTGAAGTTGATTGTGATTCCATTTTTTGTTTTTAAATATTTTTTTTTTAATTTTTTGTGGTGGTTTTTTCGTTTTTATAAACAATTTTTTTGAAGTAAACTTTGGAAAAACTTGTATAAATTCTGTTTACTTTAAAAAATTTGGCATAAATACACTCTTTTTTTTTTGTTTTCTTTTTGACTCATGTTTGGTTTTTTGAGCATTTTAAAATATTTAGGTTCCTATTAAAAATAGTTTAAAATTAGGTGTAAACAATACACTTTGATCAAAATATTTACAAAATTTTGTTTGTTTAAAGATTTCGTCATAAATATTTTGTTTTTTTTGCTGCATCCAAAAGATCACTTGTTTTTGATCAAATTTTAAAAAATTTGAAGAAATTTTTTAATGCAAATTATTTTTATTTTAAGCAAGTTTTTTAAAAATTGATATTTTTATCTTTTCAGAACAATGATTTTAAAAAAGGAATTAATCAATTTTTTAAAAATCTGATAAAACAGATGAAAGTATCAACTAAATTTTTTTTGAAAGATTTTATTTTTTAACAGATCATTATATCCTGTTTAATAAAAATCTCCTCCTTAATAAAAAAGCATTTGATTATTTTTAATTTTATTTTAACTTTTTTAAATTAAACTAATTTTTGTTTTCAATGAGTTAAATATTATTTTATTTTTTTGGAGAAAAAATGTTTTTTGAATGGTTTTTTTTGCTGCAATACTTTTTTGAACAATTATTTCAATTTTTAAATTCTTAAAAGATTAGTTTTAATTTTTGATTAAAAATTTGTTTTTTTTCTGAAAATTAATGTTTGTTTGAATATTTTAGCGCAATACTTCTTTCCAAACAATATTTTTTATCTTTTTATCATTTTCATCTAAAATTTTTATTTTGATTCCTTCCCAAGATTTAACACGTGAAAGGCTCACATAGGTTTGCCCGTGTGTGAATGGTTCTTCACAATAATCAACACCAATTTTTTCGAATGTTTGTGATTGGCTTTTATTAATGGTAAACGCAAAAGCTAACTTTATAGGAAATTGGTGTCTTCTTAATAAAAAAGGAAATTTCTTTTCTTCAATTAAAGTGACACGTGGTATAAATGTTGTTTCGCCTATTTTTTCGCCACTTTTAATTTTGCATGTTAATACATTCTTTCCTAAATCTGTTACTTGTAATCTCGTGCCATTGCAGAGACCTTCTTTTATATTTAAACTAGCTGAAGGGCGTGTAGCTGAATGCCTATCAGGATGCTGTATATTTAGTTTTATCGGGGGGAGCGTTTGATACTATACTTTTTGGTTTTGGAAAGCCTGACGGCTTTGGGGCGCGCTTCGCGCGCTGCTAGTGCTTTGGGGCGCGTCCAGGGACGCGCGTGGAAAGCCTGCGGCTTTAAAAGGACGCTAGGTTTTCTTTTTTGCTTGGCGAAATACGATAAATATATTTAGAATCCTTGGCTTTGGATTTTGGGGGCCTTCGGCCCCCTTTTCGTTTCGAGTGCCTTTTGGTAGCTGTGGTGGGTTGATTCGGGGCGTTTGGGGGGCCTTCGGCCCCCCAAACCCAGCGTTTAGTTGGATACTTGTCTTTTGTTAGCTGTGGTGGGGTGATTCGGGGCGTTTGGGGGGCCTTCGGCCCCCCAAACCCAGCGTTTAGACGGATACTGTGCCTTTAGGTAGCTGTGGTGGGTTGATTCGGGGCGTTTGGGGGGCCTTCGGCCCCCCAAACCCAGCGTTTAGACGGATACTGTGCCTTTAGGTAGCTGTGGTGGGTTGATTCGGGGCGTTTGGGGGGCCTTCGGCCCCCCAAACCCAGCGTTTAGACGGATACTGTGCCTTTAGGTAGCTGTGGTGGTTTGATTCGGGGCGTTTGGGGGGCCTTCGGCCCCCCAAACCCAGCGTTTAGACGGATACTGTGCCTTTAGGTAGCTGTGGTGGGTCGACTCGTGGCGTTTGGGGGGCCTTCGGCCCCCCAAACCCACCGTTTAAAAGGATACTGTGCCTTTTGGTAGCTGTGGTGGGTTGATTCGGGGCGTTTGGGGGGCCTTCGGCCCCCCAAACCCAGCGTTTAGACGGATACTGTGCCTTTAGGTAGCTGTGGTGGGTTGATTCGGGGCGTTTGGGGGGCCTTCGGCCCCCCAAACCCAGCGTTTAGACGGATACTGTGCCTTTAGGTAGCTGTGGTGGGTTGATTCGGGGCGTTTGGGGGGCCTTCGGCCAATCAAACCCAGCGTTTAGACGGATGCTGTGCCTTTAGATAACTGTGGTGGGTTGATTCGGGGCGTTTGGGGGCCTTCGGCCCCCAAACCCAGCGTTTAGTTGAATACTTTGCCTTTTGGTAGCTGTTGTGGGTTGATTCGGGGCGTTTGGGGGGCCTTCGGCCCCCCAAACCCAGCGTTTAGTTGGATACTATGCCTTTTGACAGCTGTGGCGGGTTGACTCGGGGCGTTTGGGGGGCCTTCGGCCCCCCAAACCCAGCGTTTAGTTGGATACTTTGCATTTAGATAACTGTGGTTGGTTGATTCGGGGCGTTTGGGGGGCCTTCGGCCCCCCAAACCCAGCGTTTAGTTGGATACTATGCCTTTTGACAGCTGTTGTGGGTTGATTCGGGGCGTTTGGGGGGCCTTCGGCCCCCCAAACCCAGCGTTTAGTTGGATACTTTGCCTTTAGATAACTGTGGTGGGTTGATTCGGGGCGTTTGGGGGGCCTTCGGCCCCCCAAACCCAGCGTTTAGTTGGATACTTTGCCTTTTGGTAGCTGTTGTGGGTTGATTCGGGGCGTTTGGAGGGCCTTCGGCCCCCCAAACCCAGCGTTTAGTTGGATACTTTGCCTTTAGATAACTGTGGTGGGTTGATTCGGGGCGTTTGGGGGGCCTTCGGCCCCCCAAACCCAGCGTTTAGTTGGATACTTTGCCTTTTAGTAGCTGTTGTGGGTTGATTCGGGGCGTTTGGGGGGCCTTCGGCCCCCCAAACCCATCGCTTAGGAGGATACTTTGCCTTTTGGCAGCTGTGGTGGGTTGACTCGGGGCGTTTGGGGGGCCTTCGGCCCCCCAAACCCAGCGTTTAGAAGGATTCTTTGCCTTTTGGCAGCTGTGGTGGGTTGATTTGGGGCGTTTGGGGGGCCTTCGGCCCCCCAAACCCAGCGTTTAGACGGATACTGTGCTTTTTGTTAGCTGTGATGGGTTGATTCGGGGCGTTTGGTGGGCCTTCGGCCCCCCAAACCCATCGCTTAGGAGGATACTTTGCCTTTTGGCAGCTGTGGTGGGTTGACTCGGGGCGTTTGGGGGGCCTTCGGCCCCCCAAACGCAGCGTTTAAATCCCCCGCGGCCTTCTGCCTCGGTTTTGGGGCCTTCGGCCCCAAAAACCCCCCACTCTCGAAACTCTGACCCCCATAATTTTGTCAGACTCAAGTGACCCCCTAAACAAAGTATATATTTTTTAATGGAATTTATGCTGCTCTACAATATAACGTAAGTCTTTTTTATTAATTACCACTCTTTCGGTACCCTACTGGGTATGGTACCGCCCACCCCCAAAATTTCGACCGACTCAAACTTTTGCCAAAATGGTCAGAAAATTTTGAAAAAAATTTTTTTATACTCAGCTCGATGAGAGCTTTCGATTGATATAACATTTGGCCTATTTATGGCCATTTTGAAAAATTTAATTTTTTGGTCGAAAATTTCGGCCGGAAAAATCAACGAATTTTTCAAAAAATCATAACTTCCCGAAAGTAGACCTTTTTTAAAACTTTTAAAAGCTTATCCGGTGCAGAAAATTCTGCTCTACATAGGAAAAATACTTAAGCCCCGAACCGCCGGCGAAAATCCCGAAATTTTTTCAAAAAACCGAAAATTTTTCGGGTTTTCGAAATTCGACCCCTACGGGTTCAATTTCGACTTTTTTCAAAATTTTCTTCGCTCTAAAAATACCTAATTTTTTATACTATTTTATGAAGCAAACCCCATCCCAATCCTTCCACCCCAAAAAAAGTTATGGTCCCCTAAAAAATCCCGAAAATCTCCCAAAAGGGGTACCCCTTTGGATTTGGGGGTGGGGACAAAATTTTCGAATTTTGACCCAAAATTCGACCTATATGGTGCTCTGACACCCGCTGAGTACGAATCCGGCGTCAGAAAAAATTTTAAAAAATTTCCCCGGGACGTTAGAGTCTCAAAAAGATTTCCGACATTTTGCCACTTTGGCTATAACTTTTTCAGACTCAAGTGGACCCCCAACATATTATACCTTTTTCTGACCGCCAGGGGACGCTATTAATTACCACTCTTTCGGTACCCTACTGGGTATGGTACCGCCCACCCCCAAACTTTCGACCGACTCTAACTTTTGCCAAAATGGTCAGAAAATTTTGGAAAAAATATTTTTATGCTCAGCTCGAAGAGAGCTTTCGATTGATATAACATTTGGCTTATTTATGGCCATTTTGAAAAATTTAATTTTTTGGTCGAAAATTTCGGCCGGGAAAATCGCCGAAATTTTCAAAAAATCATAACTGACCGAAAGTAGACCTTTTTTAAAAATTTTAAAAGCTTATCCGGTGCAGAAAATTCTGCTCTATATAGGAAAAATACTTGCGGCCCGAACCGCCGGCGAAAATCCCGAAATTTTTTCGAAAAACCGAAAATTTTTCGGGTTTTCGAAATTCGACCCCTACGGGTTCAATTTCGACTTTTTTCAAAATTTTCTTCACTCTAAAAATACCTAATTTTTAGTACTATTTTTAGAAAGAAACCCCATCCCAATCCGACATTTCAAAAAAAAGTTAAGGTCCCCCAAAAAATCCCGAAAATCCCCCAAAAGGGGTACCCCTTTGGATTTGGGGGTGGGGACAAAATTTTCGAATTTTGACCCAAAATTTCACTTATATGGTGCTCTGACACCAGCTGAATACGAATCCGGCGTCAGAAAAATTTTTAAAAATTTCCCCGGGACGTTAGAGTCTCATAAAGTTTTGCGACATTTTGCCAATTTGGCTATAACTTTTTGAGACTCAAGTGGACCCCCAACATATGATACCTTTTTCTGACCGCCAGGGGTCGCTCTTTCGAACTGGCTATCGAAGAGACCCGAAACGACCTTTTAAAAAAAGTCGACTTTTCGACCCCGACTCTTTGACCCAAAACACCCCCAAAAGTTCACCCGAGACTCTAGTTTCCAACTATTTATAACTCCCCAACATCCAAGCCTCCAACATCACTCCCAGGCCCCAAGACCCCCAAGTTCTCTAAAACGCGTTATAACACTTTGAAATACTCATCCGGCCATTTCAGTGCCACACTCAAGTGCGGCACCAAAACGACCCACCCCAAAAATTTTCTCTTGCCCAACTACCTAATACCCCCCAGGTCCCATCCAATTCCCCCCAGCCGTTCAAAAGATATAGGTACAAAACAAACCAATTAATTGGTTTGGGAACCAATTAAAAACCAATGACACGGCACTTCGGTATTTAGACTTCACCGAATTTCGAAATTTTTTTTTTAATTGATATCTACTAATCGTGGGCCAGGGCCCTCCAAGCGGGACCTTTCCGCTCCGACTTCTGGTTCACGAGATAGCAAAACTCATGGGGTCGTTTCGGCGCAAAGGGAAAGTCATGGCGTCTTCTCTATAGTTTTCCTGGATGCGCCTTAAAAAGTTGTAGGACCGATCCACAGGTCCCAGAAAGCTCCCGGCCTTCGGCCGGGAGCAGGAATTTTTTAAATTTTAATCGGCTCTGTATTATATATAATAAGAACTAGTTTGGGTTACGTATGCAATGGCGCGAATAGCATACTCTGGCGGTAAAATTTTGGGGTGCCCGTTGGAAAGCCTAACGGCTTTGGGGCGCGCTTCGCGCGCTGCTAGAACGTTTTAAAACTGACGTGGGAGTTTTGGCAAGTCGTAACTTTGTTCAAAATGGTCATAACTTTTTTCTGATTTTATTTTTATACCCAGCTCACTGAAAGCTTTCATTTGATATATCATTTGCCCACCTTTAAAAATTTTTTGGAAATTCAAAAATTTGTTGTAAATTTAAAGCGGTTTGAAAATTTAAATTTAAAAATTTTAAGAAAATTTAAAGATCGGGCCTTCGGCCTTCACCGGTAAGCTTCGGTCAATATGGCTTCGGTCAAATATGGAAATAGCAAAAATATATAAAACAAACTATCAAAAAACATTTACCTTCAAATAAATTCGATAATTAAAATTTAAATAACAAATTGACAAAAAAACAAAAAATAACCAAAATAGTATCAAAAAACAAATTAAATAAAATTTCAATCAAAAATATTTTAAATAAATATTGAATTAGGGGTATGATGGGCAGTGGTGTGCTGAAACAGATTTTAAAAAGCGAAAGGCGAAAAAAAGAAGAATTGCCAAAAAGATTTTAAAAACGTAAGATGAAATTGAAACTGCACACCACTGAGGAGGACACTCCGTAAACGTATACCCCACTTATAATGTTTATATCTCAATTAATTAACCTTTTAAGCATAAACTTTAAAAAGGTTAATTAATTGTAGGTATAAACATTATAAGTGGGGTACACGTTTACGGAGTGTCCCCCAGTTGGACGATGTGCATTTGTGTGGTGCAGAGGCGGGTGTCCCCGTGAGCCACTCCCGCGGGAGTTCCCGCCACGAGCAATCCCACGGGAGTTCCCGAAGGACCTACGACCGTTAGATTGCCCGCCGGAACTTCCACCGCGGGAGTTAAACCCACGGTTCGACCGCTCGGCACCACGACGTTGAGGTGGCCCCCGAGTAGCAAGCCCGTTGGCAAGAAGCCAACGAACCGCCCCCGAGTTGGCCCCAACACCGCGGCCCGGCCTTCCAAAAATTGTATTATTATGGCCATTTTGCCGGCCACCTCTTTCTCTTCCTCGTCCTCCACGGTCCCATCTTCCACGGCCTCCACGTCCACCATAACCACCGCCTCCACGTCCGCCAAAACCACCACCGCCCCGACCACCATTGCCACGACCTCCACGTCCACCCATTCCACTACTTCCACTTCCACTCATATTATCAAACGTTTGGCGAATGATATCTAAAATTTGAGATTTAAAAAAGAAAAATTTAAAATTTGTCGTTTTTGGAGTTTATAAAAAGGAAAAGTTGCAAATCGATAAATATATATAAAGTTAAAAGTCTCAATAAAAATTCTAACTGCTACATGCATGTTTTTAAAAGGAAGGACTAAGTTTTCTTAACCGTCTAAAAGTCTAAAAATTTTTGCATGCGTCGCTAAAAAAGTTTGACATAAGGCATTTTCATAAAAAAGTTTTTAAATTTGCGGATAAAAAAAGTTTTGCTTTTTGATCTTCAAAAATTCTCTAAATTCAATCAACTTTTTCAACATAAAATAGAAATGTGTTTGTTTTTTTTTATTGTAATTTATTAAACTGCTTACCGCCCTCCAAAGAACCAACACTTCGTGATAAATTTGATCTGAGTGAAAACGTTGAAGAAATGTCAGAGTTTTGTGTTGATAAATATTTAGAAGAAGAAGAAGAAGAAGACATTTTTTCTAAAAATGATTGGGTAATAGTATATTTCGTACCCCCACACACATTATTTTATTCTGACCACTTTCTTAATTTAGATAGGCACAGGTTAGCAAACTCCGGAGTTGTGACTAATGGAACCAAAATCAATTCTCGGTCCTAATTCTGGGATGAGATACAGCCAATAACCATCCGAAAAAGACCCAGTTTTGCACAAGCGTCTCGCGACAAAATTGTATTGTTTTCGTGTAATTTTTATCTGGTATTTGTATCAATTTTCCGCCATATTATTTTTCAAATTTCGGGGATCTGTATCTCAAATCAAAGTTAAGACCGGGGATTGATTCTGGTATCATTTGACTCATCTCATGAGTTTTATAACCGATAACAGACTAAAAAATGAAAAAGTTGGTGAGAAACATTGGAGGGTGGGAGGTACGAAACAAAATATTACCAAAGAAAAGTTGGGCAATAAATTGTTGTTGTTTTTGTTGAATTGAAAAGTGAATGTAAAATAAATATTATTATAATTTGGTTGAATAGTAAATTTTTTGTTATCTGAAAAAGAAAAAAATTTTTAATTTAAAATTTTAAGATAAAATTATAAAAAACAAACACAATTAAGCACGAACTAAAATAAAAAAAACTATTAATATAGGAAACTCGACTAATTACTACAACTAAGTAAATATAAAAAAAGTTAGAATGACTAAAAATAAGAAAAACTAAGTATTAACAGTGGACTATAAGATCCTTCCGTTTTTAACCATGCTTAGCCATTGTTATATAATTAGTACACTAACTCATAATAAACGAAAAAACAAATAATTACGACTATAAAAAGTTTTAACTATATATAACAATGCCCAGGGTACACCACGTGGAGGTGCATGGGGGTAAACGGACAAACCCTGTACCCCGCCCCAGTGGGGTCGGAATTCTTACTTATAAGTGGTCTCACTCTATTGGCCATTTTTATTTTTTTTATTTTGGCCTTTTATTTTTTAGAACGTTGAAGTGGTCTCGTTCTTTTTAAAGAGTGTTGAAGTAGTCTCACTCTTTTGGCCTTTATTTATTTTTTTATATATTTTGGCCTTTTTATTTTTTAGAACGTTGAAGTGGTCTCGTTCTTTTTAAAGAGTGTTGAAGTGGTCTCACTCTTTTGGCCATTTTTTATTTTTCTATATCTTTTGGCCTTTTATTTTTTTAGAACGTTGAAGTGGTCTCGTTCTTTTTAAAGAGTGTTGAAGTGGTCTCACTCTTTTGGCCTTTATTTATTTTTTTATATATTTTGGCCTTTTTATTTTTTAGAACGTTGAAGTGGTCTCGTTCTTTTTAAAGAGTGTTGAAGTGGTCTCACTCTTTTGGCCATTTTTTATTTTTCTATATCTTTTGGCCTTTTATTTTTTTAGAACGTTGAAGTGGTCTCGTTCTTTTTAAAGAGTGTTGAAGTGGTCTCACTCTTTTGGCCTTTATTTATTTTTTTATATATTTTGTCCTTTTTATTTTTTAGAACGTTGAAGTGGTCTCGTTCTTTTTAAAGAGTGTTGAAGTGGTCTCACTCTTTTGGCCATTTTTTATTTTTAATTTGAAGTTTACCCCTAAAATTTAACTTTGTTTTTTTTTTGATTTACCCCTAATAGAAATGTTTTTGTTTTTAATTTAAGGTTTACCCCTAAAATTTAAATGTTGTTTTTATTTTCCCCAAAGAGAAGTTTAACTTGAATTTTAATACTATTTTTTTGTTCTACTATCTCAGAAAATTTAATCAAAACGAATTCCTCTTGCTACTACATTTCTCATTGATACATTCCCATTATTATCGGGCGTTTTTCCAGGTGCAAAAACTCTAATATTTTCCCCACTTCTGCATCTCGAAAAAGCGGTATAAGTCTGACCATGTGCGAATGGTTCATCAAAAATATCAATTCCTAAACGTTCGCATGTTTGTCCCTGGGCTTTAGTAATAGTCATACAAAATGCTACCCTTACTGGGAATTGGAATCTTTCAAAACTAACTCCGTCCGGGCGAAGTTCCTTATAGCTATTTCTTGCTCTACAAATTCCGACTACAATACCTCGTTCTGAAGAACCACTTATTGTTTCAGCTTCAATTAGATCTTGATGTAAACGCCTAACTATCATTCTGGTACCGTTACATAAACCCTTTTGGGTATTTAAGTTTTGAAGTAATACTATTACAGCACCAACTTTAAGCTTTATATTGTGCGCTGGCAACCCCTTAGGTGTTAATCTATTTAATTGGGCTACTTCATAATCGGCTAAGTTATAAGCAAAAGGGTTCTCACTTGTAGGATTATCTATTGACAAATACTCGTGAAGAGGCGCGTTTATCAAATCAATAATTTCTGAGTTAATCACATCTACTACTCTATTAGTTGGTGAAAGAATCAAACGTTTTAACAAATCTTTAACAGGTGCATCAAAACCTGTATTAAATACGAATCTATACAATTCTTGCCTTGAATTAACTCGCATTGCCTCTGGGATTATAACAGAATCACCCATTTGTCCTGTTCCTATACTATAAAGCCAATCCTTAAATTCGATTTCCGACTGAATTACTCTCATATTCTGCATTAACCTATGCTTTTCAAATCTTCCATACAACTCCGATGATTGAATCGACGCTGCTACCTGTGCTCCAGGAGCCGAAGATTCCTCAACTACAGGAAGAGACTGCTTCCAATCACCTGATATTATTACAATTTTTCCCGCAAACGGTTCGTTTTTATATTGAGGAATTAAAGTCTTACACAACAGATTTACATTTTCAAAAATTGTTTTATTCAATATTGTAACTTCATCTACTATTATCAAATTAGCTTCAATTATTCTGCGCCCAAAGTAACTATCTACGGTTACGGGTGGAATTACATCGGGTTCCACATTAATACCGAATCTAAAAGCTGAATGAAATGTCATTCCTCCCGCGTAAAAATTTGTGGCTGCTATACCGGTCGAGGCGGTTGCTAATACTTTTAGTCTCATTTCTCGTAATTTATAAATAATATAATTAAGAAGGAAAGTTTTCCCCGTACCTCCATCACCAGACAAGAAAAATAATTTATTTTTAGTATTAGGATCTAAAACTGAAGCTCTAATTAAATTAAAAAATCTTTGCTGTTCTGGATTTAAGTTTGTGTTATCATAAATAGACGTATCTATAGCTTCATCCATTTCATCATCATTAATATGATGTGGAAAGAAAAATTCGTCAAGAGCCCTGTCAGGATCGTTTCTTATTGAATTATTGGGAGCAGGGAGGTTAAATTCTTGTAAACTACGACCGTTACTTAATAAAAGTTTTTCTATAATTGCTAAAGCTCTATCTCTACGGATTAATTTTTCGGCTTCTGTACACCTTCTATCATAGAAATGATCAATAAACATATTCCAAAGCAAAAGCCCATCAATTACACACTTTTCTATACCCCCAAATACAAGTATATTTGCAAATAACTGTCTCATTTGGGAAGGATTGAGAGATATAGACCCTTCTCTTAAAGTACGCTCCCATACATTATTATCTTCAAATAACCCTCGCAATCTTGCTGCTTCGGCAAAGGTTTGACATTCATATCCATTAACAGTTAATAAATCTTCAGGTGTCCCAGGAAAATGTTTAGTTAAAATATATAAAGCAAACTTTTCTGGATCTCTTGGAGACACCGTATAAATTCTACCTATTCGTTGTTTACGATTTTTATTTTTTTCAGAAATTTTCAGTTTCTTCCAAACTTTATCTTTCTTATTAAACGCATAAGTTTCTGGTATATTTTCAAAAAGAATATTTTTAGCTACCGAATCAGAAATACACAACTTCCAATACGCTGAAAGAGGAGAATCAGGAATATTACCATCATTAATAGCACTTATTACTTTACTTGCGTTTTTACTTGTAAAATAAATCTTCTGATTATCAGGTAAATGAATAGTTAAAGGAATTACTATATGAGATAAAAATGCGTATTTATATGACATAATTCTAGAATAAGCTTCAGTCGGACTACGGTAAATCATTCTAGCATAATGAAGAGGTTCATCAACAGTTATAAGACCGTTAACTTCACTACGTACATAAGAAAAGCTGGACCCCTTAAAAGGATATTTTAACGCATATTTTAAATTATCTGTTTGGCCGTAAGCGAATTCTAAGTTATGGTGGCATTCAAACATAACTAAAATGAGAGGATTATATGGCACTACTTTCGTATTATCATAAGTTATCCACGCTCTACCCCTTTTTATTTTTAATGTTTCACCGCTATCGTCTGGGCTAGGCCGATAGTATTCTGCTGGCTTATTAGCATGCAAAACTGTTATTTTACTAAATGGTTTTGGAAACCCCTTTTTACATTTTCCATTAGCTTTCTTACAATGTTCCCCACAGTCATGAAACTGATAAAGGGGTAATAATTCCCTGACCTTTCTCATAAAATCAGCCCATGGTGAATTATCGGTTGCAGGAGGTTCAGGAGGTATATGTGCCCAAATTAAATTAGAAATATTATCGGGCGTTGAAATAATATCAGTACAGAAAACTCTATGTAAATGAGGACCGCCAATCCTTTTTTGGAACTCCCTACTTTCTGCATAACCTAAAATTTTTCCGAAAATATGTTTTTTATTTAATAAGTAATGAATTTCTCTTAATTTATCTTCATATACTCTGCTAATAATATCAAATCTATCAACACTTTTTTGGTTATCACGTAACATATTTCTTTTAATTTCTGGCCACCGTGGATTACTCGTAAATGTGAACATAAAGGACGCATTTTCAGGTTTTCGGCTTCTTGCCATAAGAGTAGTCGCGTCGTAAAACATGTCTTGAAAATATGGTCTTGTGCCAGGATGCTCTTTTCTAAACATGACACAGTGTCCTATATCTGCAATACTATTGGCGTTACTGTCTCTTGCTAACCATCTTAAAGCAGGCTCAGGAAGTGACGCTCTTAAATCTAAATCGTCCCTTCGCAAATAATCTGCCACATCAGAATCTATCCTTGCTGCGTAGTCTAAAGCAAATTTTTGACTTAAGCCTCCCCCAGAATTCCAAATATTATGATAATCTTCTTGTTTTCTTACAGCTAATCTATATTTAACATAATCTCGAATACTAATAGTCTTGCGCTTAGTATCTAAAAGAGGATCATCTTCGCAATCAGAACTCTCATTATCACTTATATCTTCATTTAAAACTTTTCTAGCAAATGGAATCTTAGGGTGGTAACTATCATCCCCACGTGGAAATAAAAGAGGGTAACACAAAGTGTCAGTTTGAGGATGATGTGGTTTAAAAATAAATAATTTCCCTTCGTCATTAGTGATAAAAAGCCCTTTAATAATAGGAGGTTCACTTGACTCGGTATGTAATGAAAATAAAGTTTCCTCTGTAGGAAGATTCACTTGTCTGACATGCAAAGAATTATCCCTTATCAGCTCTGGCGCTTCACGCTCTTCCAAAAGTACAAGTCTAAAATTTTCTACTGCCTCTGGGCCATCCCTTCTTAATTTATCTAAATATTGTTCATGAAAACTTTTATAAGTATTTGCAAGAGGGTGGCAATTTCTGAGAAGAGTATCTAAACTTTTTAACACCTCTGGATCGACTCTATCCCCACCGTAAGCAACATTGGAAACACGATGTTTAAATGCAGTATCAGAATCTAAGATGTATAACTGTGAAAATGAGGGCCCAGAATCTCCAGCAATCATTGAACTCATTTTCCTAACGAACTCACCGTTTAACATGTAACTAATACCACCATCGAGTTTGGTTTCTCTATGTCCAACGAAAACTGACGCAAAAGCCAATAGGGAATTATATATATTTTGTTTTTTTAAAAAATCTAAAGATTCTTGTGTATCGCCCATAGTTAAATCTCTTAATAACTGCGGATGTGGTTTAAATGAAGGGAGGACAACCAACCCACATCGACAACAATACGAAGATGAAGTTCTCTTGAACTTTTTTAGGTGTGCATCATTCACTTCAGATTTAAACAACATTGCACCACAATAATAGCAATCTTTATCTCCCAGATTTCCTGAATCGTAATAACTAACAACATGCCTAGCTCGCACATCTGCACACGGAAATAATTTATGAGCTCTATGACAATTAGATGTAATTTCGTTCAACGTTTTAAGTGTAATTTTGCTAAAATTTAATTCAGGAACATCATCTTTTTGCAATGACCTAATCCTTTCTGACCTTCTTAAATTTTTTGAAGGGGGATCTGGATCAATATTGACTACTGGAAAATTATTAACTACACAATTTTCTTGTATTTCTTCTGGAAAGTCTAAATTAAACTGAAAACAATTCACATTAGATGTATTATTATTAATCGGATTATTCACATGAGATGTATTCACAGTATTGGTAACAGAAATTCCTACATAATCAATTTCGTTAGCTAATGCTAAATTCGAAAGATTCCATACAATACGCTTTCTTTCATAATTAATATTTAAATTAGGAATCACTAAATTACAATTATGAAACAAATACAATTCACTATACAAGCATACAAAAAAACCACAATTAACCCCGTCTGTCTGTTCAGTAAATTTGTTACGAGGAAGGGTTTGAATCTGTATATCATCTACATTAATACCAGGTGTCAATTCACTTATACCACGTTTAATCAAATCAATCCGTCTTAAATCAAAGCCTGGGTACCGAACATCAAATAATCTATCGACGGCAGGCAAAGAATCAACAAAAATAATTGAAGGATAATTCCTATCTGTTCGATCAAAAACGACAAGTCCGAAATGACCAGTAAAACATATTGGCATGAGCAAAATGTCATAATCTACAGAATGATTAAAACAATTTTCAATTGGAATTAGCGGGTCTCTATCCCCATATTGATAATCAACAAAAGAATATGCTGGATCAAGTACTACAACACGTTTCTCTGTGCGGGTGGTCAAATATTTTAAATAGAAATAAATATAATTTTCTTCTAACCAAGAATTAGGATTGGACCAAAGCTCAC
This sequence comes from Meloidogyne arenaria, assembly GCA_036172955.1. Taxonomy (NCBI): domain Eukaryota; kingdom Metazoa; phylum Nematoda; class Chromadorea; order Rhabditida; family Meloidogynidae; genus Meloidogyne; species Meloidogyne arenaria. The sequence continues at coordinate 4,994,279 of JARQAB010000012.1, read as the reverse complement.
TAATATAACCTCGGACTCCATTCAAATTTTCTGAAAAAATACGCAAATAGGAAGGTAAAACAGGCCCAATAGGAATATCGATAGAGTCCATTAACAAAAAATCAGGAACGTTCATAGCAGAACTGTGTAATACATGACCCTCTAGTGGGTACAGCCCGAAAAGGCGCGGGCCGAAAAGGCGCGACCGAAAAGGCGCGACCGAAAAGGCGCCGGCCGAATAGGCGCGAGGCCATATAGGCGCCGGCCGAATAGGCGCCAAGCTTTTTAAATATATATTCTATTATAATCAATTAGAATGGTCCCAACGACAATCAAATAGGACCATTCAGAATTATAAAACAAAGATTTTCCAAAAAATTTTCCAAAATTAAAAAACCGGCCTAACTACAGTTTCCGTACCAGACTCAAAATAGGACAATTTATATGTCATTCGAAAGGGCTTGTCGAGCTGAGTTGAATGACACCAAAATCATCTCGATTGGATGATTCTGAACAGAATTATGATCAACTGAATCTTCGCAGGAAAAACTGTTTTTGTGCTGCTACGGAGGGTAGGCCGGGCATGGTCTTCGCTGCACGATGGCCGTGCTTCGCTGCGGTCGTGCTCGCTTCGCTCGCGGCGACCGTAGCGAAGCGGCGGCCGTCGTTCCGCTCGACATGCCCGGCTTCCTCCGCAGCGGCAAAAACTTTTTTCCGCGTAGGCCTTGTGGAAGGGGGTGTTCATTAAAAGATTGGCGCCTATTCGGCCGGCGCCTATATGGCCTCGCGCCTATTCGGCCGGCGCCTATTCGGTCGCGCCTTTTCGGTCGCGCCTTTTCGGCCCGCGCCTTTTCGGGCGTGTCCCCCCTCTAGTATATCTGAGAAACCGATGGGTGTAAAATCAAAATTTTCAGTAACATCTTTTTTCTTTGGCCGACCACAACGCTTAACTTTTTTAGGTCTACCCCTTGAACATTTTTCATACGACACTTCACTACCCATAGAAACACTCTGAGACACAACAGATATATTATCATGGTCTCTTAATAATACATTACTTAAATTCCCATCACCAACAGAACTCCCAACTAAAGAACTATCACCCATAGAACTTTCAAAAAATAAATTTTCAACAATAAAACCTTCTTCCAAGGAACTCCCAGGTAACGAACCATCAACATTAGAACCCCTAATTTCAGAACCATCAACCTTTAAAACCCCACCATTCGTACCTTCAACCATACCATTTAAATCACTACTCCCACACTCAACCAAAACATTCTTTGAATGTAATTCAACACCATCAATCCTTGATTCACTTTCTAAAATACCATCACCTAAATTAACCCCGGGTGAATTAACATTTAACAATCTACCATCATCGGAAACCCTATCAACCAAACGACTATTAGTCGCAACACTACCAAACTTACCAGCATCCAAATGACGCAGTTGTCGTTTCCTCCGGTTAATTTTATCTTTAGAAGGCATTTTAAAATAAAATAAATAATATAATTATCTAAAATATCTGAAAAAAAGAAAAGTAATATATGTAGAAATATGTGGTAAAGCGCGAAAAGGAAAACAAACAAAACGCGTGAAATCCACAACACATAAACAAATAAAAAGCAATAAATAAAACTAAAATATATAATAGCTTAAAATAGTCAACATATATAAATAAACAATAAAAACACCAAAAAACGTAAAAAAATGCAAAATATAATAAAAGTAGAGTTGCCCACCATGTTGAACATGGCATTCACTCTACGACCAAAAAATGTGAAACAGGGGTACTGGTGTCCAAACCATTAACAGCTGGTCAGGCTGAGAACAGTTTGAAAGTCCGCCAGCAGACTATTTTTTCTGGTGCATCAAGCCCACCAGTGGCCATTTTTATTTTGGGGACAGATGTGTGGCATCCCCATCTGTAAAGGATATTTTTCACGTGGTGTGTAATTGGCCCACCACGCAAAGCCATTTTTAAAAGGCTGAGTCGTACTGCAACGTTAGTGCAGCCGTCTCTCAGGGGTCAATAATAAAATTTAAATTTTGAAAAAAAATCGAAAAGTATTTGCAAATTTTTAAATTTTTAAAGAATTTAGCAATTTTAGTTTTTATAAAAAATTTTCCGAAAAAGCCGAAAAAATAAAAAACAAAAATATTACGAAACCAAAAGCAAGCCACCATTTGATTCAAAGAGAGAGCATGTGCTGAGACTAAAATAAAAATTGAAAAAATAAAAAAATTTCCAAGTTTTTTATATTTTTGAAAAATTTTGGCATGACCCGTCGGCACAGTGAAGCATCAATACAAGGAGTTATTCTTCCCCCAAGTATTGGTGCTTCACGTTCTCATCCCATCCCGTGGGCCTTCAAGGCGAGGACCCGAAACCTTGTGATACAGGTTTTTCCACGGAATGGGGCACAAAGGAGAACTTGCATGCCTCTCTGTGTTTCTAGTGCAGAAGAGGTCATGCATAGTCCCCTTTTTGTGCGAAGGGAAGGGGGAAACTTCCCATACCCCCAAAAGGGGAAACGGGCATGTTCCAATCCCCAGATCATACCGGCTCCATTCACTTATGGAACAAAACCGGCATGACCCCTCCGCACAGAAGGAAAACAAATAAAAAACAATACAAAAAAATGTTAAAAGTCCGAAAAAATTTAAAAAATTATCGAAAAATTGCCAAAATATAATCGAAAAAGTTAAAAATTTAATTTATATATTTAAAATAAAATTTAAAAAATAATTTAAAAAATCAAACTCACATCAAAACACATAACCATCACCACAATTGAACCGCCAACATGTAGAGAGACCCTAAAAATAAAGTAAAAATTGAAAAAATTTTTAAGTTTTTTAATTTAAAAAAAATTTTGGCATGACCCCTCCGCACAAGTGAGGCATCAAGACGCGTATTTGTTCTCCCCCGCGTCCTGGTGCCCCACACTCTCCCCATACGGGGGTACAAGATCTCCTTCCCCCGACAGGGAAGGAAACCGAATTGGGGAATTAAAATATTTTAAAAAATATAACTCACAAAAAGACCAACCACCAAACATATTGATTAAGGGGAGCAGGCGTTGAGAAACCTTAAAAATAAAAAAATTTTTTTAAAAATTTTGAAGTTAATTAAAATTAAAAAAAATTTTGGCATGACCCGTCCGCACAGTGGTTGTCCTTTCCCACTGTGCAGAAGGAAGGGGGAGCCTTCCCGTACCCCCAAAAGGGGAAACGGGCATGACCCAATCCCCGATCATGCCGGCTCCGCCCATTTCTGGAAAAAAACCGGCATGACCCGTCCGCACAGTGGTTGTCCTTTCCCACTGTGCAGAAGGAAGGGGGAGCCTTCCCGTACCCCCAAAAGGGGAAACGGGCATGACCCAATCCCCGATCATGCCGGCTCCGCCCATTTCTGGAAAAAAACCGGCATGACCCGTCCGCACATTGGTTGTCCTTTCCCACTGTGCAGAAGGAAGGGGGAGCCTTCCCGTACCCCCAAAAGGGGAAACGGGCATGACCCAATCCCCGATCATGCCGGCTCCGCCCATTTCTGGAAAAAAACCGGCATGACCCCTCCGCACAGTGATAATACAAATTAGCAACCCACATCCGTGGGATTTAAAATTTCCAAAAAAAATTTTCCATATAGGAAAATGAAAATATTCCACTAAAGATGTGTTTGAAAAATTTTTAAATTAAAAAACGAACCAACTTATGTTTGTTTGAAGAGAAGTGTTGGTTGTCGAGGTGAACATCTGAAAAATAAAAAAAATGTTTTTGAAAAAATTGTTTTAATTGAAAAACAAACCAAAGTTGATTTGTTTGAAGAGATGTGTTGGTGTTGAGTTGATGTTGAATGAACAAATAAAAATATTTGAAGAAATGCTGTTGTTGTTAATGAAAACATAAAATTAATTGAAATTTGTTGTTGTTGTCGAAATAATTTAAATTTTTGAAAATTAGAAAAATTATGTTGATGTTGAATGAAAATAATTTTTTGAATTAAAATATTTTAATTTTTTTGGCTAAAAATGAAAAAATATATAAAAGTTTAATCAAAATTTAATTTTGGGGTATTTGGAAAAAAACGACCGTTTCAGTGGCACACTCAAGTGTGGCACCAAAACGACCATGCTAGCTGAATTCCCCAAGGTCGATTACCTATATCCCCAAGTTTAAACCCAAACAGACATAAAGTTCCCGAAGTAGGACGTTTCAGTGCCACACTCAAGTGTGGCACCAAAATGAACATGCCCAATGAACTCCCCAGGTCCGATTACCTACTACCCCAAATTTCTGCTAAAAAGCCCCAGCGTTTCCCCATCAAAGTAAAATTAAATTTTAGGGGGATTTTAAAAAAATTAAAAAAATAAAAAAAAATGGGAAAATAAAAGCTTCAGCCCTTTTTTCGACAAAAGGGTACATGGAAAAATGGTCAAAATCGAAAAAAGACCAAACGGGGCAAAAACTCATTGGGATTATAGGTAATCGGCCATGGGGAATTCAATGAGTATGGTTTTTTTGGTGCCACACTCAACGGTGGCACTGAAATGGCTGGTTAAAATCTTCGAAACGTTATAAGGTTTTTTAGAAGGGCTGGAGGTTTTGGGTCCTGGAAGTGATGTTGTAGGGTTAAGTATACTAAACATAAAAGTAGTTGGACACTTGAGTCTCAGATCAAGTTTTGGGGGTGATATGAGTCTGAGAGTACCCACACCCCCAAAATTTCGACCACATATAACTTTGCGCAAAAAGGTCAGAAAATTTATTTAAAAATATTTTTAGACTCAGCTCAATGTGAGCTTTCGATTGATATATTATTTGGCCCATTTATACCTATTTTGAAAAATTTATTTTTTGGCCGAAAATTTAGGCCGAAAAAATCACCCAAATTTTCAAAAAATCATAACTTTCCGAAATTAGACCTTTTTTAAACATTTTAAAGTTCTATCATATGCAGAAAATTCTGCTCTATCCAGGAAAAATGCATTCGGGCCGAACCCCCGGCAAAAATCCCGAAATTTTTTCGAAAAACCGAAAAACTTTCGTGTTTTGGAAATTCGACCCCTACACCCCCAATTTCATATTTTTTCGAACTTTTTTCGGCTCAAAAAATACCTAATTTTTTACTTCATTTTATGAAAAAAACCCCATCCCAATCCCTCCACCCAAAAAAAAGTTAAGGTCCCCTAAAAAATCCCGAAAATCCCCCAAAAGGGGTACCCCTTTGGATTTGGGGGTAGGGACAAAATTTTCGAATTTCGACCCAAAATTCGACCTATATGGTGCTCTGACACCCGCTGAGTACGAATCCGGCGTCAGAAAAATTTTAAAAAATTTCCCCGGGACGTTAGAGTCTCAAAAAGATTTGCGACATTTGCGAACATTCGCTATAACTTTTTGAGACTCAAGTGGACCTCCAACATATTATACCTTTTTCGGACCGCCAGGGGACGCTCTTTCGAACTGGCTATCGAAGAGACCCGAAACGACCCTGTAGAAAAAGTCGACTTTTTGACCCCGACTCTTTGGACTATATCACCCCCAAAAGTTCACCCCAGACTCAACTGTCCAACACCAAATATCTTCCCAATATCCTACCCTACAATACCACTCCCAGGCCCAAAATACCCCACCTTCTCAAAAACGCGTTATAACGCGTTGAATTATTCATCCGGCCGTTTCAGTGCCACACTTAAGTGCGGCACCAAAACGACCCACTCCAAAAAATTCCCCATATGCGTTTACCTAATACCCCCCAGGTCCCAGCCAATTCCCTCAAGCTGTTCACAAGATATAGATAAAAAACAAACCAATTAATTGGTTTGAGGACCAAATAAAAACCAATGACAGGGCACTTCGGTATTTAGACTTCACCGAATTTCGAAATTTTTTTTTTAATTGATATCTACTAATCGTGGGCCAGGGCCCTCCAAGCGGGACCTTTCCGCTCCGACTTTTAGTTCTCGAGATATCAAAACTCATGGGGTCGTTTCGGCGCAAAGGAAAAGTCATGGCGCCAAAGTCGGATTTTTCCTGAATAGCCCTCAAAAAGTTGTAGGACCCTTCCACAACTTTCCCGGTCGTCCCGGCCTTCGGCCGGGCCAGGGACTTTTTTTAAAGTTGAAGTTGGGGTTTTTTTTATACTATTATAAAATCAACGGTGGCACTGAAATGGCTGGTTAAAATCTTCGAAACGTTATAAGGTTTTTTAGAAGGGCTGGAGGTTTTGGGTCCTGGAAGTGATGTTGTAGGGTTAAGTATACTAAACATAAAAGTAGTTGGACACTTGAGTCTCAGATCAAGTTTTGGGGGTGATATGAGTCTGAGAGTACCCACACCCCCAAAATTTCGACCACATATAACTTTGCGCAAAAAGGTCAGAAAATTTATTTAAAAATATTTTTAGACTCAGCTCAATGTGAGCTTTCGATTGATATATTATTTGGCCCATTTATACCTATTTTGAAAAATTTATTTTTTGGCCGAAAATTTAGGCCGAAAAAATCACCCAAATTTTCAAAAAATCATAACTTTCCGAAATTAGACCTTTTTTAAACATTTTAAAGTTCTATCATATGCAGAAAATTCTGCTCTATCCAGGAAAAATGCATTCGGGCCGAACCCCCGGCAAAAATCCCGAAATTTTTTCGAAAAACCGAAAAACTTTCGTGTTTTGGAAATTCGACCCCTACACCCCCAATTTCATATTTTTTCGAACTTTTTTCGGCTCAAAAAATACCTAATTTTTTACTTCATTTTATGAAAAAAACCCCATCCCAATCCCTCCACCCAAAAAAAAGTTAAGGTCCCCTAAAAAATCCCGAAAATCCCCCAAAAGGGGTACCCCTTTGGATTTGGGGGTAGGGACAAAATTTTCGAATTTCGACCCAAAATTCGACCTATATGGTGCTCTGACACCCGCTGAGTACGAATCCGGCGTCAGAAAAATTTTAAAAAATTTCCCCGGGACGTTAGAGTCTCAAAAAGATTTGCGACATTTGCGAACATTCGCTATAACTTTTTGAGACTCAAGTGGACCTCCAACATATTATACCTTTTTCGGACCGCCAGGGGACGCTCTTTCGAACTGGCTATCGAAGAGACCCGAAACGACCCTGTAGAAAAAGTCGACTTTTTGACCCCGACTCTTTGGACTATATCACCCCCAAAAGTTCACCCCAGACTCAACTGTCCAACACCAAATATCTTCCCAATATCCTACCCTACAATACCACTCCCAGGCCCAAAATACCCCACCTTCTCAAAAACGCGTTATAACGCGTTGAATTATTCATCCGGCCGTTTCAGTGCCACACTTAAGTGCGGCACCAAAACGACCCACTCCAAAAAATTCCCCATATGCGTTTACCTAATACCCCCCAGGTCCCAGCCAATTCCCTCAAGCTGTTCACAAGATATAGATAAAAAACAAACCAATTAATTGGTTTGAGGACCAAATAAAAACCAATGACAGGGCACTTCGGTATTTAGACTTCACCGAATTTCGAAATTTTTTTTTTAATTGATATCTACTAATCGTGGGCCAGGGCCCTCCAAGCGGGACCTTTCCGCTCCGACTTTTAGTTCTCGAGATATCAAAACTCATGGGGTCGTTTCGGCGCAAAGGAAAAGTCATGGCGCCAAAGTCGGATTTTTCCTGAATAGCCCTCAAAAAGTTGTAGGACCCTTCCACAACTTTCCCGGTCGTCCCGGCCTTCGGCCGGGCCAGGGACTTTTTTTAAAGTTGAAGTTGGGGTTTTTTTATACTATTATAAAATCAACGGTGGCACTGAAATGGCTGGTTAAAATCTTCGAAACGTTATAAGGTTTTTTAGAAGGGCTGGAGGTTTTGGGTCCTGGAAGTGATGTTGTAGGGTTAAGTATACTAAACATAAAAGTAGTTGGACACTTGAGTCTCAGATCAAGTTTTGGGGGTGATATGAGTCTGAGAGTACCCACACCCCCAAAATTTCGACCACATATAACTTTGCGCAAAAAGGTCAGAAAATTTATTTAAAAATATTTTTAGACTCAGCTCAATGTGAGCTTTCGATTGATATATTATTTGGCCCATTTATACCTATTTTGAAAAATTTATTTTTTGGCCGAAAATTTAGGCCGAAAAAATCACCCAAATTTTCAAAAAATCATAACTTTCCGAAATTAGACCTTTTTTAAACATTTTAAAGTTCTATCATATGCAGAAAATTCTGCTCTATCCAGGAAAAATGCATTCGGGCCGAACCCCCGGCAAAAATCCCGAAATTTTTTCGAAAAACCGAAAAACTTTCGTGTTTTGGAAATTCGACCCCTACACCCCCAATTTCATATTTTTTCGAACTTTTTTCGGCTCAAAAAATACCTAATTTTTTACTTCATTTTATGAAAAAAACCCCATCCCAATCCCTCCACCCAAAAAAAAGTTAAGGTCCCCTAAAAAATCCCGAAAATCCCCCAAAAGGGGTACCCCTTTGGATTTGGGGGTAGGGACAAAATTTTCGAATTTCGACCCAAAATTCGACCTATATGGTGCTCTGACACCCGCTGAGTACGAATCCGGCGTCAGAAAAATTTTAAAAAATTTCCCCGGGACGTTAGAGTCTCAAAAAGATTTGCGACATTTGCGAACATTCGCTATAACTTTTTGAGACTCAAGTGGACCTCCAACATATTATACCTTTTTCGGACCGCCAGGGGACGCTCTTTCGAACTGGCTATCGAAGAGACCCGAAACGACCCTGTAGAAAAAGTCGACTTTTTGACCCCGACTCTTTGGACTATATCACCCCCAAAAGTTCACCCCAGACTCAACTGTCCAACACCAAATATCTTCCCAATATCCTACCCTACAATACCACTCCCAGGCCCAAAATACCCCACCTTCTCAAAAACGCGTTATAACGCGTTGAATTATTCATCCGGCCGTTTCAGTGCCACACTTAAGTGCGGCACCAAAACGACCCACTCCAAAAAATTCCCCATATGCGTTTACCTAATACCCCCCAGGTCCCAGCCAATTCCCTCAAGCTGTTCACAAGATATAGATAAAAAACAAACCAATTAATTGGTTTGAGGACCAAATAAAAACCAATGACAGGGCACTTCGGTATTTAGACTTCACCGAATTTCGAAATTTTTTTTTTAATTGATATCTACTAATCGTGGGCCAGGGCCCTCCAAGCGGGACCTTTCCGCTCCGACTTTTAGTTCTCGAGATATCAAAACTCATGGGGTCGTTTCGGCGCAAAGGAAAAGTCATGGCGCCAAAGTCGGATTTTTCCTGAATAGCCCTCAAAAAGTTGTAGGACCCTTCCACAACTTTCCCGGTCGTCCCGGCCTTCGGCCGGGCCAGGGACTTTTTTTAAAGTTGAAGTTGGGGTTTTTTTTATACTATTATAACTAGTTTGGGTTACGTATGCAATGGCGCGAATAGCATACTCTGGCGGTAAAATTTTGGGGTGCCCGTTGGAAAGCCTAACGGCTTTGGGGCGCGCTTCGCGCGCTGCTAGAACGTTTTAAAACTGACGTGGGAGTTTTGGCAAGTCGTAACTTTGTTCAAAATGGTCATAACTTTTTTCTGATTTTATTTTTATACCCAGCTCACTGAAAGCTTTCATTTGATATATCATTTGCCCACCTTTAAAAATTTTTTGGAAATTCAAAAATTTGTTGTAAATTTAAAGCGGTTTGAAAATTTAAATTTAAAAATTTTAAGAAAATTTAAAGATCGGGCCTTCGGCCTTCACCGGTAAGCTTCGGTCAATATGGCTTCGGTCAAATATGGAAATAGCAAAAATATATAAAACAAACTATCAAAAAACATTTACCTTCAAATAAATTCGATAATTAAAATTTAAATAACAAATTGACAAAAAACAAAAAATAACCAAAATAGTATCAAAAAACAAATTAAATAAAATTTCAATCAAAAATATTTTAAATAAATATTGAATTAGGGGTATGATGGGCAGTGGTGTGCTGAAACAGATTTTAAAAAGCGAAAGGCGAAAAAAAGAAGAATTGCCAAAAAGATTTTAAAAACGTAAGATGAAATTGAAACTGCACACCACTGAGGAGGACACTCCGTAAACGTATACCCCACTTATAATGTTTATATCTCAATTAATTAACCTTTTAAGCATAAACTTTAAAAAGGTTAATTAATTGTAGGTATAAACATTATAAGTGGGGTACACGTTTACGGAGTGTCCCCCAGTTGGACGATGTGCATTTGTGTGGTGCAGAGGCGGGTGTCCCCGTGAGCCACTCCCGCGGGAGTTCCCGCCACGAGCAATCCCACGGGAGTTCCCGAAGGACCTACGACCGTTAGATTGCCCGCCGGAACTTCCACCGCGGGAGTTAAACCCACGGTTCGACCGCTCGGCACCACGACGTTGAGGTGGCCCCCGAGTAGCAAGCCCGTTGGCAAGAAGCCAACGAACCGCCCCCGAGTTGGCCCCAACACCGCGGCCCGGCCTTCCAAAAATTGTATTATTATGGCCATTTTGCCGGCCACCTCTTTCTCTTCCTCGTCCTCCACGGTCCCATCTTCCACGGCCTCCACGTCCACCATAACCACCGCCTCCACGTCCGCCAAAACCACCACCGCCCCGACCACCATTGCCACGACCTCCACGTCCACCCATTCCACTACTTCCACTTCCACTCATATTATCAAACGTTTGGCGAATGATATCTAAAATTTGAGATTTAAAAAAGAAAAATTTAAAATTTGTCGTTTTTGGAGTTTATAAAAAGGAAAAGTTGCAAATCGATAAATATATATAAAGTTAAAAGTCTCAATAAAAATTCTAACTGCTACATGCATGTTTTTAAAAGGAAGGACTAAGTTTTCTTAACCGTCTAAAAGTCTAAAAATTTTTGCATGCGTCGCTAAAAAAGTTTGACATAAGGCATTTTCATAAAAAAGTTTTTAAATTTGCGGATAAAAAAGTTTTGCTTTTTGATCTTCAAAAATTCTCTAAATTCAATCAACTTTTTCAACATAAAATAGAAATGTGTTTGTTTTTTTTTATTGTAATTTATTAAACTGCTTACCGCCCTCCAAAGAACCAACACTTCGTGATAAATTTGATCTGAGTGAAAACGTTGAAGAAATGTCAGAGTTTTGTGTTGATAAATATTTAGAAGAAGAAGAAGAAGAAGACATTTTTTCTAAAAATGATTGGGTAATAGTATATTTCGTACCCCCACACACATTATTTTATTCTGACCACTTTCTTAATTTAGATAGGCACAGGTTAGCAAACTCCGGAGTTGTGACTAATGGAACCAAAATCAATTCTCGGTCCTAATTCTGGGATGAGATACAGCCAATAACCATCCGAAAAAGACCCAGTTTTGCACAAGCGTCTCGCGACAAAATTGTATTGTTTTCGTGTAATTTTTATCTGGTATTTGTATCAATTTTCCGCCATATTATTTTTCAAATTTCGGGGATCTGTATCTCAAATCAAAGTTAAGACCGGGGATTGATTCTGGTATCATTTGACTCATCTCATGAGTTTTATAACCGATAACAGACTAAAAAATGAAAAAGTTGGTGAGAAACATTGGAGGGTGGGAGGTACGAAACAAAATATTACCAAAGAAAAGTTGGGCAATAAATTGTTGTTGTTTTTGTTGAATTGAAAAGTGAATGTAAAATAAATATTATTATAATTTGGTTGAATAGTAAATTTTTTGTTATCTGAAAAAGAAAAAAATTTTTAATTTAAAATTTTAAGATAAAATTATAAAAAACAAACACAATTAAGCACGAACTAAAATAAAAAAAACTATTAATATAGGAAACTCGACTAATTACTACAACTAAGTAAATATAAAAAAAGTTAGAATGACTAAAAATAAGAAAAACTAAGTATTAACAGTGGACTATAAGATCCTTCCGTTTTTAACCATGCTTAGCCATTGTTATATAATTAGTACACTAACTCATAATAAACGAAAAAACAAATAATTACGACTATAAAAAGTTTTAACTATATATAACAATGCCCAGGGTACACCACGTGGAGGTGCATGGGGGTAAACGGACAAACCCTGTACCCCGCCCCAGTGGGGTCGGAATTCTTACTTATAAGTGGTCTCACTCTATTGGCCATTTTTATTTTTTTTATTTTGGCCTTTTATTTTTTAGAACGTTGAAGTGGTCTCGTTCTTTTTAAAGAGTGTTGAAGTAGTCTCACTCTTTTGGCCTTTATTTATTTTTTTATATATTTTGGCCTTTTTATTTTTTAGAACGTTGAAGTGGTCTCGTTCTTTTTAAAGAGTGTTGAAGTGGTCTCACTCTTTTGGCCATTTTTTATTTTTCTATATCTTTTGGCCTTTTATTTTTTTAGAACGTTGAAGTGGTCTCGTTCTTTTTAAAGAGTGTTGAAGTGGTCTCACTCTTTTGGCCTTTATTTATTTTTTTATATATTTTGGCCTTTTTATTTTTTAGAACGTTGAAGTGGTCTCGTTCTTTTTAAAGAGTGTTGAAGTGGTCTCACTCTTTTGGCCATTTTTTATTTTTCTATATCTTTTGGCCTTTTATTTTTTTAGAACGTTGAAGTGGTCTCGTTCTTTTTAAAGAGTGTTGAAGTGGTCTCACTCTTTTGGCCTTTATTTATTTTTTTATATATTTTGTCCTTTTTATTTTTTAGAACGTTGAAGTGGTCTCGTTCTTTTTAAAGAGTGTTGAAGTGGTCTCACTCTTTTGGCCATTTTTTATTTTTAATTTGAAGTTTACCCCTAAAATTTAACTTTGTTTTTTTTTTGATTTACCCCTAATAGAAATGTTTTTGTTTTTAATTTAAGGTTTACCCCTAAAATTTAAATGTTGTTTTTATTTTCCCCAAAGAGAAGTTTAACTTGAATTTTAATACTATTTTTTTGTTCTACTATCTCAGAAAATTTAATCAAAACGAATTCCTCTTGCTACTACATTTCTCATTGATACATTCCCATTATTATCGGGCGTTTTTCCAGGTGCAAAAACTCTAATATTTTCCCCACTTCTGCATCTCGAAAAAGCGGTATAAGTCTGACCATGTGCGAATGGTTCATCAAAAATATCAATTCCTAAACGTTCGCATGTTTGTCCCTGGGCTTTAGTAATAGTCATACAAAATGCTACCCTTACTGGGAATTGGAATCTTTCAAAACTAACTCCGTCCGGGCGAAGTTCCTTATAGCTATTTCTTGCTCTACAAATTCCGACTACAATACCTCGTTCTGAAGAACCACTTATTGTTTCAGCTTCAATTAGATCTTGATGTAAACGCCTAACTATCATTCTGGTACCGTTACATAAACCCTTTTGGGTATTTAAGTTTTGAAGTAATACTATTACAGCACCAACTTTAAGCTTTATATTGTGCGCTGGCAACCCCTTAGGTGTTAATCTATTTAATTGGGCTACTTCATAATCGGCTAAGTTATAAGCAAAAGGGTTCTCACTTGTAGGATTATCTATTGACAAATACTCGTGAAGAGGCGCGTTTATCAAATCAATAATTTCTGAGTTAATCACATCTACTACTCTATTAGTTGGTGAAAGAATCAAACGTTTTAACAAATCTTTAACAGGTGCATCAAAACCTGTATTAAATACGAATCTATACAATTCTTGCCTTGAATTAACTCGCATTGCCTCTGGGATTATAACAGAATCACCCATTTGTCCTGTTCCTATACTATAAAGCCAATCCTTAAATTCGATTTCCGACTGAATTACTCTCATATTCTGCATTAACCTATGCTTTTCAAATCTTCCATACAACTCCGATGATTGAATCGACGCTGCTACCTGTGCTCCAGGAGCCGAAGATTCCTCAACTACAGGAAGAGACTGCTTCCAATCACCTGATATTATTACAATTTTTCCCGCAAACGGTTCGTTTTTATATTGAGGAATTAAAGTCTTACACAACAGATTTACATTTTCAAAAATTGTTTTATTCAATATTGTAACTTCATCTACTATTATCAAATTAGCTTCAATTATTCTGCGCCCAAAGTAACTATCTACGGTTACGGGTGGAATTACATCGGGTTCCACATTAATACCGAATCTAAAAGCTGAATGAAATGTCATTCCTCCCGCGTAAAAATTTGTGGCTGCTATACCGGTCGAGGCGGTTGCTAATACTTTTAGTCTCATTTCTCGTAATTTATAAATAATATAATTAAGAAGGAAAGTTTTCCCCGTACCTCCATCACCAGACAAGAAAAATAATTTATTTTTAGTATTAGGATCTAAAACTGAAGCTCTAATTAAATTAAAAAATCTTTGCTGTTCTGGATTTAAGTTTGTGTTATCATAAATAGACGTATCTATAGCTTCATCCATTTCATCATCATTAATATGATGTGGAAAGAAAAATTCGTCAAGAGCCCTGTCAGGATCGTTTCTTATTGAATTATTGGGAGCAGGGAGGTTAAATTCTTGTAAACTACGACCGTTACTTAATAAAAGTTTTTCTATAATTGCTAAAGCTCTATCTCTACGGATTAATTTTTCGGCTTCTGTACACCTTCTATCATAGAAATGATCAATAAACATATTCCAAAGCAAAAGCCCATCAATTACACACTTTTCTGTACCCCCAAATACAAGTATATTTGCAAATAACTGTCTCATTTGGGAAGGATTGAGAGATATAGACCCTTCTCTTAAAGTACGCTCCCATACATTATTATCTTCAAATAACCCTCGCAATCTTGCTGCTTCGGCAAAGGTTTGACATTCATATCCATTAACAGTTAATAAATCTTCAGGTGTCCCAGGAAAATGTTTAGTTAAAATATATAAAGCAAACTTTTCTGGATCTCTTGGAGACACCGTATAAATTCTACCTATTCGTTGTTTACGATTTTTATTTTTTTCAGAAATTTTCAGTTTCTTCCAAACTTTATCTTTCTTATTAAACGCATAAGTTTCTGGTATATTTTCAAAAAGAATATTTTTAGCTACCGAATCAGAAATACACAACTTCCAATACGCTGAAAGAGGAGAATCAGGAATATTACCATCATTAATAGCACTTATTACTTTACTTGCGTTTTTACTTGTAAAATAAATCTTCTGATTATCAGGTAAATGAATAGTTAAAGGAATTACTATATGAGATAAAAATGCGTATTTATATGACATAATTCTAGAATAAGCTTCAGTCGGACTACGGTAAATCATTCTAGCATAATGAAGAGGTTCATCAACAGTTATAAGACCGTTAACTTCACTACGTACATAAGAAAAGCTGGACCCCTTAAAAGGATATTTTAACGCATATTTTAAATTATCTGTTTGGCCGTAAGCGAATTCTAAGTTATGGTGGCATTCAAACATAACTAAAATGAGAGGATTATATGGCACTACTTTCGTATTATCATAAGTTATCCACGCTCTACCCCTTTTTATTTTTAATGTTTCACCGCTATCGTCTGGGCTAGGCCGATAGTATTCTGCTGGCTTATTAGCATGCAAAACTGTTATTTTACTAAATGGTTTTGGAAACCCCTTTTTACATTTTCCATTAGCTTTCTTACAATGTTCCCCACAGTCATGAAACTGATAAAGGGGTAATAATTCCCTGACCTTTCTCATAAAATCAGCCCATGGTGAATTATCGGTTGCAGGAGGTTCAGGAGGTATATGTGCCCAAATTAAATTAGAAATATTATCGGGCGTTGAAATAATATCAGTACAGAAAACTCTATGTAAATGAGGACCGCCAATCCTTTTTTGGAACTCCCTACTTTCTGCATAACCTAAAATTTTTCCGAAAATATGTTTTTTATTTAATAAGTAATGAATTTCTCTTAATTTATCTTCATATACTCTGCTAATAATATCAAATCTATCAACACTTTTTTGGTTATCACGTAACATATTTCTTTTAATTTCTGGCCACCGTGGATTACTCGTAAATGTGAACATAAAGGACGCATTTTCAGGTTTTCGGCTTCTTGCCATAAGAGTAGTCGCGTCGTAAAACATGTCTTGAAAATATGGTCTTGTGCCAGGATGCTCTTTTCTAAACATGACACAGTGTCCTATATCTGCAATACTATTGGCGTTACTGTCTCTTGCTAACCATCTTAAAGCAGGCTCAGGAAGTGACGCTCTTAAATCTAAATCGTCCCTTCGCAAATAATCTGCCACATCAGAATCTATCCTTGCTGCGTAGTCTAAAGCAAATTTTTGACTTAAGCCTCCCCCAGAATTCCAAATATTATGATAATCTTCTTGTTTTCTTACAGCTAATCTATATTTAACATAATCTCGAATACTAATAGTTTTGCGCTTAGTATCTAAAAGAGGATCATCTTCGCAATCAGAACTCTCATTATCACTTATATCTTCATTTAAAACTTTTCTAGCAAATGGAATCTTAGGGTGGTAACTATCATCCCCACGTGGAAATAAAAGAGGGTAACACAAAGTGTCAGTTTGAGGATGATGTGGTTTAAAAATAAATAATTTCCCTTCGTCATTAGTGATAAAAAGCCCTTTAATAATAGGAGGTTCACTTGACTCGGTATGTAATGAAAATAAAGTTTCCTCTGTAGGAAGATTCACTTGTCTGACATGCAAAGAATTATCCCTTATCAGCTCTGGCGCTTCACGCTCTTCCAAAAGTACAAGTCTAAAATTTTCTACTGCCTCTGGGCCATCCCTTCTTAATTTATCTAAATATTGTTCATGAAAACTTTTATAAGTATTTGCAAGAGGGTGGCAATTTCTGAGAAGAGTATCTAAACTTTTTAACACCTCTGGATCGACTCTATCCCCACCGTAAGCAACATTGGAAACACGATGTTTAAATGCAGTATCAGAATCTAAGATGTATAACTGTGAAAATGAGGGCCCAGAATCTCCAGCAATCATTGAACTCATTTTCCTAACGAACTCACCGTTTAACATGTAACTAATACCACCATCGAGTTTGGTTTCTCTATGTCCAACGAAAACTGACGCAAAAGCCAATAGGGAATTATATATATTTTGTTTTTTAAAAAATCTAAAGATTCTTGTGTATCGCCCATAGTTAAATCTCTTAATAACTGCGGATGTGGTTTAAATGAAGGGAGGACAACCAACCCACATCGACAACAATACGAAGATGAAGTTCTCTTGAACTTTTTTAGGTGTGCATCATTCACTTCAGATTTAAACAACATTGCACCACAATAATAGCAATCTTTATCTCCCAGATTTCCTGAATCGTAATAACTAACAACATGCCTAGCTCGCACATCTGCACACGGAAATAATTTATGAGCTCTATGACAATTAGATGTAATTTCGTTCAACGTTTTAAGTGTAATTTTGCTAAAATTTAATTCAGGAACATCATCTTTTTGCAATGACCTAATCCTTTCTGACCTTCTTAAATTTTTTGAAGGGGGATCTGGATCAATATTGACTACTGGAAAATTATTAACTACACAATTTTCTTGTATTTCTTCTGGAAAGTCTAAATTAAACTGAAAACAATTCACATTAGATGTATTATTATTAATCGGATTATTCACATGAGATGTATTCACAGTATTGGTAACAGAAATTCCTACATAATCAATTTCGTTAGCTAATGCTAAATTCGAAAGATTCCATACAATACGCTTTCTTTCATAATTAATATTTAAATTAGGAATCACTAAATTACAATTATGAAACAAATACAATTCACTATACAAGCATACAAAAAAACCACAATTAACCCCGTCTGTCTGTTCAGTAAATTTGTTACGAGGAAGGGTTTGAATCTGTATATCATCTACATTAATACCAGGTGTCAATTCACTTATACCACGTTTAATCAAATCAATCCGTCTTAAATCAAAGCCTGGGTACCGAACATCAAATAATCTATCGACGGCAGGCAAAGAATCAACAAAAATAATTGAAGGATAATTCCTATCTGTTCGATCAAAAACGACAAGTCCGAAATGACCAGTAAAACATATTGGCATGAGCAAAATGTCATAATCTACAGAATGATTAAAACAATTTTCAATTGGAATTAGCGGGTCTCTATCCCCATATTGATAATCAACAAAAGAATATGCTGGATCAAGTACTACAACACGTTTCTCTGTGCGGGTGGTCAAATATTTTAAATAGAAATAAATATAATTTTCTTCTAACCAAGAATTAGGATTGGACCAAAGCTCACTAATATAACCTCGGACTCCATTCAAATTTTCTGAAAAAATACGCAAATAGGAAGGTAAAACAGGCCCAATAGGAATATCGATAGAGTCCATTAACAAAAAATCAGGAACGTTCATAGCAGAACTGTGTAATACATGACCCTCTAGTATATCTGAGAAACCGATGGGTGTAAAATCAAAATTTTCAGTAACATCTTTTTTCTTTGGCCGACCACAACGCTTAACTTTTTTAGGTCTACCCCTTGAACATTTTTCATACGACACTTCACTACCCATAGAAACACTCTGAGACACAACAGATATATTATCATGGTCTCTTAATAATACATTACTTAAATTCCCATCACCAACAGAACTCCCAACTAAAGAACTATCACCCATAGAACTTTCAAAAAATAAATTTTCAACAATAAAACCTTCTTCCAAGGAACTCCCAGGTAACGAACCATCAACATTAGAACCCCTAATTTCAGAACCATCAACCTTTAAAACCCCACCATTCGTACCTTCAACCATACCATTTAAATCACTACTCCCACACTCAACCAAAACATTCTTTGAATGTAATTCAACACCATCAATCCTTGATTCACTTTCTAAAATACCATCACCTAAATTAACCCCGGGTGAATTAACATTTAACAATCTACCATCATCGGAAACCCCATCAACCAAACGACTATTAGTCGCAACACTACCAAACTTACCAGCATCCAAATGACGCAGTTGTCGTTTCCTCCGGTTAATTTTATCTTTAGAAGGCATTTTAAAATAAAATAAATAATATAATTATCTAAAATATCTGAAAAAAAGAAAAGTAATATATGTAGAAATATGTGGTAAAGCGCGAAAAGGAAAACAAACAAAACGCGTGAAATCCACAACACATAAACAAATAAAAAGCAATAAATAAAACTAAAATATATAATAGCTTAAAATAGTCAACATATATAAATAAACAATAAAAACACCAAAAAACGTAAAAAAATGCAAAATATAATAAAAGTAGAGTTGCCCACCATGTTGAAC
Organism: Meloidogyne arenaria; assembly: GCA_036172955.1. Lineage (NCBI taxonomy): Eukaryota > Metazoa > Nematoda > Chromadorea > Rhabditida > Meloidogynidae > Meloidogyne > Meloidogyne arenaria. The sequence goes on along the minus strand of JARQAB010000012.1, from coordinate 4,975,079 downwards.
ATGGCATTCACTCTACGACCAAAAAATGTGAAACAGGGGTACTGGTGTCCAAACCATTAACAGCTGGTCAGGCTGAGAACAGTTTGAAAGTCCGCCAGCAGACTATTTTTTCTGGTGCATCAAGCCCACCAGTGGCCATTTTTATTTTGGGGACAGATGTGTGGCATCCCCATCTGTAAAGGATATTTTTCACGTGGTGTGTAATTGGCCCACCACGCAAAGCCATTTTTAAAAGGCTGAGTCGTACTGCAACGTTAGTGCAGCCGTCTCTCAGGGGTCAATAATAAAATTTAAATTTTGAAAAAAAATCGAAAAGTATTTGCAAATTTTTAAATTTTTAAAGAATTTAGCAATTTTAGTTTTTATAAAAATTTTCCGAAAAAGCCGAAAAAATAAAAAACAAAAATATTACGAAACCAAAAGCAAGCCACCATTTGATTCAAAGAGAGAGCATGTGCTGAGACTAAAATAAAAATTGAAAAAATAAAAAAATTTCCAAGTTTTTTATATTTTTGAAAAATTTTGGCATGACCCGTCGGCACAGTGAAGCATCAATACAAGGAGTTATTCTTCCCCCAAGTATTGGTGCTTCACGTTCTCATCCCATCCCGTGGGCCTTCAAGGCGAGGACCCGAAACCTTGTGATACAGGTTTTTCCACGGAATGGGGCACAAAGGAGAACTTGCATGCCTCTCTGTGTTTCTAGTGCAGAAGAGGTCATGCATAGTCCCCTTTTTGTGCGAAGGGAAGGGGGAAACTTCCCATACCCCCAAAAGGGGAAACGGGCATGTTCCAATCCCCAGATCATACCGGCTCCATTCACTTATGGAACAAAACCGGCATGACCCCTCCGCACAGAAGGAAAACAAATAAAAAACAATACAAAAAAATGTTAAAAGTCCGAAAAAATTTAAAAAATTATCGAAAAATTGCCAAAATATAATCGAAAAAGTTAAAAATTTAATTTATATATTTAAAATAAAATTTAAAAAATAATTTAAAAAATCAAACTCACATCAAAACACATAACCATCACCACAATTGAACCGCCAACATGTAGAGAGACCCTAAAAATAAAGTAAAAATTGAAAAAATTTTTAAGTTTTTTAATTTAAAAAAAATTTTGGCATGACCCCTCCGCACAAGTGAGGCATCAAGACGCGTATTTGTTCTCCCCCGCGTCCTGGTGCCCCACACTCTCCCCATACGGGGGTACAAGATCTCCTTCCCCCGACAGGGAAGGAAACCGAATTGGGGAATTAAAATATTTTAAAAAATATAACTCACAAAAAGACCAACCACCAAACATATTGATTAAGGGGAGCAGGCGTTGAGAAACCTTAAAAATAAAAAAATTTTTTAAAAATTTTGAAGTTAATTAAAATTAAAAAAATTTTGGCATGACCCGTCCGCACAGTGGTTGTCCTTTCCCACTGTGCAGAAGGAAGGGGGAGCCTTCCCGTACCCCCAAAAGGGGAAACGGGCATGACCCAATCCCCGATCATGCCGGCTCCGCCCATTTCTGGAAAAAAACCGGCATGACCCGTCCGCACAGTGGTTGTCCTTTCCCACTGTGCAGAAGGAAGGGGGAGCCTTCCCGTACCCCCAAAAGGGGAAACGGGCATGACCCAATCCCCGATCATGCCGGCTCCGCCCATTTCTGGAAAAAAACCGGCATGACCCGTCCGCACATTGGTTGTCCTTTCCCACTGTGCAGAAGGAAGGGGGAGCCTTCCCGTACCCCCAAAAGGGGAAACGGGCATGACCCAATCCCCGATCATGCCGGCTCCGCCCATTTCTGGAAAAAAACCGGCATGACCCCTCCGCACAGTGATAATACAAATTAGCAACCCACATCCGTGGGATTTAAAATTTCCAAAAAAAATTTTCCATATAGGAAAATGAAAATATTCCACTAAAGATGTGTTTGAAAAATTTTTAAATTAAAAAACGAACCAACTTATGTTTGTTTGAAGAGAAGTGTTGGTTGTCGAGGTGAACATCTGAAAAATAAAAAAAATGTTTTTGAAAAAATTGTTTTAATTGAAAAACAAACCAAAGTTGATTTGTTTGAAGAGATGTGTTGGTGTTGAGTTGATGTTGAATGAACAAATAAAAATATTTGAAGAAATGCTGTTGTTGTTAATGAAAACATAAAATTAATTGAAATTTGTTGTTGTTGTCGAAATAATTTAAATTTTTGAAAATTAGAAAAATTATGTTGATGTTGAATGAAAATAATTTTTTGAATTAAAATATTTTAATTTTTTTGGCTAAAAATGAAAAAATATATAAAAGTTTAATCAAAATTTAATTTTGGGGTATTTGGAAAAAAACGACCGTTTCAGTGGCACACTCAAGTGTGGCACCAAAACGACCATGCTAGCTGAATTCCCCAAGGTCGATTACCTATATCCCCAAGTTTAAACCCAAACAGACATAAAGTTCCCGAAGTAGGACGTTTCAGTGCCACACTCAAGTGTGGCACCAAAATGAACATGCCCAATGAACTCCCCAGGTCCGATTACCTACTACCCCAAATTTCTGCTAAAAAGCCCCAGCGTTTCCCCATCAAAGTAAAATTAAATTTTAGGGGGATTTTAAAAAAATTAAAAAAATCAAAAAAATGGGAAAATAAAAGCTTCAGCCCTTTTTTCGACAAAAGGGTACATGGAAAAATGGTCAAAATCGAAAAAAGACCAAACGGGGCAAAACTCATTGGGATTATAGGTAATCGGCCATGGGGAATTCAATGAGTATGGTTTTTTTGGTGCCACACTCAACGGTGGCACTGAAATGGCTGGTTAAAATCTTCGAAACGTTATAAGGTTTTTTAGAAGGGCTGGAGGTTTTGGGTCCTGGAAGTGATGTTGTAGGGTTAAGTATACTAAACATAAAAGTAGTTGGACACTTGAGTCTCAGATCAAGTTTTGGGGGTGATATGAGTCTGAGAGTACCCACACCCCCAAAATTTCGACCACATATAACTTTGCGCAAAAAGGTCAGAAAATTTATTTAAAAATATTTTTAGACTCAGCTCAATGTGAGCTTTCGATTGATATATTATTTGGCCCATTTATACCTATTTTGAAAAATTTATTTTTTGGCCGAAAATTTAGGCCGAAAAAATCACCCAAATTTTCAAAAAATCATAACTTTCCGAAATTAGACCTTTTTTAAACATTTTAAAGTTCTATCATATGCAGAAAATTCTGCTCTATCCAGGAAAAATGCATTCGGGCCGAACCCCCGGCAAAAATCCCGAAATTTTTTCGAAAAACCGAAAAACTTTCGTGTTTTGGAAATTCGACCCCTACACCCCCAATTTCATATTTTTTCGAACTTTTTTCGGCTCAAAAAATACCTAATTTTTTACTTCATTTTATGAAAAAAACCCCATCCCAATCCCTCCACCCAAAAAAAAGTTAAGGTCCCCTAAAAAATCCCGAAAATCCCCCAAAAGGGGTACCCCTTTGGATTTGGGGGTAGGGACAAAATTTTCGAATTTCGACCCAAAATTCGACCTATATGGTGCTCTGACACCCGCTGAGTACGAATCCGGCGTCAGAAAAATTTTAAAAAATTTCCCCGGGACGTTAGAGTCTCAAAAAGATTTGCGACATTTGCGAACATTCGCTATAACTTTTTGAGACTCAAGTGGACCTCCAACATATTATACCTTTTTCGGACCGCCAGGGGACGCTCTTTCGAACTGGCTATCGAAGAGACCCGAAACGACCCTGTAGAAAAAGTCGACTTTTTGACCCCGACTCTTTGGACTATATCACCCCCAAAAGTTCACCCCAGACTCAACTGTCCAACACCAAATATCTTCCCAATATCCTACCCTACAATACCACTCCCAGGCCCAAAATACCCCACCTTCTCAAAAACGCGTTATAACGCGTTGAATTATTCATCCGGCCGTTTCAGTGCCACACTTAAGTGCGGCACCAAAACGACCCACTCCAAAAAATTCCCCATATGCGTTTACCTAATACCCCCCAGGTCCCAGCCAATTCCCTCAAGCTGTTCACAAGATATAGATAAAAAACAAACCAATTAATTGGTTTGAGGACCAAATAAAAACCAATGACAGGGCACTTCGGTATTTAGACTTCACCGAATTTCGAAATTTTTTTTTAATTGATATCTACTAATCGTGGGCCAGGGCCCTCCAAGCGGGACCTTTCCGCTCCGACTTTTAGTTCTCGAGATATCAAAACTCATGGGGTCGTTTCGGCGCAAAGGAAAAGTCATGGCGCCAAAGTCGGATTTTTCCTGAATAGCCCTCAAAAAGTTGTAGGACCCTTCCACAACTTTCCCGGTCGTCCCGGCCTTCGGCCGGGCCAGGGACTTTTTTTAAAGTTGAAGTTGGGGTTTTTTTATACTATTATAAAATCAACGGTGGCACTGAAATGGCTGGTTAAAATCTTCGAAACGTTATAAGGTTTTTTAGAAGGGCTGGAGGTTTTGGGTCCTGGAAGTGATGTTGTAGGGTTAAGTATACTAAACATAAAAGTAGTTGGACACTTGAGTCTCAGATCAAGTTTTGGGGGTGATATGAGTCTGAGAGTACCCACACCCCCAAAATTTCGACCACATATAACTTTGCGCAAAAAGGTCAGAAAATTTATTTAAAAATATTTTTAGACTCAGCTCAATGTGAGCTTTCGATTGATATATTATTTGGCCCATTTATACCTATTTTGAAAAATTTATTTTTTGGCCGAAAATTTAGGCCGAAAAAATCACCCAAATTTTCAAAAAATCATAACTTTCCGAAATTAGACCTTTTTTAAACATTTTAAAGTTCTATCATATGCAGAAAATTCTGCTCTATCCAGGAAAAATGCATTCGGGCCGAACCCCCGGCAAAAATCCCGAAATTTTTTCGAAAAACCGAAAAACTTTCGTGTTTTGGAAATTCGACCCCTACACCCCCAATTTCATATTTTTTCGAACTTTTTTCGGCTCAAAAAATACCTAATTTTTTACTTCATTTTATGAAAAAAACCCCATCCCAATCCCTCCACCCAAAAAAAAGTTAAGGTCCCCTAAAAAATCCCGAAAATCCCCCAAAAGGGGTACCCCTTTGGATTTGGGGGTAGGGACAAAATTTTCGAATTTCGACCCAAAATTCGACCTATATGGTGCTCTGACACCCGCTGAGTACGAATCCGGCGTCAGAAAAATTTTAAAAAATTTCCCCGGGACGTTAGAGTCTCAAAAAGATTTGCGACATTTGCGAACATTCGCTATAACTTTTTGAGACTCAAGTGGACCTCCAACATATTATACCTTTTTCGGACCGCCAGGGGACGCTCTTTCGAACTGGCTATCGAAGAGACCCGAAACGACCCTGTAGAAAAAGTCGACTTTTTGACCCCGACTCTTTGGACTATATCACCCCCAAAAGTTCACCCCAGACTCAACTGTCCAACACCAAATATCTTCCCAATATCCTACCCTACAATACCACTCCCAGGCCCAAAATACCCCACCTTCTCAAAAACGCGTTATAACGCGTTGAATTATTCATCCGGCCGTTTCAGTGCCACACTTAAGTGCGGCACCAAAACGACCCACTCCAAAAAATTCCCCATATGCGTTTACCTAATACCCCCCAGGTCCCAGCCAATTCCCTCAAGCTGTTCACAAGATATAGATAAAAAACAAACCAATTAATTGGTTTGAGGACCAAATAAAAACCAATGACAGGGCACTTCGGTATTTAGACTTCACCGAATTTCGAAATTTTTTTTTTAATTGATATCTACTAATCGTGGGCCAGGGCCCTCCAAGCGGGACCTTTCCGCTCCGACTTTTAGTTCTCGAGATATCAAAACTCATGGGGTCGTTTCGGCGCAAAGGAAAAGTCATGGCGCCAAAGTCGGATTTTTCCTGAATAGCCCTCAAAAAGTTGTAGGACCCTTCCACAACTTTCCCGGTCGTCCCGGCCTTCGGCCGGGCCAGGGACTTTTTTTAAAGTTGAAGTTGGGGTTTTTTTTATACTATTATAACTAGATGTGTACGTATGCGATGGCGGTAACTTACGTATGCACTGGAATTTAATAGGCGGAGCCTTTGGTTACGATACTTTTGCCCGTTGGAAAGCCTAACGGCTTTGGGGCGCGCTTCGCGCGCTGCTAGAAGGTTTTTTCTTCATAAATTTTATAACATCCCGTTTTTCACCGTGCTTAGCCATTGTTGTATAATATTTAAATATTATATAACAATGCTATATAACAAATATTATATAACAATGTTATATAATATTTAATAATTATATAACAATGCCCAGGGTACACCACGTGGAGGTGCACGGAGGAAAACGGGCAAACCCTGTACCCCGACCCGGTGTAACCGTTGGTCCCATGCCCGGTTAGAACCGCTGGCACAGAAAAAAGGTTTGAAAAAAAATTTTAAATATTTTAAGTTCATTTTAAATAAGCTGTTTTAAATAAGGTGGATTTTTAAATAATTTTTATTTTTATATATTTTTACTAAAGTTTGATATGTCTCGACATTATTTTGTCTATATGTTCTATCTATTTTTCTATATTTCTATTTTTTCTATTTCTATTTTTATTTTCTATTTTTTCTATGGCGTTGTTTCTATGGCGTTGTGCGTATGCAATTCCTATTAGGATACTCTGGCTGTTTAGTTTGGGGTGCCCGTTGGAAAGCCTAACGGCTTTGGGGCGCGCTTCGCGCGCTGCTAGAAACAGTTCATTCTTTTCATAATTTAAACCATCCCGTTTTTTACCGTGCTTAGCCATTGTTGTATAACATTTTGTAATTATACAACAATGCCCAGGGTACACCACGTGGAGGTGCACGGAGGTAAACGGGCAAACCCTGTACCCCGTGGGAGGGACCCCACCCCAAAAGAAATAATAAATAAATAAATAAATAAATAATAAAAATCCCCCAAATAATTAAAATAATTAAAATAAACTTAAAAACAAACAAAAAACAATGAAATACTCAACCGGTCAGCATAAAGCCTCCCGTGCGATTATGCCCCTATTGGACATAAAAGTGAATAATAAATAAAAAAAATAAATCATTAAACAACAATGAAATACTCAACCGGTCAGCATAAAGCCTCCCGTGCGATTATGCCCCTATTGGACATAAAAGTGAATAATAAATAAAAAAAATAAATCATTAAACAACAATGAAATACTCAACCGGTCAGCATAAAGCCTCCCGTGCGATTATGCCCCTATTGGACATAAAAGTGAATAATAAATAAAAAAAATAAATCATTAAACAACAATGAAATACTCAACCGGTTGGCATAAAGCCTCCCGTGCGATTATGCCCCTATTGGACATAAAAGTGAAAAAAATAAAATTAAAGCTCAAAACTATAAAAATAATTAAACAAATAAAATACTATTTAAAAAACAACCCCAAAAATACTAAGTTTTAAATAATACAATCCCAAAAACCTTCTCATAAAGAATAATATAAAAAACATCAATAACAAATAAACCAAATCAAAAAACAGCTTACACCAATATTACGAGAAATATACCCATTTCTATCAAAATATTCCAAAAAATATAATCAGCTCCCAATCAAAAACAAAACAAATCTTATTTTATATACTATAATTAAACACTCCACTAAAAATACCAATTATACTTTAATTAAACACAACATTCAATAAACTAAAATAATAGACACAACCAAATAAATTTTAAATAAAAAACAATTCGGATCAAAAGTAAATAATTCATACCCCAAATAAAATAATAAATATAAAACCAAAAAAACCCTTCCACAACAAATAATATACAGAACCAAAAGTAATATCACAATACAACATTCAAGAAAAACCAAAAAAGCTCAACAAAAAACTTTTTTAAATTAAACCTAATCAAAAGTAATTCCATTGGCAACTACATTTCTTATTGGAATACTTCCATCATTATTTGGTTTTTTAGGAGCAAAAATTTTAATAAAATCACCACTTCGGCCACGTGATAAGGCTGTATATAATTGCCCGTGGGCAAAGGGCTCGTCATTAAAATCAATACCCAAACGCTCACAAGTTTGCCCTTGAGCTTTAGTGATTGTCATACAAAAAGCAACCCTTACAGGAAACTGAAATCGTTCGAAGCTTACTGCATCAGGATTATTATCAACAAATTGATTTCTTGTACGACAAATGCCAACTTTAAAACCATGATCAGATCCAATATTTATTGTCTCTGCTTCTATAAGATTCGATTGTAAATTAGTTACAATTAGTCTCGTTCCATTACACAACGATTTTTGTGTGTTTAAATTTTGAAGCAATACGATTACGGAGCCCACTTTGAGCTTGAGACTATGAGCTGGCATTCCATTTGGAGTGATACGATTTAATGTTGCAACGTCATATTCAGCAGCATTATAAGCCAAAGGATTTTCACCTGTCGGATTGTCAATAGATAAATATTCGACCTCTGGTGAATCAATCATGTCTATAATTTCACAATTAATAGAATCAACAACCCTATTTGTTGGTGCTAAAATTAATCTTTTCAATAATTCATTACTTGCTACAGCAAACCCTTGATCAAAAACAAAATCATATAATTCTTGTCGTGAATTGACTATCATATTTGGTGGAATATTAACTAAATCACCGATAGTTCCGGTACCAATACTATAAAGCCAATCCTTAAATTGAATTTCCGAAGGAATCACTCTCATATTTTGCACAAGTCTAAATTTTTGGAAAAGGGGATACAAATGTGAGGATTGAATGCAAGCAGCAACAGAAGCACCAGGGGAAGCAGAATCAGCAACTGGTAAAGATTGCTTCCAGTCTCCTGAAAGTATCACAACTTTCCCAGCAAAAGGATGGGTTTTATTTTGAGGAACCATAGTACGACACAATTGGTCTACATTTTCAAACACAGTCTTATTTAACATGGTTATCTCATCAATAATAATGACATCACATTCTATAATTCTTCTCCCAAAAAAGCTGTCAAACTTTACCAAAGGAAGTTTTCCCGGTTCAACATTAATCCCGAAACGAAAAGCAGAGTGAAATGTCATACCCCCTGCATAAAACTTTGTAGAAGCAATACCCGTTGAGGCGGTTGGTAAAACTTTTAAATTTAACTGCCTAAGTTGGTAAAGAACATAATTTAATAAGAATGTTTTGCCTGTACCCCCATCTCCTGACAAATAAAAATATTTATTAACAGAATTAGGGTCAAAAACAGCATCGCGAATCATATTAAAGAAAGTATTTTGTTCAGTATTTAAATTTGCCCTTTCTAAATTAGAGGTATCTAATGTTTCATCGGGCTCATCACTGTTAACAGTGTTCGGAAAGAAAAAATCGTCTAACGCCCTATCTGGGTCATTTAAGATTGAATTATTAGGCGAAGGAAGACCAAAATCATCCATAGAACGCCCATTACTTAACAAATATCTCTCAATGATAGCTAATGCTCTATCAATACGTAAAAGTTTTTCATTTTCTGAACACCGTCTCCTATCATACATCTGATCCTTAAACATTTCCCACAAAACATAACCATCAATAACACACCGTTCTGTTCCCCCAAATACAAGAATATTTGCGAACAATTGCCTCATCTGTGAGGGATTAAATGAAAAAGAGGCCTCCCTCAACGTACGTTCCCAAACCCCATTATCTTCAAAAAGTCCCCTTAAGCGTGCAGCATCTGCAAAAGTAGTACATACTTGACCATTAAATGTTTTTAGTTCTTCTGGATCCCCAGGAAAATGCTTAGTTAGAACATACAAAGCAAAGAGTTCAGGTTCACGTGGTGATACAGGATAAATTCTCCCTATAATCGGTTTAGTTATTTTTCTAATTTCAGCCATTCTCCTTTTATGCCACACCTTTTCTTTGCTATCAAATGAATATGTTTCAGGTAAAACTTCAAAAAGTATATTTTTAATAAAGGGATTATTTATATTCTTTCGCCATAAGTTCCAGTAAGCAGTAAGATGTGTATCTGGAAGAATGCCTTCTTCAACGTTAGCAAGAACCTCAGGAGCAGTTTTAGAATTAAAAACTAATTTTTGGTTACCCGGCAAATGAATTTTCAAACCTATAACAGTGTGTGAAAGAAAGGCATACTTATATCCCATTACTCGCGAAAAAGCCTCGGTTGGACTACGATAAATCATTTTAGCGTATTGTGCAGGTTCATCAACATTGATTAGGCCATCTACAGCACTACGGACATAGGAAAAACTGTTACCTTTAAACGGATATTTTAAGGCATATTTTAAATTGTCAGATTGTCCATACGCAAATTCAAGATTATGGTGACAATGAAACATGACAAGAATAAATGGGTTATAAGCTACTACACGAGAATTATCATATTTAACTTTAATCCTACCTCTTTTAATTTCTAACGTTTCACCGCCGTCTGCCGGACTCGGACGCCTATATTCGGCTGGTTTGTTGGCGTGTAAAATGGTAAATTTACTGAAAGGTTTTGGAAAGCCTTTCTTACAGTTACCCCTATTATTACGACAATGTGACCCACAATCATGAAACTGATGCTTAGGTAACAGTTCACGCACCTTGCGTAAAAAATTTGCCCAAACAGACTTATCATTTGCAGTTGGTTCTGGTGGAATATGTGCCCAAATTAAATTTTCTACATTTTCAGGCGTAGCAGGAATATCAGTACAATATACTCTATGCAAATGTGGACCGCCTACTCTTTTCTGAAACTCACGACTTTCACCAAAGCCTAGAATGTTACCAAGAATATGCTTCTTTTCTAATAGATAATGAAGTTTTCTAAGTTTATCTTCGTAAATACGACAAGTAATATCAAATCTATCAACAACTTTTTGATTAGCCCGTAATAAATTTCTTTGAATTTCAGGCCACCTGGGATTGCAGGTAAAAGTAAACATAAATGAACAAAACCCAGTTTTACGAGTCCGGGCCATTATTGCAGTTGCATTATAAAACATCTCCTGAAAATATGGGCGTGTCCCGGGGTGATATTTCCTAAACGCAACAATGTGACCAAGATCAGAAACAGACTTAGCACCGCAATCTCTTTGCAACCATCTAAGAGCATCTGGAGGATATGTAGCACGCAAATCCATATCGTCTCTTCTTAAATAATTAGCAACAGAGGAATCTATTCTAGCATTATAATCTAACACAAACTTTTGACTCAAACCGCCACCTGCGTTCCAAATATTATGGTAATCTTCATTTCTACGCAAAGCAAGGCGATATTTAATGTAAGCCCTAACAGAAATATTTTTTTTATTAGAATTTTCAGCATCATCATCAGACGAATCATCGTTTATGGCATTTAAATTATTTTTATTCAAAGGTATTTTTGCATGATAACCATCATCGCCACAAGGAAAAAGAATGGGATAACATAATGTGTCTGTTAAAGGATGATTAGGAGCAAAAGTAAACAAATGACCTTCAAGATCTGTAATATAGATGCCTTTAACTTGTGGTAATTCATCGGCTTCAGTACAAATCGAAAATAAAGTCTCTTCTGTAGGCAGATTAACTTGCCTAGGATGATCAGAAGGATCACGAACAATAACAGGCGCATCCCTCTCTTCTAACAATACAAGCCTATAATACTTAACAGAATCAAGACCATCCGAGTGTAATTTATCCAAGTATTGAGCATGGAAATTTTTATAAATAGTTGCCAAAGGATGGGTTTGACGCAAAAGTGTATCTAAATTTCTAAGTGTTTCCTGGTCTACTCTATCGCCACCATAAGAAACATTATTAACCCTATTTTCAAAGGCTGTATTTGCATCCAAAATATATAACTGTGAAAAAGAAGGGCCATTATCACCAGGCGTGATCGAGCTAAGTTTACGAACAAACTCTCCGTTAAGTAAATAACAAATTCCCCCATCAAGATTTGATTCTCTATGGCCGACATAAACTGATGCGAAGGCCAATAATGAGTTATATATATTCTGGTGTTGCAAAAATTCTAAAGAATCTTGAGAATCACCATTACTTAAATCTTTTAAAAGTTGAGGGTGTGGACTATAAGGCGGAAGAGTGACTAAACCACACTTACAACAAAAAGAAGAAGTAATTTTTTTATGTTTCTGACGAAAAGCCTCGTTAACTTCTGTGTTCAACAATAAAGCCCCACAAAAACAACAAACTTGATCACCAAAATTACCGGAATCGTAATAAGGCTCATAATGCATAGACCTAACATCTGCACACGGATAAAGCTTATGAGACCTTCCACAGTAAGAAGAAATCTTAAAAAACACATCATCATTATTCTCTGTTTCAGAAAGTTCAGAAACAGAATTAGTTTTTCTAGCAGCAATTCTTTCAGACCGCCTTAATGGTGGGTCTGGCTCTAAATCTAAAACGGGATAATTATTAACAACACAATTATCTTGTATCTCGTTACCAAAATCTAAATTAAAATTAAAAACATTTCCTTGCACTGGAGCATGTCTAGGATTATAATCGAAAATCCCAACATAATCAATATCATTTGAAAGAATTAACTGAGAAAAATGCCATAAAATACGCTTCCTTTCATATTGAATATTTAAAAAAGGAATTATTAACGATTTATTATTAAACAAAAACAATTCCGAATACAGGCAAACAAAAAATCCACAATTTGTCCCATCTCTTTGTTCTGTAAACTGAGAACGGGGCAAAACTTGAATATTTATATTCTCAACAAAAAGGCCAGGTGTCAAATCACAAATACACCTCTTAATTAAATCTACACGCCTTTGATCAAAAACACCACAAGAAACATCGGTTAAACGGTTAACAGAAGGTAAAGAGTCAACGAAAATGCAAGAAAAATTATTACGATCTGAACGATCAAAAATTACCAACCCAAAATGACCAGGAAAAATAATTGGAATCAATAAAATATCATAATCCTGGTTATAATTATAACAACAATCAAAAATATTAAGCGGATCAACACCCTCCCCAAAATGGTGCTCAACAACAGCAAACTGAGGCGAAACAACGACAACATTCAAATTGGAACGATATGATAAAAATTTTAAATAAATAAAAACAAAACTATCTTGCAACCACAAATTAGGATCCGACCACAAACTAATAATTTCGGGCCTTGAAAACCCAATATCATCGGTAAAAATCCTATTATTAATATTAGGCATAGGACCAAAAGGTATATCTAATAAATCAATAGACAAAAAGGCGGGAACATAATTCACATTAACATTATCATTGGAAACAGTTTCATTTAAAACACTCTTTTTAGGCCTACCTCGACAAGTTTTCCTTTTTTTAGGCCTACCCCTTTTAACAGATGTATCAGAAAAAATACTACTTGGCGATAAATCACGAGAAACAAAAGTAAAACTTGAAAGATCATCACTTAAATTACTATCAATTTCAAAAGAAATACTACCATTATCTAAATTATCCCCAATTGAATCATTACCCAAAACAATATTACCCCCAGTTACATTTATACCATCCATTAAATCACCATCCACAGAACATCCACCAACAACACTCTTCTGATAACGTTCTCTTTCCAATTTTCTCTTTCTTTGTTGTTTGGAAGGCATTTAAAATTGAATTATAAAATTTGATATAAAAATTTATCTAAAAAGAAAAAAGTTTAAGTACCTTTTTAACTTCATTTAATTTTTTTAATTTTTCTTTTTAATTGTTTGTTTGTATTGACTTCAAGTGGATTCAAACCTTCAACACTTATCAACATCCAAAAGGTTAGTCTCTTCCTCCTCCCTCGGTTAAAGGATCGCTCCTTATTATTCAGGGAATGCTCCCTGATTAGTTATACTCTTTATAAAGCAGGATTTATGCAGGACTTTTCTTGAATCCGGTATGAACCTTGCTTTATTAAGAGGAAACTAATCAGGGGTCATTTGCTGATTAGATTCCATCCTTAAAGGAGGCATGCCGAGTAAAAAACCGGCATGACCCCTCTATCCAGAATGAAACCTAATCAGAAAATGCGCCCTGATTAGTTTCCTCTTAATAAAGCAAGGTCCATACCGGATCAAGAAAAAATCCGGCATGACCCCTACTCTATAAAGAGTACAACTAATCAGGGAACATTCCCTGATTAGTAGGGAGCAACTCCCTTAACCGAGGGAGGAGGAAGAAACTAACCTTTTGAATGTTGATGAAGTGTTGAAGGTTTGAATCCACTTGAGGCCAATACAACCAAACAATTAAAAAGAAAAATTAAAAAAATTAAATGAAGTTAAAAAGGGTACTTATTTACTTCCCTCCCCCACCCAATTTTTCCGGTAAAAATGTAAGAATGGCCAATCTGTCATGTTTGTAGAACTCGTCACGAAGTGCCTAATGACAGCAAAATCAAAAAAAATGCACTTGGTTTGACCAAAATACAGAACCCAGAAAATTTAGAAACCATGGGGAGGGTTTTCAAATAAAAAAATTTGATGGAAATGATACCTCATTCAAAAGAGCTCGTCGAGTTGAGTCGAATGACAACAATATCGACAAGATTGGACAAGATTTGTCAAAGTTATGACATAAAATAAACATACGAAAGATCGACGACTCGCGTCATAATTTTGCCAAATACTGTCCAAGCTTGTCGATATTGTTGTCATTCGACTCAGCTCGACGAGCTCTTTCGAATGAGGTATCATTTGCACAAACTTTTCGAATTCCAAAAAACCACCCCTGCGGGGTCTAAGTTTTCGGGGGTCTGTATCTCGGTCAAACCGAGTCAGATTTTTTTGATTTTGGTGTCATTCGATGCAGCTCGATGAGCTCTATAAAGATGACAGACTGACCATTTTTACATATTTATCGAAAAAATTGGGTGGGGGCGGGAAGTAAATAAGTACCCTAAAAAGGGCCCTGCTCAGAATTTGTAATTTAAAAAAAGCCTAAATTTCTGAAATCTTTTGGGAACTGTTGACTTGATTACATGCAACAGATCCTAATTAATAATTCACAAACAATTATTAATAATTGAAAATGTAAAAATCCGGAAAAAAACTCGAAAAACCCAAAAAAAAACCCGAAAAAACGGGAAAAACCAATTTCGTTAATTTCGAGGGTTTTTCGTGTTTTTTTTTTGCTCAAAAAAGGATTGAAACATGAGCAGGACCCTTTTAGAACACTAAAAAATAAACACCATCTTTAAAAAACTAAAAAATTTAAAAAAAAACAGAAAAAAATGAATTTTTTGAAAATCAAAAAAGTGAAAAAAAGCCGAAAAAATGCCTATGGACAAAATGGTCAGGCGGATAAAATGCCTACGGTTTATAATAAAGCTGGTTGAAACCTAATTAAAATAAAAGAAGCGGGGTAATAGGTTATCGGCCACGGGGAGTTTAATGCGCATGACCATTTTGGTGCCACACTCAAGTGCGGCACCGTAATGGCCTGTTGAAAATTTCAACTCGTTATAGCGGATTTTCCAAAGCCTGGAGGTCTAAGTGCCTGAGAGTGATATTGTAGGGATGGGAGTTGTTAACAAATCAATAGTTGGTCACTCGAGTCTCAGATGAAGTTTTGGAGGTCATATGGTCCAAAGAGCCGGGGTCGAAATGTCGACTTTTTTTAAAAGGTCGTTTCAGCTTTTTTCGATAGCCTATTCGAAAGAGCGTCCACTGGGGCTCCGAATAAGGTATACTTTGTTGGGGGTCTACTTGAGTCTCAAAAAGTTATGGTCAGTGTTCGCAAATGTCACAAAACTTTATGAGACTCTAACGACTCGAGGAAAATTTTTAAAATTTTTCCGAGAACGGATTTGAACTCAGCGCATATTAGAGTACCATATGAGCCGTTTTTGGAAAAAAAATTAAAAAATTTTGTCACGTCAAAATTTATTCCCCAAAGTTGAGACTCAAAATTTGACAAAATGTTTAAAAAATCATAACTCCCCAAAAATAAACCCTTTTGAAACATTTTAAAAGCTTAATATATAGCAAAAATTCTGCTCTATTTTATAAAAATATTTATAACACCCCTCAGCCTCGATATACCCCAAAAAATTTTAAAAAACCGAAAAATTTTGAATTTTGAAAAAATCGACCCTACCAGGCCTCGGGTGAAATTTTACAAAAATTTAAATAGCTCAAAAAATTTGTAATTTTTTGCTCTATTTTATAACCTTTAATTCGTTTGGCTACGACAAAATCCCGCCATGTTATGGCCAATTTAAATTTCACCCAAAAATTTCAAAAGGGGTACCCCTTCAAAAATGGGTCCAAAAATCGATATCGAGAAAAATATGTTTTATGGTACTCCAATATGTGCTGAACACGAATCCGAACTCCGTTTATTTTTAAAAATTTTTTCCTCGGAGATATACTCAAAAAACCGACCACTTTTGGCCCCAAAAATGCCACTTTTTTGAGTATAACTCCCCCAGACTCAAGTGTACCCCCAATAAAGTATATATTTTTAGAGGTTTCAAGGGACGCTCTACAAGATAGGATACTCAAATCGAGTTTCAATTCACGCGTTAAAAAGTCGGTTTTGGCGAGGTCACTTTGGTGCCCATAACTATGTCAGGAAAAAATCTCAGACTCTTGTGTCCCCCAACAAAATTGTAGTACATTTAGTGCCCTATTATACCAAAAAAGAGTTGAAACCGTTTGCCCAATCTTAAGCATTTTTATAATTACACTCAATGGGAGCCACCCTTCAGGTTAGGGGTTTTGGACATTTTGGACCTTTAGCGTTTAATAACTTTGCCCAAAATGGTCAGAAAAATTTGAACCAAATTTTTTCAGACTCCCCACATGGAGCTCTATCGAATGGCATATAATTTGTAAATTGTCGTTGAGTTTCGTCGGACACCATGTGTCATTTTGGGACGAGATGTGCAATTTTTCCGCGAGGCTACGGGTCGGAGAGTTGATCCCAGACCTCCCAAATTTTTCCTTCAATATAGTACACATCCCAACTTAAAATCCTCCCCCCAACCACTTTTTGATCCAACTTTTCCCCTTCGAGCTATAACCATTTGAAAAACCACCCATGGCCGTTTCAGTGCGAAAACGACGGTTCAGTGCCGAGGTCAGATTTTTCCTGAATAGAGCGCAAAAAGTTGCAGGACAAATCCACCTTCAAAAAAATTCCAGCCGCCGGCCTTCGGCCGGCGGAATTTTTGAAAGCCCATTTCCCCCCAAAAATAGGGGCACTACCAAGATTTTTATTAAATATATAACTAGCTGTGGGTTACGTATGCGATGGCGGCGTTGTGCGTATGCAATTCCTATTAGGATACTCTGGCTGTTTAGTTTGGGGTGCCCGTTGGAAAGCCTAACGGCTTTGGGGCGCGCTTCGCGCGCTGCTAGAAACAGTTCATTCTTTTCATAATTTAAACCATCCCGTTTTTTACCGTGCTTAGCCATTGTTGTATAACATTTTGTAATTATACAACAATGCCCAGGGTACACCACGTGGAGGTGCACGGAGGTAAACGGGCAAACCCTGTACCCCGTGGGAGGGACCCCACCCCAAAAGAAATAATAAATAAATAAATAAATAAATAATAAAAATCCCCCAAATAATTAAAATAATTAAAATAAACTTAAAAACAAACAAAAAACAATGAAATACTCAACCGGTCAGCATAAAGCCTCCCGTGCGATTATGCCCCTATTGGACATAAAAGTGAATAATAAATAAAAAAAATAAATCATTAAACAACAATGAAATACTCAACCGGTCAGCATAAAGCCTCCCGTGCGATTATGCCCCTATTGGACATAAAAGTGAATAATAAATAAAAAAAATAAATCATTAAACAACAATGAAATACTCAACCGGTCAGCATAAAGCCTCCCGTGCGATTATGCCCCTATTGGACATAAAAGTGAATAATAAATAAAAAAAATAAATCATTAAACAACAATGAAATACTCAACCGGTTGGCATAAAGCCTCCCGTGCGATTATGCCCCTATTGGACATAAAAGTGAAAAAAATAAAATTAAAGCTCAAAACTATAAAAATAATTAAACAAATAAAATACTATTTAAAAAACAACCCCAAAAATACTAAGTTTTAAATAATACAATCCCAAAAACCTTCTCATAAAGAATAATATAAAAAACATCAATAACAAATAAACCAAATCAAAAAACAGCTTACACCAATATTACGAGAAATATACCCATTTCTATCAAAATATTCCAAAAAATATAATCAGCTCCCAATCAAAAACAAAACAAATCTTATTTTATATACTATAATTAAACACTCCACTAAAAATACCAATTATACTTTAATTAAACACAACATTCAATAAACTAAAATAATAGACACAACCAAATAAATTTTAAATAAAAAACAATTCGGATCAAAAGTAAATAATTCATACCCCAAATAAAATAATAAATATAAAACCAAAAAAACCCTTCCACAACAAATAATATACAGAACCAAAAGTAATATCACAATACAACATTCAAGAAAAACCAAAAAAGCTCAACAAAAAACTTTTTTAAATTAAACCTAATCAAAAGTAATTCCATTGGCAACTACATTTCTTATTGGAATACTTCCATCATTATTTGGTTTTTTAGGAGCAAAAATTTTAATAAAATCACCACTTCGGCCACGTGATAAGGCTGTATATAATTGCCCGTGGGCAAAGGGCTCGTCATTAAAATCAATACCCAAACGCTCACAAGTTTGCCCTTGAGCTTTAGTGATTGTCATACAAAAAGCAACCCTTACAGGAAACTGAAATCGTTCGAAGCTTACTGCATCAGGATTATTATCAACAAATTGATTTCTTGTACGACAAATGCCAACTTTAAAACCATGATCAGATCCAATATTTATTGTCTCTGCTTCTATAAGATTCGATTGTAAATTAGTTACAATTAGTCTCGTTCCATTACACAACGATTTTTGTGTGTTTAAATTTTGAAGCAATACGATTACGGAGCCCACTTTGAGCTTGAGACTATGAGCTGGCATTCCATTTGGAGTGATACGATTTAATGTTGCAACGTCATATTCAGCAGCATTATAAGCCAAAGGATTTTCACCTGTCGGATTGTCAATAGATAAATATTCGACCTCTGGTGAATCAATCATGTCTATAATTTCACAATTAATAGAATCAACAACCCTATTTGTTGGTGCTAAAATTAATCTTTTCAATAATTCATTACTTGCTACAGCAAACCCTTGATCAAAAACAAAATCATATAATTCTTGTCGTGAATTGACTATCATATTTGGTGGAATATTAACTAAATCACCGATAGTTCCGGTACCAATACTATAAAGCCAATCCTTAAATTGAATTTCCGAAGGAATCACTCTCATATTTTGCACAAGTCTAAATTTTTGGAAAAGGGGATACAAATGTGAGGATTGAATGCAAGCAGCAACAGAAGCACCAGGGGAAGCAGAATCAGCAACTGGTAAAGATTGCTTCCAGTCTCCTGAAAGTATCACAACTTTCCCAGCAAAAGGATGGGTTTTATTTTGAGGAACCATAGTACGACACAATTGGTCTACATTTTCAAACACAGTCTTATTTAACATGGTTATCTCATCAATAATAATGACATCACATTCTATAATTCTTCTCCCAAAAAAGCTGTCAAACTTTACCAAAGGAAGTTTTCCCGGTTCAACATTAATCCCGAAACGAAAAGCAGAGTGAAATGTCATACCCCCTGCATAAAACTTTGTAGAAGCAATACCCGTTGAGGCGGTTGGTAAAACTTTTAAATTTAACTGCCTAAGTTGGTAAAGAACATAATTTAATAAGAATGTTTTGCCTGTACCCCCATCTCCTGACAAATAAAAATATTTATTAACAGAATTAGGGTCAAAAACAGCATCGCGAATCATATTAAAGAAAGTATTTTGTTCAGTATTTAAATTTGCCCTTTCTAAATTAGAGGTATCTAATGTTTCATCGGGCTCATCACTGTTAACAGTGTTCGGAAAGAAAAAATCGTCTAACGCCCTATCTGGGTCATTTAAGATTGAATTATTAGGCGAAGGAAGACCAAAATCATCCATAGAACGCCCATTACTTAACAAATATCTCTCAATGATAGCTAATGCTCTATCAATACGTAAAAGTTTTTCATTTTCTGAACACCGTCTCCTATCATACATCTGATCCTTAAACATTTCCCACAAAACATAACCATCAATAACACACCGTTCTGTTCCCCCAAATACAAGAATATTTGCGAACAATTGCCTCATCTGTGAGGGATTAAATGAAAAAGAGGCCTCCCTCAACGTACGTTCCCAAACCCCATTATCTTCAAAAAGTCCCCTTAAGCGTGCAGCATCTGCAAAAGTAGTACATACTTGACCATTAAATGTTTTTAGTTCTTCTGGATCCCCAGGAAAATGCTTAGTTAGAACATACAAAGCAAAGAGTTCAGGTTCACGTGGTGATACAGGATAAATTCTCCCTATAATCGGTTTAGTTATTTTTCTAATTTCAGCCATTCTCCTTTTATGCCACACCTTTTCTTTGCTATCAAATGAATATGTTTCAGGTAAAACTTCAAAAAGTATATTTTTAATAAAGGGATTATTTATATTCTTTCGCCATAAGTTCCAGTAAGCAGTAAGATGTGTATCTGGAAGAATGCCTTCTTCAACGTTAGCAAGAACCTCAGGAGCAGTTTTAGAATTAAAAACTAATTTTTGGTTACCCGGCAAATGAATTTTCAAACCTATAACAGTGTGTGAAAGAAAGGCATACTTATATCCCATTACTCGCGAAAAAGCCTCGGTTGGACTACGATAAATCATTTTAGCGTATTGTGCAGGTTCATCAACATTGATTAGGCCATCTACAGCACTACGGACATAGGAAAAACTGTTACCTTTAAACGGATATTTTAAGGCATATTTTAAATTGTCAGATTGTCCATACGCAAATTCAAGATTATGGTGACAATGAAACATGACAAGAATAAATGGGTTATAAGCTACTACACGAGAATTATCATATTTAACTTTAATCCTACCTCTTTTAATTTCTAACGTTTCACCGCCGTCTGCCGGACTCGGACGCCTATATTCGGCTGGTTTGTTGGCGTGTAAAATGGTAAATTTACTGAAAGGTTTTGGAAAGCCTTTCTTACAGTTACCCCTATTATTACGACAATGTGACCCACAATCATGAAACTGATGCTTAGGTAACAGTTCACGCACCTTGCGTAAAAAATTTGCCCAAACAGACTTATCATTTGCAGTTGGTTCTGGTGGAATATGTGCCCAAATTAAATTTTCTACATTTTCAGGCGTAGCAGGAATATCAGTACAATATACTCTATGCAAATGTGGACCGCCTACTCTTTTCTGAAACTCACGACTTTCACCAAAGCCTAGAATGTTACCAAGAATATGCTTCTTTTCTAATAGATAATGAAGTTTTCTAAGTTTATCTTCGTAAATACGACAAGTAATATCAAATCTATCAACAACTTTTTGATTAGCCCGTAATAAATTTCTTTGAATTTCAGGCCACCTGGGATTGCAGGTAAAAGTAAACATAAATGAACAAAACCCAGTTTTACGAGTCCGGGCCATTATTGCAGTTGCATTATAAAACATCTCCTGAAAATATGGGCGTGTCCCGGGGTGATATTTCCTAAACGCAACAATGTGACCAAGATCAGAAACAGACTTAGCACCGCAATCTCTTTGCAACCATCTAAGAGCATCTGGAGGATATGTAGCACGCAAATCCATATCGTCTCTTCTTAAATAATTAGCAACAGAGGAATCTATTCTAGCATTATAATCTAACACAAACTTTTGACTCAAACCGCCACCTGCGTTCCAAATATTATGGTAATCTTCATTTCTACGCAAAGCAAGGCGATATTTAATGTAAGCCCTAACAGAAATATTTTTTTATTAGAATTTTCAGCATCATCATCAGACGAATCATCGTTTATGGCATTTAAATTATTTTTATTCAAAGGTATTTTTGCATGATAACCATCATCGCCACAAGGAAAAAGAATGGGATAACATAATGTGTCTGTTAAAGGATGATTAGGAGCAAAAGTAAACAAATGACCTTCAAGATCTGTAATATAGATGCCTTTAACTTGTGGTAATTCATCGGCTTCAGTACAAATCGAAAATAAAGTCTCTTCTGTAGGCAGATTAACTTGCCTAGGATGATCAGAAGGATCACGAACAATAACAGGCGCATCCCTCTCTTCTAACAATACAAGCCTATAATACTTAACAGAATCAAGACCATCCGAGTGTAATTTATCCAAGTATTGAGCATGGAAATTTTTATAAATAGTTGCCAAAGGATGGGTTTGACGCAAAAGTGTATCTAAATTTCTAAGTGTTTCCTGGTCTACTCTATCGCCACCATAAGAAACATTATTAACCCTATTTTCAAAGGCTGTATTTGCATCCAAAATATATAACTGTGAAAAAGAAGGGCCATTATCACCAGGCGTGATCGAGCTAAGTTTACGAACAAACTCTCCGTTAAGTAAATAACAAATTCCCCCATCAAGATTTGATTCTCTATGGCCGACATAAACTGATGCGAAGGCCAATAATGAGTTATATATATTCTGGTGTTGCAAAAATTCTAAAGAATCTTGAGAATCACCATTACTTAAATCTTTTAAAAGTTGAGGGTGTGGACTATAAGGCGGAAGAGTGACTAAACCACACTTACAACAAAAAGAAGAAGTAATTTTTTTATGTTTCTGACGAAAAGCCTCGTTAACTTCTGTGTTCAACAATAAAGCCCCACAAAAACAACAAACTTGATCACCAAAATTACCGGAATCGTAATAAGGCTCATAATGCATAGACCTAACATCTGCACACGGATAAAGCTTATGAGACCTTCCACAGTAAGAAGAAATCTTAAAAAACACATCATCATTATTCTCTGTTTCAGAAAGTTCAGAAACAGAATTAGTTTTTCTAGCAGCAATTCTTTCAGACCGCCTTAATGGTGGGTCTGGCTCTAAATCTAAAACGGGATAATTATTAACAACACAATTATCTTGTATCTCGTTACCAAAATCTAAATTAAAATTAAAAACATTTCCTTGCACTGGAGCATGTCTAGGATTATAATCGAAAATCCCAACATAATCAATATCATTTGAAAGAATTAACTGAGAAAAATGCCATAAAATACGCTTCCTTTCATATTGAATATTTAAAAAAGGAATTATTAACGATTTATTATTAAACAAAAACAATTCCGAATACAGGCAAACAAAAAATCCACAATTTGTCCCATCTCTTTGTTCTGTAAACTGAGAACGGGGCAAAACTTGAATATTTATATTCTCAACAAAAAGGCCAGGTGTCAAATCACAAATACACCTCTTAATTAAATCTACACGCCTTTGATCAAAAACACCACAAGAAACATCGGTTAAACGGTTAACAGAAGGTAAAGAGTCAACGAAAATGCAAGAAAAATTATTACGATCTGAACGATCAAAAATTACCAACCCAAAATGACCAGGAAAAATAATTGGAATCAATAAAATATCATAATCCTGGTTATAATTATAACAACAATCAAAAATATTAAGCGGATCAACACCCTCCCCAAAATGGTGCTCAACAACAGCAAACTGAGGCGAAACAACGACAACATTCAAATTGGAACGATATGATAAAAATTTTAAATAAATAAAAACAAAACTATCTTGCAACCACAAATTAGGATCCGACCACAAACTAATAATTTCGGGCCTTGAAAACCCAATATCATCGGTAAAAATCCTATTATTAATATTAGGCATAGGACCAAAAGGTATATCTAATAAATCAATAGACAAAAAGGCGGGAACATAATTCACATTAACATTATCATTGGAAACAGTTTCATTTAAAACACTCTTTTTAGGCCTACCTCGACAAGTTTTCCTTTTTTTAGGCCTACCCCTTTTAACAGATGTATCAGAAAAAATACTACTTGGCGATAAATCACGAGAAACAAAAGTAAAACTTGAAAGATCATCACTTAAATTACTATCAATTTCAAAAGAAATACTACCATTATCTAAATTATCCCCAATTGAATCATTACCCAAAACAATATTACCCCCAGTTACATTTATACCATCCATTAAATCACCATCCACAGAACATCCACCAACAACACTCTTCTGATAACGTTCTCTTTCCAATTTTCTCTTTCTTTGTTGTTTGGAAGGCATTTAAAATTGAATTATAAAATTTGATATAAAAATTTATCTAAAAAGAAAAAAGTTTAAGTACCTTTTTAACTTCATTTAATTTTTTTAATTTTTCTTTTTAATTGTTTGTTTGTATTGACTTCAAGTGGATTCAAACCTTCAACACTTATCAACATCCAAAAGGTTAGTCTCTTCCTCCTCCCTCGGTTAAAGGATCGCTCCTTATTATTCAGGGAATGCTCCCTGATTAGTTATACTCTTTATAAAGCAGGATTTATGCAGGACTTTTCTTGAATCCGGTATGAACCTTGCTTTATTAAGAGGAAACTAATCAGGGGTCATTTGCTGATTAGATTCCATCCTTAAAGGAGGCATGCCGAGTAAAAAACCGGCATGACCCCTCTATCCAGAATGAAACCTAATCAGAAAATGCGCCCTGATTAGTTTCCTCTTAATAAAGCAAGGTCCATACCGGATCAAGAAAAAATCCGGCATGACCCCTACTCTATAAAGAGTACAACTAATCAGGGAACATTCCCTGATTAGTAGGGAGCAACTCCCTTAACCGAGGGAGGAGGAAGAAACTAACCTTTTGAATGTTGATGAAGTGTTGAAGGTTTGAATCCACTTGAGGCCAATACAACCAAACAATTAAAAAGAAAAATTAAAAAAATTAAATGAAGTTAAAAAGGGTACTTATTTACTTCCCTCCCCCACCCAATTTTTCCGGTAAAAATGTAAGAATGGCCAATCTGTCATGTTTGTAGAACTCGTCACGAAGTGCCTAATGACAGCAAAATCAAAAAAAATGCACTTGGTTTGACCAAAATACAGAACCCAGAAAATTTAGAAACCATGGGGAGGGTTTTCAAATAAAAAATTTGATGGAAATGATACCTCATTCAAAAGAGCTCGTCGAGTTGAGTCGAATGACAACAATATCGACAAGATTGGACAAGATTTGTCAAAGTTATGACATAAAATAAACATACGAAAGATCGACGACTCGCGTCATAATTTTGCCAAATACTGTCCAAGCTTGTCGATATTGTTGTCATTCGACTCAGCTCGACGAGCTCTTTCGAATGAGGTATCATTTGCACAAACTTTTCGAATTCCAAAAAACCACCCCTGCGGGGTCTAAGTTTTCGGGGGTCTGTATCTCGGTCAAACCGAGTCAGATTTTTTTGATTTTGGTGTCATTCGATGCAGCTCGATGAGCTCTATAAAGATGACAGACTGACCATTTTTACATATTTATCGAAAAAATTGGGTGGGGGCGGGAAGTAAATAAGTACCCTAAAAAGGGCCCTGCTCAGAATTTGTAATTTAAAAAAAGCCTAAATTTCTGAAATCTTTTGGGAACTGTTGACTTGATTACATGCAACAGATCCTAATTAATAATTCACAAACAATTATTAATAATTGAAAATGTAAAAATCCGGAAAAAAACTCGAAAAACCCAAAAAAACCCGAAAAAACGGGAAAAACCAATTTCGTTAATTTCGAGGGTTTTTCGTGTTTTTTTTTTGCTCAAAAAAGGATTGAAACATGAGCAGGACCCTTTTAGAACACTAAAAAATAAACACCATCTTTAAAAAACTAAAAAATTTAAAAAAAACAGAAAAAAATGAATTTTTTGAAAATCAAAAAAGTGAAAAAAAGCCGAAAAAATGCCTATGGACAAAATGGTCAGGCGGATAAAATGCCTACGGTTTATAATAAAGCTGGTTGAAACCTAATTAAAATAAAAGAAGCGGGGTAATAGGTTATCGGCCACGGGGAGTTTAATGCGCATGACCATTTTGGTGCCACACTCAAGTGCGGCACCGTAATGGCCTGTTGAAAATTTCAACTCGTTATAGCGGATTTTCCAAAGCCTGGAGGTCTAAGTGCCTGAGAGTGATATTGTAGGGATGGGAGTTGTTAACAAATCAATAGTTGGTCACTCGAGTCTCAGATGAAGTTTTGGAGGTCATATGGTCCAAAGAGCCGGGGTCGAAATGTCGACTTTTTTTAAAAGGTCGTTTCAGCTTTTTTCGATAGCCTATTCGAAAGAGCGTCCACTGGGGCTCCGAATAAGGTATACTTTGTTGGGGGTCTACTTGAGTCTCAAAAAGTTATGGTCAGTGTTCGCAAATGTCACAAAACTTTATGAGACTCTAACGACTCGAGGAAAATTTTTAAAATTTTTCCGAGAACGGATTTGAACTCAGCGCATATTAGAGTACCATATGAGCCGTTTTTGGAAAAAAAATTAAAAAATTTTGTCACGTCAAAATTTATTCCCCAAAGTTGAGACTCAAAATTTGACAAAATGTTTAAAAAATCATAACTCCCCAAAAATAAACCCTTTTGAAACATTTTAAAAGCTTAATATATAGCAAAAATTCTGCTCTATTTTATAAAAATATTTATAACACCCCTCAGCCTCGATATACCCCAAAAAATTTTAAAAAACCGAAAAATTTTGAATTTTGAAAAAATCGACCCTACCAGGCCTCGGGTGAAATTTTACAAAAATTTAAATAGCTCAAAAAATTTGTAATTTTTTGCTCTATTTTATAACCTTTAATTCGTTTGGCTACGACAAAATCCCGCCATGTTATGGCCAATTTAAATTTCACCCAAAAATTTCAAAAGGGGTACCCCTTCAAAAATGGGTCCAAAAATCGATATCGAGAAAAATATGTTTTATGGTACTCCAATATGTGCTGAACACGAATCCGAACTCCGTTTATTTTTAAAAATTTTTTCCTCGGAGATATACTCAAAAAACCGACCACTTTTGGCCCCAAAAATGCCACTTTTTTGAGTATAACTCCCCCAGACTCAAGTGTACCCCCAATAAAGTATATATTTTTAGAGGTTTCAAGGGACGCTCTACAAGATAGGATACTCAAATCGAGTTTCAATTCACGCGTTAAAAAGTCGGTTTTGGCGAGGTCACTTTGGTGCCCATAACTATGTCAGGAAAAAATCTCAGACTCTTGTGTCCCCCAACAAAATTGTAGTACATTTAGTGCCCTATTATACCAAAAAAGAGTTGAAACCGTTTGCCCAATCTTAAGCATTTTTATAATTACACTCAATGGGAGCCACCCTTCAGGTTAGGGGTTTTGGACATTTTGGACCTTTAGCGTTTAATAACTTTGCCCAAAATGGTCAGAAAAATTTGAACCAAATTTTTTCAGACTCCCCACATGGAGCTCTATCGAATGGCATATAATTTGTAAATTGTCGTTGAGTTTCGTCGGACACCATGTGTCATTTTGGGACGAGATGTGCAATTTTTCCGCGAGGCTACGGGTCGGAGAGTTGATCCCAGACCTCCCAAATTTTTCCTTCAATATAGTACACATCCCAACTTAAAATCCTCCCCCCAACCACTTTTTGATCCAACTTTTCCCCTTCGAGCTATAACCATTTGAAAAACCACCCATGGCCGTTTCAGTGCGAAAACGACGGTTCAGTGCCGAGGTCAGATTTTTCCTGAATAGAGCGCAAAAAGTTGCAGGACAAATCCACCTTCAAAAAAATTCCAGCCGCCGGCCTTCGGCCGGCGGAATTTTTGAAAGCCCATTTCCCCCAAAAATAGGGGCACTACCAAGATTTTTATTAAATATATAACTAGTTGTGCCCATTGGGGTATGGCGGCGAATAGCATACTCTGGCAGTTTAATTTTGCTTTGGGTTTAAATTAGGCTCTGCCCGTTGGAAAGCCTAACGGCTTTGGGGCGCGCTTCGCGCGCTGCTAGAAACATTAAGAGTTGCCCTGCCTTTTCATTGCTCCGGGCCTTCGGCCCTCGCCGATAAAGTTTAGCCCTGCCTTCTCATTGCTTCGGGCCTTCGGCCCTCGCCCCCAAACTCCTCGGCCTTCGGCCTCGGTGAGTCTTTGCTCTGCCTTTCGGGATGGGTCTTAAGCTCGGGCCTTCGGCCCTCGCCCTCAAACTCCTCGGCCTTCGGCCTCGGCAAGTCTTTGCTCTGCCTTCAGGGATGGGTCGAAGCTCGGGCCTTCGGCCCTCGCCCCCAAACTCCTCGGCCTTCGGCCTCGGTGGGTCTTTGCTCTGCCTTTCGGGATGGGTCTTAAGCTCGGGCCTTCGGCCCTCGCCCCCAAACTCCTCGGCCTTCGGCCTCGGTGAGTCTTTGCTCTGCCTTCAGGGATGGGTCGAAGCTCGGGCCTTCGGCCCTCGCGACCCATTTATGGATGGATCTTAAGCTCGGGCCTTCGGCCCTCGCGATCCATTTATGGATGGATCTTAAGCTCGGGCCTTCGGCCCTCGCGATCCATTTATGGAGGGATCTTAAGCTCGGGCCTTCGGCCCTCGCGACCCATTTTGGGATGGATCTTAAGCTCGGGCCTTCGGCCCTCGCGATCCATTTATGGATGGACTTAAGCTCGGGCCTTCGGCCTTCGCGACCCATTTTGGGATGGATCTTAAGCTCGGGCATTCGGCCCTCGCGATCCATTTATGGATGGATCTTAAGCTCGGGCCTTCGGCCCTCGCGATCCATTTATGGATGGCTCTTAAGCTCGGGCCTTCGGCCCTCGCGACCCATTTTGGGATGGATCTTAAGCTCGGGCCTTCGGCCCTCGCACGGCGGGCCTCCGGCCCGCCGTTTGGGGGCCTTCGGCCCCCAAGTTACCCACACCCGAAATTTCGACCTTTTGTAACTTTGTACAAAATGGTCAGAAAATTTTGAAAAAAATATTTTCATGCTCAGCTCGATGAGAGCTTTCGATTGATATAACATTTGCCCTATTTTAAGTCATTTTGGAAAAAATAAATTTTTGGCCGAAAATTTCGACCGAAAAATTTACGTAATTTTTCAAAAAAATGGGCGGTTGAAAATTTCAAAATGATATAACATTTTTTTGAGAGGTGGAAGGTCTTGGGGCCTGGGAGCGATGTTGGAGGTTAGAGTGTTAAGAACATTTAAGTAGTTGGACATTTGAGTCTCGGGTGAACTTTTGGGGGTGATATGACTCAAAGAGTCGGGGTCGAAAAGTCGACTTTTTTTAAAAGGTCGTTTCGGGTCTCTTCGGTAGCCAGTTCGAAAGAGCGTCCCCTGGCGGTCAGAAAAAGGTATAATATGTCGGGGGTCCACATGAGTCTCAAAAAGTTATGGCCAATGTTCGCAAATGTCGCAAAATTTTATGAGACTCTAACGTCCCGAGGAATTTTTTTAAAATTTTTCTGAGAAAGGATTTGGACTCAGCGCATGTTAGAGTACCATATAGGCTCTTTTTGTGAAAAAATTAAAAAATTTTGTCCCGTCAAAATTTATTCCCCAAATTTGAGACTCAAAATTTAACAAAATATTTAAAAATTCATAACTCCCCAAAAATAAACCCTTTTGAAACATTTTAAAAGCTTAATATATAGCAAAAATTCTGCTCTATTTTATAAAAATATTTATAACCCCCCTCAGCCTCGATATACCCCAAAAAATTTTAAAAAACCGAAAAATTTTGTATTTTGAAAAAATCGACCCTACCAGGCCTCGGGTGAAATTTTACAAAAATTTAAATAGCTCAAAAAATTTGTAATTTTTTGCTCTATTTTATAACCTTTAATTCGTTTGGCTACGACAAAATCCCGCCATGTTATGGCCAATTTAAATTTCACCCAAAAAATTCAAAAGGGGTACCCCTTCAAAAATGGGTAAAAAATTCGACCTCGAGAAAAATATGTTTTATGGTGCTCCAATAGGTGCTGAACTCGAATCCGAACTCCGTTTATTTTTAAAAATTTTTTCCTCGGAGATATACTCAAAAAACCGACCACTTTTGGCCCCAAAAATGCCACTTTTTTGAGTATAACTTTCCCAGACTCAAGTGTACCCCCAACAAAGTATATATTTTTAGAGGTTTCAAGGGACGCTCTACAAGATAGGATACTCAAATCGAGTTTCAATTCACGCGTTAAAAAGTCAATTTTGGCGAGGTCACCTTGGTGCCCATAACTATGTCAGGAAAAAATCTCAGACTCTTGTGTCCCCCAACAAAATTGTAGTACATTTAGTGCCCTATTATACCAAAAAAGAGTTGAAACCGTTTGCCCAAGTTTAACCACTTTTATAATTACATTCCATGGGAGCCTCCCTTCACGTTAGGGGTTTTGGACATTTTGGACCTTTGGCATTCTATAACTTTGCCCAAAATGGTCAGAAAAAATCAAACCAAATTTTTTCAGACTCCCCACATGGAGACCTATCGAATGGCATATAGTTTGTAAATTGTCGTTGAGTTTCGTCGGACACCATGTGTCATTTTTGGACGAGATGTACAATTTTTAGCCAAGGCCACAGCCTCAGACGTTGATCCCAGGCCTCCCAATTTTTTCCTACGATATAGTACACATCCTGACTTAGGGCCCTCGCCCCAACCACTTTTTGATCCAACTTTTCCCCTCCGAGTTATTTCCATTTGAAAAACCACCCATGGCCGTTTCAGTGCGAAAACGACGTTTCAGGGCCGAGGTCATAATTTTCCTGAATAGCCCGCAAAAAGTTGTAGGACTAAAGTACAACTCAAAAAATTCCCCGGCCTTCGGCCGGGGCGCAGGAGTTTTTGAAAGCCCATTTCCCCCCAAAAATAGGGGCACTACCAAGATTTTTATAATATATATAACTAGCTGAAGGGCGTGTAGCTGAATGCCCGTTTTTTTACTCTGGCGGTTTAGTTTTATCGGGGGGAGCCTTTGGTACCATACTTTTTGGTTTTGGAAAGCCTAACGGCTTTGGGGCGCGCTTCGCGCGCTGCTAGTGCTTTGGGGCGCGTCCAGGGACGCGCGTGGAAAGCCTGCGGCTTTAAAAGGACGCTAGATTTTCTTTTTTGCTTGGCGAAATACGTTAAATATATTTAGAATACTTGGCTTTGGATTTTGGGGGCCTTCGGCCCCCTTTTCCTTTCGAGTGCCTTTTGGTAGCTGTGGTGGGTTGATTCGGGGCGTTTGGGGGGCCTTCGGCCCCCAAACCCAGCGTTTAGTTGGATGCTGTGCCTTTAGATAACTGTGGTGGGTTGATTCGGGGCGTTTGGGGGGCCTTCGGCCCCCCAAACCCAGCGTTTAGTTGAATACTTTGCCTTTTGGTAGCTGTGATGGGTTGAATCGGGGTGTTTGGGGGGCCTTCGGCCCCCCAAACCCAGCGTTTAGTTGGATGCTGTGCCTTTAGATAACAGTGGTTGGTTGATTCGGGGCGTTTGGGGGGCCTTCGGCCCCCCAAACCCAGCGTTTAGTTGGATGCTGTGCCTTTTGGTAGCTGTTGTGGGTTGATTCGGGGCGTTTGGGGGGCCTTCGGCCCCCCAAACCCAGCGTTTAGTTGGATACTTTGCCTTTTGGTAGCTGTTGTGGGTTGATTCGGGGCGTTTGGGGGGCCTTCGGCCCCCCAAACCCAGCGTTTAGTTGGATACTTTGCCTTTTGGTAGCTGTTGTGGGTTGATTCGGGGCGTTTGGGGGGCCTTCGGCCCCCCAAACGCGCGCTTAGACGCTTTGGGGGGCATTCGGCCCCCCAAACCCAGCGTTTAGTTGGATGCTGTGCCTTTTGGTAGCTGTTGTGGGTTGATTCGGGGCGTTTGGGGGGCCTTCGGCCCCCCAAACCCAGCGTTTAGTTGGATACTTTGCCTTTTGGTAGCTGTTGTGGGTTGATTCGGGGCGTTTGGGGGGCCTTCGGCCCCCCAAACCCAGCGTTTAGTTGGATACTTTGCCTTTTGGTAGCTGTTGTGGGTTGAATCGGGGTGTTTGGGGGGCCTTCGGCCCCCCAAACCCAGCGTTTAATTGGATGCTGTGCCTTTTGGTAGCTGTAATGGGTTGAATCGGGATGTTTGGGGGGCCTTCGGCCCCCAAACCCAGCGTTTAGTTGGATGCTGTGCCTTTAGATAACAGTGGTGGGTTGATTCGGGGCGTTTGGGGGGCCTTCGGCCCCCCAAACCCAGCGTTTAGTTGAATACTTTGCCTTTTGGTAGCTGTGATGGGTTGAATCGGGGTGTTTGGGGGGCCTTCGGCCCCCCAAACCCAGCGTTTAGTTGGATACTTTGCCTTTTTATGGGTTTGGGGGGCCTTCGGCCCCCAAACCCACCGTTTAGACGGATACTATGCCTTTTGGCAGATGAGGTGGGTTGTCCCGAAGCGTTTGGGGGGCCTTCGGCCCCCCAAACGCAACGTTTAAACGGATACTATGCTTTTAGGCAGCTGTGGTAGGTTGACCCGAGGCGTTTGGGGGGCCTTCGGCCCCCCAAACGCAGCGTTTAAATCCCCCTCGGCCTTCTGCCTCGGTTTTGGGGCCTTCGGCCCCAAAAACCCCCATTCTCGAAACTTGACCCACATAATTTTGTCAGACTCAAGTTACCCCCTAAACAGAGTATATATTTGTTGATGGATTTTATGTTGCTCTACAATATAACGTAAGTCTTTTTTATTAATTACCACTCTTTCGGTACCCTACTGGGTATGGTACCGCCCACCCCCAAAATTTCGACCGACTCTAACTTTTGCCAAAATGGTCAGAAAATTTCGCAAAAATTATTTTTGGACTCCACATGACAAGGGCTTTCGATTGATATAACATTTGGCCTATTTATGGCCATTTTGAAAAATTTAATTTTTTGGCCGAAAATTTCGGCCGAAAAAATCGACCAAATTTTCAAAAAATCATAACTTTTTGAAAGTTGACTTTTTTGAAAAATTTTAAAAGCTTATTCTATGCAGAAAATTCTGCTCTATATAGGAAAAATACCTTCGGCTCGAACCCCCGGCAAAAATCCCGAAATTTTTTTGAAAAACCGAAAATTTTTTGGGTTTTCGAAATTCGACCCCTACGGGTTCAATTTCGACTTTTTTCGAAATTTTCTTCACTCTAAAAATATCTAATTTTTAGTACTATTTTTAGAAAGAAACCCCATCCAAATCCGTCCACCCCAAAAAAAGTTAAGGTTTTTTTCGAATTTTTTTTCGAATTTTTTTTTTCAAAATTTTCGAATTTTGACCCAAAATTCGACCTATATGGTGCTTTGACACCCGCTGAGTACGAATCCGGCCTCGAAAAAATTTTAAAAAATTTCCCCGGGACGTTAGAGTCTCATAAAGTTTTGCGACATTTTGCCAATTTGGCTATAACTTTTCGAGACTCAAGTGGACCCCCGACATATGATACCTTTTTCTGACCGCCAGGGGACGCTCTTTCGAACTGGCTATCGAAGAGAGCCGAAACGACCTTTTAAAAAAAGTCGACTTTTCGACCCCGACTCTTTGACCCAAAACACCCCCAAAAGTTCACCCGAGACTCTAATGTCCAACACCAAATATTTTCCCAACATCCCACCCTACAACATTGCTCCCAAGCCCGAAATCCCCCCACTTCTTAAAAACGCGTTATAACGCGTTGAAATTTTCATCCGGCCACTTCGGTGCTACACTCAAGTGCGGCACCAAAATGACCCACCCCAAAAAATTACCCATATCCACTTACCTAATACCCCTCAGGTCCCATCTTAATCCTCCCAGCCGTTCACAAGATATAAGTAAAAAACAAACCAATTAATTGGTTTGCGGACCAATTAAAAACCAATGACAAGGCACTTCGGTATTTAGACTTCATCGAATTTCGAAATTTTTTTTTTCATTGATATCTACTAATCGTGGGCCAGGGCCCTCCAAGCGAGACCTTCACGCTCTGACTTTTAGTTCACGAGATAGCAAAACTCATAGGGTCGTTTCGGCGCAAAGGAAAAGTCGTGGCGCCACGGCTATAATTTTCCTGAATGCGGCGTAAAAAGTTGCCCCCAGGATGTCAGGCTTCGGGGAAGCGGCCGGCCTTCGGCCGGCCGGAATTAGTTTTTAAATTTTAATCCCAAAGTTTCTTTATATAATATAATTTCTTAATAACATAATCATTGCATTTTGTTTTAGAGAAATACTATGATTTGGAAAGTTTGAACATCTTAAAGAATTTAATATTTCAGGAGTAATAGGCAAATTACTATTTGGGTCAGTTTCATCTATACTAAAATATGTAATTTTTTCTCCAGAAAACTTATTTATTATTTCTTCGTTATAATTGTCAACAATTGTATTATAAGGAGATAAAATTGCATAATTATGCAATTTTTCCAAATTGTTTTCTTTGAAAGGTTCTCCAAAAATTTCTTCAACTAAATCACCTTTACTAATGCAAAATTCAGGGACTGTTATAAAACTATTTTCTCCTGCTTTTCCATCGCCAATATTAATTAATTCATTTGCAAATTCCTTTTCATTTTTATATACTCTCATATTCTCGGTTAATTTCATTTGGCAAAAATTTTTCCATAAAATTGATTTTTTTATTAACATATCGATAATTTCTGTTTGTGTTCCAAATTCTTTAATAGGTAAGCATTGCCTAAAATCTCCGCTTAATATAAAAATTTTTCCTCCAAAAGGTATATTATTGCACATAATTTCCTTTAATTTTTTATCAATTATATCAAGTACAAATCTTGATGCCATCGGAGCTTCGTCCCAAATAAATATTTCCGTATTTTTAATTTCTTCTGAATCTTTGGTATTTATCTCAATTCCAGAAGTAGAATTTTTTGAAATATTTAATGGAAGTTTAAATCTATTGTGTAATGTTCTACCTTTAAGCAATTGTGTGGCTGCAACACCCGAAAAAGCCATGTTACAAATTTTTTTATTGAAAGACCTTGTTAAATAAAAAATTACCTTCAAAACAAAAGACTTCCCTGTTCCCCCAGGTCCATCTATAAAAACACATTTGTCTTTATCTTTTTCTTGGATAATTTTAAGAAATTTGTCAATAATTTCTTTTTGCCCCTTATTTAGAACAGCAATTAATTTATTTGCTTTTTCTAATTCTTCGGATGGGTCAATTAAGTCATCTTCATCTATATTAATATCTAAATTTCTAATAATAGGCATATCTGGATAGTTAGATAATGATTTATCATGATATTTTAAAGACTGCTCTATTAACATCAACCCCATGTTATTGAGCTGATCTTTGGAATACTTTGGATATTTTCTTTTTATATCAGCAGTCATATTTTCTTTAAAAGTTTCCCACAATTTTGCAGGTTTTTTTGGTCCGCAATGCAATAAAATATTGACAAATAAAGTTCTTAATCCCTTCGGGTATTTTCTAGAAAAAAAGCTAGCTTCTTCTAAACATTTGTGCCATTCTTCATCGTCTTGAGCTAAACCTCTTATTAAACATGCTTCAGCGAAAGTTTCGTAGATTATACCATTTACTGTTTTTAAATCCTTAAAATTTTTTCCATGAACTTTTAACAATAAATATCTCAAATAATATTTTTCAGTGTCTGTTGGATTTATGGGTATTAAACGTCCGATTTTATTCATATTTCCTTGTCTAGGATATTTCCACTTTCTATCCTTTTTAACCCAAGTACAAAATTTTGGCATTTCAATATATTTAAACTGTAAGTTTGGATTTTCTTGGCAAAATTTAAAATAGGCTGTTAAAGTTGAACATTTATTTGATGCTTCTTCAATTTCAACTTTTGATGCATTTTTTTTATAAATAACTTTTTGTTCATTTTCTAAATGTATATCTAACTTATCTACTGAATGAGACTTTCCCTGCATTTTGAATTTAAAAATACGCCAGCACGCTTCGCAGGGGCTTAAATATCTTGCTTCTAAATACGTACCAACTTCATCATAATTTAGTATTTTCTTTTTTCCATCTTCTCCAACACTAATACACTCAATTGTGGCAGCATCATATCCTTTATAGATATAATCATAAAGATATTTAACAACCAAAATGTCACTCACTCTTTCTACATTTATATGCGCTCTAAAAGTTTTTAACAAAAAAGGATTATAGGGCACAACGTATTGATTCGTTAACTTTTGTCCTTTTTTATAAATAAATCTATTATTATCGGGTCTTTTATAAAGTGGATAACCATCTTCGTTAATTTCTGTTTCTTCTCTAAAAGGTTTTGGAAATTTTTTCCTACATTTTCTTTTTAATTTATCCCAACAAAGAGATGTTTCTAAACAGGGTCCATGAAGCATAAACTTCGTAACAATCTCGAAAAGTTCAATATCAGTTTTTTTGTCAGGTATTTCTGCTTTTATAAATTTATTAATATCTGTTGAATTTCTCCACTTATCTTTTTGAGCTAAAGTTAATAACAAATGGATATGCGGAAGTCCTCTTTTCTGATATTCAACAACCCAACAATATCCTATTACTTCTCCAAAAATTTTTTTGTTTAAAATTAATTCCAATAAATATCTTTTCTTTAAATTAAAAACCCTTGTAACAATATCTGGCCTATCAGAGGGATTTTGTCCTGGAAAAAGACATTTTAAAATATCTGGGTCGTTTGGATTGCAAGTGAATGTAACAAAAAGATCAGGTTTTCCTGTCTCATTTACAATCGTCATTGCATCCATGAAATGTTCGTGCATATTTCGAGGGCCTCCTGTGAATGTTGATGGAAGAATAATTTTTTTTTGAATTTCGGCACCGCTTTTTAATGATTTTTTCTTTAAAAAATCTTCAACGTTTGTATAACTACTACTATATAACTCTGTTTGGTGGTTTTTAATATATTCCAACCTATCCCATTCAATTTTTGCCGCTTGGTCCACAACCCATTGTTGAAACAATTTTCCTGCATAAAAAAGTGGTTGAAATTTTTTATTTTCTTTGAAAAACAAAACATATTTTGTGTAATCACAAAGCGAAATTTTTTTATTTTTTAAATCATGAAAATCCAAAGAATAACCATATGAACCATTTGGGTATAATATTGGGTAACACATCGGCTCAACGCACTTATCTAATGGATATATTTCTTTTAAATTCTTTTCACCTTTAGGATAAACAACAATTCTTGCTAATGGAATATCGTCATTAGCGTCGCAGACCACTATGGCGCAAACTTCATTACTTGAAGGTATATTATACCTTCTTTGATCGAATTCCTCTTTTAAACTAAAAAGTAACTTTATTTCTTGCATTTTTTCCCCTTTTTCTTGACAAATTTTGGCTTGTTTTTCATATATTTCTTTCATTAATTCATAAGATTTTGCGAACTTATTGTTTTTGCGAATATATTTTTCTATTAAATCAATCAAATTTTCATTGCACTCTTTATTTTCCTCAGATCTTATATCTAATGATTCGTTTGTATCAAGAAAGTATAACTGTCCATTTGTAGGAAGCACAGATTTATCTTCTGGTATAGCATAAGGGTTAAATTTATGATATATTTGCCCTTGAATTTTGAAGCACGGCGGCCCTCCAGTTGGGAATTTAAATTTAAAACAGCTTATTGAAGCAAACGAAAAAGAACTATTGAGACGACGTATATTTGTAATGAAATTTTTATGGTACGGACAATCGGAAAAAAAAAGTTCTTTTAATTCATTAGGATACTCTTCTATTTTTTCTTCAATATTACTAAATTTTCCCTCTTTGCAACAACTAAAAAAAGCTTTATCATTTTCATTTGACAAATCGGTTATTTCTTCAGGAAAATGGATAGAAAAACATTTCGAACATTTTATTTTAAAAGGACCTAATTCATAAAACTTTGTATTAGAAGAATCAAATGATGCAATGAGGAATTCATCTTTTTTCATTAACTTAGCTTTATTTAAGACTTTTCTTGACCTTTCTTTTCTTGAATGAGAATATTTAATTTTATCTTCAAAAAATTCATCTTCAACTTCATCCAAGTTTATAATTAAATCTTCGTTTTCATTTGCTTTCCGCTTTTTAAAACCGGAGCTTTGAACCGGTGTATTCGTTTGATTTATCGTGTCTTTACTATTCAAATTCTCACTTATAAAAAATTGCTTTTCTCGAACCATTTTAAAAGAAAAAGTTTTAGAATCAATTACCAAATATAAAAAATTAAACCACGTACAAAATTTTGCGACCTCCGATAACTTTTATGAATAAAAGAAAGAATTGCTTAATAAATTAACAAAATATTTAATTTTTGTTTAAATTTTTTTATATTCAAAATATTGTTTTTTTGCGGCAAAATATTTTTTTTGTTTTGAATGAAATTCCTTTAATTTAAAACCCGCCCCTAAATTTTGTAATTTACTTCCAACCTAATTTCGCTGAAGTGTCCTGTTGTTTATTTTTTCATTAAAATTTTATGAAAATTAAAAGGTAAACAACTTTTTGAATGAAAAATCGCATTTCAAAAAATTTATTTACGCCTAAATGTTTTTTATGGTTTAATAATGAAATCCTTTTAATTTTGTGGCCGCACCTAATTTTTTGTCCTTTTGTGCTTTTTAAACTGTTAAGTTCTTTTGCACTTTTTAGCAGATTAGGTTTTTTTGTATTTTGATGAAGGGTACTATTTTGTCCGGGCACTCGTTGTTTACATTTAAAATAGCGCAAGAGGAAGACGCTAATCTTTTTCTCTCTTTCCTATATTATTTTTCTTGTTTTTTTCTTGTTTACTTTATTAGAATATTTTCGTTTCAAAAAAATTTTCTTTTTTCCTTTTAAAAAAGTTTTTTTTCCGTTTTTTTAGTATAGTAAATGGTCAGAAAAGTAAAAGTTTAGAATAGAGACCGGCAAAATCGTGTTTGCGGGATCCCGCATGCGGGATTTTTTTTCAAAATCTTTGCGGGACGGGTGTTTGAATGTCATCCTCTAATAATTTAACAAAACATCTAATATTCTACCAACAACAGCAAATCGGCAACAACAATGAGTGTTCAAGCAATTCCTCAAAGCAATGAAGAAAACGAAGATCTTTGTCATCAGCTCTTGACTGCACGAACTGTAAGTAGCGTTACTGTTGGATCGTTAGAGAAAGAAGATGGTGATACTAAAGCAGAAGAACAACAAAAACTTCCAAAAGAAGTGTCTCCAACTTCGGAACAGTTTTTCACTCTTCAAAGCAAGCGATTTTCTCCATCTAATCATCCACATCAGCAAAATGCAGTGTAAGAAAAGAATATTAATTAGTTATTCTATTTTTCCTCCTTTTTTTTAGCAAACTTGAAGAACTGCTCTCAGAACTGCAACAGCTTGATTTGGCCGTTAGAGGGGGTGCTTTGTCTAGTGATTTGGCACATGTTCGAGCACTGGTAAATTTTAAAGTTTTGCTATTCCAAAAATTTTTTCTTTTTTTTTTACGAAAAAATTCCCCGACTTTCTGGGACGGGTATAACCCTATTAATAACTGCCCCCTCGACCCTATACGCAGATCGTGCCGGCTTGATATTTTTCCTTACTTTTTTTGAGTAGCTCGGAATGGTCATGTTTCTCTACATTTTTGATGTTTGTGATTTTGCCGTAAGGAAAAAATGATGAGTTATTTCTTCTTTCTACAAAAGACAGACGGACACGGACAGACAAAACACGGACGAAGACGGACAGACAAAACACGGACGAAGACGGACAGACAAAACACGGACACGGACAGACAAAACACGGACGAAGACGGACAGACAAAACACGGACGAAGACGGACAGACAAAACACGGACGAAGACGGACAGACAAAACACGGACGAAGAAATTAAAATTAAATTTCTTCGTTTCTTTTTCTTTCTTCGTCTAAGAAATTAAAAGAAAAATGTCTGTTTTTCCTTATGGCAACCATCACAAACATAAAAAGTTGGGAAAAATATCCAGTAAAAAAAGTAAGGAAAAAATATCAAGCCGGCACGATGTGCGTATAGAGCCGCCCCCTCTTGTTTCTTTTTTTCACTCGTTAATTTCATGGACTACCTTCGATTATTCGATCAATTTTGTTTATTAAATTTTTAGTGTTTGGTGGTCTTGTTAATTGTGTGTTAATTACAAAGCAATTGGTTAAAACTCAAGGAAACAAGAAAGAAGATTGAATAAATTGGTATTATGTCTAAAAGTAATTAGTGAAGGAGAAGTTGGAATTACTTAAAAATTAAAATAAATATTCTTTTAAAAAATTGAGAATAAAATGAATTTTTTTAAATTTGATTCATTTATAAGTGAATATATTCATTTATTATTTTTGTCTAGCTTCCATTTTAAATAATTAGAGTTTTGGGGAGAAAAAAATAATTAGAGAAAAATTTCAAAATAGTAGCTCTAATTTAATGTTTAATCGGGTATTGTGACTTATAGGGGGTTTTTTTTGGCTGGACCGATTTGGACAAATGAGGTGTCATTCGAAAGAGCTCGCCGAGCTGAGTCGATTGAGGGGCGAGTGAAGTCGATCCGACAATCAGGGACCGAGATACAGACCCCTGAAGTTTGAAAAAGAGAAGGGGGGAGTAAGCTCATTTTGGGGTGAAAAATTCGAAAATGCAAATAATAGTTCATTCGACTCAGCTCGTCGAACTGAGTCGAATGACACCAAAATCAACGAAATCTGACTTGATTTGACAAAGTTATGCTCGTTTGTTTTAGCTCCTTACCTATGGTCTTCATGGCGGTTTTTGCAGGCACATCCAGAGCAAGAGAAATGGGAATAGGATCATGTTACGAGCCCAGAACCCAGCGACCGTAGACTCCCCGCGAAGCGCGTGCCGCAAAACCCCGCGCGAAGCGCGGGGTTTTGCACAAGCGCTTCGCCGACGCTCCATAGGTTTACGTTGTTTGTTTTTTGTGTCATACTTTGTCCAAACTTGTTCAATCAAGCTGATTTTGGTGTCATTCGACTCTGCTCAAGGAGTTCTTTCGAATGAGCTATAATTTACATTTTTGAATTTTTTGACCAAAATGAGCTTACTCCCCCCTTCTCTTTTTCAAACTTCAGGGGTCTGTATCTCGGTCCCTGATTGTCGGATCGACTTCACTCGCCCCTCAATCGACTATAAGTCACAACATTCGTTTAATCTTTGAAGCTTTAAACGCGCTTCAAGCATCGGTTTAATATTTTTTAATTGAAGAATATTGTCCATTTGACTCCTTTCATTGAGCACGAATTATTGCCGTCCACTCCACAATATCTTTTTGACTGGTCAAAAACTCTTCCCAAAAAAGGTTCCTCGACTCCTTCATCTGAGAGTTTGCTGCGCTGCGGTTCTTTGCAGTTAGATCATTTTCTGAATTTATTTGATCTCAACGCATCTGATATTGAATTAAAATCTTCTGTTGTTCTCTACTTAGCAAATAATTGCGTTAACGAACAAGACAAGAGGATTCTTAAATC
Organism: Meloidogyne arenaria; assembly: GCA_036172955.1. Taxonomy (NCBI): domain Eukaryota; kingdom Metazoa; phylum Nematoda; class Chromadorea; order Rhabditida; family Meloidogynidae; genus Meloidogyne; species Meloidogyne arenaria. Next base: position 4,933,753 of record JARQAB010000012.1, on the reverse strand, counting down.
AGCTTGGGGTGGCCTTCAATGGTAAACTTTTTTTTATCAATTTTCTTTTAATTTTACTAATTTTATTTTCTTACGGGATAAAAAGTTTTTTTTTCCAGTTTTTTATGAAGAGATCTCTATCTTTTTAAACCCCTTCATGGAAAATTTTCACTTATAGGAGGTTTTTAATGCGTGGACGGATATATTCGTGTCATTCTACTCAGCTCGACGAGCTGAGTAGAATGAGTGGTGGGAGAAGTTTGTCCGGTACCTAGGGTCCGAGATACAGGGACACAAAATGGTCAAAACTTGTAGGTGGCACAATAAATAAGCAGATAGTAGCTCATTCGAAAGAGCTCCTCGAGCTGAGTCGAATGACACCTCATTAAAAACCTCCTATAAGTGAAGTGTATTCAGTACCCTTAATGTATTCAGTACATCAATACAAAAGCACAAATAATTCTTTTATCTTTATAGTGGCCGTTTTAAAGGTTATGATCGGTATTTAACGTCGTTCTTTATCAAGACTTTTTTGGTTCGATCTGCAAAAAGATTTTGCCAGACAATTTTGAACATTTATAAGAACAAAGGTTTTGACCGTGAGCATATGATCAAGAACTTACCTGAAAATGTTAAAGATAAAGTAATTTTTGTTTTTGAATATTCTTTTGCTTATTTTAAAATTATAGTTGCAAATTAAATATGGAGGAAATTGGATAACTCTTGCTCAATTTAAATATATTAATGACTTATGGGAGAAAGAAATCGATGAGGTTTGTTCTTTTTTCTTAATATTTTGATTATTTTAGTTTATTGATAGAATTTAGTTATACGTTTTTAATATTTTTAAATTTTAGTTGAAATCCAAATGTGGCGATTTCAAGAAGGAGAATGAAAATTAAATTATATAAATAAAAGTTATTTTTGGTTTATTTATGTTTAAAGAATAATATATACCTTAATAAATAGTCTGTTTATTCTATAATTTTTTATATGCTAATTACTAATTCAATTGATTTTATTTTTAGAATTTATTACATCCAAAAAATTTTTTAACAGATTTTTTTCAGCATTCAAATTGTATTCTAAGATCAATATAATGAATGGGTTTGATCTATTTCAAAAACATTTCTCAAATTCATATCCAGAAGAAAGAGATTGTACATTGGACTGCAATGGAGCTGCTGCAACTGTTTGTAAATTTAATCGACTTGGAACTTTAATTGCTGTTGGAAGTACTGATGGGAGAGTTTTTGTTTATGAATTTGTAACAAAAGGGGTTGTTAAGGTTTTTTACTTTTTTTACATTAAGTTATTATTCTTACTGACTGTTTTTATTTTTGATATTTCCCTAATTCGTTATAGGTATTGTTTTTAAATATGGAAAATGGCCCACAATGAAGTGTTGGAACCTACCTAGTATTTTATTCCTTAATTTTTACCCGCTCGCCAGATACCGTTTTAACACATTCTTTTTATATTTAAATATTTTAGGCCTGGAATGGGCATGTAAAACCAATAATCTCATTATCTTGGTCACGAAATGGCAAACGTTTACTCTCTTCTAGTGTTGATGGTTCTGTGGCTGTTTGGGATGTTTTGAATACTACTCAGCCTCTTCATCGACTTAGTTTTGGAATTGGATCAACAACTCAATGTGCATTATTCAATCCAAGGTTTTCTTTCTAAATTTTAGTTTAATAACATTAAAAATTTAAGAAACGAAAATCAAATCCTCGTTTATCTTATTATTCTAAATTCAAGTGTTTGTTCATCTCCAGTTGTCAAAAATTTACTTACTGGACAGGAAACAAGGCTTGCGCCAATTGGAAGCAAATCTGAGGCTGCAGATGAGCCCATTTCCACTGCTATATTTGATCGTCGTGGAAGGTTTATTATTACAGGGAGCACTAAGGCATGTTTTTACTTTTAATATTATACAAGAAGATATTCTCTCACATAAAAGGACAATAGTTTATAAGAGTCGATTGCCTCGGTTGATATGTAAAGTTTTATAATCTTTATTCTTTTCTCCCCATTTTCGTTCACTCTTGGCTTTGTAACCTCTCTTCAACGGCCATTGGGAAGCCTCTATTAACAAGGCGAATTATGATTATGATCTCCAAATTTATTTTAACAGGGTCAGATAATTGTCTATGATTCAACTACATTAAAACCAATTATTCATTGTCGTCAACAAGGGAATCGGCAACAGGTTCTTTTATTTTTTAAATTTTTAGTATTTTTTTAAATTTAGATTAAAAGCTTCTCATTTTCAAGACGTAATGATTATATTATAACAAATTCACAAGATCGTGTCATTCGCTGTTATCGACTTCAGGATTTGTTAAATATTAAGCAAGGAAGTACACTTCAACCAATACAGCGTTTTCAGGATATTGTTAATAAGGTTTGGAATTTTGATTTTAATATTTTTTTGTATTATTCAAATAATTTTTGGGGATTCTTTAATCTAATTGTAAGGTCGTCTTAAAACGTAAATTTAAATTCTGTTTTTTAAATTTTAATTATTATTCTTTTATCATTAAATGTTAGTTTAAATTTTGTAAGTATTCTAGAAATTTTGTAAGTATTCTAGATTACTTACAATCACTGGGTAGTTTTCTTCGATTGTATCAGAAAAAATTAACCTCTTTGAGCTAATTTAAGCTTATTTAAACATTTATTCTTAATCTTTTAGACTCTTTGGAAATGCATTTGTAGTTCTGGTGATGGCGACTATGTTTGTGGTGGAAGCAGTAAAAGTCATTCATTAAATATTTGGGAACGAAGCACTGGGGCTTTAGTTAAAATATTGCACGGACATAAAGGAGAATTACTTTCTGATGTTCAATGGCATCCAAATAAACCTGTAATTATTTCTGTTTCTGCTGCAACAGGTTCAGTAACCGTTTGGACACAAGTTGGGTTTTTAATTTAAAAAATTTATTAAATTTTAATTTAAAGGCACATGTTGAAAATTGGAGTGCTTTTGCGCCTGATTTTACAGAATTGGAAGAAAATTTAAAATATGTTGAAAAAGAAGGAGAATTTGACACTTTTGATGAAGATGCTAGTGATAATGGAATGGAAAATGAGAAAAAGGTGAAATTCATCAAAATTAAAGAGGGGGATGTTTATCTCTCTAGCTTTTTTATTAAATTTTTGGGAGTCTAGGAGTTATTTTTTAACTTTTTTGTTTCTAGGAAGAGGAAGAAATGGAAATATTAGATGTAACAACAATAGAAGCACCAGATTACCTTCAGTCATCAGATGAAGAGGAATTGGAGGATTTTTCTACAGATTTAGAGAACGGAAAATCGCTTTGGTTTGTGCCTGTAGTGCCAGAAATTGATCTCGTGGAAGAAGGTGATTTTTAATTTAAAGAAAAATTTTAAAAATATTTTAGAAACAATTATTAAATCAGAATCTCGTCCAAATTCTGCAACAAAAACAAGAAATCCAGGGAAGTCGCAGGCGAAGTCTAAACGTTCAAAATAGACTTTCTAGTCATATTTTTGTTTATTTGTATATTTAATGTGAAAATAAACATTATAATATTTGTTTTTTTTTGTTTAACACTTTTCTTTAAATTGAGTTTTATACAATAAAAAACGGTTAAAAATACCCTTTTTAATATTTATGGGTACTTTATGTACATAAATGCTCTAATGTTTGTTCCTAACAAAAAGTACTATAAAAGACTATAAAAATTATTTGAATGTCATCCTCTAATAATTTAACAAAACATCTAATATTCTACAAACAACAGCAAATCGGCAACAACAATGAGTGTTCAAGCAATTCCTCAAAGCAATGAAGAAAACGAAGATCTTTGTCATCAGCTCTTGACTGCACGAACTGTAAGTAGCGTTACTGTTGGATCGTTAGAGAAAGAAGATGGTGATACCAAAGCAGAAGAACAACAAAAACTTCCAAAAGAAGTGTCTCCAACTTCGGAACAGTTTTTCACTCTTCAAAGCAAGCGATTTTCTCCATCTAATCATCCACATCAGCAAAATGCAGTGTAAGAAAAGAATATTAATTAGTTATTCTATTTTTCCTCCTTTTTTTAGCAAACTTGAAGAACTGCTCTCAGAACTGCAACAGCTTGATTTGGCCGTTAGAGGGGGTGCTTTGTCTAGTGATTTGGCACATGTTCGAGCACTGGTAAATTTTAAGTTTATTCCAAAAATTCTTTCTTTAGTTGGTCCACGAGATCCACAAATTGCATTCATTGCTTCCGATCTATCTGAAGCGTCGTTATGCCTCTCAAATGCCTTCGACAATGAAACGGATTGTTTGCGTGCCGATAAACAAAAAAGCTTTCCAAGGGACTATTGGACAGACTACAGGCTCGATTCCTGATTTGGAGTCGACAATTGGAGTTCAAGTAGGCTTTTAGTAAAATTGATTTTTCTAATGATCCGATTTCAGTTAATAGACTGTCCACGACTTTAAATACTTTTAATAATCTCCCTTTTCAGGCTCGCAAATGGTCTAGCAGCAATGGCGTTGGAACATCTTCAGGCAGGACAATTAACGACAAGTTTATTAGAGAGGAGCCTGAAGAAGGGAATGCAAGAACTGTTCGTCAGCGTCGAGTTGTGACCGAAAACGAGAAGGTTAAAGAAGCAGCAAAGACAGATTCTTCTGCTAGTGCTCGCTTTCGTGGTCGTTCTTTGAATCATCAACAACAACAGCGTTTGCATCGACGTCTCTGTGCTTCAATTCCTTCACTTTTGGAAGGCACAAAAGTTAGCTACTACACTGACCACAGTTGTGGGTCTGCTTGTTCTCTAATGGCTGTTGGATGTGGTGGTGGTGGTAGTGGTGGATTCAACAATAAAGGCTATATGTATCCATATAGATGTGACTATGCTCAACATGTGGTGAAGTTTTTAAATTTTATAAATTAAATTTTTAATTTTTAGCGCTTCGAAAACGACCAATATATTATGCAAGAGCGAATCTATTTGCCTGAAAATCCAAGTTTCAAAATTATTGGGCGAATTCTTGGACCTCGTGGCAATTCTTTGCGTCAATTGGAAGCTGAGACTCGCTGTCGAATTGTGATTCGTGGAAAGGGTTCTGTTAAGGTGCTGTGAGAAAAGAAATATTTTTATTGACTTTTAGGGGCATTCCTTTAAGTGGAAACGGTAATCCAAAAAATTTTGGGTGGGACAAACTAATAAGTCTGGGGGTAGATTTAGGGGAAAGCTTTCTACATTCTTTAAGGATTTCTCTAAAAAATTTTCCTTCCTCGATTATTAAAACTTTAAAAAATCATTTCAATTTTAGGATAAGAACAAGGAAAGGCGTTTGCGAGGGCTTCCTGGTTGGGAACATCTTAACGAGTCTCTGCATGTGATGATTACTGCACAACATCCGGACCAGTTTTCGTGTTCTCATTTGCTTCATTATGGTAATTTTAAAGGGATTCTTGTTTGATTTCTTTTCAATTTTTGTAGCCGTTCATTGCATCAAAAATTTGTTGACGCCGCGATTCGATGCTTACAAACGTGAACAATTGTTGCAATTGGCTATAATAAATGGTACCTACCAACCTAGGCCTTGAATAAAAATGGAAAACAAGAAGGAAATAAATTGAGGAAATAGAAAATATGTAAATAAATAAATTAGTATTTCCTCTTTCTCTCTAAATACTCCCTAAATATTTGTAAAAAATAATAATTCTTCAGTCGAATCTCGATATAAGGAACTTGAAGGGAATGGACAAAAAATACGGGTCACTATATCGAGTATCGACTGTATACCTTAAATTTTCTTATTGGCTATTTATTATACCTATATCGTTTGTATGCCATAATCTATAGTCCAATATATAATGTAAATATTAATAAATAAATATAGATATATTTTCCTTAATTTGTAACGTTGTTGATTTTTGCCGAAAGGCAGCATAGTGCAAAATGGTTATTTTATTTCATAAAATAAATTTAAAAAACTGTCCAGACAAAACACGGTCCAAAGGAGTGCTTTCGACACGAGTGATGTTGTATGTTTGTTCGAGGAAGGTTGTTCCAACTACGGGGATTTGGTCTGAGACTGACATTTGGTCGGATCGAGTTTTCGTAGGACCGTGTTTTGCCTGTCCGTCTTTTGAACTGACACGATTTGCAATACACGATTTGCAAAATTCGTGACATCAAAATAAAAACAACAAGAAAATGAAAAAAATTAGTCCTTTTTTGTACCATATTAAAACTCAACAAAAAATTTTATTTTTTTATTTTTTACCTTAAAACTTCCAAAGTTATTTATCATGTAATGGACATAAAACTTTATTTTAATGGTCAGAAACTAATAATAAATAAATTTTTCACACTAAAAAGACTTCCTTTCTCCCTAATTTTTGTTTGTGTCAGCTGATCTTCGTAAAATTTTTTAGTTTTGTTTTTAACTTCCGAATATCCACCCTCACTTTTTTTCAATTTCTACCACCTGCTAAAGGCTAATATAATATTAAAGAATATATTTATTTTTTTAAGAAAAAAAGTCTTTTCAATAAAAAAAAGTTTTTGGGCCAACGGGTTGACTACTAAATAAAATAATCCGATTTTGTTGCCCCCAAGAAGACACAACAACAAAACATTTTCTTTTCCTTTTTTAACATCCAAATTTAACCTTTTTTGAATTACAAATTACTTTTTTTTTGAATAAAAAAATTTTTTTGTTTGTTTTTGCAAAAGTATATAAGTCCCGGAACCATAATTTTCTCGAATTCCGGAAACATTTGTAGGGTTTCAACTAGTCAGAAAACATCGAATTTCAGAAGGACATACAGAATTCGATTAATTTGAATTAAGTGAACTTAGGTATATCTCATTAATTTCCACAATATTATTTTATATTTAATATATTCCTATATTAACTTTTCTGTACTACTACATATATATCCATTTGAAGACCACCCATCACCCTCTTTAAATATTTTAATTAAATGAATAATCAAATTTGTTTACCTTACGAACTTCTTCGATTACACGAATCTCCAATAGAAGTTTTTAAATTTTTTAAATAATTTTTTATTTAAATTTAAAAAGAGTTTTTTCTTTGTTTGGATATTTCCTTGGCTTTTTTTATTGGGAGTTTTGGGTAATTGTTTAAATCTTTTGGTTCTTTTAGGGCCTAAATGGTCTCTTCGAAGGTAAAATAAAAATTAAAAAATAAATTTATTTAAAAAAAACAGAGCAGATTCTTTATTACAAGCTTTGGCTATTTGTGATATTATTTTCCTTTTTTTACTCCTTCCCTCTTCACTCGCCCAATTTGACCAATTTGGTCAACAAAAACATTTTAGAGTTTTTTATTTGTCTTTACGTGTTCATTTAATTGGTTTTGCTAATTGGTGTTCTGCTGTTGCTATTTGGTTGGTATTTTGGAAATTTAGAGAAGGAGGGGAGGGGGAGAGATTGAGAAAATTCTTTTCTTTTTCTTATAGAAAAGGAAGGATGAAAAAAGATTCCTTAATTTCTCTTGAGTAAATTTTAAATTTTTGTATATATTCTTGAAGAAAATAAAGAAACGAGTGATGTAAGGAGAAAACTTAACCGAAAAAACTTAACTAACTGTGAGCATTAGAGTTATTTCCATACTAATTCCAAAAAAAAAACCGATAAATTTTTTTATATAAATTTAATTTCTAAAGGTTAATTATTGCAATAAGCACAGATCGTTTACTTGGTATTCGCTCACTTCGAAGGCATAGACACGGAAATAGTACTGGACGTTTAGTTTTTTGTATTGTTTTTATTAGTGGATTGCTTACTTCTTACAATCATTTCTCGTAAAAAATAAATTTAAAAAAAAATTTAAATTTAAATTTAAAAATTCGAAGTAATTAATTTAAATATTTATTTAGTTATCATTGTGTTTTAAAATGGTTATGTAATGGAGGTCAAGTTGTTGGGAAATGTTTTGATATATTACAAGAAAGTTGGCCTGGAAATCATACAAACAAAACACCCCATCCTTTACGTGCTTATGTTCGTTTAAGTTTAGCAGCAAATGCTCTTTTAGTTGTTTTGGTAAAAACACTTAAATAAACTTTTGTTTTAAATTTTTCTTTTAAAAGTTACCAGTTTTGTTAATGTTTTTATTAAATGCTGGTTTACTTTATATTGTTAAAAGACGTTCATTTTCTCAAACAACAGTTACTAAAAATTGTGGAGATTCTATTAATAGAAGGCCTGTAAATACTAGATGTGTTAATAATCAACAAGCAGCAGAACAACGTTTAACTGTTTCAATAGCAGCAATAGTCTCAGCATTTACTTTAACACAAGGCCCTTCCGCTTTAGTTTTATTAGCTAGACTTTCTCTTGTTGGAAGTAATACAAACAATAATTATTGGGAAGGTTGGGCATTACTTGGCTCTTTGACTGGATTTTTAGTTATTTTGGGTAAATTGTTATTAAATTAAATTATTCTGAAATTAATTCTGGAAAAACACAAACTGAAAGTTTTCCGGAAAAAATATTTTTGTAACTTGTTGAAAATCCAATTTTAAATAATTCTGAAACATTTTCCGGAAAAACACTGCAACTTTTCCTTTAAATAATTTAAAAATAAAAATTCCCGGAAAACTAAAAAAAAAAACAAAATATTTTAGGTAAATCGTTAAATTGTATTTTACTTTGTCTTTCTTCTGCTTCTTTTCGAAAACGTTTAGCCTTAAAACTCGGAGAAAATAAAGTTTTGAATATTAAAAGAAAAAGTTCTGGATATTCGGCAACAAGAATTATAATTGCAACAAATCACCAACATTTAAATAATTTTTGTTTTAATGATAGAAAACAACAAATTTTGAATAGACCTAGATCGATTAAAAATCGTTCACATTCATTACCTTAAATTTTGTTTTTTTTTATTTTATTTTAATAAATAAATAAACTTTATTAAAAGGACAATTCATCTCAATTAAATAATTTTATTTTTTAAAAAAGCTTGTTTCTGGGAAATAATAGAAAAATATTAAATTTTATTTTTATTTAAATAATCTCTACATAAAATTCTTTCCCGTATACCACAAAGTTTTAATTTCTTTTGGTAAAATATTATTTTAAAATATTTCTCGTCTTTAATTTCATCATAAAATAAAAAGAAAAATCTATTTAAAATTTATTAATACCAATAAAAATATATGTATTATTTTTCAATTCTTTATATATTCTTCCAATAATCCCGAAGAAGCTCAAATTTTATTTATTTTATATTCACTCTTTTTAGGTTTTGGCCGTTCTGGCGTTTGTTTAAATAAAAATGATTTTCTTTGATCTTTTCTTTTATCAAATTCTTTTGAATAATTTGTCATAAAAAATAGAAACAAGGGCTTTATTTTATCATTCGAAATAAATAGTTAGGTATATAGGTCGATTGACACAGAATTTGTTTCGCGGGTTCGTCATTAAATTAGACATTGTAAAGCATATAGGTAGCCAATTAATTATTCCTAAGGCTGTGCAATAGGAGGCGTGGTGTAATGGCTAACACATCAGTCCGGTCTACTGAAGATGCTGGTTCGCTCCCGGCATCCGAATAACCTCTTGCACTAGCTGAAGGAGGGAAATAGCTACAACCCAGCTCTGATATACATATAGACTCTTAAATATAGAAAAAGCAGCACTTTTGACAAGCCTAAGTGACTTCTTGACAATTATTTCATCAAAATTAGTAAGCAACCAAATTCTTCTACTAATAGCTTGAGTAATAAATTTCCAAAAGGCTTACTCATTTTTCTAAATATCTGCATATTTTTTTATTTTGTTTGCTTGTTTTGTTGCAACTGTAAACAATCATTTAGAAACCATTTTGCCAAATAAATTTGATTAGAAGTTCGTTTTTTAGTGTCAAAACTCGTAGTCAGCACCCAAACAACTCCACGCCTAAATATATAGACTAAAGTCCCATTTTATCCACCAATATCTACTAATTCTTTTCTTAAACAATCATCGTCATCACATTTAACGTCTTTTTCCTTCCCTTTCTTTCCCTTCCTTTTTTCAATCTGTTTTAAGTAAGCCGGGTCGGCATGATTTGCCGCCAACTGTCATCATAAAAGTATTTTAACTCATTAAAGCCAACCAATTTATTGCGTCTGATGACCCCCTTAAGAACTTCTTTTTTCTCTTTTAAAACGCTACATAACCATTATATTTTGCTGCCAGAGTTTTAAGTAATAACAAACGTTGATTTTATATTTTCTTTGATTTTTCGTTGCCTTTTTACTCCAAAATATTATTAATTAATTAATAAAGTGTTTGTTGCAACGTTCATTTTTTGTTAAAATATTATGTTTATTTAATGTTTTTAAAGTTTGAATATTATATTTTAAATAGATTTTTTTCTGATTATCCACTTGATTAATTACTCTTCTATTTAGATTAATTATCCCTTCAGCGAAAAGGGGTTAATTATTTAAGAAAATTCTTTTTCTGATAATTCCAGTCTATTTTTAAACATGTCAAGTTAATTTTTGTTCAATTAATCAAAATTTATATAAATTTTTGAAATTTTTAGTTTTTTCTAAATAAAAATAAAGTGATAATGAATTAACAACAAAATAAACAAAAAAATTCCAAAATGGCAATGTTTAATGCCGATTTCGTCACTTCAGGTTGTTCATCAGCAATACCTTCCCCTACTTCATCACCTTCCTCTGCTAGGGCTTTATCTGAAGGAAATGCAGCAAAAAAGGGTAGAGGTAGTTCTACAAGTCATTATGAAAACGTAGCTAGTAGTATTGTTGGAATTCGGGTTTGTATATTTTTACCTTTATGGCGTGGTAACAATTAAAAAAAAGAAAGCTACATAACCATTATATTTTGCTTCCTCCGCTAGGGCTTTATCTGAAGGAAATGCAGCAAAAAAATGTTTAATGCCGTTGTTATTACTTTTTGTCTGCATATAATCCGGAAAAACCTAGTTATACACCTTTCCGGAAATTTCTGGTTTTTTTACTATTATGCCAGAATTTCTCAAATCTAAAATTAAAATAAAATTTGTTTTTTCTCTTTTTTGGCAGCCAAACCGATCACGTTCTATTTTTGTTCACCTTCATCACCACCATCCGCCTCTTGGACATCGAGACTCCTTACCCAGTCCTCCATTGAGTCCAGGCGGAATCTCAGTTCGCTCAGCACGAAAAGCTTTGTCTTTGTCCAGTCCAAACAGTTGTTTTAATCGAGTAAATAATTTTTTTATTCATAATAAATTTTTAATTATGTATTACAAAATTATTAACAGAAATTATTAACTTTGTCCTTATTAATAACAGGAAAGCATGTCTGTTACTAAATTTGTTTCTCCCATTATTCATTATAAATTAATACCGGAAAAACCTAATCCGGAAAAACCTACAATAAAGAAAAATGTTATACCCCTTTCCGGAAATTTCCGGCTTATACTCAATAAAAGAGACTGCAGACATTTTTAAATTCCTTCTATATTTTTTTAATTTAAAAAAATTCTTTTAGGCTAAAAAATTTTACCAAAAATCTCCACTTCGGCATGTCGGTCCCTGGATGTTATTATTACTTTATGCTCTTCTCGGTGCACTTCTTTTCTTTTGTTTAGAATCGGAAAATGAACGTTTATTAATTCGAAAAGAATGGAATCAATTAGAGAGATTAAGGCAACAAACACTTAGAAGATTAGCTAGAGTAGAGAGGCATCATCAAAAAGAAGTTTTGATACAATTTGAAAGAGAATTAGTTAAAATTAAATTACCTGAAGCTTTGGGTGAGGATTCTGTTTTTGAAATTAAAATAATTTTTATTTTTTCTTTGCAGCTTGGGACTTTTGGGGTGCTTTATTTTATGGTAAATATTAAATTTTTTTAAAGAAATTTATATATTCTTTTAAAGTCCAAACAGTATTTACAACAATAGGTTATGGGAATATAACACCCAGAACAACAGCAGGGCAAGCATTTTCAATTTTATATGCAATTGTTGGTATTCCTTTAGTTTTGGCTTTGTTAAATCAAACAAGTAGAAGAATGACTAGATGGCTAAGTCAGAAATGGATAAAGTAGGGAAATTATTTAAGGGAAATTTAAAAGGAAGGAAAAACTCTTTTAAATAAATATTTTCTCTTTCAAACACAAGTTTTTGTTTGGTGTAGTGGTTAATTGTTTTGACTACACTCTAAAATATTTAATTTGTTTCTTTGGTTCAAATTCGTTCAAATGATGATTGTTTATTTGCTACTCCTAATTGTTTATGGCGATAAATATATCCACCAAAATTGTTATTCTGATGAACGGAATTTTAATTTTTATTTGAATAAATTTTTAAAAACAAATTTTAAACCCAGGCAAACCGCTTCCCATTTAAAAAAGATTTACTTAATCGAAAACTTCAAAATATTTCCAATTTTACCTGAAATAAAATATTTTTATTTTTTTTAAAGTTATCGACAAAAAGTAAGAAATCAACATAAAAAACAAAAAATATTAAATGAAAATTGTAATATAAATTTACAAAAACAACAAAAAGAAGGGAGAGAGGCTGAAGAAGGCAAAAAGACTGTTGTTGATTTTAAAAAAGAAGAAGAAAATGAATTTCAAATTAATACAACAGAAAGCAGGTATTGTGAATTTAAAACTTTCCGGAAAATCAGAATTCTCAATTTGAATTTCAGAACAATTCCCGTTTGGATGGCTTTAAGTTTAGTTGGCGGTTATGTTTGTGTTATTGCTGCTATTTTCCTAGCCTGGGAAAATCGGTTTAAAATAATTTTTAAATTTTTTTAAAAATTAATTAATTTTAGTTGGTCTTACTTCACTTCTTTTTATTTTATTTGTATTTCTTGTTTAACTATTGGACTTGGTAAAAGAAGAAAATATTTTTGATTTAAAAAAATTTTATTAAGGAGATGTTGTGCCTGATCACCCTCATATGCTTATTTTAATGGTTTTAAATAAATTAATTTAAAATAAAAATTAATTAATTTTTTTAAAGTTTGTTTTTGTTATTTTTGGTCTTTCATTTGTTTCAATGCTTATTTCTGTTATTCAAATAAAAATGGAAGAATGGATATACAGAATGCTTATCAGAATGCAGGTATAGAAAATATCAGAAATTATTTAAAACTTTCTGGGAAAACAAAATCAGAATTTTTAAAACCTTTTAAAAATCAGAATTAGTAGTTATGTTTTCTGTAAGAAATCAGAATCTTTAGAACTTTCCGGATTCCTCTAACATCAAAATAAATTAAAATTATTTTTATTTAAATAGAAAGAATATCAAAAAGCATTACAAGCAGCAACAGACCCAGAAGAACGTGAAAGAATACTTGGAGACCTTTTAGCTAAAGAGCCTTGGTATATGCGTGAATTAGCCCCTCTTTGTGTTAGTGAAAAACAAACAGTTAAATTGGAAAATTTGGTAAAAATTAATTTAAATTTTAATTAAATTAAATTAAAAAAGGCAGAGCAATATGAACGTGTTCTTCTCCCCACAAATACGAGGGGAATACAAACAGAATTTAGACCAACAACAATAACTGAAGAAGAAATTGAAATATCTGAAGGAGAAGAAGAGGAAAGGAGAATAAATGAACAAAAATTAAAATCACAAAGTAAAAATATTGGTGGTGGAGGGGGACAGTTAAAAAGGTGTTTATTTTGAATGCTAAACTAGTCTTTTTATTTAAATTTAGTTAGTTAATAATTCTGGAAAAATTTTGTTATTATTATTCTTTCAGAATTTTAAATATCGGAATTAAATATTTTTCAGAATAATTTAATTATTTAAAATCAGAATTAAAACCAGAATTTTGTTTTTTCTTTCAAAACACACATTTATATTTTAATTTTCTCTTTAATTTTATCAGAACCGACTCTTCCCAATCAGACAATTCTGTTTCTGATGCAACTTCACTTCCAATGGACCCTTCAAGTATTACAATTTCTTCTCCTATTCCACCACCTCAATTTTGTAAATCTATACAAACAGAGGAAATAATTGTTGAAAAGTTTTTTTTATTTAATTTTTAAAAAAATATTTAATTAAATAGATTAAAAGACGAAGAAAAGAAAAAAGAAATTGGTGTAAATACTTTACAAATTAAAACAATTTCAAAAGGAACACAAAACAGAATTGGGACTAATGTAAATATTTTAATTTAAAAAATATTTTTTATTTTCCTTTTGTAGAATCAAAGATTGGATACTAAAGGATTAATTATTTTTGAAGAAAAAGGAATTGGGAATGAAATAGTAAATACAAAATCAAAATTAGTACAAACTGGAAGAAAAACAAGAAAAGAAGAAAATAATAATAGTGAAGAAGAAGAAAATGATGTTGATTTTTGGTGGTTGGTAAATAGAAGGTCGGTAATTAATTTGGTTTAATAAAAAAGGGAAAATCAGAAATTTGTAGTTATTTTATATTGTATTTTATATTACGGAAAACATAATTATTTTAAAAAATATTAAAAATGTGTATTTTATTTTAAAATATTAAAAATCGTTAAAAATCATCCCCCTCTCAATATTTTTAGTTCCCAAAATTCCCCACCCATTCTTCACCACTTTGAATCGCAAACTGATCCAATGACCATTTGCGATGCAATTGAAACACTTTTTGGTCCATCAATGCAATTAGAAAGAAGTGAAAGTATTCAAGTACTTGTAGGGGATGATGAAAATGAGATGGGGGAAATGCTTGGGGAAATAACTACAAATCAAGAGAAAAAAGCAGAAAAACATGATTTGGTTATTCAAGTATAAATAAAAGGAATATTTATTTTTAAAAGAATAAATTGTTTCTAGACAGATGACAGTTATTTAAGAATTGCTCGACGTTTGGACACTCTTAGAACAGGAAAATCAGAAACAAATGTTTTTGCTAATGTAAAAATATCTACAAAAAAATAATTTAATTTTAAATAAAAAATTTATAAAGGTTTATTGCACGGGTGCTGGAATACCAAAGAGAGTAAATACTGGACGAAGAAAATCTCTTCGATTTTTAGAGCCTGCTAGTGATTTTATGAGGGAAAAGTTTGGGTAAGTTTAATGTTGTTATCAAAACAAAATTTAAAATCAGATTCTGAATAAACATTATTTTTAGTTGGCATACTAGCAATAAAACCGAAGAGGAAAAGAAAGATAATGAGGAAAGTGAAGAAAAACCAGAGGAAAAGGAACAAGGACCTTACGATGAGAATGTTGAACGTAAAATATCTTCGCCTACTAATAGCCAAGATCAATTCAAAATTACAAGAAAAAGGATAAGAAAACACGTCCAACTGCCGCCTGAAGAGGAAGACATTAATAAAAACGATGAATGAGGGTAAAATTTAGTTTTGTTTGTATAATTGTTTTTATGGGTATATGTAAATAAATGATATATAATGTCGGTTAATTTTACAAAGAATGTTGGAAAAATCATGGAAAGTAGTGGTTCTCTCGACTTATTTCAAGGACTCGAAATAACAAAAAGGTATAAATAAATCTTAAAAGTTCCCCAAAGAAAAAAAACAATCACTCCAACAATTGCCATTTATTTACAAACAAACAATATTTACAAAACATCACAATAGGGACAATAAGAATCACACAAGAAAATATGGGGGGAATTACATATAGTAGACATACAATTATGAAGGGAGAATTGTTTTTCCTATATTATCACACATCTCGACGTCATCATCTTCCATCAACCGCTTACATGTTGTACTCGATTGGAAGGTTCTTGCGGCGAACCATACCGTCACCCTGGAACCACTCGCGGCGGAATTGCTTGGCTGCTCCTTCCGGGGTGTTGGTCCATTCGACGGTGACACGATCGTTGTTGGTCGCTTCCGCAGCCGGATCGAAGGCGTCGCAAGAGATGGCGATGTTGATGGCCTCCTTCGGGTCGAGCACACCGTTGGGCGGGTCCATGTTCAGACGGCGAGGGTTGGTCGTCTTGAAGGCGAAGCCGATACGATGCCCACCAGAGTTGATGATCTGTAAAAATCAAAAGGAAAATATTTATTAGTGGTTAGATTAACAAAAATGTGAAAACTTCACCTTCATGTAGTAGGTGTGCTTGTCATCGAACGGCGCGTTGAAGATGACCTTCACGGCAGGAAGAGTCGTGATGTCGCCAGGTGGAACAGATGCCATTGTTGAGAACGGTTTGTTGTTGTAGCAGGAATTGAAGTTGAAGAGAACTGGTTGATACCGACTACCGTTCTATTTGTTCTTTTATACCTTTATGCTCGAGAATAGGATTCTTGAGAGAGGAACTATAAAAACTCTAGTTATACGCCAGTTCCCCAACCTGCTTTCTGTTCAACTACACAAACAACGACAACAAACCGTTCTCAACAATGGCATCTGTTCCACCTGGCGACATCACGACTCTTCCTGCCGTGAAGGTCATCTTCAACGCGCCGTTCGATGACAAGCACACCTACTACATGAAGGTGAAGTTTTCAAATTTTTAATAATCTAACAAATAATAAATATTTTCCTTTTGATTTTTACAGATCATCAACTCTGGTGGGCATCGTATCGGCTTCGCCTTCAAGACGACCAACCCTCGCCGTCTGAACATGGACCCGCCCAACGGTGTGCTCGACCCGAAGGAGGCCATCAACATCGCCATCTCTTGCGACGCCTTCGATCCGGCTGCGGAAGCGACCAACAACGACCGTGTCACCGTCGAATGGACCAACACCCCGGAAGGAGCAGCCAAGCAATTCCGCCGCGAGTGGTTCCAGGGTGACGGTATGGTTCGCCGCAAGAACCTTCCAATCGAGTACAACATGTAAGCGGTTGATGGAAGATGATGACGTCGAGATGTGTGATAATATAGGAAAAACAATTCTCCCTTCATAATTGTATGTCTACTATATGTAATTCCCCCCATATTTTCTTGTGTGATTCTTATTGTCCCTATTGTGATGTTTTGTAAATATTGTGTTTGTAAATAAATGATAACTTTAAAGTATTTTTTACTTGGACTTCTTTCCTATTCATCCGTATTTAAATTTAATTTAATGAAAATCAGTTGGAGAGGAATAATAATTTTCTTCCTCTTGTTCTGGAGCAACCCCAGGAACGTGTTCACATAAAAATGTCTGTGGATTTGGACGGAAAGGAAAACAACAGCAACGGCAAACATTTATCAATTCATTTTCTGTTTCGTTTGTCTCTGTTGTTGCCAAACAGTTGTACCATTGAAGGTTTTGTATTTGCTCACGAAAACCTGGTTCTACAGATGTTAAGTCAACCTTATCGGTTGGCCAAAGCCTAAAATTAAATTTTTGGAATTCCCAAAACTTTTACAAAAAATAATTTTAATATTTCTTCCCACTACCTGCATTCTTCTCCACCAAAACCAATTAATTTATTATAATCAAGACGGCAACTTTCATGTTGATCATACCCTTTTAGGCTTTTCTGACCACAAATACGTTCTGACACATAAAATGGAATTACTGGTCTCCCTCCTTGAACACTTCAAAAAAAATATTTTTTTTTAATTCTTTAAGGAAAATTTCTTTAACTGAAAAGGACTTGAATGACATTTTTTCTCTCCCCCAAAACCACAACTTTGTTGATAGCTACACATTCCACAAGGGTTATTATCCAAAAGGAGACTTCGAAAATACTAAAAAAAATTTTTTTTTATTTTTTCCATAACCTCAAAAAATGAATTTAATGCTGAAGCATATCTTCCACCTATAAAACGATAAAACCAGTGACTCTGGCAAAGAGGACTAAGTTGTTCTAAATAAGAATACTAAAAATAAAAATTAATTATATGTATATAGAATTGAATAATTTAAAGTTTATTTTTACATTGTTGCCTGGATCCGGCCATCTGTTAAAAAAATTTATAAATGTAGAATTGGGTAAGATAAAGTATGGAGTAATCTTTGGCTTATTTCAACTCCCGTAATTTCCCTAACAGAATAATCCCCTAACGGTCACTTCCTCTCGAGAATCAAATTTCGTTCGGATAATTAAAGCATTTACATGCAACTTCCCCAAGAGGACCAAGAAGCACAATCAGATGAGCGACGAACATCCGAATAAATAGCAGCCAATTGCCCAACAACATTTAATTGAAGGGAAGAAAAATGTAGATAAATAATAAATATTAAATTCATTTAAAATTGTTTTTAAGAAAATAACACGACGAATTGCACGAAAATATTGAAAAAGGAGAAAAAGGGGAAGAGAGAATTTGAAGGATTTAAAACTAAAAAAAGGATAAAAACAAATTTATCTACTTACAAAGATTTTTATTCACAACCAAAATATATTTAATATAAAATAACTATTTAATAGCAAAATACATAAATATTAAGTGAATGGAATGAGAAGGGTCAACCCAGAAGATCAGATCTTTAAATCTTTCATATAAATTAAGGTGTCTTTGGAAATAATTCTGGAACTAAGGAATTTCGGAAGAAGTAATGAAACTTTATTTTCAGAAATCTCAAGAATCGTGTATTCTTTTCCATATTCTTTCTAAATTTATTTCTCTAATTTACAATGTTCTTAAGGTTTTTTGATCTGCTGGTTGAAAGTAGTAAATTCAAGAAAAATAGGATAAGTGGAAGGAAAAATATTGGAATGCAAAATGAAAAAAATATTCGTTATATATTTTAATATAAAGAGGCACTTCTTTATTTCTCTCTTCTATTCTTCTATTTATTAACAACGTATCACCCAATTATTATTATTTTTATTATATTCATCATAAAAAATAGCTGAAGGTTTTGATTTTCCAATTTTCTTTTTAGTATTTAAATTTATATTATTTTTATTATTGTTGTAAGTAGATTGATGTAAATTGCTGTTGATAGAATTACTAAAACCTGCCGAATAATTTTGGTGGGTTTGGTGGTGGGGCTGAGAAGAAGGTGTTAAATCTGAAAAAGGAATTGTAGTTTTTGTAAGGGATTTTCTTGATTCGGGTTAATTAATTAGGAAATTAATTTTTTGTAAAAGTATAGCGTACTCTTTATGTTTCCCCAAAAATAAATTTCTATAAAATTATTTACGAGTTGTAATAGTCAATGGAAACATTTGGCGGCGAGGATGTATTTGTTGATGCCTCAGCAAATTGTTTCCGCCTTGTCGCCAATGGGGCACTTCTACGGGCCCAGGCCCATGTAATTGGCTGTTGAAGGAAGGATGGGGGCATCTATTTTGTTTGAAATTTAAATTTAAACAAATTCTATAATTAAAAAAACTAAATGAAAGAATAAAAAGAAAAGAAAAAACGAACAAAAAAAACAAGTAAAATACCGAAAAGATTGGGTCCAAGGTAAAATGCCGGGAGGAGCAATTGATGAAGGAAGTGGAGAACGTGGACGATGATTAGTGCAATTCTGAAACAAACAGGGCCGGTATTAAATTTTAAAAATTATGGGGAAAGACCTTGAAAGAAATTTTTTTGTAGATGAATGGAGAATGAGAGAATGATACAAGTCCAATAAAGGAAAATATCCTAGTAAGAAGAAAAAAGCCTTCGAGGCTTTCTTACTACATATAAAAAATATTTAATACCGGCCAAAAATAAATTTTAAGACAAAAGACTAAAAGAGTGCTTTTGACAGACATTTAAATATACAAAAAGCAAAACAAAGTGCTAAAAAAATTAAAATCCACCTGATTAAAGCTATGTGAAATTGGAGGTGGAGGAAAACATTGAGGCCAAAATCCGTATGCTGAATATGGTGGTGATGTTGTCGGGGAATGGAAGTATGGGGGTGGTGGTGGGGGTTGTTGTTGTCTATATTGTTGTTGATGATGATGGGAAGTTGTTTTAGGTCTAAAAACGAAAAATTTAAAACTTTTCAATTTTCATCTCAACTTGTTAAATCAAATAGATATATTTAGATAAATACCAAAGATGAGGGCCAAAAGAAATTAAATTTTCAAAAAATATATATTACCGATTAATTTTGCTAAAATCTAAACTACATTTCTGACTAAATAAGAATACTATAATAAAATATCAAAAAGAGGAGAATCTAATTAAATCCATAAAGTCATAATGGGTACAAAATTTTAGTTAGAAAATAATTATTTAATAAAAAAAAATTCCTTACTTATTTTTATTTGGTGAATCTTCTTTACAACTATGAGTTCTAGAAAAAAGTTTAAAAAGTCCACTTCCAAGGGATCCCCTCCTCTTTCCATTTTCATTATTTTTTTGTTGAGGTTTTGGAGTAGAAAGAGAATCTGGTTGTGATTTACTACTTGAAAGGGCTGAAGAAGGAAATTTTCTTTGTGGAGAATAACTGCCTGGACAAACAATTTTTGATTGATTTTTTGGTGATGGAAGGGTTTGGGATTCTGAAAAAAATTAAATGATTAAAAATAATTCTTTTGTTTGTTCACCATATTTTGTAGTAGAACAATCACCGTCGTAAAAAGTAGTTCTTGGACGACATTTTCTAGAGCGGGGTTCTTCAGGGCTGCTAATATTTAAAGGTTCATGCAATGAACGACGAGAACGAAATACTGAACTGACTGCTGGGGCTAAATTTAAAATAAAATTTGGAATTCTGAAATATTAGAAAAATTGAAAGAATGTTGTTCTCTAAAATAATAAATTTTTAAATAAATATTTCTAAAGTATATTTACTTAAAAGTAAACTAATCCATGAATTTATGTACATATGATTTAAATTTTCAAATAATTTAAAAAAATTACCACTAGTTTGTCTTTGATGCAAAATTCTTTGATAAGTTCGTAAATGTGAAGGGTCATTGTGCTGACCCAAAGGGCGTTTTTCACTAATTGATCTTTTTTTTAAAAAGAATTAAAAATTTAAAGTAAAATTTAAAAACCTTCTAGTAACAGAATCCCTCACAAATTGCTCTTTTTGGCTTAATTCAGAATCACTTCCCCAACGGCTTTGATGTTGTTGTTGTTTTAATTCTTCCTTTAAATTTCCTCCTCCTTTTTCATCTTCCCCTTCTTTAATTCTTGCAATAAATAATAAAACTGTCCTTTTATTTGTTGGTATTTGTGATAATGTTCCCATAAATGCATCCAAAGCCTCTCCATTTAAAGAATAATTTAATAAATTAACTTCTTCAATTCCAATTAAACGATCATTTACTTTTAATCTTCCATCCTTGTAAGCAGCTGATCCATGTAAAATCTTTAAAGAAAAATTTGTTGAGAGAATTATAACAAGGATTCGATATTTATTTTTATTTATTTCTTATTTTCCATTATAATTTAAGACTTCTTTCATTTTTAAATTTATTTGAGATAATTTAAGGATTTATCTTTTATTGGACTCCATGTTCAAGTTAAGGTTTAGTAGATTAATTAAAACAAAAAAATCAATGTTAGATGACTATTTCTAATAGAAAATTTTCAACAAAAATGGAAAAACCTAAAAAAAATTTCGTTAAAGCTAAAAGAATTTTCAAGTATAATATTTTTAATTTCTTTTATTTTTCCAAACAAAAAAAAATCAAAAATTTCTTTTATCAAAATAATAATTAAAAAAACTTACACTTCTAACATACAAACCCAAGTCATTACAACCCATTCTTTGTGCCTTAACAGAAATACCTAAACCAGCACCAGGCGTTTCATTTAAAGGAATTAACATTTGAATAATTTCTAAAAATGTTTCCCCAATTAATTGTTGTTTTAATTCTTCAAAAAGATTTTTTGAAAAATTTTCTTTTAAATTTTCTTTTTCTTCGTTTTGATGTTGCTGTTGTTTTTCTTCTGTTTGGCTACTAATTATTAAACTAATTGTTTCTCCAACTGGAATTTTCTTTAAAAGTGAAGTTACTTCGGATTGAGTTAAATTAGACAAGTCTATTCCGTTTATCTAGAAAAAAATAAAATAATTTTAATTGAATTTGGATATTAAATAGATTAATTTGAAATTTAAATAAATAGTTCTAGAAAATAAACTTTTTTAAACTGATTAGTTAAAAATTAAAAAAAATTAAAAACCTGTAAAATTCTGTCACCCAAAGTCAAATCCAAATTCTTCCTTAAACCTTTAATATAATACAAATGTTGTTCAGAAGCATTTAATCTCCCAGCATAGCTAAATCCAAAACCATCTTCTCCTTAAAAAACATTCCATTTTCAAATTAATTTAAAAGAAAACCTTTAGTTAATTTAATTTCTTTACAAAAACCAATTAAAGAAGTATTTTCTCCTTTTTTCAATTTAAATTGTTCAAGTTGTAAACTATTATTATTTAATTTTTTTGAATTAATTCGGCGAAAGAAGGAAAGTGAAGGTTCTGGAATTGATTGAAGATCTCGAAGATGAAGACGTGCTCGAGCAAAAGAAATCTTTAAAAAATAAAAGTAAAATTGTATTTACAGAATTATTTGAGCAAAAATAAGGCTTATAATTAATTGGAATATTTTAGTTAAGCAAGTTTTGTTTAATTTTATGAAAATGAAAAAAATGTTCATAAAATGATAATTCGAAAAAACATACCCAAAATTTTCTCGATTTTATCAAAAAAAAGTTTCGTAAAAATATTCTCAATAAGAGCTATTTATAAAGAAGAATATGTTAATTTAACGATTCTTTTTAGAAGTATCAGATTGTAGTAAAAGCCTAGGGACCAACAAATAAAGCTCAGCCTAATAGCCTAAATCCAACAAATAAGTTCCAATCAAATTAAATATATTTATTTTCCAAATTAAATCAATCCAATAAATAATAAAACGAGCCACAAGCAATAATAAAGCCAAAGCAATAGGTGAGAGCCAACAGTCAACCAAGGAATGGAACCCCGAAAGAGAAATTGACAAAGTTTAAATAAGGGCAAAAAAAGGGGTGTGAAATTAGATTAGACAAAAAATGCAGGTGCTTAAAAAATGGAAAATCAAAACATAACTTATAAAGAAAAAGTTGTTTACTATTAAAGAAAAAAAGGGGAAAATTAATTTAAATAAGTTAAACAGATAAAAATTCTTAAACATGAATAAAAATTCTTAAATAGAAAAAATTCCTAGACAACAGGTGCGGTTAAAAAGATAATTTTAGATTAAGCAAAAAAACAGAATGGAATTTTAATTTAGAAAAATTAACTTAACAAAATTAAATCTAACTAATGGTCGCGTTTAGCGACACAGATTATAAAAAATAATAAATTTTTATTTTTTTAATAAAAATAACCTGATCACAAGGAGTTCCATTAATATTAACAATTTGATCACAAACTCGAAGTTGACCATCTTCAGCTATCCTTCCTCTCTGCTCAATTTTTCTAACCTCAACGGCCAATAAATGACTTGGACGTTGAGGATTAGGGACAGCAGAGATCTAAAAGTGTAACAATTATTTTAAGAAAGTCGAAAAAGACTTAATACCTCCAATCCCATTGACAAATCTCTAGTTTCTGGAGAAAGAACAATTTTCTAAAAAAACAAAATTTCCAATTTAATTAAAAGAAAAAAAAACCTGAAAACGATAATTTGAAGGATCAACTTGTAAAAAAGAAGACCACTTCTTCAATTCGTTCTGTTCCAAATCTATTTTTTCTTTAGCATCCAAAAAGTTATCTCCAATTCTCGATTTTCTAGAATTATTTTGTCGCCAATTTTCTTCTTGGAATAATTTATCTGGATCTGAATTAGGTGAAAGGGGTTTTAATAAAAAAATACTTTTAGAAATCTTTTAAATTACAGAAAATTAAAACAACTTTTGTCAGCAAAACATTTTCAAGAAACTATTCCCAATTAAAAATAATTTCATAAAAAGGGGTTGTAGGGATTTGACATAAAATAGGATAATTTGGATTCAAAAAGGATTTAAAATTAATTTTGCTGCTTAAGTAATTAGAAAATTAATTTTAGTAAATTATACAAAAAATCTTTGTAAAAAAGTGAACTTTTGAAGTAAATTAAAATCCAAACCTTTTTTCTGTGTTGGGGCAAAATGTACAGACATTGCCTCTCCATTCTGGTGTTTTCTGAAATTTTTTTCAGAGTGTGGCTTTGATAAATTTGAAAATTTGGTTTCAGAATGTTGAACTTGAAGACCAATACCTACAAAATAATTAAATATAAAATGATGGGAATATTTTTAAAAAATAAAAAAAGCTGGGCAAACAAAATAATTTGAAGGGAAAATAAAAAACATTTTAATTAAATGGAAAGAATAAAAAAAATTTATAATTAAATTATTTAAAAGAAATTACTACTAGGAGGCATATCCAATGATTTCACGTCAATAAAAGGGCTTCTATCACTTCTGCTTCTCTGCTGATTTGAAATTTTGTGATTCGAAGCAATTTCAAGTTTGAGCTGTTTTTTTGTTTTTTCTTCAGGTAATGATGTTGAAACAATTGTTGTATTGACAGAAGTTGATTTAAATGATGGTGGAGGGTCATCATAAATAGCTAATATCTTTTTTTAGAAAAAAAAAGAAATTTTACATTTAATAAAGAATAAAAATAACTAACCGTCACATAATCTTGTTTTGATGGAGAATGAGTAAAAGACATTAATTAATTAATATATAAAGTTAATTAATCATCTACATACATAACAATCTTAAAAATAAAAAGAAGAATTAAAAAACAGCTGTCATTAATTCTACAAAATTTTTAAAATAACGCGTAAATTCCTTAGTTTTTGTTGTTTTGATTTATTTTTTAATTGGGTAGGGGACGATTCAGTATCGCCGATTCAGTATTCGGGCTTTTTGGCCATAACTTTTTGCTCGATCAATATTGTAGGTATTATTATATATGATTTGATAAGTCTCGGGGTGCTGCATCTTTTTCATAATTGGACTGACCTGATCTGATCACTCTACAAAAAGTTATCACTGATAAACGACGTCACAGGCATAAAAGATCGGTTTTCACGCTGTAACTTTTTTGTGATGATCAGATCAGATAGGGCCAGTTATGAAAAAGATGTCGAATCTCGAGACCTTTCGAATGATATGAGAATTATTCAAATCAGTCGAATATCAGAAAAGTTATGGCCATATACTGAATCGGCGGATACTGAATCGGCTATACTGAATCGGCGATACTGAATCGTCCTTAACCGTTTTAATTAATTAATCTCTATTTTCTACACTCTTTTTTTCCTTTCCTTTCTTTTTCTTAAAAAATATGTAAATCCCATTAATTCGCGCACAGCGCTTCCACCCTGTTGACGCACGCGCGAAAACTAGCTAACTCTTTTCCTTAAACATTACGCCAAAATTTAAATTAAATATCTATAATTCTCCTTTTTCTATTGCATCTCTCGTGCGTCTGACTTTATTGTAAACAAGAGAAAGGGTCAGAAAGAGACGAGTTATAAAATGGTCAGATGGAAGGAAAAATGGTCAATTCTCTCATTTGTGAGGGGCATTAGTTAAATTTTATAACTTTTTATCCTCCCGTCTGATTTTTTTCAAATTTTTTATTTCTGTGGTCCTAGATGAGTTACACGATCCTACAAATTTTTATAGACCAATATACATTTTTACCAAAGTTATGAATTTTTTAAAACATAATTTTTCCGATTTTTAGGAGTCTGTATCTCAGTTCATAATTAAGATCGGTCTTTGATTTTGGTGTCATTCGACTCAACTCGTATAGCTCTTTCGAATGACATATAACACACATACTCGGGAATTGTCCATATTCGGAAGTATACTTTGTCGAAATTCGGAAGTCTACTTATGAACCTAAGTGACAAAATTTCTTCAAAATCTGCCAAATTGTATAATTGATATACAAACTAAATATAATTGGTATACAAAGTTGCAAAATTTGAGCGGAAAATTTGCATGTTGGTCTAGGTTATTATGATTTTTTGAAAATCGGTAAAAATTTATACATTTCTGACCATAACTCCGCCTAAATGGACTATATAAATTCGAAGTTGGCATAATTCGATGTAACTCATCGAGCTGCGTCGAATGGTACCAAAATCAACTTCCTTTGACTTTTTTTACATTTAGATTTTTATCTAAAACTGATTAAAATTATTTTTGTATTAGCTCGCTCAATTTTGTATGAAAATCTCTGAAAATTTCTTCAGAGAATCTTAAAACAATTATCTATGAAATGTATCAGCAGATTTTAAAACGTATGAGCGGTTTTCGAGATAGTTTTATTAAAATTTGTTCTCGCAGTCGCAAAAAAAGAGTGCATAAAAGAAAGAGAGACAGTTAGAGAACGAAAGAAAGGAAAAATAGAAAGCTAAGTAGTTTTCGCGCGTGCGTCAACAGGGTGGAAGCGCCGTGTTCGCGAATATTTTTTAATTTTTTTGTGTTACTATTTTTAAATAATTTTAGATTAAAAAAGTATGCCGAGAGAAGAAAACAAAGAAATTGAAGAAGAAAGGTAAGTATTAATATGAAAAGATTTTTTAATTTTTCTCTTTTTCTTTTACAGGCGAGCCAAAAATGCTTACGATTTAATTCGGATTCGATTAAATCGACTTGAAAAAAATATTGTAATTAATTCTAAACAAAATTCTTTTTAATTTTCTTTTTAAAAAGGATAAACCAATAATAATTCCTCAACGGAAAGACGACCCAAAACCAAAACCTCCCCCAGAATTTGTTCGAAATGTTGTTGGTTCTTCAGCAGCGGCGGGGAGTGCAGAATTTCATATTTTTCGAAATAATAAAAGAAGAGAACAAGAAAGGTTAGAACATATTCAAAAACAAGCTTTAAAAGAAGATTTGGACAAAGAATTTGAAGAAAGAAAAATGGCTAGAAAAGAAGCTGAAGAATTAAAAACTGCTAGAAAAAGGGAAAAAAGGCAAAAACAAAAAGAGCGTAAAAAGGCTAAAAAAATTGTAAGAATCTTTGAAAAATTTAAAAAAAAATAATTTTTAAGAAAAAAGATGGAGGAGGAAAGAATTGTTCTTCGTCTTCAGAAAGTTCTGATTCAGAAGAAAGTATTTATGAGGAAAGGAGTAAAGGAATTGAAAAAGGTAATAGAGAAGAATAAAATTACCGATAAATTTGTTATTCACACAATGGTTACAAAGCGAGATTGATCGCTTTCCTTTTATAAAAAGGGGCCAAATAAGCGCCCAGTCTTTGAAATATTTTGATTTTAAATATTGACTGACAAAATTGTATTTTTGAGAATCTTTAAAAAAATTTACTTTTCCTCCTAAAAAATTCGACTTTCAGCCTTGAGATCAAAAATTTCGCTGGCTATTTTCTTTAACTTTCTTTAAGGAAAATCTATTCAAAAATAAGTTTCTTCTGGGTTTTGACCTTCTGGGGTGGAGCTGTTAGTTTTAGATAATTCTTGTAGTGGACTATTTATTATACAGAAAAATACCTACATACATTTTTATTTGATTTTTGATTAACAAAAATTCTTTTAAATTATTTTTAATTTGTTTAAAAAAGTATCTTTTTTATTAAATATTTATCTTTGTTTTTAAAAATTAGTTTAAGGATGTTTTTGTCATTATTGTTGAGTCAATAAAAATTTTTGAGTGACTCATTATTTAACAAAAATTCAAATCTTTTAATTTTTGTAAAAAATTAAAAATTTCCTTGAGTTCTTTGTTATATATTATGTAATGATTGTTAAATTTTCTCAAAATCCATGATAAAAAGTACTAATATTATTAGTTAATAGTATCTGGGAGTTACTTCTCTACTCTTTATTGTTTTAATTGATTAGAGTGACTAATAAGTAATTGTTTGTTTTGTTTGGCATTATGTTTGCAATTGTTTTTAGCATAAATAGAAGCAGACTTCAAGAAATTCTCGACTTATCTTTTAACGAAATTTTTATTTTAGAGATTTTTCTTAACATTAAATTCTATGCTGCCCTAACCGGATATCTGCCTTAGTATTTTACAACTATCTAATCCCGCGATTAAACGTGCCATTTTGTTTTGACTTGCGTTTATTCAGCCAACTTATGGGCTGTTTTTTTGCAATTTTTTCTAAATTTTGTTTTATAGGGTTTTAAACGATTTTTCTTTTAAACATTATAAAATTAATATTCTTAAAAAAAGGAATTACTAACCTATTGTAGCGTCGATTCTTTCATTGATTTTAGAATTAGACAGTCACTTGACAAAAATTCAATTCGAATTTGTCTATTAGACATAGACATTTCTTTCTAATTTTTAATTCCTTATAGATTTTCCTCAATCTTCCCCCTTCTCTCCAATCTTGTTAAATTTTTTGAATGCCATTATGCTTTCATTAATCTACTCGAAAACTATTCAGAACTAGCACATATGAAATAACATTCTATTTACATACTGTTTAGATATTCAAAGTGGGCCTTGACTTTTCGTTGCTAAATTTGTCTAAATTTTTTAGAAATTTAAACTTCATGTCCATGATTTTTTAAAAATCTTTTTCCTTTATTTGGTGCAAATTTCAAATTTATTTTTTTGTTTGCGTTTAATCTTTAAGCTTTTAAAATAAAATTTTATATTTTTGTGGTGTTTATAACTATTTTGTTATTGATTTTGGGGAGACTTGACGTTAATTTCTAATCCAAAAATATTTTTGTTTTTCAGGAAATACTCTTTTTAAGGATTTTTTAACTTTAAAACAATTTTATGAGCGAAAAGCACCCAGTCAACTCGTCGGTCACTTTTGCTAAGGTTGTATCTGGTGGTAATATTCCTAATGAAGACCAACAACCTTTATTGGGAAAGGAAGCAAATAATTCGTCAGAATCAGCTACGGAAAATGAAGTCAAATCACCAGATGATTGGCCTTCTCTAAATGTTGTTGCACAACAGAAATGTGAAGAAAATAAACCGAGCAATAAGTCAACTGTCAAAAAAGCCGTAAATAATTTTAAGGACAAAACACAGGAGACGACCGGCGAGGAGACGGCGAACAAAGTATTTTTTTAAATTAATTTTTTGGGGGAAGAATAGTTTGGGTCTCTTTATATTTATCCTAATTTCGGATTATTTGAATAAGTTATAGTCCTTTGTTCGCTATAAAGATTTCCATATGAGGGGGTAGTTTTCGATTTATTTAGCAGACATAAACTTCTCTTACAAAATCGGTAGGTTTTTTGTTTAATAAGGCCAATTTAATGGAATTAAACATTATCTTCGGACAAGATTTTGTTAGATTTCATTACAGGATTAAACTAGAAAATTGAATTTTGCATAAATGTTTTTACGTCCAACAGTCGTTTTTATATAATTATTTTTAAAAATTTTAATAATTTAATTTAGGCTGAAGAAGTTTCTGCACTTTCACCATCAGCAACAATTAATAGTCCGGCTGGAGGAAGCAAAAAAGTGTCTAAAAATAGTTGGAAAAAATTGGATATAGAAGTAGATTATAATACAGCTCGTGAAGTTTTAACTAAAAGGCGTGAAATGAGAAGGGAATTTGAAAGACGTGAAAGACCTCAACGAAGGAATACAGTTTGTGGACGTGATTTGAAAGAAGGAAGAGGAAATGGTGGAGAAGGAGGAGGAGGAAATTATGTTGGAGGTGGTGGTGGAAGTGGAAGAGATGGAAGGGGAGGAGATGTTAAAAGAGAAAATAATAATTGTTCTGAACCTGTTCGAACAACAACAAATTTTGGTTTTAGACAAAATAATAGAGCTTTTAAAGACAACAAATTTAATAGTAATAATAATTATAATAATAATCATCATCGTCGACAAATATCTAAAGAAGGCAATGAAAATATTGTTGTTGTTGAGGGAGGAGGAGGAGGAAAACCTGAAGAAAAGAATAATAGAGAAGATGTTCAGAAAAGTCCACCAACGAATAATTCTGCTCAAAATAACAATAATAATGAGCAATCTCAGGATCAGTCTTATTGGTATTTTTTTAATTTAAATTTTTTGGATTTACAAACATGGGCTGATTTGTTATTTTTCGATCTCCCTCATATTTTGTCCAGCCTTGTTGGATAAGATTAGCATTACCTCTCAGGATTCAGTTCTCTTCCTATCGGGAAGTAAAAGATTTTTTATTCGACAACTTCATTTAATTTTTTTTCTTTTTACATTTACCTAATTTTTAAAGTTTAATAATTTTTGTTTGTTAGGATACCCAGTAATATATTTTTTAGGCCATTTCATTTTTTAAAATATTTGCGTCACCACATTTAAACATTAAAATTAGTCATTTTATTACAAGATATTTTTTATGGAAATTTTTAAAGAAAATGTCCTTACTAGAATGCTTTATTTTTTGAAACAAAAATGTTTACATTAATTTGCAAAAAATGAGTGGAGGAAACAGAAATTTGTATTAAAATAATTTTATATAATTTTTAGGTATTTTGATGATATTTCAAATGGATATTACTACCAACATTCTGGATCACAGGGTTGGAAGAAAAACTCCAAAGACAAAAGACAACAATCGAATAATAATACTTATAGACCACAACGACAATTTTCGCCTAATCATGGAAGATATTCGTCAAATAGGTTTTTAAATGTTTTTATATTTTTTGTATAGCTTTTTTTTGTATAACTATTTAAATTTTAGAAATTTAGAGCTGTCAAAATTGTAATGAACTTTAGAAATATTTCTTTTATTTTTAGGCAAAAATTTTTTAAAAATTCCGCGTCAACACAGACCGAGCAAACAAATAATGTGGCTGGAATGGTTATTTTTATTATTTTTTAATTAAAAAATAATTTTTAGAATAATTCGCAAGGAGGAGGACATCGTTCTGTTGGTGGATATCAATCAAAATCTCATCATCATCATCATGGTGGCGGTGGAGGGGGGCCTCGTCATATCGGCCCAAATAATGCTTATAAATATAATAATAATAATAAACGAATGGATGAACAGCTTTTCTCAAATTCGTATTTTTGCTCGAACAATAATAATTGTATTAATCATCATTGGACAACTTCATCTCTTCAGCAATTGAATATTTCGGTATTTAAATAATATTAAAGTAATTTATGGGAAAATTCACTTTATTGAGGGTTAAAAGTAAATGGCATGCCGGAGTTTTTTTGTTTGTCTTTCCAACACGTTTAGGAATTTTTTTTTTGATTTTGTGTAAGAATGAAGACCGTAGGGAGTAATGCTTCAGCGGAACCGCAAATTTGGCCGGAACCGGAACTGAAATTTTGACCGGAACAGTATACCTACCGGAACCTTCCGGTAGGAAGGTTATATATACCTGAACTTCCGGTGAAGTTATTCTATAATAATAAATATACCTGAACTTCTTATAATACCCGAACTTCCGGTGAAGCTCTAGTAGGGAGTGAAGTAAATGTAATTTTCGCCCATCCTTTTTTTGATCCAATACAACGTTAATAAAAACATTGTTGAAAAGATATAAGTGAGGGGTTACATTTCCTTTTTCCCTTCTACCCCTCATTTCTTGGGCATAGATAATCAAATAAATAAGATTAAACAAAAAATCCATCAAATTAATTCATTAACTCATCCATAAAATTTATCTTTTTTTCATTTAAAAAAGGGTATCTCACCGACCGTTGTTACAGCCACTGCTGTGCCTTCTGCGCCTTCTACTTCGCTTCTTTCACCTAATGGACTCATCCCATTTCCTCTTGTTGTTGCTAATACTCTTCAAACTGCTGCTGTGGTTGTTGCTACAACGGATCAAGTGCCTACAACAGCTACTACACAATTTACTCCGACACTTATTGCAACACAATTTCCTCAAAATACAATTTTTATGGCGCCAATAACAACGCCTTATGTGCCAGCATTGGAAGAATTTAAACTTGGAGAGCTTGTACGCGGACAAATGTAAATTTTATTTAAAAATTTTTTTAATTAAATAAATTTTTCAGTGAATATTATTTCTCAGCTGATAATCTACAAAAAGACTTCTTTTTACGAAGAAAGATGGATGCTGAAGGCTTTTTGCCACTTAGTCTAATTGCTAGTTTTCCGCGTATTCGTTCACTCACTGACGATGTGTCATTTATTTTGAGCTGTCTTCGTGGAAGTGAAGGGATTGAATTTAGTGCTGATGAGCTTAAAGTAAGAAAGTTGGGAAAATTAATTAAAAATAGGGGACATAAATATTATTGAGATATTTTGGAGGTAAATTCAAATGAAGGGGGTTTAATAGAGGAGAATTTCAACAATAACTTTTTTGTGTGGGATCAAGAGACTTTGGGGTAGATAGCCATCCTTTTGTTATTTATCTAAAATCCTTTATAAAAATTATTTTTCCAAGATTCGTCCTCGTATTAACCCACTTTATTGGCCTCTACACGAATCTAGTCCCCAATCTGGAACGGAAACACCACTGCCGGCAGCAATAAGTGACGATGACGGAAATAAATGAGAAGTTTTAAGAGGGATATATAATAACTATTTTTTATTATTTTCTCTCTCTCTAATAGCCAAGCGACTTATTTTTTGTCTGACGTATTCATAGAATGGGCGCAAGAAAATCCAAGAGAATTTCTATATAATTTTTTTAAAATTGCCCAAAAATTATTTTAATATATAAAAAGCCATCTTTCATTTTCTCTAAAACCCCATTTTTCTAAAAAATCTAAAACACCCCAATTTTCTTCCAAATTTCTTTTCTTGGTGCGCCTCTGCTATGGAACACAAAATTGATTTTTCTTAATTTTAATGTTTCTTTAATAACTAAGGGCGTAGTGTGGGGGGAGAAAGATTTTGTGGTGCTATGCCTGACAAAAATGTTTCCAAATTTTCCTTTATATCTTTTAAAAATCCCTTATCAAAATCTCCCCCATTTTTTTAAACTACGCCCTTTATATACATGTCTTCAATTTATTTTTGGTGAGCGGAAAATTAGCGCTCCTTTCGTTTACATCACCCCGCTGTGACACTCGATTGTTTTAATGCTGATTTATTTTAAATACAATATTATAAAACGGGCGCAGAATTGTAAAAAATATTAGAGAAAAGAACAAGCTTTTTTGTAGTATTTTTACTGTCTAGATGCAGCAATTATCGCATTTAATTTTCTTCTAGCATCACTTCCTTCTGGGAATGAATTAACATCATAATATTGAGGGGCAATTTGAATCTAAAATTTTTTTGAAAAACTGTGGAAAATTATTTCTTTTCTTACCAGCCATTCAGGACGAACATCGGTTACAGTTCGAATATAATTTTTGGTTGTAAGAACAAATTCATTATATAAAGCCCATTCTGGCTTATGATCAAGAACAGAAGACGGGTGTAAATTAACTATTTGATTATCTTTTATTGTTACATAATGTCCACTTCTCTCCAAATGGGCAACCTTTTAAAAAAAAAGATTTTCAAAGAAAAATATTAGAAAAAACCTGCATAAAGAAACCAGCAACAAGCGCCTTTCTTATATTTATGTAATAATCTCTTGAATTAAAATCAGCAGAAACACGCTAAAAATGAAAGGTTAATTGTTGAAGTTTAAAATTTAGAATGGGGGAAACAATTTAGTTTGCTTTTACTTTCTATCCTTAATTTCCCAGTTGAATAACTTTTACGTAAATGCAAATAATATTTAAAAAAAAATTTTAAATTATTCTTCAAGTAATTCTTCCCAATTTCAATATATACCCCCAATTTTCTTTTCATACCTTTAAATTAAATTTATCCATAATTCTCGCTAGTTGAGTTCTCACATCATCAGCATTTTTTAATGAACGAAAATTAATAAAGTTTTGATAACACCATTGGGGATCATCTCGACCTAAAAAATATTAAAAAAAAAAAAATTTAAAAATATATACTTTGTTTAAATGCGTGATAAACATTAAGAAGTGTTAAATGATCTCCATCAATATGTGCAAATCTTGCTTTAGCCTCATCTGCTTGTTTTTTAATTTCATTTGGACGAACAAAACATTGGGGAACAGAAAGCATGGCTTCAAAAATTAATTTTTAGAAAAAAAATTCTGAAAAAATAAATAGAACCTGTAATACTCAAAATTTCATTAGAACAATTTAAATCAGTTGAAGCTATAAGCATTTTTGCCATTTGAGGATCCAAAGGAAATTCAGCCATTAATGAACCAAGCTGTGTTAATTCACCATTATCTTTAAACAATTAATTTAAAAATTCAATTAATTAAAAAAATTAATTTGTCACCTCTGTTAGTATTTCTAGAATATATAACAATTTATAAAGAATAAACTATTTCTAACATGAAGGGAAGAAGAAATCGGTAATTTAAAAGAATCGGTAATTTCTACCCCTTTAATTTCAAAAAATTAATTATATTCCAAAAATCATTCAAAACTTTTATCATCTCCTCAACTTTAAATTTTTTATATTTCTCATTTCATACTCCTTATTAAATTGTGGCAGTTTAGAAGGATCATAATAAATTTAAATCAACAAAATATCAAAAATTTACCATCAATCGCTACCAAATAATTTAATAATTCTAGAGCCCTCATAAGCGTTTCAGGCGCTGGCGGATCCATAAAATCAAAATGCACAAGATCATCTATTCCCAATTTTTTTAATTGCAAAACAACAGAAGCCAAATTAGAACGAAGAATCTTTTTTTTTATTTTATTTAAAATTTAAACAAAAAAACCTCCGGATAAGTTTGTTCTTGCATATCAGTTTTATAAGCTTTTTCTGTATATAATCGAAAACATTTTCCTGGTTTTGTTCTTCCAGCTCTTCCAGCCCTTTGCATTGCTGAAGCTTTAGAAATGGGACAAACTAGAAGGCTCTAAAATATTTTTTATAAAATTTAATAATCATAATTTTCAAACCTCAACACGAATTCTTGGATTATATACTTTTTGTTTAGAAAAACCAGGATCAATTACAAAAACAACACCATCAATAGTTAAAGAGGTTTCAGCAATGTTGGTGGATACTACACATTTACGACCTTAAAAATTAAAAAAGGGTATAGAAAACAGGCGAGAGACTCTTCTGTTATTAGCTACAATACAGCTAATAACAGGAGAGACAAAATTCAAAAAAAACTTACTTATTCCTCCAGATGGTTTATTCGGAGGTGGAGGATCGAAAATTCGTTGTTGCATATTTGGAGGAAGTGTTGAATATAAAGGGATACAAACTAAATCACCTGCTTCAGGACCAAGATTTTGAACTTCTTTTCTAATTCGTTTACAAGCATCTTCAATTTCCTACAAACAAAAATTTTTTTATTTTTTCATTCTTTAACACAATTTCCCAAACCTCCTGTCCTGTAAGAAAAAGTAAAATATCTCCCTGAACTTCTTCACAAATATGAATCTGAATTACAGTTCGTACAGCTGCTTCTAAATAATCCCTTTCTGGTTCAGGAGTATACTAAAAATATTTTTTTTGAATAAATTATTTAAAATACAAATATTTCGACAGGAAAAGTTCGTCCAGGAACAGAAAGAAGAGGACAATTGTCAAAATAATTTTGAAATTTTCCAGCATCCAATGTAGCACTCATAACAACAATTTTTAAATCTTTACGTTGTTTTGTAATTTCCTAAAATTAAAATATAAAATCGGATATATCTTCTCCGTAATACAAAAAACCTTAATTAAACCCATAAGAATGTCTGTGGCAAGCGTCCTTTCGTGAGCCTCATCAAGCAGAATGACTTCATATTGTTCAAGCAAAGGATTATTCATCGCCTCTCTCAAAAGCATACCATCTGTACAATATTTGAGAATTGTTCGGTCACTAACACAATCTTCAAAACGAATAGAATATCCAACTTCTTGACCAAGCTGTTAAAAGAAAATGGTCAGGGGTAAGAAAACTCAATACTAATAAGAGGAGTATGTCTTTCATACAAAATCAAAATTTAAAAGACAAAAATAAAACCTGAACATCTAATTCATCAGCGACACGGTTAGCAACACTCATTGCCGCCACACGCCTTGGTTGTGTACAAGCTACCATATATTTTTTACCCATCATAACCCCCTTCTCTCTTGCATAATCTAAACACCATTGAGGGATTTGTGTTGTTTTTCCACTTCCAGTTTCCCCAACAAGCACCAAACACTGATTTTTGTTGAGAAGTTCAAGAAACTTTTCTCTATAGTCCCAAACTGGCAAAGCCATCCGTTTTCTCAAAAATTCAAAAAATCGTGAAGAATAAGGTCTTCCATTGAATGGATTTGATTTATTCTAAAAAATAAATTAATTTAAAAGTCCTCCAAAGTCATACCAAATCAAATTTATAATTCATTGTGTCTGCATTAGATTCGACAATACTTCGTTTTTTGGTTTCAACAACATCAGAAGTGTTTGAATGAGTACGTTTTCGACTATTATGTGAAATATCTTCAACCTCCTTAAAAAGAAAGAAATTTTTAAAAATAAATAAATTTAATTTATTTAAACCTTTTTTTCAATTTTAGCAATTGTTTTATCGTCCTTGCTCATTGTTGCAACTTTTAAATAGAATTACTACCTTTTTAACCTGAAAAATGATCAAAAGTAACAAAAGATAATTAAATTACAAAAAATTGATTTAATGGAAATTTACAATTTGAACGGTTAAACAACACATTAGTTAAACGACAAAATAGTACCTGGACATTTGGTCTATCAGGAATTTGGTCGATCGGACATTTGACCGATAAAAGGAACTAAATATTGGTAGAAAATTATTTTTTAGATGAAAGTTTTTAATTTTTTAGATGGAAGTTTATAAAACAATTAAAAGATCTGTTTCATCAAAAGCAACAAGCATAATTGGTTCTTCTCGATTTTCTAATCAAAATTCATTTATACCTGAAAATAAAACTGAACCAATTTATACATGGATTCATCCACCAGGTTATTTTTTCTGTTAAAAGTAATTACTCTTTATTTATTTTCTCTTATTTTTTAGATTTATTAATAAAAGGGAGGGTGGAATATACAGTTAAAATGCTTGGACATGTTGATGTTAGCAATTCAAAAGGAACGGCAGTGGTACAGGATGCTATTGCTAAACTTCGATTACAAGCACTTACTAAACAAAATGAGACTGGACAAATTCCAAAATCGAGAAAAGTAAAAAAAATTTAAATATTCTTTATATAAAATATTTAAAAAAGGTTATTATTCAAATTAATGTTAATGAAGTTAATGTAATTGATTTAAAAACTAGAGGAATTCAATTTAAGGTTTTTATTAAATTTTATAAAAGTTTTTTTGTTTTAATTTTTAAGCATCCAATAAATAGAATTTCTTATTGTGCAAAGGACAAACAGGTTTGGGGGGAAGTATTTTTTAGAAATATATTTTATTAATTTTTGTGCTAAATTGTTATATTTTTGACATTTGAAAAAAGCTCATATTTTTGAGGGGTTAAAACAATATTAATTATTTAATAACAATTTTTGTTTATTTTAAGTAAAATTTCCAAAAAATTTTTTAATTTTTTAACTAATTTTTTAGAAGAAAATGCTAACTTATATTGCCAAAAATGATGTAGATAAACTTCAATGTTTTGTATTTTTGAGTGATAAAATGGCTGAAAATATTGAGCAAACAATTTGTCAAGCTTTTGATTTAACTTTGGAGGTTTTCTTTTATAAAAATTAAAGGAAAAAAGAATTTTTTAATTTAAAAGCGTTATGCTAAAAAGAAGGCACGTTCCTTTGAAGATCAAAATCAAATAATTCTTTTATTGAGGAAAAGAGTTTCTGAATTGGAAGAATTTAATCAACAATTGGAGGCAAAAATGGGAAGATGTAATTGCGAGCAG
This sequence comes from Meloidogyne arenaria, assembly GCA_036172955.1. Taxonomy (NCBI): domain Eukaryota; kingdom Metazoa; phylum Nematoda; class Chromadorea; order Rhabditida; family Meloidogynidae; genus Meloidogyne; species Meloidogyne arenaria. The sequence goes on along the minus strand of JARQAB010000012.1, from coordinate 4,896,175 downwards.
AATAATAATAAGGTTTAAAAATTTAATTTTAAAAAGGAAAAGGACGGTTAAGAACCGTTAATACTCTTTTTAATTAATACAAGACGAATCATTCTTCCTAAAATTAAATTAAGTAAAAAAGGAAAATTAAAATTTTATGTATTGTTATTTAATTCTGTAACGTAAATTTTTGTGCAAAAAGATAAGTAAACAAATTTTCGTCCTTGAAATTCTCCCTCATTTGTTCTTTTAAATAAATTTATTTATTTTTTAACTTTAAAGGATTTACTTATTTCTCTTCCAACAATTCCTTCAACAGAATCTAACAATTATTTACCTTCATTTACTTCAAAATCATTTTCATCACCTCCACCTCTGCCTTTAGCTCCACCTCCTCGCAGATCAAGTACTTCACAAAATGACACAAATAAAATATTGGAACAAGTATTTGAACAACAACAAAAACATGTTAACCCCCCACTTTCTGTTCCTCCAAAAGATGTTTTTGATGTTTTTTCTTTAAATTATTTTTTTAAAAATAAAATTTAATTTTTTAGAATGATTTTGATCCTAGAGCAAATGAAAAGAAAAATGTTCAAAAAAATGGTTTAATTAAATCAGAAGAATCTAAGAAAAAGACCTCAACTCAAGATCTTGAAGAGCTTTTACATCGACTTGATTTTCAGTGAATTTTTTAAAATTTTCTTTTAAATTTTTTATATTTGCTTGGAAAATATTAGAAATAAGGAATTGGAATATAAATTTATTTTAGATAAAATAATACTTAAGGAATTTTTTATGTTTTACAAGGAATTAAAGGGTAAGTTGATATTTCAAGCTTCAAAACTTCTTTTAGTAGTAAATGTCTTTGTAGGTTTTGTTAAATAGGAAAATGAGTTTTTTGGGGTATTGAAAATAAAATTTTTATTTAAATTAAATTTAGAATGAAGGAAGCAACAAATGACCAATTTCAATTGGAACGTGGTGATATTGGAGATGCTGGAAAAGATTGGCCAGAAAACCAAGAAGAGGAAGAAAATGACGAACATTACAGTCAACTTTCTAGACCTTCTCCTAAAGCTTAAAGAAATTTCTTTAAAATTTTTAAAAAATTAAAGGTTTAAATATTTTTTAGGGGGGAATTTTAATTATTTTTGGGTTTACTTTTTAATCATCTTTAAATTTTTATTTTTGGGTAATTTTTTAATTTTGTAATTTTTGTGTGTTATTTTTACTTAATTTATATATTTTTGTCTTTTCTTTGCCTAACTTGTATTTAAAAAATCTCTTATCTTTATATATACTTAAACATTTTCTTAAAAAAATAAAATTATCGGCTCAAAAAATATTTTTATTTATTTACACCACTACATAGGGTGCGTCGGTCAGAAACAAAACAATTGAAGTAAAATAAAAAAATCAAAGCAGTTTAAAATGTTGAAAGCCCTCTTTACAGCAAAATTATTTTAATGATATTCAAAGTAAAAAAATCAAAAAATATCCTCCCTGACTTCAAAAATATTAGCTTTTGTTTAAATATTTACATCATTTTTGCCTTTTGTTTTTTATATTCTTCCCACCAACGTGAATGAGCATCTAATGCACTCCTCTAAATATTAAAAAAATTTTATTTGGAGAGTTCTCAATCCCCAAATCTAAATAATAAATATATAATGTCTCATAGAACTTTCGAAAAAGTTAAGGCTAATTTGTGAATTACGGGCAATAATTCTTAAATTTTTAAATCCTCTTTTAGAGTGTCTTCTTTAACTTTCTTCACAATTAAACCGACTGATGGACAATTAAGAATGAAAGTAAAGCTTATTAAATACTTATTAAAGTTTCTCTACAAACAGAAGCTATGAGAATATCCAACAAACTCTTAAGTGAGGTTGATTCCAAAACCGAAATTTTCAAAATATTTTGACTTTTTCCCGAACCCGGACCTGCTAACCCCCTTAATTTGGACATACTAGAGATCTTCTAATTTTTATTTAAAAAATTAACCATTTCATCCAAATTATTTTTATTCATTCCTTTCATAAAATCATTGAAAAGTTGGCTTTGTTGTCTAAAAATAGCACTCGATTCATTAAATATTTTTGTTGACATTTCAAATAATTTTTGTTGCTGTTTATAAATTTCATTTCTTTTTTTATTAAATTTTTGATGTTCTTTATTAAGTTCCTCATAAAAATTTGTATATTCTTTATTTAATTTTTGTCGTTGAGCAAAATGCGCTGCCGATGCTGCTCGCCTTTGTGTCTAAAAATTAATTTAAAAAACAATTTTTTAATTGTTAAGAGATAAATGTTTGTTAAATAGTACTTTCAAGAAAATTATTTATTTACCACAAATTTCGGTTAAAATTTGCGGACAATTTTTAATTTTGATATTTTATTTAGCGTAAAAACTTAATTATAAGGTATAGTAGTGATAACCATTTTTCGAAATAAAAGTTTATTTAAAATAAACTTGTTACCATTTTCTCGTTGTAATTATCACGTAGTCTCTTAGCCTTGAGAAATTCAAAAGCTTGTTTAACTTTGAGAAACATTTGATGGGCATATTCTTTTTGATTTAAATTTTTATCTGGATGCCATTTTAAAGCCATCATTTTGTAAGCTTTAGTTATTTGAATTAAATTATTACATCCAGGTTGTAATTGAAGAATTTTATATGGATCAGAATTAAATGAAGACATTTTTCTTAGAAAAAAACTTAAAAATAAATTAAAAATTAACAAAATAAGCACCTTTAAAAATAAAAAAGGAAAAAATAAAATTAACCATATTAATTTAATGGTCCACGTGAAAATTTTTTTGATTGAGTAAACAGATTTTTTTTTGAAGCGAAAATTTTCTAATATTAAACACAAAAAAACCGCCGTAAAAAATAAGAAAAAGAAAAAGAACACCTTCACTCTTTTGAAATTAAAAAGGTAAACACCACTCGATGTTTACTTAAAAAATTTAGTCTATTTTTTCTCAAAAAAACAAAAAGATTTAAACAAAGTTTTTTCAAAAAAAGTGAAACCTTTAAATGGGCGTAGAAAAATTTAAAAAAAGGAGAAAAAGGTATCTCTTTCATAATTTTCAATGTAAACATAATTTTAATTGTTTACTCCAAAAAAGGTCTATAAAAGTAAAACTACTTTGTTTTTGTCAGACGAAGTTTAAATAAATTAAAAATTGGAAAAAATAAATTTGAATTAAAAAGTAGTTTAATATTTTGATTTTTTTAAAAAAAAATGGTTCGTGAAAAGCAAAATTTTCAAGAAAGAAATTATTCAGAACAGGTTTCATTAAAAGATTCAGAAATAGTGGAAAATATTAGTAATGTTGAGATGGAGAATCCTCCATTTAAAAAAACAGATGATCCGGTTCAAAGCTCCGGAATAAAAAAGCGGTTTGAAAAATGCTTAAAAAGAAAAAATAAAAGTATAAATTTAATAATTTTGGATGAAGTTGACGAAGAATTTTTTCTCGAAAAAAAATTAACGGCAGAAGAACATGCAAAAGCTAAATTTTACGATTTAGGCCAATTTAATATTAAATGTATGCATTGTAATTCTTTGCATTTTTCCAATGAAATAATTAAGGAAACAGCGAAAAAGGAATATAGTTTTTTTAACTGCTGCAAAAATGGCAAACTTTCTCATCTTTTACAAAAAATAGAAGACTATCCCGAAGAATTAAAAGTACTTTTTAATAAATCAAATCCATTTCATAATAATTTTATTCAAAATATTCGTCGCTATAATAGTGCACTTTCATTCGCTTCAATAAGTTGTTTTAAATTTAAATTTTCTTCAGCCGGCCCACCTTGCTTTAAAATCCAAGGTCAAATTTATCATAAATTTAATCCTTTTGCTATGGCAGAAAATAAAGACACTTTGCCTACGAATGGTCAATTATATTTTCTAGATTCGCAAGAAGCAAGAGATATAAGAAGTGAAGTTAATAAGGAGTGTGACCAAGATTTAATTAATTATATAGAAAAATATATTCGAGAAAATAATAAATTCGCAAAATCTTATGAATTATTAAAAGATGTTTATGAGAATCAAGTAAAAATATGCCAAAATTCAGGAACAAAAATGCCAGAAATAAAATTATTGTTTAGTCTTAAGGATGATTTTGATCAAAGGAGATATAATGTACCAAAAATTAATGAGGTTTGCGCTATCATGGTTAGCGATGCTAATGATGATATTCCCCCAGCCAGAATTGTTGTTTATCCTAAAGGAGAAAAAAATTTAAAAAATATTTTCCCTTTAGATAAATGCGTAGAGCCAATGTGTTATCCGTTATTATATCCAAGTGGAACACATAGTTATTCAATTGACTTAAAAGATTCTAACAATAAAAATATTACTCTTTGCGACTATACAAAATTTCTTTTGTTTTATAAAGAAATAAAATTTCAACCGCATTTTTACGCTGGAAAACTTTTTCAACAATGGTTAGTTGATCAGGCGGCAAAAATTGAATGGAGTAGATTAGAATATATCAAAAATCATCAAAAAGAGTTATGCAGTAGTAGTTATTCTAATGTTGAAGATTTTTTAAAGCAAAAATCATTAAAAAGTGGCGCAGAAATCCAAAAAAAAATTATACTTCCTTCAACTTTTTCTGGAGGACCTAGGAGTATGCACGAACATTTTATGGACGCAATGGCTATTGTTAATGAAACGGGAAAGCCTGATTTATTTATCACATTTACTTGCAATCCTAATGATCCAGATATTTTGAAATGTCTTTTGCCGGGACAAACACCTTCAGACAGACCCGATATTGTTTCAAGGGTTTTTTGTTTAAAGAAAATTTATTTATTAGAACTAATTTTAAATAAACAAATATTTGGTGAAGTAGTTGGTTTTTGTTGGGTAATTGAGTACCAAAAAAGAGGTCTACCTCACCTGCACTTTGCCTCACTCGCTTCAAAATTTTTAGGATAATTTGTCTTTATGACAGAATGCCAAAATTAGAACGAAAACTGTTCAAAAAATGAAACAGAACACCTCAGTCTCGCTGTTTCAGTCCCAAGTTATATTATGTGATTAAATCACTTTATAAAAAGCTACAGCGTGATAAATATCGATGATACATTTTGCTCTACTTTCCGGCTTTAACATTTTTATAGAATAAGAGGATCAATCATTTCCTGCATCCAGAGGAATCCCTCACATCCAGAGCTTTCATTGAAATAATAATTATATTTAAATAGGCTTTCAGTTAATTTTTAATCTTTTCTCTTTTTAGGTTTGGATGGATATGATACTTTTACTTTCTGCAATGTTTGGTCCAAGGATTTATCGTCTAGTTGATCAACACCGTTTATATGTGCCTAATTTATTAGAATCTACAGGCAACAAAATGTTTTCTGTTGGGAAATGTGTTAAAGGCTTAACTATTGTAATGTCTCCATTACTCGTTCCTTATATTTTATTTACTTGGCCTACTTCAAGTTATTCTTCTACAGCTAAATTTGTTGTGTTCTTTTATTTGGCGGCTTTTATGTTGAGAACTTGTGGAAGAATTTCAAAGTTTTTTTTAAATTTCTTTCTTCAAAAATTTTTATAAATTTTAATGTTAGTAAAGAATATTGTAATTTCATCAAAACACTTGATCGTGCAAGAAATAATCCAAATTCAGAAAGCAAACAGCGATTGAAACGTTATGATTATGAGGTTGATTTTTTTAAACTTTATTCTATTTTTGATGGGGATTTTGGCAGTATATGAAAGGAATGCGGCACTCATAATTTTTCCTACTCCCCATAATGGTCAATTTTTCCTATATAATTCTCTCTGTTATTTTTATGCCGTAGGGAAAATAAACGCGAAAAGGTGTGTGTGCTCCGATGTGTGTGCTTTTGTTTTGTCTGTCCGAGTTCGTCAGACAAAAAACGGACGAACTAGGACGGACACAGACAGACAAAATACGGTCAGACAAAAGACGGACGAACTCGGCCGGACACAGACAGACAAAAGACGGACGAACTCGGACGGACAGACAAAAGACGGACGAACTCGGACGGACACAGACAGACAAAAGACGGACGAACTCGGACGGACAGACAAAAGACGGACGAACTCGGACGGACACAGACAGACAAAATACGGTCAGACAAAAGACGGACGAACTCGGACGGACAGACAAAAGACGGACGAACTCGGACTGACAGACAAAACAAGCACACACATCGGAGCACACACACCTTTTCGCGTGTATTTTCCCTACGGCATAAATTAAATATAGAGAGAAATTGACCATTATGGGGAGTAGGAAAAATTATGAGTGCCGCATTCCTTTCATATACTGCCGGGATTTTCTAATTAATATTTACTTTTGTTGGCCGTAATTTCCTTTACAGAATCCCCATATTTCCTTTTTTTCTATTCAACTTATTTTACCTGCCTAATTTTTAGATACTTTTTAGGGAAATTGAGAGGAAAAAAACTTGGGGTCTTACAAACTTAACTATTATCCAATTTGTTTAAAAAATTCGAATTTATGGGTCAACACAATAATTTTGGAAAGCCAAAAAATAATTTCTTTATTTCAAAAAAAAATATTTTTTGCAGATATTTGCTGCTCCAATTGATTTTTCTGCGGCAACAGTTCCCAATTCTAAATGGTTTGCTCCGTCTCCGATTATTAAAAACGATTTAATCGAGCCATTTAATACAATAAGAAGTTGGACTTCTTGGATTATTGCAAATACTTTTGGCCGTAGAATTTTATATCCTGGATCTTTAACTATTTTACATATTCTTGCACAGGATCAATTATTGGAAGGAAGGACTAAACTTTTGGAAAAGGTAAAAAGAAAATAATTGCGGAAAGTCAAAGTTAAAATTAAATTTCTTGTAAACCTTTAGTAAGATTTAAATCGAGAATTTTTATTCTTGAACAGAAATTCAGTCGATTTGGTGATTTTATTTTTGATTGTCCGCAATTTAAATGTATTTTTTAATTTTAATTAAAATTTAAGGGAGGTCAAAGAAATATTTTGTTAACCGAAGATAAAAATAAAATTGATACACTTTTCATTGATAATCGTTCTGAAGAAGAGGATAATGAAAATGGAAAAATTTTGGTGTAAGTTTTTTTAAATAATTTTAATTCTACTGGTCAAATTTTTGTTTTTTTTTTAAATTTTAGAACTTTTTTTTTAAATATTTTGCTACGAGCCTCTTAAAATTAATTCAGAAACAAATATTTTCTCAATTTATTTTTTTTAATTAAAATATTTTCTTAGTATTTGTTGTGAAGGAAATGCTGGTTTTTATGAAATGGGTATAATGATGACACCTTTAAGTTTAAAATATTCTGTTCTTGGTTGGAATATGCCTGGTATTTTCTTTTTTAAAATTTTTTTTTAATTAATTGAAAAAAGGTTTTGCTGAAAGTACGGGAATTCCAAAACCAAAAGCTGTACTTCTTGCAATGCAAGCAGTTATGAAATTTGCAATTAATGATTTGGAATTTGAGCCTGAACAAATTGTTCTTTTTGGATGGTCTATTGGAGGTTTGAATTAATTTGTTTTTTAATTTCAATATAATTGGTTTTGGTCTATATATTTATATCTACATATTCTGCCAATAAGGCTAACAAGGAACCATACCGAACTACCACCAAAAATTTTCAAATAAAAATTATACCATCATGTAGAGCATGGAAAAAAACCTTATACCTATTTTTTCTTTTTTGGCCCTACCCCCCAAATCGGAAAGTTATAGGGCTTCAAAGTTTTCGACTTTTGGAGCGGTTGAGTCGCCCTCACTTTTCTTATTATTTGTCTTGCTAAGGAGAAAAATAAGACTCCCCTCCTCCTTTTTTCCTTTCCTTTTCTTTTCCAATAGTAGTTAAAGAAAGAGAAAAGGAGGAGAGAGGAAAGAAAGGAAAAGGCTTCTCTGCCTTTTCCTCTTTTATTTTTAATCCGCATTAGGTGAAAGGCAGAGAAGCCTTTTCCTTTCTTTCCTCTCTCCTCCTTTTCTCTTTCTTTAACTACTATTGGAAAAGAAAAGGAAAGGAAAAAAGGAGGAGGGGAGTCTTATTTTTCTCCTTAGCAAGACAAATAATAAGAAAAGTGAGGGCGACTCAACCGCTCCAAAAGTCGAAAACTTTGAAGCCCTATAACTTTCCGATTTGGGGGGTAGGGCCAAAAAAGAAAAAATAGGTATAAGGTTTTTTTCCATGCTCTACATGATGGTATAATTTTTATTTGAAAATTTTTGGTGGTAGTTCGGTATGGTTCCTTGTAAGAACTCATGCTTTTCCAACAGCCTTATTTATTATCAGAAATATGGAGGAGCCAGAAAACTATTTTCCCATATCTAGATTTTAAATTTAGATTACAAATTCCAAACAATTTTTTTCAATTTCAAAATAAATTTACCATCTTTATTGACATAAATCATTAGAAAAATATTTTCAGGATTTCCAGCCACTTGGGCAGCAGCCAATCACCCAAATATTCGAGGACTTATTTTGGATGCTAGTTTTGATGATTTGGTTTTTTAATTTAAAAAATATTTTTTTAATTTTTAATTTAGGCTTCTCTAGCTATTTCTAAAATGCCTTCAGTTTTAAGTTCGTTTGTGAGATATACTGTTCGAAAATATTTAAATTTGCCTATTTCTCTTCAGGTTTTTTAAAATATTTTTTTATGTCAATAAATTTTAAGTTTTTTAGTTAGATCAATATGAAGGTCCAGTTCTTATAATTCGTCGTTGGGATGATGAAATAATTGTGACTGAAGATGAAAATGAGGAAACGAGAAGAAGCTCTAATAGGGCAAATTGGATATTAATTAAATTACTTAAGAATAGATATCCGGGTCTTTTAAATGATGAGGAACATGAAAATATTGTCCACGAATGGTTTTTGTTTTTATTTAATTTTTGAAGAATTTTGTTTATTTTTTAAAGGCTTGCAAGAGAACCACAACAGCGTTTATTAGATTTTCCTCCAGAAGATTCTTTGGATCCTCAAAACATTCCAAATGAAGAGGAAATGGAAGCGCTTGAATTAGAAGATAGGCAGAGGTAGAAAAATTATTTTTTAGTCACAGCCTCCTCTTGGAAATGTTTCCACCGTGAGACTAGTCTATCACATTGCCTAAGCTTATAAGCTAGGGTGCTTTGATTAAGCCCAATTTCTGTAATTTAAAATATATCCTTTTTTTAATAGATTAGTTCATCAATTGTGCACTAAATATTTTGTTGATTTTATGGATGCTACTCATAGTGTTCCTTTAGATCCTCATCATTTTAATATTCCAAACAAAGTGGGAGACTAATTTATTTAAATTAAAAAAATTAATTTATGGATCTCTTTTTTCCATTATTTCTCTTATTGCGTGATTTGTATTATTTTAATAATAAAATTTTGAAGAGAAATGTTGTAATCAAACATAATAGGCATTTGTTGAGATTTGTTGAATTGCTTAATATTTTGGATTAATCTTTAGGTGATCTTATTTTTAAAATTCCTAAATTTATTTAGAGAGGGACCACCAGCCCGAAAATGAAATTATATACTCCCGGATCAAATGAAGCATAATCAAAACTTTGATAAAATTTTGTTTGCTTAACCGTTCTCAAAAATACTAGGTTCAAATAACTCGACCGAAGCTTTTTTTTTATCAAAGCCCCTAAATAATAATTATTTGCTTGAACTTAATTATTAAAAGCATTAATCTTTTTACCCCTAAAAATATGAAAACTATTTATAATGGAAAAAAAAGCATACAAATTCAAGTTAAAGTCATACAAAAACAGAAAAAGTTAAAAACAATGAGAATTAAAAAGACGAATCACAACACAATTACAAATGATTTTAGTAAAAATAAAATTGGTTATTTAAATTGAAGGAATAAGAAAAAGTTAGATACATATCTGGTTATAATTATAGAATAATTAATTTAAAAAAAAACTTCTCCCATCTTTTTAATAACGGCAACCAACACAAAAATGAAGACCGGTAGGAGAGAAAAATATATGTTATGTTGTTAAGATTGACCAACTGAAAAAAGGGGGAACATTTTTAAAGCAAGCATTTATTTTTAAAGTTTTAATGGATTTTTATGAGGGAGGAAAATATTACTTGAAAGATTAACATGAACGGGGGGTAAGAAAAGAATTCTTAGATTTTCCCGTGCGAAGATTTTTCTGTCACCCCCCAATTTTCTAGTAGTGAGTATAAGAGAACCTCTAAAAATTAAAAAATAATTTTTGTACTTCCCCAAATTTTCTATTTTACAAATTTAAAACAAAAAATAAGCAAAAAATACAAAAATTTATTTTTTACCGTTTTGAGGACGAACAACGTTTGAACCATAATGTTGTCCAGGACGAATTGGTTTAGCTAAAAGAAATTAATATAAAAAATGTTTTTAATAAAAAAAAATCTTTTCAAACCAATTTGAAGTCCCCTTCGAGCCAAATTTCTTTGTCTAACAGCTTCCTTTATACGTTCAACTTCGAATTGATATTTTTTACGGTCTCTCATTGCGTTTTCTTTAGTTTCACGAAGTGCTGCCTCCAAACTTTTTATTCGTTCTGTACAAGCTCTATAACGCTTTTCCAGTTTGGGCAATTCACAACGTAAATCAGCATTGTCACGAACAAGCTATTTTTAAAGTTGATTTTAGCTTATTTCCGAAGAAAAGAATATTTTTATGGTTAAACTTAGGCATACACCAATGATGAATAAGTGCTTGATCACTTTATACTTCACTATTCCCCTATGAGAAGTGTCGAAATAGTGAAATTGACAATGAGAAGGAGGCTTAAAGAATGGAAAGTGGAAGGAACAACAGAATTCAAAACCGAAATTAGAACTAAATATGTAACGGAATTGAACAGAATAGGAATATAAATAAAATCTCCCAAAAAACATTTTAGGTAATCAAAAATTATTTTAAATTCAAATTTAAATACCTGTTTATGAACACTAGTTAATTGCTCCAAATTATTTTCCAAAAATATAATTTTTTGTTTTTGTATTGGACTTGAAAGAAATTCATCATCAACTTCTGGCCCATTTGCTCTTTTAATTCTTTGTGACAAATCTTGGGCAAAAGCTTTTCGAAGATTGTGAAGTGCCAATAATTCTTTATTTACTGTTTCTTCTAAACCTTTCAAATCCTGTTTTGCTTGTTCTCTTTTGTCAGAAAGTGCTGATAAACTTTTCAAACGTTTCTCCTTTTCAGATTCATCATTTTTAAGACGGTCATAATCTTGTTGAAGTTTTTCACGAGCAAGTTGCATTTCTTGAATTGATTCCTTCAAAAATAATATTCAAAGGCTGCTTATTACATAAATGAAAAACAAAAAAATAAGGGAAAAACGAACATAAAACGAACAATTCCCTTATATTAAGATATCTATCTAACACCCTCAATATCTTTCACATGTCCGGATCAAATTAAATTTAGAAAGAAAATTCCAATCCAAAAAGACATCCCCCCTCGTCAATAAAAATAAAAACAAACCGTCAATTCTTTAATTTGACTATTCTTTAATGCAATTTGATCTCGAAGTTGAGCAACCAATTTTTGATGTTGTTGTTGTAAATCTTCATTCTTCTCGCCAGAACTATTTACATTAGCTAATTTAGCATTTAAAGCATCCATTTCATCTTCTAATTGACGTTTTTGTGTTTCTTGTGCTTCTATTTGTGAATGCAAAGATTTATTTTTGGCATCCAATTGTTGAACTTGAAGTTTACAATCATCCAATTCTCTTGATAATTCATCAGCTTTCTTTTGGGCATCTCCAGAACCACTTTCCAATTGCAAAAGTTTCTTTAGAAAATAAAAAAAACATAATCAAAAACTGTCTGTAACAATTAAAAATTTTTGGCGAATTTCAGAAGGCACATTTCCTTATGAGGAACAGCTACTCCGTTTCCCTTTTAAATATGCCTTGACTATTAAAAAAATCTTTTTCAAACCTGTTGATTGGCTTTAAAATCATTGCTCAATTTAGAAATACAAATACGAGCATGTGCTAACAATTCCTCATCTATTGGTTTATCACTTTGATCCAAATCATTTACAAACTAAAAATTTTCAAAATATTTGAGTATTAATTAAACTTCCAAAAAAACCTTTTCTGCAAGAGTGAAATTAGCTTCTCCAAGTTCTGACATTTCTTTAAGCATATTTTGAACACTTTCATAAACTCTTTTCTGTAGTAAAAAATAATTTCGATTTAAAATTAAAAGAAAAAGCCAACCTTTTGAGTAAGACAAATTTCCTTCATTTCCTCCAATTTGGTATTTAAAAGAGTTGCCTCCAATTTTTTCTTATTAATTTCCTCACTAAGTTGTTCTAAAATACAAAAATGTTTTTATAAATATTTACAAATCAGACCATGATCTGTTGCCAATTGAGAACATTCAGTTTTCTTTTGTTCAAGATTTAAAGCAATTTCTTGGATTGCAGAAAATAATTCTTCTGTTTCTTCTTGAGATTTGGCTATTTGTTCTAAATAAACATAAATTTAAAAAAATATATTAAATACTCTTTTAATTTACTTTCTCATTTCTATTTATAAAGATGTTTAAAAAATAACGAAAAAGGAATCAAGAGTGGAGAATTTTAAAAAATTAAGAAGACTATCTTACATTACTATTGTAGAATTTCCTTTTTAAAGGTATATGATTGTGAACAACACGTTGACATTAACACTATGTACTAGTTTTTACATTAAAATAATATTTAGACAATCATACATCCTTTAACATTTCTTGAAATGTTTTAATTCGGTATTCTAACAAAGAGAACACCAAATAATTTGTTAAAATACCTTGTGCTTTTGATACTTCAGTCATCAAATTTTCATTAGTCAAAGAGCGTTGTTTAATAACTTCTTCCTAAATTTATTATTTGAATAAATTTATTTAAAAAACACAAACTTGTTCCATTAACTGCTGTTTTTGTCTTTCAACTTGTTGTGATTGAGACTGAATTTCATCATCCTTTTCATCTAGTTGTGCATACAATTTAGTCCTTTCTTCTTCATATTTTCGTCTTTCATCATCACTTATTGGCCCAACACGCGAACTTAATAAAGGCTGAGGATTGGGACGATCAGATGGTGGAAATATCATTGATTCAGTCATTGAAGTTGGTGTCACTTAAAATTAAAAAAGCTTTACTAATTTAAAGCTTTTACCAAATTTTTTAGCCAAGATTCGGTAAATGTTAAAAAACAAAAATTGGAAAACCCTTCCAGTTTTTCCAATTTTTTAACTTCAAAAATAAAATCATCTTACTATCAGAATTCGACGTCAAATTAGCAGACAAATCAGCAATTGAAGTTGTCCATTCAGATTCTGCCAACTTTTCACCAGCTCTCCAACGTTTTATTTCTTGATCCATAATTAACATGTGTTGACGAAGTTTATTAACTTTTTCCCTTTCACGTTCAAAGCGTCTCTTCCATTCCTCAGCAGTCAATTCTTCATTGACAACAACAACATTTTTTATTGTTTTGGCTCTTAAAAAGAAGAAAGATGATCAATTTCAAGTTCTTCCAGTTAACATACCTTTGCCCAAAAAGTAAAGTTGACTTTGTTTCAGCTTCATTATAAGAAGCAGGAGAACAACAAATCTTTACAAGAAATAATTTAAACAAAAAATTAAACTTTTAATTATACCACAATAGTTGTGCGGGAATTTCCACCAAGGGACTCTTGAAGAATTCTCGTCAATTTACTATCTCTGTAGGGAACGTGACTTTTCTGAAAAAAGAAACAAAAATATTTTTCAAATAATTTTCCAAACCGTTCCCTCTGCCAAAGCGGAGATAACATTTCCCAATGCTGAGAGAGATTTGTTAATGTTTTTAGCTTCTTCCAAAACAGAGCCTTCTGCACCCGTTTTGCTAACCTATTAATAGTTAAAATGTTAAAAAAAAATAAAATTTTTTAGAAAACCTTTTCACTTCCAGCAAGATCTACCAAATAAAGCTTTCCAGACAATTTTTTCTGCGTAGCTTTGTTTTCTTGGTCTACTTGAATTTGGAAAACGCTGTGTGAACGAGAACTGTGTTCATTCATATCTGTTAAATAAAAGCAATAAATTTTAAAGAGTAATCGCGGTGAATGAGTTGGAGACTAAATGGGGTGATATTTCATACACCGGAAAATATAATTTTTGTCTGGACATAATTAATATTAGAGGTTATGTTATGTAAAAAAAAGTAGAAATCATGACTTGAGTGAGAACCTTAAACCAATTTCATTAATACCCGGAAAGGATATACTTAAAGATTGATTGCAAGTTATTAAAGATCAGGGAATTATAAATTTTAAAATCCAAACTTGTAACGGCAACTTGTCTATTCGTCTTTCCATCTTCTATAGCTGCCAAAACTTCGTCTGGACTTGAAACAAATAATTCTGTAACATTTTTAACAAAAGGAACACGATTTTTGTCTTCATGAATTGTTAAATTTGTTTTTGTAACATCCAGTAAATCTCGAATTCTTTCATTATAAATTTCAAAATAAGACACTTTTATATGAAATTCTAAATTTTCGTCGTCCTAAAATTTTTTTTGCAAGAAGAGATTTAAAAAACTTAACAAACCAAATTAAATATATGATTGAAAATATCATTAATAATTCTCGGAATAATTCCTTGCTTGTCAGATTCACCAATTACTCCCTAATTATTTAATTAAATTAACTAAAATATAAAAACCTCCATTGTGTGTGTTTTGCCTGACGATGTTTGGCCATAAGCAAAAATTGTTCCATTATAACCATTTAATACCTAAAAATTTTTTGTTTGATTAGTAGAAGTTAAAAAAATTTTCGGAAAGCATTAAAAGTAGGATTGGACAAAATCATTTTAAAAATATTTTAGAAAAAATTGCTCAAAAACCAATAATTTCAAAAAATAAGTGACAAAACAGAACCGATATTTGACAAACACCGAAAATCAACTGCCGGTTATGGTATTGCCTACTCGATCTGTTTTATATCTTCCGCCCTCTAAAATCTATTATTATTACTCTCTAAATTTTATTATACTCTCTAAAATCTTCTCAATTCCTTCAATGCCTGTTTTTGTCATAAAAATCAAAATCTTTTATTAAATTTTAGTTAAAAACAAACATCTTGAACAATATGATGAGCTGCTCCTTTATAAACATTTTCTTGAGTGTCATTTGGCTGAAAAACATTATCAAATGCATAAGTTTTCCCCTTTAAATTAAATTTCTAAAAAATAATTTTCTAAAAAACTACCGTAACCATAACAGTATCTTTGCCTTGAAACTTGACAACAGAAGATGACCCGTTTTTCCTTTCAATTTCATTTAACGGACGGACACGACAGACAACCTTTTATTGAAAATTAATAAAAATAAATATTTAATTAACCTGAATACAACATTCGGATGGATTAGCCATCCTTTTGAATTAATTAATTTTGATAAACTTTTTAATTGTTAGAGTTAAACAAATTAATTAATTACCTAAAATTTAATATAAAACGTGGAAATATTTTGAAATAAAAAAAGAAATGAAATTTAATGAATAAAAGGAGAAATAAGTTTTTGTGGTAAATCAACAGAAGGTTTGTGAAGAGAAAAAGTACAAAAGAAAATCATAAATAAAATTTGGAAAGAATTTTTATTTGAAAATTAAAAAAAACCCTTAACACAGAAAAGTTAATTAGTTGAATAGGAAAACTTGGAAAAATCAAAGTTTAAAAACAATCAAGCGTAAAAAATGAAAAGGAGCTCGTTTAAACGCGGTCTTCAAAATATTTTCAGATTATCACCCAAAATTTATTCATTATTCTCTTTATGAGATTTATGGATTATGAGGTTTATGTGGAAGAGTAAACAAACAAAAATAATTATTCTTTTACTACAGGTAAAAATGTGTATATTGCGCATTTCTACGTCTACTCTAGTACCATTTTAATGTTTTTATAAGCAGACAGAAAATTGGTTAGTTTTAAATGAGGGTAGTAAGTAAAATAGAAGGAGTGAGGGAGGGGAGGGAGGCGAATAGAAAAGAATATCAAAAAGAGGGCTTTGATGCTGGCTGGCCTTTTTCTACTTGTAAAATACTACATATTTTCAATCTCTCCTTGAATGAGGGAAAATCCACCGAAAGAATAACTCAACGAAAGTTTATTAGAGTAAAAAATTTACTTCCAAGATGGATAGAGGGGGAATTATCTGTTGTGTATAGAATGCCTCCTCTCCTACTTAAAATTTTTAGAAGTTAAATCACGGTGGTGAGACATTTGAGGATGGACTTTCAATCACAGTTTATATTTCACAGTTTATCACAGTTTATCACACACACCAAATCACAGTTTATATTTTGAATAGATATCATTAATTTTACGAAAAACTTGAGAAATACCTATAAAAACATTTACTCTAAATTCCAGTCGGTGAGCTGGTAAGAAATGAATTTTATTTAAGTAAATATTGTGTTAAGCAGCTGCAGAAAGGAGAAAAAATTGAGAAAAAAATGACAGAGGTCTGACAGATGAAAGAGAAGAAAATTAGCAGAGGAAAAATAGAAAACTTGTTCAGCCGTCGCCAATTTTCTTCCACTTTTAAAACACCACAGCTGTGTGGGATGAACGTGGACATTTTGCCCTGAATGGGAGAAACAAAAGTTTTTGAGACAATCAAAAAGCTAATTTTAAAAATGAAGAAAAAAGAGGGTAAAAAAGAGGTAAAAGAGGGTAAAGAAGAAATTCTACAAAAACGTTACATTCCAATATTTCAGTAAATGATTAAATGTAGGTCAACATAAATTATAATTTATGAGGTTATTTGCCTTATCTAAATTGGAAGAAATATTTAAACATTTGCCTGAAAGAAATATTTAATTATTTCAGTCTAGGTTTGTAGGACATTAAGTAGCAAAAGACAATCAACAAATAGATATAATAGTAAATGAATAGGTAATTCATATATTGTTTGTGTTAGAACTCTGTCCAGACAAAACTGGACAGAGTCCAAAAACAAATTTTATTTATAAAAAATAATCAAATTTTAAAAATTTATTTTGTTTTCACAATTAATTTTAAAAAATGTGTAGATATTTATTTATTTTAAATTACTTCTTAATTTTTTTAAGTAATTTCAACTTCTCCTTCACTAATTACTTTTAAACTTAACAATTCCAATCCAATTTGTTCAATTTTCTCTTTCTTGTCTCCTTTGAGTAATTCAGCAATTGTTTTATAATTACCAGGTTCAATTAAACCAACCTACAAAAATAACTTGGAAAAAATATTTTTAAAAAATTCCAAACCATCTCTAAATTTCCCTTCTCCCAATCTTCAACTTCGACAGTCTCAAAAAATCCTTTCAACTTCCCATGGATCGATTTTGCATGCTTAGCTGGGACAGAAACACGAACACGCATTTTGGCACGATCAATTTTCAGATCTTCACGAATTTTTGGAATCATTTCAAGGGCCTTTAAAAATTAAAAGAAAATAAAATTATAAAGGTTTTGCTCCTATTACTTAGGTATCATTATTAGGGTTGTCTGTTTCAACCGAACCGAAACCCCAAAGATTTTCGGTACAATTTAACCGAAATTTAGGTTCGGTTTTGGATTAACCGAAAATGTGGGGAGACCGACAACTCTAATCATTAACAAAAACCATCCCTAGAAACCTGTTGTTTTGCCGAATGATTTGATTTTAAGGAAAAATGAGCGTCTCGAAGAGCATTTTCAATAGTCTAAAATAAAAGAAATTTAATTTAAAATAATCTAAAAACAATTCACCGCCAAAGAATAAGGTCTCTGAGTCTCAGGATTAACACACATATTTGCAATTAAATTTGCGACTTCCTAAAAAATAAAATTTGAAATTGATAAAATGAATTCAAAAAACCTTAAAAGAACTTTCAGAAGTAAGTTGGCGTTCCTTATCCGAAACTTGAAAGTCACCCTTTTCCAAAATCTAAAAAGAAAAATGATAAAATTAACTGAAAATGGAAAGGAAGTTTTTAAGGAATTTTATATTAGAAATAAAAGCAAGCTTAAATAAAATATTAAAATAAATACGAGTACGACTCTCCTTTCCTTCTAATCAAAAAATATGTATAAAATACAAATAAGAAAAATAATAATTTTATTTTTTCGATTTCAGGGGACCTCGAATAGACCAAAAAATTCTTTTAGGCGCTTAGATGTCCAAAAATTGAAACAAGAAATTTCTAGCTAGGCCTCATTAGGATTTAATGTTACTCAATCATGAATTTGAATTAGCTATTATTTGCACATTCAAATTTTCACCCCAAAAATGTGTTAACACGCCCCCACCATGGTTTTTCGAGGAAAGATATTTCGGTCCACAGGCATATCCGGAAAAAAGTTTACCATTCGAAACTGTCAGCCCGTCGATACGGATCGAATGGTATGAGTTTTGTAACAAACCTTGAAATCCGGTATACCAAACTTCAAAAAATTTACCAAAATATCCAACTCTTTACATAAACTAACCGTTTTACAAATTTCAAGTTGATTATCAGTCTCAAAACATTCAAGAAGGTCATCTCTTTTAGCTAATTGTCCTCTTGCAACATTTACAAAAACATTTTGTGTTTGCAAAACTTCATCGATATTTTTCTCTCTAAAATTAAAAAAAATAAAATATAAAAAATTAAAAAAAAATAAACGTTTTGTTCCTCCAATTCAAAACTTTATTTTTATAACAAGCAATCTCAAAACGCTTCCCACATTTTTTAAGGCGAACTATAGCAACATTAGTCAAAAGTTTTTGGTTTGTTGGCGTCTTTATTTGTCCAGGCATTTTTAAAGCTGAAAATCCATTAAAAAATTATGTATTTTTAATAAATAAAAATTGTAGATATTTAACAAACATATAACAAAAAATATCAAATTAATTAAATATTTATTAAGGATATATAATTTTTAAATCAAAAATATTCATTTACATAATTTTTGACAAATTTTTTAAATTTGTCAAGAATACTAAAGCTGTATTTTCTCAATCTCTTCTGTCTCTTTAACTCTTTAATAACAAAGTTAATCCATTTGTCCCCATGCTTGGCAATTAACTGAAATTGAAAAAATTACAAATGGAATTCATATTAAACAAAAAATCAAAATATTCAAAAAAAATACTAGCCCCATTCTTTTCATCTTCAGACAATCCATTGATATATTCAAATACATCGCATTTGATCAATTTTCCTTCATATTTAACTTCCAACTAAAATTTACAAATAACGAAAATATCCTCAAATAATCAAAATTACCTTGTTTATGTTTGCTTTCTTGGGTAATTTATTGAGCATTGTCTGACGGTCAAAACGATTACTCTCATAAATTTGAATTAATGAATCACAAAAGTATTCGGTTGGGGGAATCAAAATGTTCTTGATGCTTTTTAATTGTAACTTGCCACTATGCCCATTTTTGTGGGCTCTTAAAATAAAATATAAGAGCATATTTATATTTAAAATTAAGAGATTAAAAAGCTTACTTTTGCAAATCATTCCAACTAGCTATAAAATCATCCTTGTCTTTTCCGTCAACATGTAGCAAAACAAATAGAGCCAATACACAATTAGGTTTTGCAAGAGGCTGGGGTAGGCCAAGAGATTCCAACACAATTGGCCAAGGGATTTACCACCAACAAATTAAAGCCCAACAAATAATAATAAGTTTATTTCACACAAATAAAATAGTCCAACAAATAGATTAATGATAAGGCCACAAGAACCAGAGCTATAAAAACCAACAGAAGCAAGCCAAACAGAATGAGCGTGAGAAGCTAGCGGGGTTGTGGAGGGGGAGATTATATAGGCCAGAAAAATAGGCGGGTAGACAAAGTTAAAGTTAAACAACATTCCAAAAGTGGGCAAAAATATAAGTTAATGAATGGTGGCTGGTACATAAAAAAGGGAATTAAACAGATGCGCTTAGTTAGAATGAATTTTAAATACAAAAGAGAGGAAAGTTTTAGTTTAGATTTAGACAAAAGCGGGACAAATTCAATAGAAAGAATTTTAGCTAAATTACAAAAATAAACTTTAAACTATTTATGATTAATCACTGGTCGCAGTCCGCGACACTCCCGCCCGCGTCTTGAAGGTTCATCCTCATTTTCTTTTTCATCCTCCATCTTTCAATTATTTCTTTCCTTTCTTAAACTTCGGCACTTCAGTCATTGCACATTTTCTGTTCTCTTTCAATGCATGCGCCCAACCATCCATAGTAGTGAACAAAATGACGACAAAGATCCAACCTGGGTTGATAGCAACAACGGCGGCAAACAGTGTTAAGGATATCGAAGATTGAAGTAAGCTTTTTATGTGTGCTCCTTTTCGGCCATGTTTCAAGGTCATTTCTTGTTCCATCCTTTCCTTCGTTTTACATTTCCAAAGTTTATTAGTTGCGCGGATAACCATCCTTAGAGCATTTTTAGTGCCATCCAGAATCATAACAAAGGCGGCTAAGACCATCACAAACATTTTCATACCTATCCACGAGCGGCAAAAGGCATAGAAATGGTAGACGTGCAAATCACACTTGAGCTGATCATTTTTAGCAAGCAGTTTTCGGTTAGCCTTCTGAAGGGCATTGACACGAGTTTCTTTCAGAATTCTTTTTCCATGAGCATCTACCATCCTCTGATTAGATTCATCCAGTAGACGTTTTAATCGTTTAGCTTTTTTGGATTCCTCATTGACTTTTTTGGATTCCTCATTT
Organism: Meloidogyne arenaria; assembly: GCA_036172955.1. Taxonomy (NCBI): domain Eukaryota; kingdom Metazoa; phylum Nematoda; class Chromadorea; order Rhabditida; family Meloidogynidae; genus Meloidogyne; species Meloidogyne arenaria. The sequence goes on along the minus strand of JARQAB010000012.1, from coordinate 4,875,446 downwards.
GATCCTTCTTAACCATAGGTGGCTGCGGCGTAGGTGGCTCAAGCGGTTTACCATTTTGGTTTCCAAGATCGACAGTACAGTTATCTGACAATTTGTTCATTTCAGATGGGAGAGAACTGTCTGCATTTTCTTCTGACTCATTTTTCGGGAGCCGGCCAAGATCCTCCAGCATTAGTCCAATTGCCACGGCCATTTGTCGGGCAAATTCGCATTGGTTAACAAAGTGCTGTTGAGAGAGTAGGAAGTCTGAGATGAACTCATAGGAAGGTTCATTAGATGGAAAATCCCTGTATAAATCTTCTTCAGTTGATTTCTTTAGCCCATGCAGTTTGGACATATGTTTATTCCATTGTAGGTCGAGCTTCTCAATTTTAGAAACAGTTTCCACCAAATGCGATTTTTCCACATCTAGCAAACGGTAAGTGTTAGCATCTCGTTCCATCTTCATTATACGCATAGCCTCTATAGAATGGAATTGAATCTCACTCAGAACGACCAACAAATCACTTCGGATTTTTCCTGACATTGTCGTCGTACAGATTAGCGGCAAGCGGCTTCAGAAAGTTGCAACAGTAGATAAAGTGCGTTCCAACAAAAGATCAATAGTTTCGGCAATTGGCTCTTCTTGAATTGAACACAGGCTGCTCGGGGTTGTGATGCTGCACGAATGCTAGACCACAAGTTCCCGGCCGTTGCACCAAAAAATTTTGTAATAAAAGCCTAGGGACTAACAAATAAGGATCAGCCTAATAGCCCAGATCCAACAAATAAGTTCCAATCAAATTAATTAAATAATATTTATTTTTCCAATTAAATTAAATCCAACAAAAAATAGTAAAGCGAGCAAACAATAAAGCAATAGGTAAGAGCCAACCAAAGAACCAAGAACTGGAACCAACAGAACAGAGCTTAACGGAATGAAGCTAAGCTCCGCTGTGGGTTTTGGAAGGGAGAGATTATATAGGCCAGAAAAATAGGCGGGTAGACAAAGTTAAAGTTAAACAACATTCCAAAAGTGGGCAAAAATATAAGTTAATGAATGGTGGCTGGTACATAAAAAAGGGAATTAAACAGATGCGCTTAGTTAGAATGAATTTTAAATACAAAAGAGAGGAAAGTTTTAGTTTAGATTTAGACAAAAGCGGGACAAATTCAATAGAAAGAATTTTAGCTAAATTACAAAAATAAACTTTAAACTATTTATGATTAATCACTGGTCGCAGTCCGCGACACAACACAATTGATGGATAAATAGATAACAATCTCGGACCGCAATTTATGATCAGAACAATGCAACCCATAAATATCCAAGAATATTGTTAATTGATGAGAGCCTGCCAGATACAATGCTTCCGAAGCTAACGCCGATGAACGCCCAATAATTAAATTCTTGCTCCAGTTATAAAGAGATTGGGGTGTGTCCGTAATCTTCTCTTCTTTAATAGTAAAATCACCCATTTTTACGATTTTCGAAAACTAAATTGAAATATTAGAATATGGGTGATTCAATTAAAAGTAAAGCTTGAATTTTACTAAAAACGTGCATCGGTTTAAAATGTTTTAAAAACCAGCTTTAATAAAATTTCCATCTTATGAAACGTGTCGGGCTAGAACGCGGAATGGACAAAACACGGAACGACCAAAATACGGACCATATCAAAACGAGGAACAGACAAAACACGGAATTACCCAAACACGGAACGAACAAAACACGGTCCAGTATTAACCAGGAACTGACCAACCTATCAAAAAATAAACAAACCGGAAGTTTACCAAATATCGTCCCAGTTGAACATTGACGCGCTGACTGTCGAATCAGGTAAGTGAACATTTGATTGAACAACAAAAAGAATAATTCTTAAAAAAACGGCTGAAAATAAAAATTAAAACTGAAAGAATAAAAATCAAAAAATATATAATTGATAGATAATTCACAAATGACTAAAAATAATTAAATAATAAAAATTTATTTTATTTGCACAATTAATTTTTTATAAAATATTTACACATATTTAATTTGTTAATTTTTATTTTTTTTTTTTTTTTTTTTTTTTTTTTTAATAATAATAAATTTATTCCGAATGGACTCCAAAGGAGCCACTTAAATCAGAAACAATGAGTGAAATACAAATAAATCAGTTTAAGCTTTTCTTATTTGTTTATTCACACTCTTCTAATAGTTTTATTATGGAACCAAAGTCCATATTATTTGGAGAAGAGCGTGAACGTTTTGTTGACATTATTTTGGAATAGGTTTGTCAAAGCACAAATGTCTAAATTTCTCTAAATTATAAAAGCTTGAATAAAAAATGAAAAAAAAGTGAAAAAATTAAAATTCTTACAGGGTGGTAAAATAAATAAGAATCAATAAAAGGTGGACATGCAACAAACCTAATTTAGAAATAACTAAATTAAATATAAAATCAAAAAAAACAAAATCAAAACGTCAAAATATAAATTATATTAGGTCATAATGGTCAGGACATAATGGTCTAGACATAATGGTCAAAAGTAGCTAAAATTAATCTTTGATTTTTCCAAATTTAGCAAATGAACTCTAAGTAAATTCCAAAATACTTTAGGATTAGTTGAGTTAACAATATTAATAGGTAAAGTGTTCCAGAGATTTGCCGCTCTATTTATAAACCAGTTTTCCGTTTTATTAGTTTTATGTGAAATTCGGATTTGGAATTTGTGACGATTTCTATTGGGCCTGGAAGAGATATTAAAAAGTTTTGTTTGATCAAGGTGTGTATAATTAAAAATTATTCTATAAATGTACGTAAGATCATAAAGTGAGCGTCTTAGTGCCAATGTTTCTAGGTTAAAGAAAACTATTCTATGAGAGTATTTTATGTAGTTGCGTTTACATTTAACTAGTGCACGTCTAGTATACCATTTTTGAACTTTTTCGATTTTTTCTATTAGAGATTTATTTTTGGGGCTCCAAATGATAGATGCGTATTCCAGTACAGGACGAATAAATGTCTTAAATGCTAAAGCCCAAACTGTAGGGTTATTAGAATGAATATTATTTAATACTAGTATTGCTTTGGCATACGCCTTTCTTAATAAATTGGAACAATGGATTTCGAAATTTAACTTGTTTGAGCATGTAATTCCCAAGTCAGAGATAGAAGGGGCTACTTGGAGTTTTATATCATTAAGTGAATAAGAGTGCTTAGGGTTATTATTATTTATATGTACGACAAAAGTTTTATTGATAGATATTTCAAGTGCCCAATCAGAGCACCATTTGGAGATGATGCTTAAGGCATTTTTTAATTCATCTGTAGTTTCATTGTTTTTATAAATCTGAAAGATTTTGAGATCATCAGCAAATAGTCTATGGGAGATAGTGATTGGTAATTGCAGAGATAAGTCATTTATATAGATGATAAATAAGACTGGGCTTAGTATGGACCCCTGAGGGACCCCAGATAATATAGGAAAAGGTTCTGAGAATTGGTTATTAATTTTAACTTTAGCAGTTCTTCCCATTAGGAAGTTTTTGATCCAGCTTAGGGTTTTCCCTCTAATGCCGATATTATACAATTTATAAATGAGATATTCATGAGGTACAGAGTCAAAAGCTCTTTTGATGTCAAAATAAATACAGTCAATATTTCTATCCTCTAATATAGCTTTATACCATTCTGAGAATGTAGATATTAATTGGGTGGTGGTAGAACGTTTCTTTAAGAATCCAAACTGATTAAAATTAATAATTTTGTTTTCTTCTAGATGATTGAGTATGTTAGTTAAAATAATTCTCTCTAAAACTCTGCATACAGCTGAAGTGATAGAAATGGGTCTATAGTTTTCTATGTTACATTTTTCTCCTTTATTTTTAAATATTGGAGTTATATGGGAAACTTTCCATATGTCTGGTAGTGTACTCGTATCTAATGTTAATCTGAAGATCTCAGAGAGAAAGGGAGTAAGAGATAAGTGACACTTTTTAAGGAGTGTATAGTTAATACCATCTTCGGCACAGCAATTATTAGTCGGTAAACTTTTAAGTATATTGTCAATATCCAACATGCTAAACTCAATGTCCTCCATAGTACTAATAAGATTATATGCTGGTAGATTTGGTGGACGTGCAGTAGGAATGTTTGAGAAGGATTTAGCAAAGACTGTGGCAAAGATATTGCATTTGTCCTTATCATCAAATATATATGTATCATTTTGTTTTAAATAATTGAGAGGAACGTATTTTGAGGAAAATTTCTTCATAAATTTATTCATTTTATTTTGATCGGAAACTATATATTTAATTTTCTGAGATTTATAGTTGTTGACAAGATGTTTGACTGTCTTTGATAGTTTGTTATACTCAGTAAAATCTGGTATACAATTTCTTTTTAATTGTTTGAACATTTTTGATTTTTGGTTTATAAGTTTCTTAATATACCGTATTTCCTCTAATAGAACGACAGCCTCTATTTGAACGACACCCCCTATTAGAACGACAGTCTGGAGGGAGGTTGAGAAATAGAACGACAGCCTCTATTTGAACGACACCCCCTATTAGAACGACACCCTTTCTTTTTTTAATTTAATTAGGTATTTACCTAAGCGGTAGTGATGGTCGGGAGTTAAAAAAACCCGAGAGTCGAGACCGAGACCGGGAATCAACCCCGAGACCGAGTTTCGGATCGAGACCTAGAGTCGATACCAACAAATTAGGAGGGATATCACTTGATATACTTCCTAATTCCCAAAAATCCCTATATATCCTTCATAATCCCCTAAATCCATTGAATCTTCAAATCCACAATATAACTTTACTCCTTCTAAATCTACCGATATCCACCTTAACCCACTGATTTCACATTAATCGCTTAGAATCTCCTTATATCCCTCGATATCCCTCCAAATCGAACGATATCTTCTTTATCCCTCGTTGCCGCGCACAAATCCCTTTATGTTTATTTCAATCCTTCCAAATCTCCGGATATCCCTCTTAACTTTAATCCACCTCTATTCCTTTCAAATCCTCATAAGCCTCGATATCTTACAAGTACATTGATACCCCCTACTACTTAAGGTCATCTGCGACAATTCTTCCATTTCCCTCCAAAAATCTTCCTTTTCCAATTTCAGAAGAAACAATTGGAAAATAATTTCTTGGAACTTGGAAAATAACAGGGGGACAGGGCCTGATGGGACAGGGCTAGTGATAATTCCATTGAAATATAAAATTTAACTATTTTTCTTCATTAATAAAATTATTAAAATGATATAGATCTTAATAAAAATTTCAAAAAAATTGCAAAAAAATATGTTGAAAAATAGAACGACAGCCTCTATTTGAACGACACCCTGTAATAGAACGACAGTCTAGAGGGAGGTTGAAAAATAAAACGACATGTCGGTCTATTAGAGGAAATACGGTATGTGGGATATTGTACACTACCAGCTGTTAAAGTCTTGGTACGTAATGGGGTAAATTTATTCATTAAAGTAGCTATTAGATTGGTTAAAAATGAGAATTTATCTGAAATGTAGAAATATTCGTAAATATTATTAAAGTGATTTGTGAGATAGGAATCAATTAAATGAATATTTTTATAATCCCTAAAGGTAATTGTTTGTGGTTTAGGTTTTTCAATATTAATAGAGAAGTGGATGGAAAAATGATCTGATGTAGATAATCCTTCCAAGATATCAAGTGAAGAGACTGCATTAGGGTTATTCACTAATACCAGATCCAATAAAGCACCTTTATTGTGTGTTGGAGAGTTGATAATATTAGCAAGATTAAAATTAAAAGTAAATTCAAGAAATTCTTTGCTTATTTTAGAATTAGCTAAAGATGAATGCCAATTTATATCTTTTGTATTGAAATTAAAATCCCCTAGTATAATTAAATTTCGCACATTTTGACGTTTCAATAAATTAATAAGTTTAGTAGTTAGCAAGTCTTTAACGTCCGGCGGACGGTATACTAGAATTACTCTTATACTATTTTTAAAAGAGGGATTAGAAGCTATGTCTAGAAAAAAAATAAACAAACCGGAAGTTTACCAAATATCGTCCCAGTTGAACATTGACGCGCTGACTGTCGAATCAGGTAAGTGAACATTTGATTGAACAACAAAAAGAATAATTCTTAAAAAAACGGCTGAAAATAAAAATTAAAACTGAAAGAATAAAAATCAAAAAATATATAATTGATAGATAATTCACAAATGACTAAAAATAATTAAATAATAAAAATTTATTTTATTTGCACAATTAATTTTTTATAAAATATTTACACATATTTAATTTGTTAATTTTTATTTAATTCTTAATTCTGTTTTCAATTTCGTGTCGCCTTTGAGCAGTTCAGCAATTGTCTTACAATTCGACGCTAACTTAACAAACATAAAATATTTATTTAAAATGGGAAGAGTTGGTCAAAGCAAGGACGGTAAGGCAAAAAGAAGTGTAAAAAGGAAAATTTAGAAAATAAGTATCTTAAAATCGAAGATAAGTCCAACAAACAAAAATCAGAAATTAGTTCCCGTTATTCTTACTGCAATTTGGCCCAAGTCGGGGGCTAACACTGGGTGCGTGCCAAAATTTTGCGTTTACTTTGGTGCTCCAAACGCTAAATTTTTTGTACCTATATTTTAATTTTTAGTAACGAAGCCAGATCTCTTCCAATTTTAGCGCCGCAGGCGTTAAAATTCTTTAAATGTTGGAGGCTGCAGGCGAAAAAATTTCACTTTTTCGACCATACTTCTTCCAGTTTCCCCCATTTCAGATGGGGCTCTAGCCCCCAGCCCCCTGAATACGTACTTGTCCATTGGTAATAACAAGTTAACGAGTGAGCACCCCTAAATTCTCTAAGGAAAACTAACTAATTTGTCCTCTTGCAAAAAACTAACTAATTTGTCCTTTGTCCTCTAATTGTCCTCTTGCAACATTTACAAAAACATTTTGTGTTTGCAAAACTTCATCGATATTTTTCTCTCTAAAATTAAAAAAAATAAAATATAAAAAATTAAAAAAAAATAAACGTTTTGTTCCTCCAATTCAAAACTTTATTTTTATAACAAGCAATCTCAAAACGCTTCCCACATTTTTTAAGGCGAACTATAGCAACATTAGTCAAAAGTTTTTGGTTTGTTGGCGTCTTTATTTGTCCAGGCATTTTTAAAGCTGAAAATCCATTAAAAAATTATGTATTTTTAATAAATAAAAATTGTAGATATTTAACAAACATATAACAAAAAATATCAAATTAATTAAATATTTATTAAGGATATATAATTTTTAAATCAAAAATATTCATTTACATAATTTTTGACGTCTACCTTCAACTTTTTTCTACTTCTTCAGTTCCTCAATATCAAACTCAATCCATTTGTCCCCATGCTTGGCAATTAACTGAAATTGAAAAAATTACAAATGGAATTCATATTAAACAAAAAATCAAAATATTCAAAAAAAATACTAGCCCCATTCTTTTCATCTTCAGACAATCCATTGATATATTCAAATACATCGCATTTGATCAATTTTCCTTCATATTTAACCTCCAACTAAAATTTACAAATAACGAAAATATCCTCAAATAATCAAAATTACTTTATCTTTTATGTCCTTGGGCAATTTATTGAGCATTGTCTGACGGTCAAAACGATTACTCTCATAAATTTGAATTAATGTATCACAAAAGTATTCGGTGGGGCGAATCAAAAAATTTTCGACATATCTCATTGAAAAATCTCCATCACGTGCATTATCTTGGGCACTTAAAATAAAAAATATTAGACGAGCTTTTCGCATTGAGATAAATATTTAACATAAACTTTGAACAAAAATTAGTAAACTGAAAATATAAAAAAAGATACATCCGTTTGAAAAGAATAAATGAAAGCAAAACTTTCAAAACAAAAAAACATCTTAATAAAAATATAAAAAGCTTACAGTAACAAGCTGGTCCAAGTAAATTTTAAAGTCCTTTTAGCTTTTTCGTCAACACAATTGTCCGATAAGTATAAAACAATGTCCGTCATCAATTCCTCATCAGAACAATGCAACCCATAAATATCCAAGAATAAATTTAATTGACGAGAGCCTGATAGCCACAGGTTTTCCGAAGCTAACATCGCAGAACGCCCAATTTTCAAACCTTTGCGCCAATTATAAAGAGATTGGGGAGTGTCAGTAATCTCCTCTTTTTTTGTCAAAAAATCCCCCATTCTCATGAATTTCATAAACTAAATAAAAATAAACATGTTAGAACACAGTGGATTCAATTTATAGTAAAGCTTAAAATTTAATAAATGAGCATCAGGTAAAGAAATTCTTAGCCCAAAACCAGGAAAAATGAGCCAACCTATAAAAAAATAAGAACAAACAAACCGGAAGTTTACCAAATATCGTCCCAGTTGAACATTGACGCGCTGACTGTCGAATCAGGTAAGTGAACATTTGATTGAACAACAAAAAGAATAATTCTTAAAAAAACGGCTGAAAATAAAAATTAAAACTGAAAGAATAAAAATCAAAAAATATATAATTGATAGATAATTAACAGATGACTAAAAATAATTAAATTATAAAAATTTATTTTATTTGCACAATTCCGGCTTTTTTGTTCCAGCTTTTTTTTAAATATTTTTAAATCTAAAAATTATAAAGGGAATATGATGATAACCATCTGATAAAATGTCAAATTAAATACAAAATCTTCAACGTTGGGTAATGCCGTGCTTACATAAAAAGTGTCTTGCGTTTTGCGGAAGAAAATAGCATTGAAAATAACGAGACGCGATTTTGTCTCTTTAATTTGAATGTTATTTTTTTCCGCAAAACGCAAGACGCTTTTTATGTAAGCACCGGAGCACCACGTTTGGGCGCGCACGACTGGGCGCGCACGTTTGGGCGCCATTTTTCCGGCGCAGCATGTGCACAACCGCAGCGAAGCACGGCCATCGTGTAGCGAAGACCTCCTACCCTCCGTAGCAGCACAAAAAGTTTTTCCAGCGAAGATTCCGTTGGTCATAACTTTGTTCAGCATCATTCAATCGAGCTGATTTTGGTGTCATTCGACTCAGCTCGACGAGCCCTTTCGATTGAGCTATTATTTGTATCCAAAAATCCCCCCATAAATTTGACCATTTCGAGCCCTATATCTCGGTCCAAACTTGTCCAATCACGGCGATTTTAGTGCCATTCGACTCAGCTCGAGGAACCCTTTCGAATGAGCTATCATTTGTAGAATCGAATTTTATCTTGACGCCAAAACATGCTGCGCCGAAAAAATGGCGCCCAAACGTGGTGTACCCGTAAGCACGGCATAAATACGACATGATTTTACAATAGAGACCGGCAAAATCGCTTTTGCGGGATCCCGCGGGATAAAATTTTTTTAAAATCTTTGCGGGACGGGACCCCGCGGGATAAATCCCGCAAAATCACGCAAAATCCCGCATTTTAAATTTGCGGGATCCCCCGCGGGATTGCGGGATTTTCCAAAAATCATTAAAACTATTTCTTTTTTTTGTCTATTTATCTATTGCCTGAACTTTTTCTCTAACCATTTCAAGAACTTCTATCTACTAATTGCCAGAATTATTATCAATGTAAGGAAGAGAAAGAGAGAGAAAAGATCCAGCTGGTTAGCATTTAAAACGCTGACTGCGGGGGTTTAAGATCTAATAAAAGAGAAGGTGAAAGCAGCGTCCCGGTAGCTCAGTTGGTAGAGCACCTGTACGTGGTGAGCGAAAGCGCCTAGCAATAACTGCCAGGAGGTCGCAGGATCGAAGCCTGCCCGGGATTAAACTTTTACCTCGCTCTTACTTCAACACATAGGCAAAAATCTTATCTACCGATCCCAGAACTCTTATCTACCCATTTGTTTGAACACTTATCTACTCAGTATCTGAACTTTTATCGACACATTGTCTGTATCTTACCTACCCATTGGCGAAACTCTTAGCTACCTCACCTTAGGGGGGTCGGGGTGGGGATATTTCTCGCAAAAGCGATTTTCTACTACATATTAATTTGTGAAATGTCGTAGTTTTCTTCAATTGTAGATTAACAGTATCATTTTAATTCCTCAATTTTTAATCTCGTTTATTATTTAATTCTAATTATCCTCTACTATTCATTTTCTCAAATCAATCATTAAAATCTTTACCAATTGTTGCTTTCTCTTTTAATACATTCTTTCTTATTGAGAATTTACTGGAAGACTTTTTAATTTTGTAATAAAGCTTTTCTTTAATAATAACCAATTGTTTATAGAAATTTTTTTCTCTCTTTTGCCATAAAACTTTATCTTATTTTATCCACATTTTTCAATCAATTTTCATTTCTCTTTTTTCTCTTCCAAATAGAAAATTAAAATAGTAGATCAACTCTAAAAATAACAACAGATTTATTTGTTTGGGAGGGATAAAAGTTTGTAACTTTATGGGTGGGAAGAATTTAAAAGAATCCTTTAATAAATACATACAGCTGCTCATCATTGTCATTTTATACATTTATTTGCTTTAAGTAAAATTCCTCAATACTTTTAAATAATTCTTTATAATGTTTATTTTAAAATTTAAACTTTTATTTAAATCGTTAGTTCTGATTAGAAAATTAAAAACAATCGAGATTTTAAGGCTTTTTCTTATTTTACAATTTTTTCTCTCATTTTTTAATTGTTTACTTTATTCAAGAAGTTTGTTTCATAGTCTAAATAAGATTTAGCTGCTTTTAAAATTATTCCAGATAACCCAGAAAAAATTACAAAACTCAATTCAAGTTTTAAAAATTAAAAGAAATTTTGAATAATTAAAATAAATAAATTTATTTTTCACAGATTAATTTAATTAATTTTAAAAAAATGTCAGAAGAAGAATATACTGATGAAGAATATGAGGAAGAAGAAGTAGAAGAGGAAGTTGTAGAATCTGCTCCTCCATCACCGTCAAAGCCTAAAGCTCCCCCAGAGGAAAAAAAGGAAGAAAAAATTGAAGAAGAAATTAAAGAGGAAGAAAAACCGATAACGTAAAAATTTATTTTTTTAAATTAAATTTATATTTTGATTATTTGTTTGGACACATCCCCTCAAGGGTTCGGGGTGGGGACATTTAGTAGAAAAAATTTTCAGAAAAATTCTGTTAAAAAACTAAACGAGAGTTGTTACTCTCCCTGTATATTTTCTTGTTTTTAGACCTTTGGATAAGGAGCCACCGCATGAAGTGGAGGATAAAGAGGATGAAAAGGAAGAGAGAGAAATACAGGAATTACATCCACAGTAAGTTTAAGAAATTTTAAAATGAATTATTTATTTATTAATCAATTAATTGACTTTGGCAATAAAATCAGAAAAAGCGGAATCTGCTTTTGCCTTTCAATTTTTATTTTTCAAATAGACTGCGTAAAACAGAACAAAAGCCAAAAGAGCCAGAAGAAAAAGAATTGACTGAAGCTGAAATAGCAATGATGGAAGCAAGAAAACGCCATGAGGCAGAAGAAGAAGCTAAAATGGTTGGATATGAAGAACGTCGAAAACAAGAAATGACACAATTAGATCAAGAATTAAGTCAATTAAAAGAACAACATCGTCAACGTTTAGAAGAACGAAAAAAAGAAGAAGCAGAAATGGCTGCAATTAGAAAACAAGATGAAGAACGAAGACGAAAAGAAGAGGTAAAGAAGAGGTAAAGGAGAATGGAGGGGAAAGGAAAAGTTGTGGGATAGTTAAGCTATTGGGAGGGGGGGGGGGGGGGTAAATAAAATATAATGGGGCGCTAGTACTGTTTCAGTCACTATATTTCCTTGTTTTTGGGCATTTAAACCTCCCTGTCAGTATATCTTCAACTAAACATATCCTTTATAAAATAAGAATTTGACTTTTACCTACTTTTTCATACCGCACAAACCTCTCAGTTTAACTTAACTTCTTCCGTATCTACGCAACCCTCTCGCTTCAAAATCCCTCCGCTCCCTCAGTTCTCCTAGCAGAAATCCTCTAAATAATTATCACAAAATTTTTTAATATAAAAATTTTAAGGAAGAAAGAAAAAAACGTGTTGAAGAAGAAAAAGCACGTAAAGAAGCCGAAAGACACAAAAGGCAAATGATGATGGCTGGTTCTTTTATTGGTGGGGGTACTGGAGAGAAAGGTGTTCGAAATTTTGTTATTGAAAAGAGAGGAGAAGGAGAAAAACTTGGGCCTAAATCTGAGGGCGGATCAAGACGAAAAGGGCCTTCGGCTGCTGAGGCTGCGGAAGCTAAGGTATCGAATTGTCCTCGTATTTTTACCTAAAAATTTCTTATCTCGTTTCGTTTTCTAACCATATTTCGGAAAAACCGGAAAATGTATGTAACATTATAATATACACGGAGAAATACCTAAATAAATATTTCCATCACACGATTTTTCCGGTTGTGGTTAGACAAAATGCGAAAGAGTGTATTGTTATGCACAATTTAGTAGGAGAGACAGAATCAGACAAATTATAAGTCTTTAATTGTCATTTTATTTAACTTTCAGCGTAATTATATGGCTATTGTTAATCGTCCAGTTGATGTCGATAAAATGTTACCTAATGATATAAAAAATAAAATTAAACAATTACATGCACATATCGTGAAATTAGAAGGGGAAAAGTATGACTTGGAGAAACGCAAAGGACGTCAAGAATATGATTTGAAGGAGCTTAGTGAACGTCAAAAACAAGCAGCACGTCAAAAAGCTTTGAATACTGGTGTTGACCCGACAGAAGTTGAAGATTCTAATTTTCCTGTGAGTTTTTGAAAAACTCTTATCGTTTCTCTTTTTTGACCCATTAAGGAGCTTTTCTTCTATCAAATCATAAAGGAAAACATTAACTCGTTACGTACTAATCGAATATAGTGCATTCCTTGTATAATCTGATTAACTTAGGAATTAATTAAAAGTTTAGGCATAGAACAGAAATAAATGATACTAGAAAACTCAACAGTTATTGCTAGGAGCTTTGCTTGTCACGTGTAAATGTTTAACGACAGCAATATAATTGACTTTTCTTAAACCTCCATCTATGCGTTTCTAAATTCTAACTAGTCATATCTTCATTCTCTTACAATTTTAGCAATTAATAAAAATCCAATATTTAAAATTTAGCCCAAAGTTCGAGTAGCTTCAAAATTTGACCGTAAAACCGATCGCCGAGAATATGGTGAGCGTCGTGAAATGTTTGAAAACCCTGCAGCTCCACCTGAACCAGAAATTGCCCACGGAAGTGGACGTCCCCCATCAGAATGGGGACGAAAGGAATTTGAAGAATTGGAACAGATCCGAAAGAATTTAGAACCTCCAAAATATATGGAGCAAGTTGTGGCTGAGGGGGATGCTGCACGTCCACCTGTGCCTGTTATTCCTTTACAAATACCTGGAAATTGGAATCCTGAAGACGAAAAAAGTAAAAAGAAGAAAAGAGTGTCTTTAGGCAAAAGTGAGAATGAAGAAGAAGAAAATGAAGAGAATATTGGGGGAAGTAAAATTAAAAATAAAGAGAGTAGTGGAGGAGGAGGACGTGGGGGAGGTGGATGGCGTGATAAAATAAAAGAAAAAGAGGTGAATAAATTAGAGTTTTTATTAGTGAGACATGCCAGAAAGCTCAGTCCTTTTGTATTTTTTAATTAAAAATTGTCATCAGAAAAGATTAAATCAAGCCTATTTTTATCATCCTTTCAATGAGTTTTCTGACTTTTTTCAAAGATAACATTTAATTTATTTTTATATCAAAATTTTATTTTTTAGGCTCCGGCACCTCCACCCAAAGCGCATGCTTGATTGATAATGAAAAGAAGAAAATAAATTTAAATATATTTTAGTGTGAAGAAAAATTAAATTAAAAAAACCGAAAACCTTTTCAACCTTTTTTTTTAAATTTTTTTATTTTAATTAGTATTAATTAAAAAATTATAATTTTTTTTCCTCGTTTTTACATTTGTCCAAAATTAATATAAAAATTTTTTGTTAAAAAATTATTTGACCTTTAAATTGTGTTAAATAAATAAAAATAGAGAGATATATAACAAAAAGAAGAAAAATTCCGAAGAATGCCTTTATTTAAATTCGAATACAATAATTATTGTAATAATAGAGTTAGGAAAAGTTTAGGATGGAACCTACAAACCAGGAAGGTTTGGAAAGTTAAAAAACCCAGAAAAGTTTACTGATTAATAACCACTGCAGTAGTTGGCTTTGCTGGCAAAGTTTTTTTCTTTCAAAACTCCTGCGCAAGTTTTAATTGCGATTAGATTCCCTTTCTTTAAGTTTTCCCTCCCTCCCTTAAAAGATTAAAGTTGATTTTTAACTTTAATTTTAGCAAGATAACTATGATTTGGGAAAAATCAAAAAATTCTTAAAAATGTCATTATGGATATATGTATAAAAGATAACTAAATCGATCTCTGTGTAAAATATTTTCACAAAATTCCTATTAGTGCCCTGAAGCATTAACTAATTATTTTAAACTTTCTATTAATTTTAATAAAATTTAAAAATCTTTTTTCCGTTTTTTTCATTCCCTCAACTTAAAAAATCTTTCTTTTTTCATTTATCAATTCATTATTCCAATATTATCCTCAAACTTTTTTTACCTCAAAATTTATTTGGTTTCCGTTCGTTCGATGCCCTATAGAAGGATATAAATATTTTACTTTTCTTGACAGTTGGCCTTTCTCTCTCTCTTCTTTCTTCTTTTAATCACCACAATATTTGTTTGGATGTTTTATTCCATTTATTTCTGTTCCCTTTCTTTTTTTAGTGATTCGAAGAATATTTAAAAAAAACTTTATCCGAATGGCTTTATTCCTTTATATCCTTCTCTCTTTCTCTTCTCCTTTTTTTCTTTCCCTCATTTTTGCCCAATAAATATATGTTGCCGGCTTTTCCCCCCCAAAAATTGCGTAGGCGATCTAAATCACTAAAAAATAAGTAAAAGAAGCATTTGCCTTCAAAAAAATTTTTTTTTCATCAAAAAACCTTTAAATCCAAGTCGATTGTGTGGGAAGTTTAGAGAAAAAATTAAAAGAAAAATTAGTATAGAGAGAAGGGGAAATAGCCATCTGTCGTTAAAATATTTTTGAAAAAAACTTTTTTTTCAAACATTTTTCTTCTTCTTCCTCTCTCTCTCTTTCATCCTTTCTTCTCCCCTTTTTTTCATTTACATCATCCCCGCCTTTATAATACTTATTTTAGACAAGTTTTTAAAAAAACCTTTAAATCTCTTCCCTATCCTTCTTCTCTTAAAAACTATCAAAGTCATTCATTTGTGGGAACAAACAAAATATACTTACATACTAATTCTTGTCTTCTAAATATATTTTTCAGTGTTTGGCACAAAAACATAATAGGTAGGTAAACTATTTTTATTATGTACAGATTTTTATTTTTAATTTTGCATAAAAATATTTTTTTCTAAAAACCCTAAAAGTGTAACACTTGCGGCCTAAAGATAATTTAAAAGAGTATAGTACAGAATTTTAATTTTGAGACTATAGTTTATTTTATTCTACTTAATGTTATCCCTTTAAAGGAGTGGTGTATTACAAATTTCTAAAAAATGGGCCGCAAGTATGCAGTCAACTTCCCTTTCAGATCAATAAACACCGAAAAGCCATAATCTTTAAAGACGAATCTTGACATTTGTATATTAACCTAAGCAGTTAACAACCAATTATGCAAAGAAAAACGTAGTTTTAATTCCACCATTAGGTTTGGGGTTAGAAGGGAAAATCTAATGAAGTCGTGATATACGGGACGTCCTCTAAAACGTTTTCTTGTCCCAGCCTTTACAATTAGCAAGCTATTCAGATTGAAGAAATTCGAGTTTGTAAAAAGTTTGGCAAAAAAAGTGGATTGGGGGAAGGGAAAAATAGCGAAAAAGAGAATAATTAAAATAATTAAAATATTTATTTTTTAGAATTAATACTTGTCTACTACATACAATTAATTTAATTCAACTTTTGTAGAGGTTGGTTTAGAAAATTAGTTTTAAATTTTTTTATAAAAAAGAGAATTTTGCAATCCAAAGTTAAATAAAAGGGAAAGTCTGAAAATATTACTTATGGCCAAGTTTCTAGTTTAATAAATTGTCAAATATTCACTTTTAGGTTATCCATGTAAAAAATTATCTACAAAATTTTACATTATTTCCCTTAAGCAAAAAGTCCAGATTTTTTTAAAAGTTCACCAATTATTTTCAAAAATATTGGATAAAAACTATAAAAAGTTCAATATTTGCTTAATTAAAATTATCCGTCAAATGTCGCGCCACGCATTTCTACTTTGGCTAAATATTTACAGAAATTTTTAAAAATTTCAGACCAAACAAAAAATTTAATCGAAAAAGGAACAGGCCAACAACTAAAACTAATTTTGAGCCCAAAGCAAATCTAGTCTAAACAAAAAGGGTTGTACTATATTTCTGCTTTTTATTTAATGATTGATCGGTAAAGAATAACTAAATTTAATCTAAAAAATATATATTTAACACAAAAAAATTATTTTTTGATCATTTCTTAGCTTTCAAATTTTTTTAAAAGATTTTCTATTTTAATAAATTCAATATTCTTAAATATTCTTAGGTCCTTTTTCAATATCCTTTCTATTTTTATAGCCCTTTTCTGTATTCCAAATCTAACACTAAACATAAAAAATTTTCTTTTTCACAATCCATTCACGTTTACTTACGTCTTTTAAATGGCAAACGTGAAAGGATTGTTGTGATTGTTAAAAATAATATATAAAAAATTTAACAGCTGCCTACAGCTGTTCAAAAATTGGCAGAAAAAGGCGGAGGAGTAAAAAAAAGAAAAATTCTAAAAAGAAAAAAATTCTAAAAACATTTAAAGTAAATAATATATTGCTGTAATCCATTTTAATTTTTAAACTAAAACATTTAAATTGCGAAATACGTAACACCTTAAGACCCGGGGATTTCTTTTTTGAGTTGGTAGTAGTTACCTTTGACCATAAAAATTATTTTTTTAGTTTTTATTTATCTTTTAATTTTCATCATTTTTTGCTCGAAACATTAAACAAAATTATTAAAATTTCAAAAATTTGTTAGGAAAAATATTGCAAAATTCTCTTTTAAAAAATAAAAAATTTTCCAAAAATCTTTATCAATTCCTATAATTTAGCGAAAATTCTCATCTTTTTTTGAACGTCCAAAACCGCGCAAAAAGTAATTTAAACAATGTCCGATCAAGAAGAATAGTGAGTATAATTACTAAGTTTTTTTCCTTATTTTTTAAGCTTTTTTCCATTCATCTCCTTTTATTTTTCACTTTTCTTTCATTTAAATATTTTATTTATTTCTTTTACTATTTTTTAAAGCAATTTAAAAAAATATAATTTAAAAAATGTTTTCAAAAAATCGTTCTCAAAAATCCAAATCTTCTTCTATTCATTTCCCCTCACACTCATATTCATCAAAATCAATTTCCTCTGTTATCGGCCCAACAGTTTCAACAGCATCAGCATTTTCAACAAAAAACAGTCATTCAAGACTTTCTCTTTCTTCTATACGACCATCAAGTTATTCTCCAAGAAGAAGGCCTTCTCCCTCAAATTATTTATTGCCAAAAGAAAAAACAACAGAAAATACAAATCAACAACTTTATATTTCACCTTTTCTTTTAAAAAGACAGAATGCCAAAGAAGAAAAAGAAAATGAAGTTTCTGATAAATCTTGGGCAAGTAAATATTTGCGTGAACGGAAACAATTAATAAAAGAACAAGAAAATGAAGCATCTGCTTCATCAATTAATCAAAAAGATGGTGTAAATGAAAACAAAGAAAAGGTTGATGAAAAAGAGAAAAGGAAGGGAGAAAATGATATAGATGACGACACGTTCAAAAAGGTGAGAATAAAAACAAAATCTTTGTGTAGGAATGTGTAGGATCATTTGAAAATATTAGATATGCCCCTTCCCCCCTCCAATGAGTGGAATCGTATTCTAAAAATCTATCACCTCTAGTCTAATTAATTGAATAGGCTGGATACAAATGAACAGAGCTGGGCCGAAGCTCTGTTCCGAAAATTATTGAGAAATAACAAAAAAATAAATTCGGTAATCTTCCGCTTTACTGGTCCCTAGAAAAAGATGTGGTAGAGGTACTTTTTCGGTATTTTTAGGTCTGCCAGTAGGTAATCGAGTGTGCTGAGTCCGAATATGGGCTTAGAATTTGTTTATTTCGAACCCGTACCCGAATTCGACCAAGTCGAATTTGGGGTAAGAATTCGAAACTATTAGGCTATCGCGATTCTGACGCATATCTTCAAGCTGAGTTGAATGATATCAAAATTATTGCGTCTCGACAACTTTAGACTAAGTTATGATCAATTAAATACACGCTTGGTTAGAATTCCGTATATAAATCAAACACCATAACTTAGTCTAAAGATGTCGAAACGTAATAATTTTGATACCAATCGACTCAGCTCGAAGAGCCGAGTCCGATTAGACATAAAACTTGAAAGTTCGAATTTTTACCCCTTGTTTGACATGGTCGGATTCGGGCCCGGGGTTCGAAATAAACAAATTATAAGCTCAGATTCCGACTCAGCACGCTCGACTATCTACTGGCATGCCTCAAAAGTGTCGAACGAGCACTTTTTCCTCATTTTTTTCTAGGGACCAGTAAAGCGGAAGATTACCATAAATTCTTTTTAGAGACTTCTAACGGCTCACAAAACTGTTGATGAACTTCTTCAAAGAAGGGGACTTCAATCTCGTAATGATTTACAAAAGGAAAGGGAATTGTTGTTGAGACAATATGAAAAATTATTAGCAGACGTTGAAAAAGTAGGAAAGGAGAAAAAGGAAAGGCAAAGAAATGAGTCTTTAGATTCCTCAGATTCGGGGTTATCTGAAGATTATTCTGAAAGGGATAAAAGACCCGAGAATAATGAAGTGGAGGAAGAAATAGAGGAGGTGCAAGAAGAAGAAGAGGTAGGAGGAAATGAAAAAGAGGAGGAAGGAGGGGATGAATATGAAGATGACAGGGAGGAGGAAGAGGAAGAAGGAAGGGAGGAAAATGAAGACGAAAAAGATGATGAAAGAGGAAAAGGGGATGAACAGGATGAAAGGAAAAGTAAAGTAAAAATAAGGGAAAAGGAAGGGAAGAAGGAAGATGAAAATTATAAAAAGGATGACGATTTAGAGGAAAGAGAAGAATGGGAAGTAAGAAGTTTATCACCAGTTGCGCCACTGGTAGAAGAAGAAGATGTAAATATAGAAGAGGATGAACGAGTAAAAGACCCTCATGTAGAAAGAAAAGATACCTCAAAAATTAATTCTGTAAATAATACAAGACAAAATTCTTTAATTTCCCAACAATTATTTCAATCTTTAAGTAAAAGAGAAGCTAGAGAAATGTTACAATCAGCACGCTATAATTTAAGAAGAATGTCAAATAAAGATGACATAAATAAAAATACAAAAATTTTACTTAAAGAAAATGAGAAAGGGAAGAAATCACCTAAACGTCGTCCTTCTTCAATAAAAAAGAAAAATGAAGGGAATGGTAGTTCAAGAAGTAGTGGAAAGGGGAGAAGACCACGTAGAGTAGAGGCTGAATTGCCAAATATTTTGAGGGCTGAAGAATTACTGGAAAGGTTAAAATTGCTAGCGAAGAAGAAAGGAAGAGGAGAAGGAGGAAAGGAAGAAAGTGAGGATGAAAGGAATGATGAAGAAGTGAAGAAAGAAGAACAAAAGAAGGATAGGAGAGAAAAAGGAGAGGATGAAAATAAAAATGAGGAGAAGGAAAGGAAGAGGAAGAAGAGCAGTTTGGAAGAAATGGAAGATCAAAATGAACAAAGTACTTCCTCAAACCCCACTCAAAACCCTCATATATCCACTCGTCGAAATTCATCCACCAATTCTTCCAATTTTGAAGCTATTTGGTCTAAATTTACTTCACATTTAAACGAAGAACAAAAAGAAGATTTAGACAATCGATTAGTTGATTATTTCTTTGGAAGTCGTCGCCCTCCAGTGCCTGATTGGCTTTTCAGACCAGTTTACTGCACAAAATGTTGTCGTTGTATTCATCGTTTAATGCCAAAAACAGGCAAATCTTGGCCTTTATTTTTGGAACTTTTAACACCAAAAGAGAGAGGGAAAACAAGTTGGAGACATGGAGTTGAATGTATGGGGGATATGCAAGAATTGTTGAGGGCAAAAAGATTGTTGTTAAGGCAAATGTCTTCTTTAACATCTGGTGAAGAAGAGGAAGAAGTAAATAGAGGAAGAGGAAGAAGATTAGTAGAAATTGGAGGGGAAGAGAATGAAAGGGATTTAAAATGGACTAAACCTCCGACAAAACTTTCTCATTGTTTTTGCCCTTTATTAATTCGGCATAGACACGGATTACATCATATTGTTAGGGCAAGTTCAAAATCTAAAAATCGACCTAAAAGAAGTATTAAAAGAACTAATGGATGGGTACCGAGTTGGAGGAAAAGAGAACAAACACCTAAAAGGAAGGAGAAAAATTGGTATAAATTAAATCTACTTTGATTTTTTAGTGCTTTCAGGTTTCAACTTATACATACATACCTAACAACAATCTCCTTAATTAAAAAATTTTTAAACATATCTTTCTCTCATATTTTCACTAACAAAATCATTCATTTCATTCACTTCAATTTTTTCAAATATTTCATAAATATAAATAACTCTCCAATTTTCAGCAGCGAGGAAGAGGTTGACGAGGAAGTCGAAGAAGCGCAAGACGAAGTTAGTGTTGCTGCTCAAGAAGTGTCTAAACAAGAAGAGGCACCACCAACACCTAAATCTCCACTAAAAAGTCCCCCAGCGTCTCCTTTGAAAAGTCCAAAGAGTGAAAAACCAGAATCGGAGCAGGCTGAACAACAAGAATTTGAGGAGCAGGAAGGCGGGGAAGATGAACCACCTCTCTCTCCTTCTAAGTAAGGAATTTATGTAAAAATTAGGTGAGAAGGTGAAGAATATTTAGTGAAAACAACAAAAATTTCGACTTAAGTCCCAATTATTTAAATTTTATAGGGAAGTACGCCGTTCCAGTGTGAGCACTGACGTAACTGGACCACAAGCCCAGTAAGTTAATTACCATTTAAAATATTTTTAATATTCTTTAGACTTCGCAAGACAGAAATCAAACAAAAAGAGCCAGAAGAGAAAGAAATGACCGAGGCCGAAGCTGCAATGTTAGCAGCTAAAAAACGCCACGAAGAGGAAGAAGAGGCTAAGATGCGTGACAATGACGAGCGTCGCCGTCAAGAAATGGTTGCCGTTGAACAAGAATTGCAAGAATTAAAAGAACGTCAAATACAACGAAAAGCTGAACGAGAACAAGAAGAACGTGAATTAGCTGAACGTAGACGTCAAGATGAGGAACGTCGTCGTCAAGCAGAAGAGGAGCGTAAAGCAAGAATTGAAGCTGAAAAAGCACGAAGAGAAGAAGAAAAAAGGAAGAGACAATTAATGATGGCTGGCTCTTTTGGAGGTGTTGTTCAAGCTGAGGGAGAAGGAGGAAAGAATTTTGTTATTCCTGAAAAGGGTGCTGGTGGTGGTCAAGCACCTGGATTGCCTGGACAGGCGAGCAAACCACGGGGACTATCAAAAGAACAACAGGAAGAGGCTAAGGTAAATAATAGAGAAAACGGTAAAGCTTTGGAATTTGTCTGCTAAAGAATTTGTCTCTCTTAAGTAATACACGCTCTCCCTTTCCTAAACAAAATCCGGAGAATCAGATCATTAAGTAAATACGTTTGATATAACTTTGCTAAGGGGAAGTGTGAGGAGCTTGCGAGCGTGCAACACAAATCTGGAGAGAAAACCTTTACTTACACAAAGAATTATTCTTTATTTTTAAGCGTAATTATATGGCTATTGTTAATCGTCCAGTTGATGTCTCCAATATGTTGCCAAACGATATTAAGGCTAAAATTAAGCAATTATATTCACGTATTGTTAAATTAGAAGGGGAAAAGTATGACTTGGAGAAACGCAAAGGACGTCAAGAATATGATTTGAAGGAGCTTAGTGAACGTCAAAAACAAGCAGCACGTCAAAAAGCTTTGAATACTGGTGTTGACCCGACAGAAGTTGAAAACACAAACTTCCCTGTAAGAATTCAAAAAAAGTTTTTGAATAAATCCCTTTCATTATTTTAAGCCAAAAATCCGAGTAGCTTCCAAATTCGACCGACAAACTGATCGCCGGGATTATGTTGAACGCCGCGACTTATTCGAGAAACCACCACCAGAATTAATTCCAACAATTGCCCACGGAAGTGGACGTCCCCCATCAGAATGGGGACGAAAGGAATTGGAAGAATTGGAACAAATTCGAAAGAATTTAGAACCTCCAAAATATGTGGAACAAGTTAAAGCTGAGGGGGATGCTGCACGTCCACCTGTGCCTGTTATTCCTTTACAAGTTCCTTCTGAGGCGTTTATTAATGCAAATGAAGCACCCATTGAAGCTGCTCCTGAACCTCCCGCAAAGGTATATAGGGAAAGAGATTTTTAGTAGAATGATTAACTCTGCCCGCCAAAAACTCCTAAAACTCCAGCAATTAAAATAGGCGTTTTTGTTTATTATAAAGGATTTTTCACCCTAAAAATTCATAAAATTTTTAAAAATATTTCAGCCTTCTCGCCGGATTGCTGCTAAATGAATGGACAATTAATTTCTTTAAATGATCAAGGATGAGAGATAACATTTGGATAATATAATAATAATCATAAAATCCCCGTAGAATATTTGCCTTGTTTAACCCCCAACATTTTTTATTCATAAAATCGAAAGAAAACAATTGAGAATAAAAATTTAACAAGGCATTTAAATATGCAATTGATTTTCACTTTTTCGAATTTTTATTCTTCATTCATTTATTTGTTAGGCCCGAGAACTTCAAAAATTCGTTCTTTTAAATCAGGATCTTCTTTTAAACATTTGTTGAAAAAGCCCGGATCATGGAATATATCAACTAACATCTAAATTTGAATTAGAAAATTTATTTTAAATTTTATTTGATTGTTTACCTCATATAACGGTTCAATTGCTTCACAACAAGGTTTGGAAATCGGTTTTGAATTGTTTTCCATTGTATGCTAATTTAAGATTACTTCACTGAAATTAGAAGTAAAAAAAATTAGTTAAGAAATCAAAATTTTAAATGTAAAACAAAGATTTTCTTCTTTTGATCAAAGTAAAGTTTTGAGAATAAAATTTTAAATTTTCACTGTAACTGAATCGGTGGGACTGAATTGTTCCACATTATAAAAAGAAGCCAGTTATACGCTGACTGAAAATAAGCTGACTGAAAATAAGCGTCTATTATAAAAAGGCGCAGATTATTTTATTGGATTTCTAAAAATCAAATGGAAATGGCTTTAAATAAACGGCTGATAGGTTAAAGAAACTAGTAAATGTTTTTATTTAAATTCTCATCAAAATTTTAAATGTAAATATTCCTATAAATTCCTATAAAGCATATTCCTATAAAGGCATTAAAACCGCCAAAATAGGCACTAAACTCCGAAAAAATGCAAAAATAGACGAGAGTAGACCTATTGTTAAAAATTCTCCCTCATAATTATATATCTATATGTAATTTCCCCTTTTGTGATGTTTTGTAAATATTGTTTGCCCCGAAAATCTCGAGCCCCGAAAATCAACGGAAAATGGGGTACAGTACTTAAAAAAATATCTTAACCCCCTAAAGCTTATATAAAAAATTATCTTTTGGGCTCATTTGAAAGCCCATAAAATTTGCTACAAAATAGTCATGGCTAGATTTTTCTAAAAACATGTCTATTTGAGGTAGATCCACTTTCACATTTCATGTTATCATTTTTGAGGTATTTTAGGTGATTTTTGACCATTTTTTTGTGAAAGTGGATGTAAGTCGAACAACTATTTTTTGGGATAAGTGATTCGTGGACTATTTTGTAGCAAATTTTATGGGCTTTCAAATGAGCAATTGAAAGCAAATGAGCAAACTTTCAAATGAGCACCAAAAATTTGACCTAGTTGACTTTAACTTAAAATATCTCAAAATAAAAAATTTGTATGGAACTAAAATTTTTTGTAATAGATACAACATAAAAAATGCTACAAAAAAGCCCAAGACATTTTTCCATCTCTTTTATTTTTCCAAGTTTTAAGCCTTCAAAGTTTTACGACACTAGTGTTTCTAAACATATTTCCGCCACTGTATTGTTTGTTTGTAAATAAATAAATTGATTTTGAATGTTTTTTAGTTACATGTTAATTACGAATTAAGTTTTAAATTTATTCATTTGCTCGTTGTTAAAGTTTTCATGAACTATTTTGTGAACGGACACTTGTTCCAACCAAAATCTATTTTTAATTTAAGAGTTGATCTCATTTCAGAAAACTCTAATGTTTAATGAAAACAAATCTCCGTTTTCAGTTGATTAAATTGTAACGATTTCATAGCTGGAATTAATTGGCTAAGAAGACCCACGCCTGTAGAAGCGAGCTTATTTGCCTGGGCGCAAAAGACTTGCTTTTACAAAACAAGCTTACACCACTACAAGTGCGGATCAATGCTTGCCATAAAAAATTTAAGAAATGTGAATGTATAAATAAATAAAAAAATATGTATTTGAATAAAATATATAAAATAATAACTTGCGATTTTTATATGCACAAAAAATTATATAAAAATTACTTACTACATTCACTGTTGTTTTTCTTATGATAAGAGTAGCTATAAAATAATACTAGGTCAAAATACACCTTATCAATTAAAAACATCTTTAATTTAGTTCACTTTACTTAGACAAGAAAATATTTACTAATTTTTTCATTATTTATCTAGCATTTTAGGGGCTAAATTTAAGAAAAAATTTCCTTTAAGTAATTCTAACAGAACTTTAAAATATTTAGAGCTTATTATTTTATGAGATTTTCTGTACATTAGGCCCAGGGATTTCTAAAATCATCTATTTTATTAAGATTAATGAGCAGTGACAAACAGAAATTTTACTTATGCATAACTACCCCCTTGGCCTACTAATTACGTTTCTAAATTATTCCATTTACTTAAACCCGAATTGCCGAAAATAAACATTATATCGGAGTAAGAGAGGTAAAAGTTTACGTACAGGTGCTCTATCACGTACAGATGCTCAATCGACTGAGCTACCTAGTTTCACCTAACAACAACCCACTATAGATCTCTTTTCTTCCTTACATCAAGTTCTAACTTATAATTACAGTATTTGACATATTCCGGTTCGGAGGGTAAAATAGATAAGAAAAAAGCATAAAAAACAAACAAATTTTAATATATTTCTATACATATATGCAGTATAGAAATAATTTAAAAAAAAATACATATTTTTAGTCCAACAAAATTAAAAAATAAACAACTATTGGGTTTATTACATGTTTTTATTGTACTTCTCCACTAAATATTATATATAGCGATAACGAGGGAAGACACCTTTAGCAAATTGGGTGATCGAAAAAAAGGAAATAAACGAAAAGAAAGGGATAGTGGGAGAGACCGACTGACTGCATGTGAAAACACCCCCCCCCCCCCTCGAAAAATGAATAGAGCAATATTTTGGTGTAGTTAAGCATCGATTTTTGTTATTATTAAAATTATGCGCATTTAAAATTTTCTAATTTAAAAAAACTCACTCCCCTACCCTTGAGGATGGATAATATTGGGAAGATCAGAGACCAAAGAAAAGACTAGATTTTTGAGGCTTTGCGACCGGCACCGAGTTCCTGATTAAAAAGACCCAACACGACCTTTATTTAAAATTTTTCCTACTTGGTCTTGAATCTAAACTTCGTCTCAACGTTTACATTGTACTATATCACGATTGACTTATTAGAAATGACTAAATAGTAGTTTCTTAGGAGGATATTCTCCTGTAACTTATTTTTGTTGCCTATTAATGCCCTTCTATTCTTCGGTCTCGTCCTTGAAGGGAATGCCCCAAAGTGAAGGAAAAGGGATATTTAAAGCTTATACTTTTATCACTAAATTTTTGAATTTAATTAACTTAGTATAAAGAAATTTAAAGAGGAAAAAATATTGCCAAAAATGAAAAAATAAATTCGGAAAATAATTATTTTTTAATAAATTGTTTTTTTTTTATTAGCGATAGATATATGTATGTATGTAAAAAATTTTTGGGGATTGAAAAGAAAAAAGGAGGAAAAAAAGCCTTCTGAAAATCGAGTTACAAATCCGCCTTGTCCGCCGTGTTCTTCATCTTTTCTTATTTTTCCAAATCTATTTATTCCTCTCAACTACTTCCAACTAAAAAGTATTTACCCGGCGGGTTGGGCACCACGACGAGTGATTTATGGCGCGAGCGGTGCGAAGAAGATGGTGGCTGGGAATAGAAAATGGAAGTGAAGAAGGAAGAAGGAATGTGGACAGTTTTAAAAAAGGAGAGGGGGGGGGGGGGGAAGAAGAGAAAAATGGAAGAAGAAGAAGAAGAAGAAGAATAGATAAAAATATTTTTTGGAGGGGGCGTGCTGCGAGAAAAGTTTTTAAGGCAAATATTGGACAGCAAACAGAGCAAAATAGCAAAAATTGAGGCAATGCCGGGGGAGAGAATGAACGATTTATGACTTTGCCTGTAGGAGAAGGGCGGCAATCCATTGATGAGAGCTGATAATGGAAAAAGAAAGTTTTCTAGACATGGGAAAACTTTCTTTAAATTTATTTTTATCTCGGCAATAAGCCAATTATTTATATCTATGTAAAAGACATTATTTTTCTAGACTTCTCTTTTACCTTCTTTTTTTACTATTTTCTTCATTATTTTCCCAAATTTTTTTATAACTTTTTAGCACTTTTTATCTTCTAAAAAGACCATAATAAATTTTATTTTCTTTTAATTTTCAAGCATTTACTTTTAGTAAAAGAACCAACCAACTAAATATATACCTGTCCCTTCCCCTTCCTTGTCCCTTTCCCATCCTTCAATCCCTTTTCTTCTTCCTTCTTAAAGCTCGCCAATTGGCCAAAATTCTTTATTTTATTTATTTAACCATCCATTGTTGTCTAAATAAATCTAGAAACAGTTGCTTTTTTTCTTCTCTTTCCAATCCACCGTGCTTTATTGAAAGGAAAACCCAAAATATTTTGACCGTTTTTATTTTACATCTAAATGACAACAGAAAAAGAAGTTTAAAAATAAAATTAGAAAGGAAAAGTTTCTGGCCGGGAAATAAAAAAAGTTTTTATTTAAAAATAAATTTAAGTGTTTAATAGCAAAAATAAAAATTTTATTTGAGAAAGTTGCTAAAGAAATTAAAAAACCCAAAAAAAATTAACGAATAATTTGTTGTCTCTTTTAATTTTAAATAAAATTTGAATTTCTAATTAATTCTTTATCATCCAAGAAAATTTGAAATGAAGGAAGTCTTCCTTTTTTCTGTTTGTGACATTAATTTAAATCGTAGACTGGATTGGATGTCCATATCATTATCTCGAAAAATATCGACTCAATAACCTGAAATTTTTGTTTAATATTCGTCTCGATATTTAAATTAAACTAAAAGATTAAAATTATTTTTCTCTTTTTAAGACCAGTCTTTGTGGATTTTAAGAAAATATTTTATAATTATTTTTGATCCAAAAAAACTAAAAAATTTAAGATATTTTATCAAAAAAAGACTTCTAAAAATATTTTATTTAATTAAATGAAAAAGAATTAATTATTATTTAAATTAAAATTATGTTAATTTTTTGTCTATTTTAAATTTTACAAAAATTATTTAGAAAATACGTATATTTCTTATTTGTTTTTATATTAATCTTGAATGGATTAGACAAAAAAAACTTTTTTTTTGAATTATTTTCCCTTCTGTTTTTGGTAAAAATATTTTTACAACAAATATATGTACATATGTATGTATTTATTTCGCTTTCTTTTTTTAAGGAATTTAAACAAAAATATTTCAATACAAACAAAATAATAGCCAAAAAAATAATTTAAAAAATATCTTATTTTAACTTAAATTATAGTTACGTATCATTTTATTTTTATCTGAATGTCACGTTTTATACGTATAAATTGAATTGAATTGAATAAAATAAAAGTTACAAATTTTTGAAAAAATTGACCTCAAAAATTAGTAACGAAACAGTTGTATTAATTTTGTTTAATAAAAAAATATTTATTTTTGAGTTATGACAAAACAACGTCCATTTAGCAAACAAATTTTAAAATAAAATTATAAAGAAAATTTAAAGTTTTCAAAATCCAACAATTTTGGGTAACTATCAAATTTATTTAAAATTTGACGATATTTTTCTTTATTGTTCGAAATGTGATTTGTTGTATATTTTTTGTAGTTTGAGAATGAGGAAATAATTATATTTAGTTTAATTAAAGAACTTTAGTTTTTATGTGATATATTTAAAATTTGAAAAAAAGTTTTGACAAAAAAAATAATTTTTATAAAGAAATTAAAGGTTAAAATGGATTGATTGAATAACAAAAAATATCAGGTAGCTAAAGTTTTTCTTTAATTATAAATAATCAAAACGTGGTTAAAAAATAAGTAAAATATGTATGACAAAAATTGAATTGTAAATAATTACTCCATTTTTTATTGTTTCCCTTTTAAATATACAAATTGAAATAGCTTTCCATTGATTCGATATATCCTTGATATTTATAAATTAAACACTGTAGTCTTTAATTTTTTTAATTAATTTCAGGTTATTATTTAAATTAATTTAATTATATTTTATGATTCTAGAAAATTTAAATAAAAATATTTTTATTTTTTTAAAAAAGAAACAAACAAAGCAAAACAAATACCATTTATTTCCTAAAATATGGACAGACAATGACAAATTGCTAAAAATATTTTAAAATGGCCTTGCCAAGAAATAAAATAAATGAATGAGAATTTGCATATGAAGGGAAGAAAGAAAAATAAATTAGTAAAATATTTAGAGATGAAGATCAAAATCGAGAAAAAGGCAAACAAAAACATTTATCTTTTAGTATTTTCCTTACAAATTTTTAGAAAAAAAAGAAAAGAAAAATATTTATTTTTATATTTTTTTAAATAAAATTTATTTCATATTTTTAAAAAAACTTTTAAAGCGTAAGAAGTAATTAACTCTTTATGTAGCTCAAATAAATATATTATATTTCCTCTAGTTTACAATGATCAACTATGAAGGATACAATGACTGGCCATTCTGTTAAAGAAAAATAAAACATTAAATTTTGGATTTAGCTCAACACGAATCAACAAAATTTTCTTTTTAATTAAATCTGAATACTCTCTCCAGAAAATATAATTTAAATTCAGATCTTTCACGATTTTTAGAAAATTTTTGCTCTAAACCCAGGACCCGTAATTTATTTTTGCCCTATTATTTATTTAAAGTAGAAAGATCACCAGATCCTTCCTTACATCTAAGAGTTTCACGTTAATTCCTTACTTACATGTAAAAATCTAATTAAATATATTAATTTAATTAAAAGAAATTATTGATTTTAATTTAAAAATTATTTTTATTATTTTGCGCTTTAAATCAATTTTAATTAATTAATTGTTCTTTTTATTTAATAAAAGGCGTGTAATGCTCATTAATAATTACAGTAAAAATACCCCTTTAGGCCAAAGAATTTTTACCCTTCCCTTCCCTTCCCTCCCCTTCCCCCCCCCTCCTTCCCCCCCCCTTCCCCCCCCCCCCCTTCATTCTTTCCTCTCTTCAATGTCAATATATTTTACTCGTCAAAAATTTCTTTTTTTTTCATAAATTATTAGCCCGCCCAGACAGCCGATTGGAGGTTTTAAAAAGTTTTCTTTCAAGGACGTTAAAAAGAAGAAAATATTTTATTGAAAAGAAAAAGTAAGTAAGTAATATATTCTCGCGGGAATGAAAAAAAGAAATTGAAGAAAAATGTGAAACGTTAAGACAGTCAAAAATAGTAGAAGAAAGGAAGAAAGAGAGAAAGGGGGAAGGTAAGGTGGAAGGAATGAACTGCCACAGAAGCTGTCTCTTTGATTTATGGCCGGTAAAAAAGGAATTTATATCCTCCTTCATAGTCCTTCTAAAAATTGAAAAAACGTTTCGGCGCAGTAATTACTGGGCGCGAACAAATAAATTCCCCTTTCATATAAATCTATGGCTAAAAATTTTTTTACGAATGTCATCAATAAATGTTGGCTAATTTTTCTAAAAATCAAAAGAATTTCTATTTCATATTCCATAAGTCACATACCGTATTTATTCTAATTGAATGGCCCCTCCAATTGAATGACAATTTTTGAATTAAAAAAAATAGAATGGCGGCCATTCTATTAGAATAAATACGGTATGACCAAAAAGTTAATTAGGTAAATTCACTACATATATTCTCGAAAATTCCACGTTTTAAAAAATGAATAGGGTTGGCGGATCCTGAGAAATTCGAAGCATCTGAAACCGGTATCCAAAAATTAGTGTAAAGTATTGAAGATTATTATCTAGTTTCTAAGCAGAATTCCATGGCTTTAGAGGGTTACCTATTTGCCTATTTTGTAAGTCTTCGATTACCCCTTACTGCGCCCAAAAGGCCATTTCCCTTATAGAACGGCCGACAGCCGTGTTGAGGACAAAAAAAGTATTTTTACCTAAAAGTTTTCTTTTTTCTTTAAATTCTTTTGCTTTTCATATCACCCATCAAACACAGTCATTTATTTATTCTTCCCCACAAAATATTAAAAATATATTTTTACCCCCTTAACAGAACCGCCCGCCCCGCCCATCACTCATCTTCTTCTACTTCTTCCTTCTTCTAACCCTTTTTTCTTTTACCCACCAGGCCATTCATTTTCCATTTACCCCCAATTTATTAGTTGCTATATTATATTTACTACCTTTTTATTCTTCTTTTTATTATTGCCGCCTTTTTAAGTTTAATTAATTTTAGTAAAAACTTTGAAATGTTTCGTGATTATTATTGGGAGTTTTGAAAAGTTGAAATTAAAAGGCGAGAAAGCTATAAAAATATTATGTTTTTTTTTGTATTTTTAATCCTAAACGTGAATCTCTCCTTAAAAGTTTTTGGTGCTATAGTCGGACATCTCCTGCATTTCATAAAAATTAAAACCCTTCCGAGATTTAACAAAAAAGTTGTTGATGACTTTCTCTTCATTGGATAAAGAAAATTTTAAAATATTTCGGATAATTTACTAAGCGGGGACGGATATAGGTAGTTGTTATAGTAGAAATAACTCCCTCGCCCTGCTGTCTCACGGGAAGGGATTACCAAAACAATGAATTGGACTTTATTTATTTTTAAGTCAGTCTTTTCCAGTTAATTTAAGCAAAAATTTTAAATTAAAAATATACATATATCATAAAATGAGTTGCTCAGCAGACCCTTTCCATCTTCCTTCTAATTCTACAATGATACAAACACAATCATTGGACTCAACACCTTCTAATTATTATCAAAATATTCAGCATTCACAAACATTCCAACAAAGAATTATTGGGAATGGGGGTGAGGGAATACATAATCAACAACAGGTTTGGACTGGGGGAAGGACGGAGGGAAGGTTGTCCAACAATTAAGTATTAGGCGGATTATCTTCGTCCATGTTTAAGGAAAAATAATATTTTTTGAAAACAAAATTTCACCATTTCAACTTTTAGGTAAACTTTTAATCTGTTAAGAACATCCCCTTCCCTTTGTGGATTTAAAGGACATTGTTCATAAATACATTTAATAAGGAATAAAAGGCTAGGAAAGAAGTCATAATTCAATTAGGCAATCATAAACAATTAAAATACCCCAAATATTTCCAGCCTTCAACAGCTTCTTCCCATCAATTTATTCAACCCAATTATGAAGCTCCCAATCATTTACACGGTCTTTCCTCTATGACAGTTTGTCTCATGGATCAACAACAGAATCAATTATTCTCTTCAGATCCCTCAGTTCATCACCAACATCATCATTGGTTATCAATTAACAATTCTTCTTCAGTACTTCCTTCTTCTTCCACTGTAATTGGAGGAACAAATGACGGAGGATTTCCTTCTCATTTAGTTGATTTTTATGGAAATCCAAGTTTAAATAATCACCAAATAATCCCTTTAAAAGAAGAACAACAACCAACAAACGAAATTCAAAATAATTCAACATTTTCAATGTCCTCAAATAACCCCCCTCCTTCCTCCTCAAATAATTCTTCTTTTATTGTAAATACACCTTCTACAATACCTAAACAAGTTAAAAAACGCGGTCCTAGTAAGTTTATTTATTAAGAAAAAATATTAATTTTAACTGAAAAACTTCTTTTAACCTTTCAAAACATAAGGAGGATATCATTACCAATCAGAACAATTTAGTTAATGAGGGAGTACATCCTCAGTATAATTAATAATGTCCGTTTATCGGAATTAGAACTAGAATCAATCGGAGTTAGCTTGATTTTAAGAGAATTCTGGAAATTAACTGAAAATTTATTTGAACCCCCCCCCCCCTGCCCCTCCCCCCTTCACTCCAATTAATTCTTTTAAATTAAAAAGGAGGTAAAAGGAATCAACAATTAAAACATAATAACATAACAAAATCCACCACCACCACAACAAATAATTACAATGAAAATTACCAATCAAAACAACCTCCTCCAATAGAGCAATATAAATGGATGCAAGTAAAAAGAAATAATAACGGGAATATTAACGGAAATAATAAACCTTCAACAACGACAATAGCCACTTCCTCCTCCTTCATTCAAGGAACTGTGGCAGGTTAAACTTTTTTGTTAAATACTTTATTATTTTTGCTTTTCCTGGGTCAACTTTGACACCTTTAATGAAGGAAAAGGCCATAAATAAATCAAAGAAAATAAAAAAAACTTTTTTTTGGCATTGAGGGGTGGGGGTGATTTAGTTAGAATTTATTTTGGAACAAGTGGCTATCGATAACGTCCAAATTTTTATTGTTTCTAAAAGGAATACAAGCGATTGGAAGCTCCGTATTGAAAGAATTATTTGTTGAAGAGTAGTGCCTTTAAATTTCGAGAAAGTCTCTTTCTCTATAGAGTCTCGAAGAGCCTCCTCTCTTTATTGGCAAGAGAGAGAGAGAGAGAGAGCCTCCTCTCTTTATTGGCAAGAGAGAGAGAGAGAGAGAGCCTCCTCTCTTTATTGGCAAGAGAGAGAGAGAGAGAGAGCCTCCTCTCTTTATTGGCAAAAACATTTAAAATCCATTCCTTTTCCAAAAAAGTTCTCTCTATACCTTTAATATATTTAAATATTTCCAGCATTAAATGGACATTCAATAATAAACAAAGAGGCGATTAATAATAATAATTTAATAAATAATTCTTTAACAAATTCAACTTCCTTAATATCTTCAATATCTCCATTGGGGGCACAGGAGAATGTAACTAATCGAACAAACTTTACTTATCATCAATTAACTGAATTGGAAAAAGAATTTCATACAAATAAGTATTTAATTATTTAAATTTTTGGGAGAAGTTAGGGAGAGGGAAGAAACAAGCAACATTCTTTTGTGTGTTAACCTTTTTTAAAAATACCAAAATTAAAAGTTGCTTCTTTTTACTCGAAGTTTTGATTGGAAGGGAGGAGGTGAAGGCAGAAGTTATTAACTCTTCGAATTCTTTCCTAGAAATTATTTCTTTTTAATCTCTTTATTTCTTTTTCTAGATATCTAAATAAAAGTAGAAGGGCAGAAATTGCCGCAATGTTACAGCTACACGAATCTCAAATTAAAATTTGGTTTCAAAATAGGAGAATGAAGGTAAATTTATTTAATGTGTTAGGAATTAAATTAAAAAATAATTCTTTCGTTTCTCTTAATAATTTAAATAATTATTTTTTTTTAAATTATCCTTATTCAAACCAAAAATTTTCTTTTCAAAAAATAATTTAAAGATGAAAAAACAACAAAAAGAAACAGCATTTCTACGTTCAACAAATTGGAATAATTCGACAACAAATTCAACAACAACAATTTTACAACAAAATTTAAATAATCAAAAATCCAATATAGGTTCATGTCCTTCTTCCTTAGCTGGTTCTTCCTCTTCTTCTTCTGATGGACCTTCTCCTTCACCCAAAAAACATTAAAATATTCTCATTCCTTTCTTTTAATTTCCTCCAAAATTTGTTTTTGTGCAATGACTGTTTTACTGTAAAAAAAACAAAAAAGTGTTTATTTAGGAAATATTAGGGGGTGAATAATAAGTTTTGTTGGTCTAGCATGTTTTTGGCATTTTTCCCTAATAGTTTTGTCGGTAAAGTTTTTCTGTTAATTGTAGTTAAAAGGGTTCGACTCCCTTTTTAGAAAAATTCTTTTATATTTTTTCCTTTAATATTTTCTACAGTAATTCCCTACAGTCATAGTTTTCATTTTAAAACCTCTGATTCTATACACATCAAACCTCTAAACTATAAACAATGAATATTTATAAATTTTCTCAAATAATTAATAAAATAAATGTTATATATTTTTAGAAAATTTTCTTAAAATTTTCTTTTTTTTTCACAAAATTTCTTGTCAAATAAATTTTTTTAATTTTTAAATACAAATTTCCTTACTTCTTCAAACGATTGAAGTTTTGACAGATCTTCAGAATTATCACTAACCCACACCCTCCCTTCAATTTCATTGAAGGGTTTTTTAGTTCCAAAGATACCCAATACCCTTTTAACAAATAATTAAAATGGAAAGCCACTTTCCCATTTCGCTAAAATATTTTCAAACTTTTTATGATTTGAAAACTTAATCACTCAAAAATCATAAAAATACATTTGCCTTGGGTATTGCTAATGGGTATTAGACCCTCTTAGAGTGGCCGGCCCCCTTAATCTTCTCTTTCTTCCTTTTTTTAAATTCGGTCATTTACTTACAAAAATACAGTAGATATACTCTTCTCCAATTATTAATTCTCCAAAAAAGGAGAGAAGAAGAAGAAAAAAATATTTTCCCCCTACGGCCTTTTAATAGCTTTTTAATATTTAATATACTTAATTTCTTGTTTAGCCCACCCAAAATATATACATATAATAACCCGTACTTCTTTTTATTTTATAAACCGCCAGTCAGTCGCACACACACAAAAACTTTTTGAAAAATAATTTTATTAAAAAAAAGAGAGAAGGAAAAGGAAGGAGGATGTGGTGAAGAAAAAAGAAGACAAAAATATGATGGATTACCTGGTGGTGAAAGCAACGAGTTGAAGAAAAGAATAAATAAAAGAAAAATATTGAGAAGAATTTTTAGTGGTTTGGAATGATAAAATAAATAGAGAGGAAAGACTGAAAATTTTGTAGGGACTTTTGAAAACTTTTTTTAAGAAGAAAAAAATATTAAAATAAATAAAAGTAGGGAGATTATAAAATACAGGGGGATTAAGGCAGACTTTTTTTGATTTGAAGGTAAGGTCAAAAGTTGAATATGTAATTCCCAAAATGGGTCGAATCGTTCAGAAAAATTCTATGTAGAAATGGTTGCTTACAAGGACGGGAGGTTTTCTCCTCTTTGTTGATTTATTAATTAAAAAGTCAAAGAAGAAGCGAAAAAATCTAAAAGTTAATACAAACTTATCTCTTCCATTTAGATCACAAAAAATAGACTGATTCGTAAGATTGTTGATTTACTGTTTTTTAAATGTTGATGTTGATTTACTGTCGGTATATCTTAAATCAACCTTATAAATATTTAAGACCTTTATTTAATTCACAGAAATTAATGAAAATAAAAGAGGAGAGGACAACTTAAAAGTAATTTCCAATTATCTATTACAGTAATTAATTAAATAAATATTCCCAAGTTTTACAATCAGAATATATTTATTCCTTTTAATAAATCAAAAAATTTTTATATACAAAAATATGCAGTAATCTCCCTCAAAATCTCCCCCCCCCCTCCCCCTCCCCCCCCCTTCCCTCCAAATTTATTTATTTTCCCATTCCCGATATATTTCCATTAATTATATAAATAGAGGAGGGGGAAGAGGACATGTTTTGTTTTAAAAAGGATTTTTTATTCCCTCGCTATAAGTGGATTGTAATGAGTCCAATTTATATTTATTAATAAAAAACCCTTTTTTTTCTTCTCTCTCTCTATTCAATCATTTCCTTTTATAGAGCTTATCTTTTAAGCCAATCGCTAAAACAAAACAAAAATTATTTTGCTTTTTACAGTGTCACCCTTTTCCTATTTATTTTCCCATTAACCCTTAGGGGCTCCTTTAAGAGATCAATTGCTGTAAGGGTAGGGGAAGGTTGGGCGCAGGACTTTGGGCGGCTTCAGATTGGGAAGCTTTTAAAAACGGATATCCTTAAATATACAATTGTGCCATAATTTTCTAAAATAACCAATCTAAGCGTTTTAGAAAAGTTTTAGTAAAACTGTAATCGGTTTAGAGGAATTCTTTTGATAATTTTACGTAACCACGACATAGTTTCCCTGCGCCCAAATGTTTCTATTTTGCTTTAAGGGATTAACATCGTCGCCGGCTTTTGTCTTTGTCTTTTATTTTCTTTTGTTGACGGCAATTTAAAAATAATAAATAAAAGAATTAAATAAATAAATATATTTTCATTTCCTTTTCAATATTTAGCTATCGGCTTATTTAAGTAAATAATGCCGCGCTCTCTTTTTCATTAAGGGAAAATTCGATTGCGTAATAAGGCCATATGGGGTGATTGAATGTTTTTCTTTTATTTAAAGGGAGTGGCACAAAAATGAATGAAAATATTTTAAATAAACGGAGATTTAAAAAATCTTTAGAAAAAAAATTAAAAATAAAAGAAAAGCCACAGGAAATAATTAAGTTTTTTTTGGTTTATTTTTCTGTGATTCTCTTCTATAGTCCGTTAATCTTATTTAAATGAAAATAATCTTATAATCTTATTCAAAATTTTTTTGATAAAAACTTATTTATAACCTTTTTAATCAGCAATAAGTTTGTCAAATAATTGAATTATGGTATGTGTATTTTAAGTAATCGCTATAATTAAATTTGAGGGATATTCTTTAATTTAAAATGGCTAAACATACTAACAGTTCTCACTATTTTATTTTCTTTTAATTATTTCCAAACCTTTTTCTTCAAAAATCATATTAAAATTCCATTTTCTATCCAATAATTTAATTATTTCTAATTAAATTATAATCTCAGAATAAATTTAAAGTTTAATTTTTTAC
The DNA here is from genome assembly GCA_036172955.1 of Meloidogyne arenaria. Lineage (NCBI taxonomy): Eukaryota > Metazoa > Nematoda > Chromadorea > Rhabditida > Meloidogynidae > Meloidogyne > Meloidogyne arenaria. The sequence continues at coordinate 4,838,253 of JARQAB010000012.1, read as the reverse complement.
CTTCTTTTCATTCTTGTTGACCGACCTTGTCCATCGTTTCAAAGGTGTAATGCGGAAAGATAAAGAAATTTCAAAGGCGGCATTTAAAATAGCGGTCAAAAACTATGAATATATCTTTTTTTTTTGATGGATATTTTTATATTTATTGCCGACTAGATCCCGAGAGAGTAAAGATATTTTTGGGTTATAATTGTGAAAATAAAATTGTTTGGCCGGTCAACTACGAAAGGGGGGATTTTAATTTAAAATTATTAATTTAAATTATTAATTTAAATTATTAATTTAAAATCATTTTTCTAAAATGATTTTAGAAATGGAACTTTTAAGAGAGAGAAATTTTTTAGTTAAGTTAAGAGAAATTAGGCATTAAAAATTCTGATAAATAATTAATTTGTAAGCGAAAAAGCCACAAAACTTACTCAAACAAAGTCTGCAAAAAGTGCAAAAAACATTTATCAATTTCCAAAAGAAACTAAACAGTCTTCAAAAAATATCTGTAAAAATTCCCTCCATTCTAGAAATTTCCCAAATATATAAAAGCTAATAATAATACAGTCAACACCCAAATATTTCTTTCATTCTCTTCAAAAATGAATTTAACAATTGATGTGAGACATTTTCTCACGCAAAGGTGGTGCCCCAACGCTTTGAAGCCTGCTGAATCAGAAATGGAAAGTTTTAGCGATGAGGTAAGGGGGAATTTTTAATTAATTTTTGAGTTAAAAAAACTATTTTTTCTTAAAGATATTCGAATCTGAAGAAGCTGAGGTTATTGTTGTCTCTTCAACTTTAATATTTGCGCTAACTATTGCACTTGGCTTTCTCGTATATATTTATTTACGTTGGCGACAAGAACAAGAAGATGAAAAACTTATGAATGAGCTTAGAATTGTTGTTAATCGTGCTGCTAATAAAGAGAAATATACAGCATTTCTTAATGATGAAAGGTAAATTTGAAAAAAATTAGGAGAACAATTTATGTTTTTTACAGGTATTTGGATGATGATAGTGATGTTGAAATAGATGTAAATATAGAAACGTCAGAATAGAAGAATCTCTTTAAATTCTACAAATCTTTTAATTTATTTCATTTAATATTTTAATTGTAAAATAAAGAGCGTTATTTTTAAATTTTGAGTTATCCATTCAACAATCACACAAAATTGTCTTTCCCGAAATACATAAATATTAATGTAAACTCGGACTCGCCGGAAGTGTTGGAACTTTTTGGTTCAAGTTCCGTCTCTTAAAGTTTTGGTCCTTTAGTTCCGGTTAAATCGAAACTTTTCTTACATCAACTGTTAAATTCGTCCTATTTTGTTTCTGCTCTGAAACGTCCCCTACCCTAGAAAAAATTTAGGGGATCATTGAGTCCCGCCGGATGAGTCCTGCAGCCATTTTTTAGCCATAACTTTTTGGGTTCTCAACTACAGACCGGCGCGGGAGGGACTCCCGCGCGGGAGGGACTCCCCCGCTCCCGCAATCCCGCACTTTTTTTCGATTTGCGGGATTTTGCGGGATTATTCCCGCGGGAGTCCCTCCCGCAGACATTTTTAAAAGTTACTCCCGCATGCGGGATCCCGCAAATGCGATTTTGCCGGTCTCTATTCTCAACCAATTCGAATAAATCTATTATTCGAAATCCCTAGATATGATAAGAATTGAAAAAGTCTGTGATGATTTGTTTCCCTATCCGGATCGAAATACTACTTTGATCTAACTCGATCGGCTTTTCTGACCTTTTCTCAATTTTTGTTTTCCTTTTTCTTTAATGATTTTTATCAATAGCTCAAAATCTAATTTATTTATTTTTTAGATTTTGTCGTTTAAATAATTTTCCAGCAAAATAAATAAAAATGCCAATTTTTGTTGATGGATTTGAAATTCCTGATACACTTGGTGAGCGTCTTGAGAAATTGAAGGAAAAAGGCGGACCTCTTATGCCATCTCCGGATGATCCAGTAAAAGAGTTTTTTTCTTTAATTTTAATCGTTAATTTTTTAGAAAATTTGGACTAAAGAATTTCATGAGAAATCGAAAAACGAGACTGCTTGGGTTTGCTTTAAATGAAAAATTATTTTTGTTTGTTTATTTCAGGCTGCTCCATATGATTCGCGCTTTCCTCAGTGCCGTAAGCAGCGCCATTGTTTTGGTATAAAATTTAGTTTTTTAGGTCCTCTTATAATTGAAAGCGGAAAATGACATCCTCCCCAAATTATGAAATTATTTTGAGCTATCCCGATTATATATAGCTCATTCAAGTCTCCCCAGTTATTTTAGATTAATAAGAGATTTTTCTCATTGATTCTGCTTTCTTTTTCGTAACTTCCTACTACAACATTAATTTTTTGATATTTTTAGCTTATTATGTTGACTTTTTCCGTTGCAAAGAATTAATGGGTGAAGACTATGCGCCCTGTAAATTCTTCCAAAATGTCTATCGTGATATGTGTCCAAGTTTTTGGGTTGAGAAGTGGGACGATCAGCGTGAAAGTGGAACATTTCCGGCTGATTTTGATCGTTAAGAAGGAAAAAATAAAAAAATTGTAGGAAAATAAATAAAGTCTAAATTGGGAGTTATTTTGTGTTTTGAGGCTATTTTTGTGTAGTAAAATCGATAAATTGTTTTTTTATATTTTTTAAATAATTTGTTTATTTATTTAAATATTTTTGACGGGTTTTTAATTTAAGAATTTTTTTTAATTTTTTTTTGATGGTATTTAATGGACAACATGTTAAAATTTCGCCTGAGGAGTTTAAAAGAAGGGAAACATATTTGACTGAAGGACAAATTAAATACAACATTTTCGATCCGTTTAGTTGGCCTTTGCCATACAAGTTGACCTTGGCTTCTGGCCTTGCTGGTATAACATCGGTTAATTTTTTTTAATTTTTGTTTGGCTTTTTGGGAATTTATTTTTGACGATTTATGTTGGCGGAGGAGGTAGTTTCCTGTATTTCTTTTTATATGAAATAACTTCTTGACAATAAGGCCCACCCAAAGAGTTTTAGTCCATAACTTCTCGACATTTAATAATGTTACTAAAGGCTGGTTGTAACTGGCTGTGTCTAGTTATATTGACTTATTTTTATTTCAGTGTAGTTATTATAATATCTTCTACAGAAAGCCGTGGTACCAAGGTATTTTCTTTATTTTAAATAATTAAGGGGATTTTATCATTTTAATTTACATTGATTGTGGGTAAATAGATGTTATCGTTCTTTACTTTAAATTGAACATTGAACCAACAATAAAATGAGGATAATGACCCGAATTTTGACCAATGCCCCCCCCCGGATCGATAAAATTAATTTAAAATTCTTTTCATAAATTTCCCTTTAAACCAAAAATATTTTCTAAAATTTTCTCCCTTAAACAGCAATTGTTGTAAAATCTTTGCTTATATCTGGCGGGATGTGCCTCGCTTATTTTGCTGGTAAATCTCGTGTTTACAATATGGCTACAAGAGATGCAGTTATCGAGCATTATATGGAATTACATCCTGATGATTTTGGACGGACTTCTGATTGTTTGAATTTTAATTAATTTTTCGGGGTTTTATCTGGCAAAAATTTTTTTGGAAAATTGTTTTTTAGCAGGGCTTAGGCTTTTATTTATTTTTCAAGCATAAAAATATAAAATCCTGTTGTCTCTTGAATTGATATTTTGAATGATTCGAGACTAATGCACTTGTATTACATTAATTTTATTAACAAATTTCTCAATGGTTCCCTATTTTTCGAATTCTAATATTTAATTTAAATCAGAATTTCTTTAAAAATATTAATTTTTTTCAGACATTGGACGTCCATATAGTGAACTTTTAATGCCTTGGTTTCCTCGTAGAGGTGCTTATCCAAGAAAAGAAAAAAGCGAATATGATCATCCTGAATGATTTTTGTTGTTTATTTTTGTTTAAACTTTAGTAAATAAAAAATAGGAAATTAATTTAGAAATTTTTTTTATATTTTTTGTATTGGCGATTTTCTTCGCTTTTAATATTTCGTATTATTTTTTTGAAATTTATTAATTTTTCTTTTAAATTTTTTTTTAAATGTTCACATTTACACACAAACCATCAAAAAAAGGTTCTTCCAAAGGTGGCGGTGGAAGTTCATCTTCAGAAGATTTGGCAGCAAGTGGTGGAAGATCATCACCTTCAGAGAGTGGGTCAATGTCCTCTGCACAAGGTTATCCACCTTTAATGAATGCTGACAATGCTTTTATTGATTTGAATGAACAAACTTGTGTTAAAGAATCTGGACAATTAAATGGACTTCAATTTACGATAAAAGGATGCACGGTTGTTTTTATTTGGCTAATGTCCTAGTCTGTTATTTCAGAGGGGAGGGGGATGTCAGAGATTTCCTGGACTAGCCGGGCTAGTTTGATCCGACTAGACTAACACTAACTTTTACTTCCCTAATACATAACAGTCTATCTTCAATTTCCTTTTATTTTCTAAAGCTTTTAAATTTCAAAATAATTTTAGAGTTCAGTTCTAGCTTTACTTGATTATGTTTCTTCAGTTATCATTGAAGATTGCAATAATTGTATTTTTATTTGCGGACCTTCTCGTGGAAGGTTTTTTTAAATAAATTTTTAAAATTATTTCTCTTCAGTGTTTTTATGAGAAATTGTACAAATTGTCTTTTACTTGCTGCTTGTTATCAATTTAGAGCTACAAATTGTAATGAAATTGAGGCACATTTACATACAACTACACAACCAGTTTTTCTTTTAAATTTTATTTAATTTTAACTAAATTTTATTTTATAGACAATTGAAGACACCGATTTGATTGTTGCACCACTTTTAATGAGTTATCAGGAAATGGATGGTATATAAATTATTTTTAATAAAATAAGCAATTGATAGGCAATAATTTTAATAATTATCGTTTGTCAACTTTCTCCTTAATTGTTTTGATTTGTTCATGTAGTATTTTTTACTTATTTTAAAATAAGTACTAGATCTATATTTATCTTGTTCGTTTCATAAAAAGTTGGCTTGTTCAAAAATAATGTTTCCAATAAAAAATCAATAAATCGCAAACAAATCAGACAAACAATAATTGCCCCGAGTCTTAACAACATTTAGATAACCTTTTTAAAGAAATCTGGCCCCATTTCTGATGATATTTACTGCCCACCGCAGTCTCGACCCCTGCGTCTTTTATGAAATAACCTGATTTTATGTTCTATTATGAATAACTTATTTCCCAAACTAATTCTTATTTGGCTTTACGAATTGATAACTAAATTCTGCGTGTTTTGAACAACAAACTTTTATCCACAAAAATGAATTGAAATTTTTAGTATTTTTTGTTTTAAGTTAAAGATTTCTAGATTTAATTTTAACTTTAAATAAAAATTTTTTAGCTCATATGGCAGCAGCGGGACTTGATCGAACAAAAAATTTATGGAAAGAAGTTCGTAATTTCACTCCAGATACAGGCAATTTCCAAACAATGCCATTTGATCCATTCGGTAATGGTGCTATTGCTTGTGAAGTTGTAACTGATGAATTACTTGAACGGCTTAGTACTTTTATGGAACAAGAATGTGCACATGAACTCTTGTTAGGTCCTTCTTAGAAATTTTTTTGAAGAATTTAAAGAAAATATATTTTTTATATCTCTCTCAATATTGGCCAATTTATTTAAAAAAATTTTCTAAAATTAAACTGAATCGACTAATTAAGAGAATTTAATCAACTTTATAGAAAAACAATTTTGTTTAGCCGTTCCAACAAAAATAAAGCTTTATTTTAAATAAAGGAAAGAAAATATTTTTTAACAAAATTTAAAAGTAGATTCAGTTTTTGATATGAAAATATTATAATTTCAAATACTAACTGCCTTTGTGGCCAAAAAATTACTAAAATATTTTATAAAAATAAAATTTCTTATATAAATCTAAAATTTGTTTCTTTTTTAAAATATTTTATCATAATAAAATTTTGGACAGAAATATAAAATGAAAATAAGTAATTTTGGAAGGAGATTGATTTTTATTCAATTTTATATCAATCTCTTTTTTTAGCACTGGATTTATTGAATTTTGTTGGGAAGAAAATTTAAACTTTATTTTAATGTTGTTTTTTTTTTCAAAAAAATTTGCCGTAATCTTTCCTCTCAATATTCTTTCGATTTTCCTAACCCACAAAAAACCCCTTAAATTTTCAAAAAATCTCCAGTTTCCTAAATTAAAAAACAACATTTCAATAAAGCTGTTATAAAAATAAAATTCTTTTTGGTTAACAATAAATATCTAAAATTTACAAGAAATTATTTACTCGTTTAAATCGTTTTATTTAACTTTTTTGTTTTCCAATTTAGGTTAAATAACTATTTTGTGAGTGCTTCCCATTTATCCTTAAAGGTTTAATACATGTTCATGTTTTCATTTATGAACTCATATTAACTGAATTAAACGAGTAATAAATAAACAAAAGAGATGTCACCATTAATTCCCACGATTTTTTTAGCTTTTGGATTAATTTCGTTTTATAATTTAAAATATAAAAAACATCTCTTTAATTTTACATATATCTGTTTTTAAATTTTGTGAGATCCATGAGAGAGTACATTTAATATATTTCTTATTGTCTCACGGTTTTCTCAAAGCGAATGTCCAATTCCATTGCTCCGTAAATGGGAAAGGTTTAAATTATTTTTATCGCCCATCATTAACGTCATTGGAGCATTTCTTTCTATTCGATCCTCTTCTTCGCCAGCACTTTCAGTGGCGCCATAATCCGTACATTTTATTTCTTTCTAGGTAAATTTAAAAGTTTGGTAAGCGAGTGGCTAAAGGAAAACCCAAATCTTAAGTTTCTAAAAAATGTCTTTACTGGTTGAGATTGGAGGATAACTCTTAAATCAAAGGTGGGAATTAAACAAATTTGGTTTTCAGCCAAATTTGGAAAAGCTTCAGCCAAATTTGGACTCAACATTCAGAACCAATTTATTTACAAACAAACAATATTTACAAAAAATCACACAAGAAAATAGGGACAATAAGAATCACACAAGAAAACCGGGAGAAATTACATATAGATATACAATTATGAAGGGAGAATTGTTTTTCCTATTATTATCGCATTTTGGCGTCATCATCTTCCATCAACCGCTTACATGTTGTACTCGATTGGAAGGTTCTTGCGGCGAACCATACCGTCACCCTGGAACCACTCGCGGCGGAATTGCTTGGCTGCTCCTTCCGGGGTGTTGGTCCATTCGACGGTGACACGGTCGTTGTTGGTCGCTTCCGCAGCCGGATCGAAGGCGTCGCAAGAGATGGCGATGTTGATGGCCTCCTTCGGGTCGAGCACACCGTTGGGCGGGTCCATGTTCAGACGGCGAGGGTTGGTCGTCTTGAAGGCGAAGCCGATACGATGCCCACCAGAGTTGATGATCTGTAAAAGCGAAGAGAAAAATATTTATTAGTGGTTAGATTATTAAAAATTTGAAAACTTCACCTTCATGTAGTAGGTGTGCTTGTCATCGAACGGCGCGTTGAAGATGACCTTCACGGCAGGAAGAGTCGTGATGTCGCCAGGTGGAACAGAAGCCATTGTTGAGAACGGTTTGTTGTCGTTGTTTGTGTAGTTGAACAGAAAGCAGGTTGCGGAACTGGCGTACAACAAGGGTTTTTATAGTTTCTCTCTCAGGAATTCTATTCTCGAGCATAAAGGTATAAAAGAACCAATAGAACGGTAGTCGGTATCAACCAGTTCTCTTCAACTTCAATTCCTGCTACAACAACAAACCGTTCTCAACAATGGCATCTGTTCCACCTGGCGACATCACGACTCTTCCTGCCGTGAAGGTCATCTTCAACGCGCCGTTCGATGACAAGCACACCTACTACATGAAGGTGAAGTTTTCAAATTTTTAATAATCTAACAAAAAATAAATATTTTCCTTTTGATTTTTACAGATCATCAACTCTGGTGGGCATCGTATCGGCTTCGCCTTCAAGACGACCAACCCTCGCCGTCTGAACATGGACCCGCCCAACGGTGTGCTCGACCCGAAGGAGGCCATCAACATCGCCATCTCTTGCGACGCCTTCGATCCGGCTGCGGAAGCGACCAACAACGACCGTGTCACCGTCGAATGGACCAACACCCCGGAAGGAGCAGCCAAGCAATTCCGCCGCGAGTGGTTCCAGGGTGACGGTATGGTGCGCCGCAAGAACCTTCCAATCGAGTACAACATGTAAGCGGTAAATGGAAGATGATGACGTCGAGATGTGTGATAATATAGGAAAAACAATTCTCCCTCATAATTGTATATCTATATGTAATTTCCCCTTTTGTGATGTTTTGTAAATATTGTTTGTTCTTAAATAAATTTCTTGGAGTGTTTTTTGCCTAGTTGATAGTTTTTTTCGCCCAAGGTTATGGGCTCTTCTGATAAAACCTAAGAATAAATTCCAACCTTTTGTTTCATTCGTCTGTTCTGGAACCAAATCTTGACCTAAATAAAATAATTAAAATACTAAAAATTAATTTCTATGTTAACCTGTCTTTCGGTCAATTGTAAAGCTTCTGAGATCTCTTGTCGTCTTTTTCTCGTTAAATATTTGTTAAAATGAAATTCTTTTTCAAGTTCCAAAGTTTGTGTCCGAGAATATGTTTGTCTAGTACGTTTCCCGTCACTGCACCCTCTAAGTCCTAAAAATTTATTCAAAAAAAGTTTTTAAAATTTTTCCCATTTAAATATTTATTTCCCCAAAATTTTAAAATTTGTTTTCCAATCAAAACTTCTATAAAAATTACCATTTCCTTTCTTCCTCAATTAAAAAATAAAATATTATTGTTGTCCCTTTCCCCTTATATTTTTTCTTAAATTTTCTTTTTTATTTCCTCAAAAAATTTCCAACAACAACAACTAAAACATTCCATTAAAAAAAGAAGAAAAGAAAATAAATATATTTATTTATATCCCCCCAATTCGTACTTGGCCATAATTCATCCGGCTGTCTTTCTTTGATCTTTACCGACGGTGTATATAACGGACACGGCGGCAAAAAAAGAAAAGAAAATAGAGATGAAGAAAAAGGCGAGAGTAAACGGAAATTGGACTAGAAAAGATTTAAGTAAAAAATATATGGAAATAAATTTTTAAAATTTATTTAATTATCATTAAAAAAATAAAAATTTAGGGATAAAGATAAATAGAAAGACAAGGGATTGGAAAATTGGAGTAGATGATACTTTTAAATAATTTTAATTTACGGCATTTTTTAATTTTGTCAAAAATATTCACGGTTCCTATCGCAGAAAAAATAGGATTGATCGAGATCAGGTGTGATTGAAATTCAGCATGAATTTCCATCCATTCCCTAGTCATTCTGTGATTAGCACTCTCCTACATAATTCCGAAAATTTAATTTACATAAATAAACTCTTTTTAATATTTTCTAGTCTGATATTCTCCACAAGAATATGAGAAATTTTGAATAATATACATATACCTTTTTTTATAAAAAAACTTTTTAAAGTTTTCAGTAAATATTCCCTTCTTATAATTAATTAATATAAAATCGTAAATTTATTTTTAACTTCTTTGGCGGCTGTCTATGTATCAACAATACATACACACTTTATATTTTCTGATTTTTATAACATTTTTGATTTACAACTTTTTACAACCTTAAAAGGCTTAACAAAAACATTCGCGCGAAAAAAACAAAAAAGAAATTTGCCGCCTTTCTTCTCACTTTCCCTTTAAATTTTTTTTTATTTTATTTTAATTGTCACACCAAAAAGAACAATTTTTGGCCAAATAATGAAAGAAAAGGAGAGGAAATGTTTTTTTTTTGTTTTTCCTGTCTCGCTAAATCTTTTGATTATTTGTTTAAAAAAATTGAGGAAAATTAATTAATTATATTTGGATTTTTAACCCTAAAAAGTTTTAATAAAAAGAACTATTTAAATTTAAGAGTTTTTTAAATTTATTTTGAGCTTTAGGGTTATTAAAAGTTATGAAAATTAAATTTAAAAATAATATGGGGGGATTTAGATTTTTTATGGGGGGATTTAGAAATAATATGGGGGGATTTTAGATTGGATTTAAAAAGGGATTTTTAACAGCGTCAAAAATAGGTAATCTTAAGAAAACAAGATGGCAAGTTTAAAGATTAAGGGTTTATTGATATAGTTGGAAAACCTCCCTATAGGCTTGCCAATTTTTATGTCATTCTCACATTAATGTGTCTATAAATTTAATTTACTAATTAATTAGCTTTTTAAATCCAAAAAAATGCCAGAATTATTTTTAAATTTTTTAAAAACATTTTTAATAAATTAAAAGTTAAATAAAAAAGAACAGACAAAAGTATATTTTTGAAATAATTATTAAATAATTTAAAAAAATTATTTAAACTCGTTTAAAAATAAAAATAAAGATATAAATAATCTTTTAGCCCGAGGGAGGATTAAAATAAAAATTAATTAATTATTCAATGCAACATTGAATTGGAGAAAAATTGATGAGATTAAATTCTAAAAATAAATTACGGTAGACATTAGAAGGATTAATAAATTCTGAATATATTTAATGAAAGGGTAGTAAATAAATAGAGGAGTGTTGCTTAATTTGAAATTTTTCTTTTTTTACTCCAATATTTTTTTTTCAAATTTAGGGTTGTCAGTTTCACCAACTTCTTCGGTTAACAAAACTATCAAATCGAAAGGAAAATCTTCGAGTTTGAAACCGACAAAATATTCCCAATTTACTTGTCATTTATTTCGTTTTATTTTAATTAATACATATTTACTATAAATATATTTACCATTCATTTTCATCCACGGAAATGTTTGAACATTTAAAGGTTTTGAAGTTGTTGAAGGAGGAGGAGAAGAAGAAGACGAATTTAATAAAAGAGAAGAATTATTATCCAAAAAATGTGAAGAAGAGGAAACTGTAGAGGATGCAGAACATGAAGGGATTGCTGAAACTGATGCTGCTGCTACAACTGCTGCAGCGGCCATTGATGTTTGGGAACCATAAAAACTTTAAATTAAAAAGAGGGAATTAAAACAAAAGAAATTTGTTTGGCTTAAATAATTAATTGTTTGTGGAAATTGAAAGAATTTTTGTGAAAGATTCACAACAAAATAAATTTAAATTTAATTTACAATTGGAATAAAATAATGAATAGCTCAATCGGTAGAGCACCTATGTATACAAAAGAGCCTAGCAATAACTTCTAGTAGGTCACAATTAGGGTTGCCGTTTTCGAGTTGGGCCGGTACGAGACACTTTTGGGCCAATTATCATAAGCCCGGCTCGATCTTTCGGTCCGAGTCGGTCCATTTTGGCAACCCTAGTCACAGTTCTTGCCAGGGACAAACACTTTCACCATTCTCTTACTTATTTAACCCCAAACTTTCCTCAAAATTCAAAATTAAAATACCCAGCCGCAGCCGCAGCCGCTTGATTAGCTTCAGCCCATTGTGCAGCAGCCAAAACACTTTTCATGTACTCATTATTGGGAGAGGGTTGTTGTAAAGAAGAAGAATTAATTGTTGTGTTATTAGAGGAATATAAACAATTATTGTTTGGTGGTTGATAAAAATTATTATTATTCCCCCCTCCTCCCCCTCCTTCAATTATTTTTTGGTTATTATTTGCTGAGGGCCAATAAATATTTGTTGGTAATGAATCTTGTTGTTGTTGTTGTTGATTATTTATTATATTTCGATACATTTTTCTAAAGAAAAATTCATTTTTAATAAACTTTTAATTAAAAGAATTATGTATTAGGGAATTTTTTGTATACCTTCTTTTATTTTTTACTACAATTATTTTTATATTCACGTTTATTCATAACTGAAAATAAAAGTAAATTTTAATCAAATATCGAATAACCAAATATTTAAATTAAAAACAACAGATAAAATTGTTCGAGTTTTTTTATTCAATAGAACTCGGCCGGCCCTCTAAACAGAAAAGTTTTCTAAATAAGTAGAAAATACAAAAATTAATTTAGAACCAATTATACAAACAGAAAATCTTTTTTTTATTTTGCCAAAAATTAATTAATTTAATAAAAGTTTAAAAACCCCGATAGTTCTTAAAGTATTTTTAAAAGTCTCCCAAACCTTAGTAGCTTAATCAACTGGTTATGGACAATCGAGTAATTTATAAAAGATAAAAAGAAAATAAAAATAATGAGAAATATTTATTGTTTTGTAATATTAATTAATTAAAATTAAATAATTAATTTAAATAACCAATAAATAAATAAATATTTATTTATTTATAGCTAAAAAATTATGGGTTTTTGTTGATAGAAATTTAAAAAATATTTTTGCTTTCTGAAAGTTTATTACAAAGTATTATGTACATAGTTGTGTATTCCTTTACCACATTTATTCTTTTTTAATATCGTGCCTTTTTTGCAGTCAAAAACTGCTACAGAGACTTTGGATATGGCTAAAAGAGATTTTAAAGTTTTCCTGGAAGGAGGGTTTGATAAGGATTTACGTACCAAATATAATATAAAGATTCGAATAAGAGACAGAAAAGAAATCCCCCAAACTCAATAACCAATAAACCCCAAATATTTTTAAAAATTAAAAAAAAATCTTCAAAATTTAAATTATCGGTAATTAAGAAAGAAATTGTTCGGAATTTTTGAATTCAAAATTTTAGTTTCGAAACTCTTATTGGAATAAATAAAAAAATATAAAAAAATAAAAATCCTGACAACAATGGAAATAAGAAAAGAATAGAGAAAAATGAAAAAAATAAAAAGAAGTGTAGGCAATTGATTGATAAAAAAGGGCGGGATTAAATAAAAGAAAAGGAAAAAAAGCAACCAATAAGAGAAGAATTTTGAAAAAATTTTAATTTTTTTAAAATTAAATTAAAATATTTTTATTTAAATTTTTATTTGAGAAAATTGATTTTTTTAATTAAAATTTTTTTTCATTTTATTAATATTATTACAGTAGTTCTTGCTCTGTTTTGAGGGAACTTTTAACTGACCAGAAGAGTTATGATTTTCTACTGGTTTTATGCTCAATGGGTCTTGAGATTGTTCTATTGAAGAAACAATTTTCTATGTTTTAGAATAAATGTAAAGTAAATTTAAAAGGCTTTCAGAATATAAGTATAAAATGAAAATTTAAAACAGCCTATAAAGGGTCGAAAATGTGTTTTAAAGACATTTACCCTGATCTTTCGGTAATTTTTATGTTTTGATATCTGAATGAAGAAATTACACTAGAACTTCATTTCTTTTGTATTTCCCATTGATATGTTCAGATAAATCTTTGTGGGCTTCATTTCATTGATAAATGAAGATTTTAAGGGAAGGAGGGAAGGGGTGTTATTATTATTGGTAAAATTGTTCCACATTCTAATTTCAATTTTAAAACCTCAAAAAATAGAGTGCGTATAATTAGTTAGAGTGTACCAGTGCTGGGTATAGCTCCGGGAGTTAGCTCCGGAGCCCGGCTCCGGCGGAGCCGGAGCTAAGATTTTGGAAACACCGGAGCCGGAGCTGGAGCCGGAGCCAAGAATTTGAAACCCCGGAGCCCGGAGCCGGAGCCAAGGTTTTCCAATTCCCCACGGCTCCGGCTATACACCCCTAAAGATGGGTTAGAGAAAAAGAAGTAAGCAAAGATGGTAGGCGTGAAAAGAAAAGGAAAAAAAAATTGAGACGGATAAAAAAGATTTTTTTTCCGTTTCTCTTAATGTAGGTGTGGTCGAATGGATAGTAAGTTAGGCTCCTATTTTTATCCAATTACAGGTTCAAAAAATATTACAACAAATAATTAAATAATTGTTTTTATTTGGAAAATAAATTATAATAAGCATTTTTTTATTAAATATAGTTGGATAAATTCTTTAAATTGATTAATTTTAGTCTCCTATGTGTCAAATTTTTCAAAATTTTCGCCTGCGGCGCAAAAAAGGAAGATTTTTGGATCCAAATCCCCTTAATCCCCCCGATATCGCCCTTAATCCACCTAAATCACAAGATAATCCACCCAAATCCAGCTTAATCTATTGATAACTCTCTTAATCCTCTTATATCACTCTATATCCCCCTTCATCTACTAAAATCTCCCAATGAAAAATAATTCATTGATTTTCCACCCGGAGCCCGGAGCCAACATGGAGCGGCTCCGAAAATCGCCGGCTCCGGAGCCGGAGCTGGAGCCAAGATTTTAAAAGGCCGGAGCCCGGAGCCGGAGCCAAGATTTTTAAACCCCGGAGCCCGGAGCCAACAAATGGCAAATACCCAGCACTGGAGTGTACGGAAGAAGTTATTCTTGTCACTGCTATCCCGACATGCCTTCAAACCCAATCAGATACTTCTTGTTTGTATCTTGTAGATCTTGTGTTTATTACAAGCATGAAAATATAAATAATTAAAATTAAACTTAGCCTTGATTTAAAAAAATATTTCAAAAAATTCTAAACAATTTTTAACACAATCCTCCTCCACCCCCCCCCCCCCCCCAAACACTAACCAACATTTTCTATTTTTTACAAAATTGGTTGTTTCTCTAAAAGTAATAAAAATACTCCTATAATTATTTTTTAAGAAAAGATTACCGGCAAAACAGACAATTTTTGGGAAGAAAATTGGGGGGAGAACGTGGCACCTTAAAAAAGAATTTTTTATAAAATTTAAAAATGGTAAGAGGAAGAATAGTAAATCTGGTTTTTTGGAATTAATTTTGAAAGCTTCGAATTTCCAAAATGATTTTTGTAAACTTTGAGAATACTTTAAACATTTAAATAAATACTCTGAGTTTATTAGAAATATATTTGACACAAAAATACCAGATAACCTTTGTATAATTATTTTAAAGCAAAAAATTTGTAATTAAATTTAAATTGTAAAATAAATGTTTTTGGAGGATTAATAGAAAATAATTATGAGAAAATATAAATTTCATTCTATTTTCTTTCAATTATGGTAATCTTCAGGAAGGAAGGAAAGGAAGGAAAGAGATTTATGGCCAGACATAAGAAAATATTTAGATTTTCTAGTAAATGTGACCTTGCAAGTATTTATGAATACAAATAATTCCCAAACTTTGTTTACAGTCGAAAATAGAATTAAAGATAAAAAAGGAGGAGAGGAAAGAAGATGATCGCCAGATGTAAAAAATAATTTAGAAAATACAACCTGTTAACAAAAGCAAACTCTCTAAATAGAAATAACTGGAGATAAAAGAACTAATAATTTTAAATCCAGTAATTCTTGTTTAATTTTTAGTTTCAGAATTTCGACAGAATTAATTCTTGAAAAGAACAAAAACTTCGTAAATTGTATGGATAGGAAGATTTCGGGTTGAAAATAGTCCTGTATAGGATATCGAGGTTTTGGGATAATAATGAAATTTTTTAAGTCATATCAAAAAAGTAAAGCCAATAATTAATACTCTACTTTTTCATTTATTAAAATTTTTTTTGTTTTTTCCTTTTAAATAAAAATCAGAAATACAGTAAAATGCTTAAAAACGAGGGGGATATTTTTGATTGAATAAAAAAGGTTTAAATATTTTCAACCAACGAAGGAATGTCTTAAAAGCAATTTTTGAGATGGCCTCCAGCTTAGAATGTGGAGTTAAAGAAGAAGAAATATGAGGAATTTGAAATACAGTCTGATTTTGAAAGAAGGGAGGGAATTAAATATAATAATAAATAAATTATTTTTGGCATTCTGTTTTTAAAACAAAACCCCACTCATTTTTTTAAACCTTACAAATTAGAATCCTCTACCATATCCTCAACTCTAATTTTAATTACTCTGTTCCACAAAAAAGTAAGTTGGTTTAATTATAAAATTAAATTAAAAATTTAAAATAAGCCTTTTAAAAGAAAATATATACCTATTTTTATTATAAACTCAAAATTACTTCATTCTCTCTTTCTCTTCTCTCCCTTCAAAAATTAAAAACCTTACCCAAAGTTCCGCCTCTCCAATTTTCTAAAATAAAATTTATTTCTTTATTTATTTCTACAAAAACTTTAACAACAATTTTTCTTTTAAAAACCTTCGTCATTCTCTCCAAGTCAGTCTCCTTTTCGTCTTCTATCTGCGCCCATAAATTAACAGAACCAAAAAACTCCATAAATTGTCGGCTTTCTTTGTTGTTTTTACCCTTTCACATTCTTCTCTCTCTTATTTTCCGTCTGCCCTCATATAAACGTGTGTCTCCACCCCCGATTGATAACGTTTTGGCGCTGCCAATGATAAGGGGTGAGCTTTTATAATTTAACGAAACAGGCATCTAAAATATTGAAATTTGTGAAGAAATTAAGCAAAGTGTTAGTTTTCTTTTGTTTTTGAGGCCTTTAGAAACCTTTGAAGCCTTTAGACAAAATCTGAAGCCTTTAGATTCTATAACTCTAAAAAATTTTTCCTTATGCTATAGATAATTTTATCAATTTAAATAATATAATTAGGTGTGTCAAATTTTAGATTTTCAACTTTAAATTATGGGCAAGTTAAATAGACTCACAATAATTCCTCTACAAAATTTGAAGCCTTTTAGATTCTGATCTAGTCAAATTATAAAAGTCCGCGCCAAATATTGCCAGCGCCAAAACCTCCCCTCTTTCCCCAATTTCATCTTTTTGCCCTTCTCTTCGTCCTTCCGTTCTTTTCAGCTTTTTTACCGTAATATTTCTTCAAATTCTTCAACTTCTGGTTTTTAGTATCTAATAAAATAAATAAAAATGAATCAATGATCGATCAACAACAAAAACTTTTTTCTTATTTTAAGATGAATTTTTGCGCTTTATTTTATAGAAAAATGACAATATTTAATTAAAGAAATGAAAGAAATATTTAATAAAAAAAATTATTAAAATAATTCTGATTAAAGTTGTTATTGAATCGATTATTAAAGGATTTATGACTTAAAGTTATCAAGTTGCCCTTTAATGGAGTAAATTTGTTAGGGGGCTAAATGTTGTTATTAGGGTTGGTGGATTCAGATATCTGAATCTGAAAAGAGCAGGGTTATACAAAAAATTTTGGATAGGATATGCGAAGATTTCCCCTGATCTGCCAATCTTAGTTGATATGCTAATACCCAGGTATTCCCAACTATTTAAAATAAACTAAATATAAGCTATATGTAGATTGATCTAATTTAATTTAACAGAATATTAAAGAATAAAATGAAAATAAATGAAAAAATTTTTGGTAAAAAAGAGTTGAAGACCAAGTTTTTTCATTATTTTATTATAAAATCCAAAAGTCTTTGATTTTAGAGAAAAGTAAATTAAAATTAAAAAAAAAAGAATTTAAAAATAAAATACTCATCAAATATTACTAAAAATTTTTTTGTTATATTTTAGTCGCCCGCCGGAAAATAACCAAAAAATTATATTTTAATGGGTTTTGCCGAATATATATCAGATGGCCATGTCTTTATATTTTTTTATTTATATTTTTATGTTGTGATGGGCCCATCTTTTTTTTCTTAGTTATTTATGACTATAAAAATGCGCAAATGAAGGGAAGCTCAAAAAGGTTGGAAAATGAAGAAAATATCAAAAAATAAATAAAAAATTATTTTTTATGGGGAGAGAATGGCATTGAATTTAGTGTAGATTTTTTGATTTTATCGAATTAGTTTTTGGATAATTTTTTGAAAAATTTTTTAAGAAAATATTGTTGAACTATCGTAGTTTTTTTTAATTTAAAGAAATACTATTTAAATATTCTGTAGCAAAAATGGAGGTCTGGAAGAACAGAAATTTGTGTCCAAAAAAAGATTATTGTTTTCCAGCTAAGTTTAAATTACCTATTATAACCTTCTTCAAAAACAACTATCTATGTATTTTGTTCGAGGCCTTTCCGAGCTTTTGCTTAAGTAGACGATCATATGCTCAACGAGGTTTATCATATGTATAGCGAAAAAAGAACAAAAGTTGATGAGATGAAGATTGGTTGAATGCAGGGGATAACTAACACTAACAAAAAGACTGGCAGTAAATTGTGATATAGCTATCTCTATTTTTGGGTTCATGTAAAATTGAAGTCCAATTATTTAAAATTTTAATTATTTTAAATTATGCTTAACATAATTTTTTATTAAATCGATATAAATTTTCATTTTTACTTATTTACATGTTGGCATAAACTGGGCAATTGGCAGCTAAAAAAATCTCAGTAAATGCCTAGCTTGATGTGCTCTTGACTTCATTTACATGCAAAAATTGATGACTCTCTAACTTTTAACTTTCTCAAAATTACTAACTGCCTCTCTTGTCCTTTTACTAGCTTTTTACTTTAAAAGTAAATTTGTTGTTTAAATGTTCTTAAAAATTTAAATAAAGCAAGTGCTTTTAAAAGAGAGGCTATTCTTGTGCCTTTTAATTTGCCCTTCCAAATGGAGAAAACAACAAAAATTTATTAAATGTTATTATTGACTATTTATTTAGTTTTTTATTTTGTTTGTTATTTTGTTGGTAAGTTGAGATAAGTTGTTGGTAAGTAAGTAAGCTTTTTGAGAATTTTATTTGATTATTCCTCCAATCGATCTCGAAAATTAACAAAATTTAAACAAAATCTCCGAACAAATCTGAACAAGATCTCTTCTCTGTCCTGTCTGTAATATTTATACGTTCAGACCACTATAGGATACCCTAAAATTAAAGTATTTTTTGATTTGGTTGGTCATTGAATGTAGAAGTTATTTAAGCAATATCTTCTAGATACATACACCTAGTTATAAGGTATGATTTTTTAGCCTTAATAAATTATCTAAAAGTGGGGCCCAACTTTATACTTTTTAGTTTCTGTCAACGATTACTTAACTATTCTCTATCGTCAATTACTTGCTGAATATAACAAAGGTTTTTGGAATTTAAAAAAAAATCTAAAATGATTTTTTAAAGAAATTCGTCCAATTGTTAGTTCTAATCACCCAATAAATACTTCAATTGCCTTTTCATTAGTGCAAGTTGTTGATGTGGTTTGTTTATATTTTATATTAAATTAATAACTCTGGAAAGTATATTGATATTGGCTCTGGATCCAGAAAAATCAAGCTTTGTACACAGAGCAGATCTCCCTCCACTAAAGACTTACTTGATTAACACTAATCATTAAATACGGTGCTGTGTGACTTCGGCAGACTCACTGCCCAATTCACTTCTGCCGAAGTCACCAAAACGTTAATTACAACTAAAAACTCAAATTTCCTTTAAATAAAAAGAAATTTAATTAGGATAAAGGTTATCCTTCTACTAAAGAGGATTGGGATGTAAACTTTAGCAATTAATTACTCTTAAATTTTAATTTAAAAAGGATGAACGTAACCAATTGTTAACAGTACTTGCTTGGGTCCATCTCCGCTGGAATGATTGGAGACTTGCTTGGGACCCAAAAAAGTTTGCGGGTATTAACAAATTAAATATTCCTGTTGGGGTAATTAAAAAAGTTTAATTTATTTTTTAAATTTTAATTTTAAAGTCAATTTGGATTCCCGATATTATTCTTTACAATAATGCAGCTCAACAATATTTAAATGAAATGGTTTTTTTTAAATTAAATTTTTTAATTTTCTAATTTTATTTTAGACAACAGCGGGGGTTGTTTATGATGGAAATATTGTAATTATTATTTTTTTTAATTTTTAAAAATTATTTTTTAGAGTCTTTCAATGGCCGGTATCTTCAAAAGTAGTTGTGGTAATAAATTGGACTTTTTTTTAATTTTATCTAGATTTTTTAAAGTTTAAATAATAGTAGAGATCTCACTTGTGGTTACACCCACATTAAGTGTTTCTCTGATTTAGTTTACCCCTCCCCCTAACTTGACTCATATGTATATTTGTCAAGTATGTACATAAAAGTTTGGTTAGGCTATACTAGATAATTTTAAAAAACAAAGTTTAAAATTTTTTAGCTTTGGATGTTCGCTTTTACCCTTTTGACTTTCAAAATTGCCTTATGAAATTTGCCAGCTGGGTAAGTTTTTGATTTTATATACAGGGTGCGGCAAATTTGGCGCGCACTTTGTTTTGGCTATAACTTTTTTAATTTTAAACGAAAATTGATAATTCTTTTTTTCCTGGATTCCCAACACTTTAGGAAAATTGTTGATACCAAATATTGAGAATTTGATTCACTGAGAGGAATGAAAAACGGGTCTAAACAGCAAATAAATCTAACAATATTTTTCATGCCAAAGTTTAGTTGATCATAACTTCGCTCAAAATAATTTAATCCGAGTTATTCTGGTACCAATCAACTCCACTCGATAAGGAACATCGAAATAGCTAATAAACTCGTTTTTGAAAATTTTACCTAAAAATTTATATTTGCAAAATTTATCTTACTTTATCAATCAGAGAGTCATATCTCGGTCCATTTATGTGATAGACACCTGATTTTGACGTCATTCGAATCAGATTGGAGAGCTGATTCGAATGATATGTAAAATTCTCACATCAAAATAATAGCCTTGAATCCAGGCCAAATTATATCCAAAAATTTTTGCTCGAAATTTGATACAAAATTAATCAAACTTAATTATAAAATTTAAAAAGATTTTGATATTATCAATTTTCCTAAAATGTTGGGAATCCAGGAAAAAAAGAATTATCAATTTTCGTTTAAAATTAAAAAAGTAATAGCCAAAACAAAGTGCGCGCCAAATTTGCCGCACCCTGTATATAATTCTGATTTTAAGGCTTATGATGGAACAAAAATTGATATTTGGTCTGATTCTGATAGTGATGACCAATCAAAATATATGGTGGCTAGTTTTTCTTTATTCAAATTAAAAATAATACTAAATATCAGAAAATAAATTGGGAAATATTAGAGTTTATTTATTTTTTATGGAAGATAAAAATTATTTTAGATTTCTACTGAATGGACTTTGCGTCATGTGAGAGCTGTCAAAAATTCAGTTATTTATTCTTGCTGCTCTGAACCGTTAGATTTTTTAAATAAAACAACCCAGAGGTCGACCCCAACACCTTAATTTCATCCTGTCAATCCCCCCCCCCCCTCTAAATGCAAAAATCTGTACCTAGACAACGTGTGTGCCTATGCTACACTCTATCCAAGATTATTCCCTATTTTATAGTTATCCATTTATCGATGTTCATCTACTTTTGGAAAGAAAGCCTCTTTTCTTTATAATTTTTCTTTGTCTTCCGTGTGTTATGATATCTATGTTAGTATTATTGGGGTTTTATATGTCTTCAGATTCTGGTGAAAAAGTAACTCTTGGAATTACTTCTTTACTTTCAACAACTGTATTTTTAATGTTAGTCTCTGAACATTTACCTCCAACAGCAGATGCGTTACCTTTAATTGGTATTTTTTAATAAATTTTTTTGTTTGAAATTAAAACTCTTTTTGAGAGAGGTAGATGGAGATTGAAAAAATTAAAATTATTTTTTGGTTATTATTGGTGGGCATGGGAATTACCAAGAAACTGTCCGTATACAACAATTAGACCGATCTAAAATATATTTTTTTTAATTTGCTGGACTACTGGGGGAAAGCAGCCCAAGAACACATAGATTTCATTATAATATTCAGTAGAGAATTTAGTTAGGTTTAGACTTTCTGAGATTTAATGAATTTTTATTAAAAAATTTTTTTTAATTAAAAAGGTATTTATTATGGCGTGACCATCTTTATTGTTTCACTGCAAACTGCCTTCACTGTTCTCACAGTAATTAATTTTTAAGAATTTTCAAAAAAAAATTTCTTTTATTTTCTAGTTAAATATTCATCATTTAGGCAATAACGGCCCTCCAGTTCCTAAAATTTTACAAAAACTTTTATTTTGCCCATTTATTCAGCAATTTTTATTTTTAAATGGAGAAAAACAATATCATTCAATAAATGAACATGTTGATTATTTTTTTGAAAAACAAATAAATGAAGAAATTAAAGAAGAAATTATTTTGGATGAAGATAGGCGAAGAAGTGAACAGTCAAACAATAAAGGTGTGTTTATAGATTTTAATAAAACATCAATTAAAACTACAAAAACATTTCCCAAACAAAATTTTTCTTTTTCCAACAATATAAAACACATAAAACATTGAAGAATGTTTTAATCAGAAAATATTTATGTATTTCACTAATTAAAACATGTTTTTCATGAACAAGTTTTTACTTTCTAAAAAGTTTTCCTACACCAAAACATTTGTTTATTAAAAATCTAAACATTTTTGCCTAAACAAAACAAGTTTATTAATTGTTAAAACTTGTTTCCAAACAAAACATACTTAAATAGTTTCTTTCAAAAACAAAAACATTTAAACTCTAAACATGTTTTTCTCTTCCTTTTCTCAGTTTACCTTAACAAACAACAAATATCAAAACAACAAACTTCGGAGCCCCCAGTTTGGGAATTAGCTTCTCCTCAAATTGTTAATAATCAACAAAAACAAAATAATTTTACAATTAAAAAGCGTGTTTCTTTCTCAGAAAATTCTAAAAAAATAAATAATAATAATAATAAAGAAAGATTTTCATTAATTTCAATTTCTTCTAATAATTTAAAAGAAAATGAAGAAAACAATAATAATATTTCTTTTGAAAATGAATTTATTAAAGTAATTGGAAGGCTACAAGAAATTATGGAAAGGTAAATGGATAAATGAAATTTAAATAAAATTAAAATTTAGAAATGAACTTCGTTTAATTGAGAAAGACAGAAGAAATGCTGAAAAGTTGGGTATGTTTTTATAAAATTATTTTGAGTTATTGGGTCTCTCAAAGGGTTTATTCTGATATTATATACAGTCCGCTTAGTGACCCACTGGCCAAAAAAAATGTTATTTGAAAATTAATTATTGTTAACAACAAATCACTTGGTTAAGCATCTCTCTCCCAACGTTTACGCTTTAAAACCCCGGAGCGGTGGATCCTAGTGATCTGTACAATCTAATTTTTCTGTAATTTAAACATAATTTTATTTGCAGAATGGGAACAAGTAGCTCTTGTTTTGGACCGTCTTCTACTTATTGTATTTAGTGTATGCACATTAGCTCTACTTTTTGTTACAGTTTTTAATAGGGAATAAAAAAAATTATTTTTTGCCTTAAACATTCAAGAGTAGGGTTGTCGGCCCTTGGAAAATCTAAAAAAAATCCGGAACCAAAAAATTCTCGATTCGATTCCAAACCAACAACCCTACTCAAGAAAATTAAAAAAGAGCCATCTTGCTATTATTTTATATCTTCAGTCAGATATCATTAAATTTATACAACGGCTTTATACAAAATTTACGAAAAAAAATATTAAACCTATTAGAAACAAAACAATTATAGTTATTATCATACAATTATACTCTTCTTTGTTGTTATTTCTATACTTCTGTGCCACTTAAAAAATACAAAATATTCAGACTTTAAAATATTTATTAAAATCACTTACAAAACAAGTTTTTGTTCTTCCAAACTAACAGCATCCGTTACAAGCCCCCCGCCTTTACGTTTCTTGCCTGGTTGGAAAAGTTCATCAAAGAATTCGTCAAACAACAAACGACGGCCATTCAAACGCTTTTTTGGATTTAAATCAAGTATTTTCACAATTAACGATGCTGGATTTTTGTCTGCAGGATATTTAAGTTTTTCAAATATCTGAAAATGTTGAGGGATTAGTTAATAAAATTATTTTCTTTCAGTGAAATCAACTCACCAAAAAAAGCTCTCGAAACGGGTAAACTGCTTGAGATACAAGAGCAGGTATATAATCGCGTTCACGAACGTGCATATCTTTCAAGTCATCAATCGAAGGAGTGCCAAGTTTAGTGTAGATAAGCTGCAACTGTCCAAATGCGTCGTTGCCTTGGAACAGTGCTTCCCCCAAATAGAGTTCAGCAAAGATGCAACCGCCTGACCAGACATCTAAATGAAAAAACAAGGGAAACTTTTTTATTCATCCACAATTTAAGTACCCACCTGACATACAGTTGTAGCGTGCAGCTCCCAAAATAAATTCTGGAGGACGGTAGAAGCGTGTAACTGCATATGTTCCTTGGAATCGATCGGCATAAGGAGCCAAATAGATAGCTGAGCCAAAATCGGCAATTGTAAGTCGTCCAGTGGCTGAATTGACTAACAAGTTGGCTGGCTTAATATCCCGATGGATGATGTGTAACTGAAAATTAAATGGGAAATTTTGAAGATTTTAGCCGTATTTACCTTCCTAAGATGATCCAATCCCGCGAATAACTGCCATATACAAAGCTTTATGTCGAGCACATTTTTATTTTTATGATACTCCGTTCTAATCTGAGCTAATGTTGCAGGTACAAATTCGAAGACTAAACTATAAGTAGCCTGAAATTAGTCAGTTTACCAAAAAGTTGATTTTTATTTAAAGTGCTGGGTATTCATTCGGGTCTTTAAATTGAGCTACAATCTCTCCCAAATTTGAGTTTCGCTGCCCACAGAGTTACGAAAACAAATTCCAATTCCATTTAAGAAGTATACCCAGCACTTTTCATTTCTTACATCAGACGAGTATTTGCGTCGTCGATAGTACATTAGTTTTACAATATTTGGATGAGGATGACTAACAGACAAGCAACGAAGTATGTGTAATTCACGAAAGTCCCTAACTCTTGGAACAATTGTTCGTTTTAGAGCGACCAATTGAGAAGGCTGTTGTTCAGAACCGTCCTCGAAGATTTGAGAAATCTTTGCCCGGTAAACAAAAGAAAAGTTGCCATCTCTTGTATGAAGTTTCTTGTCTCTGACACGTAGCTAAAACAAAAGAATTATTTTTGACAAAGATTTTGAAGGAGAACTAACCGTTACACCAACTCCCCTAGGATCCTTATAGTTGTCATAAATTTCAGAAGGCTCCTCCATTAGAATAGCAAAAAGGCAACAAATAGTATGAATAGTGAGATTAGCGTATTGCTGGAAATTAAAGAAGGTTAGTCTTTTATAGTATAGTACTTTTATACAGGAGCGAAATATGTACTGGGATTTTTAGCATTTTGCTTTAAATGACGTTTCGTTATAATGACATTTTTAATTTTCCCTGATTAGCATTTTCCATTTTAATTTTCCGCGTTTCATTATTCGATATTTTGAATTATTTACTCTGGTAAATCAAAATGTAAAATGTCGATTTGTTTATTTTGGTCTGACTAAAAAGGATTACCCAGTTCCATTTCTTGAGTTTGTTCTTGAGTTTGTGCGTAGTTTATCCACCAGATTTTTATCATCTTGTTAATGAGTTTATATTACTTTTTGTTTTAATTTAGGGATTTTCATATTGTTACAATTATCCAAAATTTCTTTCTTGTTGCAATTAAGGTCAACTTCAGCTTCTTTATTGCTTAGTAAGAATGGTTTCTCCACCAGTACAACAGGTTTCTTTAAGATTAAAATATCTTTCTAACAATTAAAAAAAGTAAATATGAAAGGGAAAACTGTTTGTCCTGCAATAATGGAATCCAAAACTTATAATTCTTTAAAATACAATTGTTTCACAATAATTGCGTTATCAGTTCGTTAGATTGCGGTTTTGCCCTGTTCTATTCAGTGTTATAAAAACAAGTTTTAGGATGTTTCTGCTGTGAAAGAAGTTTCTGGTGTTGGTGACCTGCAAGGTCTCGAGTTTGTTTGTGACCATGAAGGGTATCGTTACTACAAAAACACGGAGACAGGAAAGCAATGCTGTTTGGATTCTACTGGTCATTGGTTTTTGTTTGATGAAAATAAAGGCACCTTTATACCTATGAATGATGCCAACAAAACAGCAGCTACGCCAACAAAACCAAAAGAGATAAGGGAGACCCAAGGTTACGAAATGTTGAGCGATTTGGCATTAAATTCGATCATAATGGTCGTCCTGTAAGTTCTGTTAATATATGAAGATACTGTCTAGAAGCTCTTTATCGATTCAGCATTCATGTACATTTAGTCTTTTCCACGAAAAATTACAGATCCTTTGGTTGTCTCACCTTTAGCCATTTGTATTCAAAAATATTAGATTTTCGGGAAGAGCTTGCGGTTTTCTTTCGTTATAACCCACATATAACCAAATTTTCTAAATAAATTCGTTCTTTAGATTTTTCCGAAGAACGAGCGTGGATTGTTCATTCTGCCAAAAGATGAAAAAAGATTACCTTTCTTTCCTGTTGACGAAAAGGCAAGGCCAATATTTCCATACGACTACACAAAAGGCGAATCGGCTTTCCCAGTTGGTTTGTAAAGCTTCGAAGTTTTTTTGTTTAATTTAAATTTAGACGATACTGATGAACCAATTTTCCCTCGGAATGCACATAATAAACCGATTGTACCAAATGATAAAAATGGTATATTTTTTTAAATTTAGAAGATTAAAATAAAGTTTTATAGGACAGCCTTTATTCCCAAAAGATGTTTCAGGAAATTTTATTTTTCCTCTCAATGAAAACAATTGCCCTATACCTGCACTTACTCTTGAAGGTTTTTACATTCATTTTGTTTTATTAATTTATTTTAGGCTTACCTGTTGTCCCAAAAGACGCCTATGGAAATTTTGTGATTCCCCAGGATCGTGACGGGAATCCTTTAATTCATATTGCTTCAGATGGTGTAACTCCAGTATCTGCAGCGGAGTGGAAACAATGGAAAAAATTTTATAGAGATCAGGCGCGTACTTTTTACAAACAACAACAATTACATATGGCCGTTCAGAATGTTCCTCGTTCTTCTGCTAATCATTCAATTACTAATTCGGTTTGCTTTTCTCATTAAATAAACAGTTCTTGGTTCCATTAGTTTGTATTTAAGAATTGTTTTATTTATAATTTTTGCCCCACCCTTTTTTGACTCTTTAATTATGTGTAACAGGCGTGCTAGTATTTTTCAGGAAAAGATTATTAAAAAAATATTCTTGCTCCATAAGTTTATTTTATATATTTCTTTTTCAGATGTTTCATCCTGTAAATTTGGAACAGCAAAGTGTATTTTTTGCTGCAGATATGCAAATGCTTCAAATGACTCGCAGAGTTCGACCTGAGGATGTTGACTTGCCTGCAGCAGAAGATATTCAACAGCCAATGGAATTTTCAGCAGATGTTGGAAAAAATGGAGAAGCTTCTTTGGATCCAAAACAATTGAAAAGGAAAAAATTTATTGAAGCTCAATTAAAATCTATTAAAAAACCACTTTCGCCTAAAATTGAAGTAAAGAAATCAAAGAAAGAAGTTAAAGCTGGAAAGGAACGAAAAAAGAATAAAGCAAAAGAATCATCTCGCCGAAATAAAAAGGTTTTTTTAATTATTTTTTGTCTGTTTTTCCCTGTTTTTATTAGTTAATGAGAATCTTAAAGGCTTTTAATTTTGTTAATTTTTATTGTTACCTTATTGGGAATTTTGATTTTCTTTGTATATTTTTATATCTAAAATTTCTTTTAAAAATCAAGAAGAATAGATCCCGTAAAAGACGGCGTTCTCCTACACGTTCCCGCTCTACATCGCGTGACACATTGGAAATGGTTTCTCGAGGCAAACGAAATGAAAAGAAACATTCCCTATCTTCTCGCTCGTCTAGTCAACATTCGGAATCTTCTGTTACTTCACGTTCAACGCAAGCGTCCAGTTTTACATCAGAAAATAAAGAAGAGGAAGAAAGACTTAGAAAACGTTTACTTTCCAAGACAATTCCGACAAATGAATCTGTTAAGAATATGAAACTAGAAGCGGAAGAATATGGACCGAAACCACCGGTTATTTCTACATGTTATTTTAAGTTTTATATTTCCAAATATTTGTAGGCTGTGTTGAAAGGTGGATCTTCAGACATGGAATTATCAGATGAGGAAAGAAGGTGTTTTAATGTTTAAATACATAAAAGTCGAGTTTAGTTTTAAAGAAAAACTTCAAATTTGAGTTTTGTAGTACATAATTGACTTGAGCGAGGTTGTACTTCTTGGTGCTGACATAAACTTAAATTTTCCAAGATGCCATAATTATCTGTCCCCAGTCTTTTATCTTTTGGCCTTTCCTCTTAACTACGATTAACATAAAATAATTTTTCTGACTTTCATTAAAGTTTCGAAATTTCCCTCTCAAATATATTTGAAATTAAGGGCTGAGGAAGCTGTACTCCAACTCCAACAACCAAAATTGGAAATTGTTGAAGAAATGAGCAGTACAAGCATTGGAAAAAACATTCAAAACTGCACACCAGTGATGGGACCATTCAATGTTAAAGAGGTTTTTTGTGAGGGAATGAAAAATAATTTTATTTTAGAGTAGTAAAGAGTAAATGAGAAGAAGGGTAAATACTAAAATTATAGAAAATTTGCCACAGAATTTGTTTTTGGTATAAAACAAAATTTATTGAATTAAATATTAAAATTTTAATTTTTGTAGGTGCTTGAATCTGGGCAGATTGATTTGATTAAATCTTGCAAAGAGCAGGAACGAGAAAGGTTTTTTTTTAATTTCTGTTTTAGATAAGAGGGTATTTTTCAATAATTTTACCTTATATATAAGTATTATAAAACACATAACCGTTTTTATATCAACATGTACCATCCGCATCAGCGTTTCCAAATTGAGGTTCTCTCCAAAACAGTCATATACCTAAATCGGTTGTAAACAATGCCAAACTCATTATATGGTTTAGGTATCCTTTTTTAGCCACGCCTCTCTCTATACTACTAAAGCCAGACAATCTAAACTTTAAGACGACGTCTTATAAAAAGATCTCAATTATTTAATGTAATTAAT
The DNA here is from genome assembly GCA_036172955.1 of Meloidogyne arenaria. NCBI lineage: Eukaryota > Metazoa > Nematoda > Chromadorea > Rhabditida > Meloidogynidae > Meloidogyne > Meloidogyne arenaria. The sequence continues at coordinate 4,809,543 of JARQAB010000012.1, read as the reverse complement.
TAAATTTTTTAAAAGATATGATCAACTAAAATTAAAAATTGCTGAATTACTTGTTGAAAAAAGCATTCACAAATTAAATTTGGTCAAACTTAGAGAGGTAACTAGTTTTTTATTTTTAATAAAAAAATGATTTTTAAAGGCAGAAAAACGTATAGAAGGATGTGATGCTGACAAAGTCTCTGTATCTTCTGATGATGGTGTTTAAACGAAAAAAATGAAGAAAATTGAATGAAAAAATTAAATTCTCTTCTTGTTGCATTCCCCCTTTTCTATTTTGCGTATAAATATTTTCCTCAAAAAATTTTTTAAGTAGTTAATTAAATGGCTAATTAAATAGCAAATAATATACTATATATTTATAATTCGATTTATTTTTCTACTTCTCGAACCATTCTTACAAGATATGAGTAATTTGGTCTATTATGGGGGTCAGGGGCGGCGCATTGCGTTGAGTTATTTTGGCGAAATGAACGCAAAAAAACAGGTCAAAATTGAAAGGAACGGTACACGACGAATGGGCGCGGCCGAATGGGCGCGGACGAATGGGCGCGGCCGAATAGGCGCGGAGACAAATGGGCGCGAGACGAATGGGCGCGGGACGTTTGGGCGCCCGAAATTATTTTTTCCTAGAAATTTTTTTCTGATTTTTCTGTTCTGATTTTTTCTTCTGGTTTTTTTGTTCTGATTTTTTCTTCTGGTTTTTTCTGATTTTTCTTCTTATTTTTTTGTTGTGATTTTTTTGTTGTGATTTTTTGTTCTGATTTTTCTTCTGATTTTCTGTTCTGATTTTTTCTTCTGGTTTTTTTGTTCTGATTTTTTCTTCTGGTTTTTTCTGATTTTTCTTCTTATTTTTTTGTTGTGATTTTTTTGTTGTGATTTTTTGTTCTGATTTTTTTGTTGTGATTTTTTGTTCTGATTTTTCTTCTGATTTTTTGTTCTGATTTTTCTTCTGATTTTTTGTTCTGATTTTTCTTCTGATTTTTGGATATAGTATAGTATACCGTTTCGACAAAAAACCAATACCATTCGATTCGTCTTGGCGAGTTGAGTCGAACCGTACCACTCTTTTTTTCGAGATGCCTGTGGACTGAGATATAGGTCCCCGAAAATCGAAAAACCATATGGGGGAGTAGGTTTGTGTGCTTCTTGCGTTTTGCGTTTCACAATTGCCTCCTGCGCTCACCCCTGCTCCGAAATGAGTGAAAATGGAATAAATTGAAAGAAAATCAGAACAAAAAAATCAGAACAGAAAAATCAGAACAGAAAAACCAGAACAGAAAAATCAGAATAAAAAAATCAGAACAAAAAAATCACAACAAAAAAATCACAACAAAAAAATAAGAAGAAAAATCAGAAAAAACCAGAAGAAAAAATCAGAACAGAAAATCAGAACAAAAAAATCAGAACAGAAAAATCAGAACAGAAAAACCAGAACAGAAAAATCAGAATAAAAAAATCAGAACAAAAAAATCACAACAAAAAAATCACAACAAAAAAATAAGAAGAAAAATCAGAAAAAACCAGAAGAAAAAATCAGAACAGAAAATCAGAACAAAAAAATCAGAACAGAAAAATCAGAACAGAAAAACCAGAACAGAAAAATCAGAATAAAAAAATCAGAACAAAAAACCAGAACAAAAAAACCAGAACAGAAAAATCAGAATAAAAAAATCAGAACAAAAAACCAGAAGAAAAAATCAGAACAGAAAAATCAGAACAGTAAAATCAGAAGAAAAAAACCAGAAGAAAAAATCAGAACAGAAAAATCAGAACAGAAAAATCAGAAGAAAAAATCAGAACAGAAAAATCAGAAAAAAATTTCTAGGAAAAAAAAATTTCGGGCGCCCAAACGTCCCGCGCCCATTCGTCTCGCGCCCATTTGTCTCCGCGCCTATTCGGCCGCGCCCATTCGTCCGCGCCCATTCGGCCGCGCCCATTAGTCCTGCTCCGGAAAGGAATCTGGCTTCTGGTCTTCCAAAATTCTCAAAATTTTCTCTTGGCCCGCCCCCGATGGGGATATATAAAGGAATGAATTTGAGCAAGTACTTGGGGCTAGAAAACCTCACACTAGAGTTGTCGGTTCTTTGAAAAAATTTTTCAATATCCCGAAACAAAGAATGTAACCGAAAATCCTCGATTCTTCGGTTCAGTCCCGAACCAACAAACCTACCTCCCACATAACAAAATACCTTTTAGGGCTTTCATTTACATATATACGGGGGATAAAAAACTTTTAATAATAAAAAGTAATATGTAATCTCAAGTACTTGCTTTACCAAATTCAATTTATTATCAATTAATCACGATTTGAATCTTCTGTTTTTGATAGTCCTGTTCTGCACATAATTTCATTTCCTCCGTGATTTTGCTGTATCTGCATCCATCCCTGTCCAGCTGCTGCGGCTGCTGCCGCCCCAGACCAATACCAATTTTGATAATGATTAACCATTCCTTGTGGGTATTGTTGACAAAATTGTTGTTGAGGAATATATGTTGATGGCACAGAAGAAGAAATATCAAAATTAGTAGAAGTAGCTGATGGGGAAGTTGAAGAAGAATATGTCGGTAAAGAGGAGGAAAGTAATTGTTGTTGTTGATTATTTTGTTGTTGAAGAAGAAATGTTTGTTGCCAATTATTTGGGGGATAATGTTGTTGTAATTGCTGTTGTTCTTGTTGGTGGTGATAACCATTTCGATGAATATTGTTTAGAACTTCATCGGGTATTTGTTCACAACTTAGATCCTATTGAAAAGTGTAAGAATTAAAAAGATTTTGTAATAAAATCCTTCTTATACATTTTTGCCTATTTCTTTCCAGTTAACCAGATCCTTAGCCCAATTTCTGGTTTTTTTTCAACGACTATCTGGTATCTATGTAGAACCTGTTTCCGATACTGAATTTTTGTCTACTTTTCAGCCTCGCTGATTTTTAACTAGGATTTTTAATGAAAATTCAATATAAAAATATTTTCGTAAACTTTTTAATTCTAATTACGAAGAGTATAGGGAAGAAATTCCAATAGAAATATGTATAAGCTTAATCAATAATCCCAGAAACAAAAAAATTGGAATGGGACTCCATGATTAAAGTTAAACCCTCAATCATTTCACTAATTACTGTGGTTTTAGGCTTTATCAACTAGATTTGAAAGGTATTAACAGATATGAAGCATTTCGAGAAAGATCTTAGGGGTTGTAGACGGGAGCATTCAAAATTTTTTATTAAAAACTCTACCTGTCTTTCCAACATTCCACTACTTCCAACACCATTTTCTGGTTCACTTTTAACTGTCATAGCTCCAAATCTATGGATATTTTCACTACTAGAATCGCCTTCGTGAGGTGATGATTCTTGAGTTAACTCACCACACATAATTCCTTGCTCTTGTTTTTTCCTCTAAATAAATTTAAAAAAATTGTTATTGAATATTCGTAGTCTCTCAGTCACAGGGTGAGATAACTGGGAGATTGGATAGACTAAATTTTGTTGTGATTGGCTAAGTGATTAGGGAATGTTTAATTAATATGAGAAAAGTAGAGGATTTAAAAATTATCCAAGCAGATAGGGGGAAAGATTCACAGGAAATAGTACAAAATCAAAAACTGAAAGGAATAAACGGCTTTGGTAATTCTTGCGTTCGTACCCCCCACTCATTTTCCTTCTTCAAAGTATTAAAAAATGGTCAGCCAGTCGTAGGTTATAGAACTCGTCGAGCAGTATCGAATGACACCAAAATCAACCTAAGATCTTAACTTTGGGCCGAGATACAGACCTCCGAAAATTGAAAAATAAAAGGGTGGACCAAGCTCATTTTTTGGGATAAAATTCGATTAAACAAATAATAGCTCATTCGAAAGAGCTTGTTGAGCTGATTCGAATGACATCAAAATCAACGTAATTGAACAAGATTTGAGAAAGTTATGACATAAATTAATCCTATTGTAGTCGTGAGACGCTTTTGCAAACCTTTCTCTTTGTGCAGGTTTTTTTGTCTATATCTTGGCCCAGAGTTAAGACCAGGGGTTGAATTTGGTGTCATTCGACACGGCTCGACGAGTTCTATAAACTGAAAATTTGATTAACTGACTGACCATTTTCTAATGGTTTGAGGAAGGAAAAATGAGTGGGGGGTACGAACGCAAGAATTACCACGGCTTTTGAAAATGTCCATTGTCTCATTATTTTCTAATTTATCTTATTTTTTGTTTTTGTTTGAAAAACGTCATTCAATAAATTTATACATATTTTTACTAATTACCTTCATTCTTCTATTTTGAAACCAAATTTTAATTTGTTTGTCGCTAAGTCCAGTTTTTTCAACAAGTTGAGTTCTTTGAAGTTTAGAAACATATTTATTGGCTCGAAATTCTTCTTCCAAAGTTCTTTTCTTTAAAAAACAAAAAGATCCCTTTCAAAAATTTATTTTTAAGTTTACTTGTTCCGGATTATATGTTTGTCTTCCACCAGCCTTTTTGTTGTTGGGGTCTTTAAAAAATTAAAAATATTTTAAGAAATCTTTAATTAATTTTAATAGGCAATAAAAGCTCTCTTAAATTTTCTTTGCCTTTTCTATTTTATTATTAGAGATTAAACTTTGGAATAAATTGTTAAATTATTGACAACAGTCTAGTTTCTTTAAATAGAATCAAAATCTGGCCCAATTATTTCTAATCTCATAAAGTAGAACCTTTTCCCGCCTCATATATTTTAAGTTGGAGTTTGTTCTGATAGGAATTGATTTCCGGATAAAATTCTTTTTCCAATTCCAAACAATCGGGATTTAAAGTAAAAATCTTCTCAAAGTAAATAGATAGGCATATGAAATAAAACAAGTTTATTGCTAATTTGGGTAAAATAATTTCAGAATAAAAGAGTGTTTGTTTAACAGAACTTTAACAGAACTACTAAACTATTTGTGATGCTTAAGGCAATTAAAATGATTTTACGATATTCTTGAAGACGAGTAATCACTTTTTGTTAACAGAATTAAAAATACTTTTCATTTTTCATATCTTTCTTTTTAATTTACCATAACCCCCAACTTTATTTTTTTCCAACTAATTTCCAATTCTTTAATTAATTCTTTAAAAACACATTTGTTGTTGTGGTTATCGTAATCTCTTTTCTTTCTTTTTTTCATTTGGCCAAAACATGGCCAACAAATAAATACAAGTAACTTAAACAACAATTCCCCTCTTCTCTTTTTCTTTAGGTAAGAAAGATGCATCGAAAAAGATGAATAATTTAAAGAAAAAATAAAAGAATTTTCGTCCCAAGGGATTGTACAAAAATTGACTTTTTGTGGACCGATTTTTGTTTTGTGGCTTAGTCAAAAGAACATTGAGGGAAAGAAGAAGATGAAGGATAAAAATTAATAATAATTAGGGCTAACTGAAGTTGGGACAGGCAGAAAAGGCAATAATGTCTAGTACCCTGGAATAAGTTATCTGGAATTATTCTATTTCTAACTTAATAGGTCTACGAAAGGGTCACTTACTCCTAATATGACACATCTCGTTTTATAACAACTCCCACAAATTTAAACTAAAGGTTTTCATCAAAAATATTATTGGCTATATTTAATTAAAAATAGAGATAAGAAAATGTAAAATATTCAGAAAAGAGCAATCTCCGATTCTTTAACAACCATCCCCCCCCCCACGATTCCAATTATTCCTCTCGTACTTCTTTAATTCCCCCTCTTTTTTAGAACAACTCTAATCCTTCCTATATTTAAAAATCCAACTTATCAGATCACACACAAAACCAAATTAACCCGTTAATAAATTTTCTAATTTCCAATTAATTAATTTACCAAATCCGCTTGTAGAAACTAAATGATGATTATGTCCATTACTGCTAATAGCTGCTGCTGTATAAGAGTAATAATGACTTAATGCTGTATTTAATGATGCTGCATAATTACCATAATTATATTGAAGGGGGTGGGTATTGGCTAAAAATAAATAAAAAATTTTTGAATGAAAGGAAAACTTTAAAATATTTTCCCCCAAGTCCTTCCACATTTTCTAACTTTTCTAATTTGAAAATTGCAATATACACAATAAGGATGCCGCGAGCCCCACAAGTTTCAATTACGGGTTCCATACGAGATTTTTATCACGATCAGAAATTATACAAAAAATAAATCAGACCCTCTAGAAACAAAAAGTTAAAAAGTAACCAGGCTTTAATACTACTTAAATAAGAAAACAATTTTTAGATAATTCTAATCATATAACATTTGAGCGATAATTTTATTCGTTTTCAAAATAAATTTTATTTTTAAGCGCTACAAGGAATAATTTAGTTGAGGTGAAAATAAAAATGTTTTAAGAGGGTTTTTAAAAGATTTTTTGAATATTTTTCAAATAAAAATATACATAAATTCCAATAAATAAATATCTCCCTAACCAAAAAGAAGAAATTGGCATTCCATCTATTTTTTATTCATCACCTCTCCGACCAAATGGGGGTTTTGGATTGGTTTTGACAGAAATTGTTTATAATTATTAGAGGCCAATTGGCGGCATAAATCAGCGTTGGAATTGCTTTTTTTATTTTCTTTTTCTTTTACCTTTTCCCAAATAAAAATAAAAAAGAGGTAACCACGCACATCTTTCGTCCAAACGACCGGGCATTTGTTGTAAATTTTGTAAAGGATCTAATGTTTCTGAATTTGATGGAAGTGTTAAATTATTGTTGTTGTTAGTATTTTCTAAGAAGAAGAGACTGCCGGGAATTGGTGGTTGTGGGGGAGAACAGGAACTTGGCATTAAAAAAAATTTTTTTTTTTGAAAAAAATTTAAAAAATTTTTTGGATTCTAAAATAGAAAATAAAAAATTATTTGTGTGTTTGTGAATGGCTGACAATGTACATATTATTATACCCAAGAAAGAAAAGAAAGAGAAGAATATATATTTTAGGGAAATTGCCGTCACCCTCCAATGCTTCCTTTCCCACCGTAAACCTTCTCTCCCTTTATTCATTCTGCTTTTATTCGTCCCTTTTGTTTTGTGACGATTGGGCGCGTAAAATTTTGGCGGATCTGGAAAAACTAGAAAAGATAAGAACTGATTTTATTGAAAATTTTAGAAAATACCCTTCTCAGAGTTTTTTAAAATTTCTCCATAAATTTCAGAATTTTTGTTGGGATATTTCCTTGATTCAGGTCAAATAACTCGGGAATTATTAACCCCACGTCCAACCATCACAGCGCCCAAACGCCTAGTCCCTCCCCTTCTCCCCAGCCTCGCCCATTTTCTGTTTTTTTTCTAATAATTTTGTCCACTCACATTGGTTCCCTTATGTTTTAGGGAAAATGTGTGGAATTGTGTGGAGAGGAGGACAAAAAAACGAGAAAAAAATGAGTTAAAGAACGGAGGAGGGAGGGGGGGGTAAGGGGGGGGCTCTTTCACTAAACAAAGAGATACCGCTAAGGGAAGAAGGCGCGGTCCTTCATGCAGATCGTAGAAAAAAATAAAATAAAAAAATAGTTGGAAGACCACCCACAGATGAAAACGAGAAAAGTGAGTGAAAAGTATTTTTTTTGATTTTTTATTTCCTCTAAAAATCGTTAAAAAATATTCTCGACTCGTTTTCACCCAATTGTTGAAAATGATGTTCTTTTGATGTCTGAAATTTTGTGGCCTGCCGTTGGCCGATTTTATGCGAATTTTATTACTGGATGTAGAGGAGGTAGTGGGTAAATAAAAATAAAAAAAGTCAAAAATTGGTAGAAATTGGCATTAAAAAGAGAAAAAAAGAAAAAGGATTTTAATGAGAAAATGAGTGGAGAATAGGGAGGGGAACGCGGAAGAATTTTATAAAATTATTTAAAAATACTCTACTAAAATTGTTAAATTTTGTATAAATAACCCTTCTATGTAATGTCACATTTTCTGTGTTATTTTTTAATAAGTTATAGTCAAATAGCTACAAAATATTTATAATTTTTTAAATAAATTCTGGTACTTTCACACATAACTTTTTAATTAAAAACCAAAAATTCTGAAATTTCTAGAGGGGTTAGAGATAAAGGTGTTAAAAATATTTTTACAAAATTTCATTGTTTTCGCTATTTTGATAATTATATAGATTCACATTCCCTACCAACCCTCTCCAAAAACTTTCCTTTATTTATTTTTTCATTAGCCAGCTGCTGCTTAATTTAACCGCGATTCTTTTACAAATTAGTAGAAAAGGGCAAACTAACAAAAATAACTTTTTATTTAGATATACCGTCCCCCCCCTCTCTATCCTTTTTTCTTCCTCAATTCCCCCTTTTTATTTTTGCATTTTTCTTCTCCTCGGAAAAAATTATGCCATGCTAATTTGAACGAGTCTCTCTGTTTGTGGTTGAGGTTACGCGCGGCAACGGAGAAAAAAAGGAAGGAGGAAAGAAGAACTGAGAGGCAGCGGAGCCTTAATAAAATTTAATGGGCCGGGTGATTGGCGTGCCAGCTGTATATAATATATATATTCAAGGTGATGGGGAAAATAAGAAAATAAAGGTTTGGTGAAAAAAAGAGTAGAGTTTGAAGGAAATATAGAAAAATATAAAATTATAAGAAAATAAGAAAAGGTTTGACTATTTAAAGTCTAAAATCAATTAAAAATAATTTTATATTAATTTTCTCAAAAATTCTGCCGAATTTCCTAAATTTGAGTTACTGAATTTTTGGTAAAGGTGAAGAATACGTACCACTCACCAATCTAAACGAATTATATGTCATTTGAAAGAGCTCGGCGAAAGGAGTCGAATGACACCAAAATCAACTGGCGGTCTCAACTCTGAGCTGAGATATAGGCCCCCGAAAATCGAAAAACCATAGGGGGGAGTAAGCTCGATTTTGAGGTGAAAATTTCGAAAATGCAAATAATAGCTCATTCGAAAAAGCTCGTCGAGATGAGTCGAATGACACCAAAATCAACGAAATCTGACTTGATTTGACAAAGTTATGACCGTTTGTTTTGGCTCCTTACCTATGGTCACCGTGGAGATTTTTGTTGCTGCGGAGGAGGCCGGGCATGCCCACCTCGTCGATGATAGGAATAGGTTTATGTTACGAGCCCAGACCCAGCACCCGTAGACTCCCCGCGAGGCGCGTGCCGCAAAACCCCGCGCGAAGCGCGGGGTTTTGCACAAGCGCCTCGCCTATGCACCATAGGTTTATGTTGACCATTTTGCCCCTGTTTATCTCGTCTCAAAGTTAGGATTTCGAGCTGATTTTGGCGTCATTCGACTCAGCTAGAGGAGCTCTTTCAAATGAGCTATCATTTCTATAATATCATTTCTATTAGCATTTGATAGATATTTTTGACCGTTTTGAACCCCTGTATCTCAGCTTAGAGTTGAGACCGCCGATTGATTTTAGTGTCATTCGACTCCTCTCGTCGAGCTCTTTCAAATGACATATGATTTGCCCATATTGGTGAGTGGTACGTATTCTTCACCTTTTCCGAATTTTTAAAGTCGTTAAATTTAATTAAAGCTAATGAGAAACTTAATGAGTATTTTTAAATTTATTTTAATCAAATAATTTAAAGAAAACCCCCAAAAAACTCAAAGAAAATTTTGGACATTTTATCCTAATTCGATCGAAATACCATTTCAATTTGTCCGTCGGCCAAACTTTTCTTCAAAAGAATTTTTTCGCGGTGTGCGCGTGAAAAAGAAAAAGTTTTTTTTAATTTAATATTAAAACTTTAAAAATAAATCTAAATAATAAAATAAAAAAAAAAGATTGTGTCAATTAAATAACTTCAACAAACAAACACAGTAATTCACGAGAAATAAAAAATCCAATTAAAAAAATAATTATTATTTTTTAATTAAAAAAAAGACTAAAAATAAATTTAAAAAAATAATTTACTGTAAATTAGAAAAAGAGAGAAGGACAATAATAAATAAATCTTTTCACCCAAATTACTTAAATATTTTACAAAAATTTAATTGACAAAAATTTAAATACATAGAATTAAAAAGGAAATATTTTTTTATCAAATAATTAATTTATAAATCAAAACTAAAATTGCGAAAAAAATTTACAAAAATTATCAAATTATCAAACATGTTTAATTATAAAAAATGAAAATTTCAAATAAAAGCTTCTAAAAATTAATATAAAAATATTTAATTTAGTTAAAATTTCAACCAAAAAATTTTAAATCTTAAAGAATTTTCTTTCTGTAAACAAAAAATTATTATGTATTATCCTTTTTCCTTAGCTTGTTGCTCGTGCGTATGATCTCAAAAGAAACAAACCAAATCCAATCAAGCGGAACTATAAGGAAAGAGAAGAATGGGAAGGAGAGAAGGGAGGATTGCTGGAAGAGGAAAATAAAAGAAAAATAAATTTTGAATAAAAAGAAAAAAAAATTTTAATTTAAAAAATATGTAGTTAGTTAGTAGATGAAGACGGTAATTTGGAGGAAATTAACTGATAAATTTAGATCTTTATTAGTTTTTAATTTTAAATTTAAATATTTTGGAAGGTATGTGACCGATAAAAAAATAAAAGAGAAGTAATATTCATGAAATTTAATAAAAATTAATAAAAACTGAGTTGAAAAATAATAAATAAATTATATTATATAAAATATTAAACTCAATTAAATTTAAAAACTAATTCCGGCCGGCCGAAAAAGTTCCCTGGGGGTACTTTTTATGCGGCATCTAGGAAAACTATAGCCGCGGCCCCACGACTTTTCCTTTGCGCCGAAACAAAGGGGAGAGAAAAAAAAGTTTCGACTTTGAAAAAAGTCGAAACTGGAGGTGTAGGGGTCGAATTTCGAAAACCCGAAAATTTTTCGGTTTTTCGAAATTTTTTTGGAATTTTTGCCGACGGTTCGGGGCGCAGGTATTTTTCCTGGATAGAGCAGATTTTTCTGCATAAAATGAGCTTTTAAAATATTCCAAAAAGGTCAACTTTGAAAAAGTTATGAATTTTTAAAAAATTCGATGATTTTTTCGACCAAAATTTTCGCCGAAAAAATTATTTTTTTTAAAAATAGGATTAAATGGGCCGAATGTTATATCAATCGAAAGCTCTTATCGAGCTGAGTCTAAAAATATTTTTTCCAAAATTTTCTGACCATTTTAGCAAAAGTTAGAGTCGGTCGAAATTTTGGGGGTGGGCGGTACCATACCCAGTAGGGTACCGAAAGAGTGGTAATTAATAAAAAAGACTTACGTTATATTGTAGAGCAGCCGCAAATCCATCAAAAAATATATACTCTGTTTGGGGGGTCACTTGAGTCTGACAAAATTATGGGGGTCAGCTTTCGAGAGTGGGGGTTTTTGGGGCTGAAGGCCCCAAAACCGAGGCAGAAGGCCGAGGGGGATTTAAACGCTGCGTTTGGTCGTTTGGGGGGCCTTTGGCCCCCCAAACGCCCCGCCAGCTTTATCATTTATGGGTAATGCTGGGTGAGATACGAACTTTCACTCGTAGCGTTTGGGGGGCCGAAGGCCCCCCAAACCCAACTTGAAGAAAAAACTCGCCAGCTTTATCATTTATGGGTAATGCTGGGTGAGTTCGACAAAAAATTACATGTCACGCCCAAGCTACATTTATTAACTGCTCACCTTCATGTTTTTGCAAGACGAATAGGATGGTTTGCAGCAGTAAGTGAGCAGGGCATTGAACATATGCATGCAAGATTTAATCTCCTTGAACGACGATTTCTCAACACAAACTCTAAAGAAGAGAGCGCCATTCGAATTTCGCGTTATCATACATTAGCCAATTATTTTCATGATAATGGAAATGATCCAATGAATTTAAATTAATATTTTGTTGTTTATTTGTTAAAATATTTAATTAAAAAATTATTTTCCCTCGAAAGGATTCGAACTTTCACTCGCCTGCAGCGCGAAGCGCGCCCCAAAGCCGTCAGGCTTTCCAAAACCAAAAACAACGTAACCAGACGCTCCCCCCGATAAAACTAAATATACAGCATCCTGATAGGCACCCAGCTACACGCCCTTCAGCTAGTTATTAAGTAAATAAATTTAAATGAAAATACGAATAATTGAGGGAATTATTAAATTTTTTTGAAAATTTGAGAAGGCTAAATTAACTACTAACTGTTTGTCCTCCTCTCTATTAGTATATATTTACAATTGCCAACGATCAATCGGTTGGCCGCAGAGTTTTGAAATGAAGAAGAAAATAAATTTAAGCTTAGCGCCAAGAAGATCAAAAGAAGCCCCGACGGCAAATAAATCACGCGGGGCAGCTGAAGAGGAAGAACAAAAGTAAGGAAAAAAGAACAAAAAAAAAAGAACAAGGACAAAAAAGACTTCCGGAGTGGGAGGAGAAGAGAGAGAAATAAATAAATAGTATATACACACATCACTTGGCAGTTTTGTTAAGAAAAGTTTTTTTCAAAATTTTTAGGCAAAAATTATTAAGTCTTTAAATGTTTGCTTCAATTTTTAAAAAATTAAAAATAAAAATCTGTGGCGCAAATCACGAATAGAGCTATTTTATTAAAACCTTGAAAATATAAAAGTTCATAAACTTTTAGTTGTATGAGGATTTTTTTTGTTTAGCGGCTTAACTACTCCAAATATTTCTTAAAAATTTAAAAAATATTCCTAAATTTGAGGCCCGACACTCAAAAAAATAACGATTACCTTAATTTTTAGTACTTCAACCTTTTGTAAAATAATCTTATCGAGAAGTTAAAATTTTATAAAAGAATTAGGAAAAAAAGAAAAGGCAAAATAAGGAAATCTGGCGCCGAAACTCATTCACTCAAAATTATTTGTCAGAGAGTTTAACTTCAAAAAATCTGCACTCCCACTCACTCACTCCCTCACAGAAAAAATAAAAGACGCGCCCCTTTAAAAAGTAATAAATAAAATTATTGTCTCATTGTTTTCCTCCAAAAAACGGCTGCAAATCAAGTGAGCGGCTTTTACTTTAAGGTGTTTTGGAAAGCCCACACACACAAATAAAAGGCGGCTGTTCAAAAGAAAAAAAACCGCGTGGCGGTAATTCTTTTGAGATTTGAAAAAGACGGGGAGAAGCGCCGCTAAAAGTATGGAAAGTATAAAAAACATGAGGAATTTTGGAGATTTGCCTATTTTTTGTTTTGTTTCAACAATTTAATTTAATTAAAATAAAAAGGAGCAAGGAAAATATATCCTTTAGAATACCGTATTTACGAAAATAAAACCTAATGGGGCTCTATTTTTCAACTATCCTCCAAGGTGGGGTTCTGCTTCAGGGTGGGTTTTATTTTCGGAAATACGGTAATCTACTTTCGTATTTTTCTAGATAATGGGAACTTATGTTCGGTGCTTATAGAGCGGAATTGAAATTTTGGTTGTCTGGGTAAAATCGCAGACTACATAATACCTTTCAGCCTCGAGTATTCAAATAAAAAACATGAAAATAAACATTTAAAGTAAAATTTCGAGATTAAATGGTTTTAGAAATATTCCTTTAACAAATAGTGAAAGAACTTTTAAAACAGCAAGATGTATAAATATTTGGCGAAATGCTTTTTTTTTAATTTTCCTTTTCTTCTCTCTACTCTTTTATCTTTTTATTTAACAATTTTTAATTTTTTGTTAATTTTTAGATACGAAAAAATGGAACAAAGATCTATCCATCGGGATCATGGAGATTTACATTTCTTTTCTAATGAAGAATCGTCTTCTTCAAATATTCCTTCAAATGTTTACGAATATTTTCAATTAGTTGAAGATGGTAATTTTTGTTTAAATTAATTTTTTTTAAATTTGTTTTTAAAGGAAAATTTCCATTTTTCAACAATACACAAGTTCATGTTTCTGCTATGAAAAATTCTGCCGGGGAAACTTTGTTGAATGCAGCTGCACGTCTTGGACATCATGAAATTGTTGAAAGACTTGTTGGGGATATTGATGTTGAAGAAACTGATTATGATGGATGGACAGCTTTATTAAATGCTTCACATCATGGATATGCTGATATTGTTAGAACTTTGTTGAATGCTGGGGCTTCTATTGAAAATCCGGATCTGGTAATTTTTTAAAATTTTTGGAATTATTTTTACGGAAAAATTAGTAGGTTTATTTTTAAATTTAATTTAATGTTAGTGTGCTTACCTATATAAAATTAATCTTATTAAATTTAACCTCCAGAAAAATAATTCTGAATTTTCTATTATTGTTTCTGTTTAGATCTGTACAGATTAGATTTGAGACTTTGCCCTTCGTTATAGTTTCTGTTCCAATATGTTTTTAATTTAAATGCTGGATCGAATAAATACTCGAACTCGATCAGTCCTCTTTGCTTTCCTTTCCTTTAAATTTCTTTTATTTATTAAAATTTAATTAATTAATAGATGGGATGGACTTCATTAATGTGGGCCTGTTATAAAAATCGGCCTGGAGTTGTTGATGTACTCATTGAATTTAAAGCCCATGTTAATATTGTTGGAGAAGAGGATGGACTCACACCTTTAATTATTGCTTCAGGTTAAAGAAAAGTTTTCCTTTTTTCTTTAAACTACTAAAAATTCTAAGGAAGAGGATTTGTTGAATTAGTCCCAAAATTATTAGAAGCTGGGGCCCAAGTAAATACTAGTGACAAATTTGGAAGTACAGCGTTAATTTGGGCAGCAAGAAAAGGTCACCTACAAATTGTTCAATATCTTTTAAATTCTGGGGCTGAATTAGATGCTGTTGGAATGCAAGGTTGTCTTTTCTCTTTTTTATTTAAAAAAAAATTATTTTTACAGCTTCGAGTGCTTTAATGCTTGCTACCCGTGGAAATTATATTCCTGTTGTTGAGGCATTATTGGCACGTGAACCTAATGTGAATATTGTTGATTATAATGGACTTTCTGCACTTGGTATTGCAGCTAGAGAAGGTTTTGAATTTATTTATCCAAGGAACTTTGATTTAAAAGAATCCTAAAATTTAAATTATTTGCTTATTGTTAACATTGTTAATATTTCTTTGTTTATTTCTAAATAGAATAATTATTTTTCGATTCTATTTACGTTTTAAGTTTTTCCTGCATGTTTATTCATTCTTTGTTTTATTTTACATTTTTATTTTAGGCTACACGGAAATAGCTGCTTCATTACTTCAATCCGGTGCTTTTGTTAATACAGTTGATCGTTTTGGTAATTCAATTTTGGCTAACGCTGTTCGTTCTGGAAATATAAATTTGGTACATTTTTATTTGATTTATTTTAGTTTTTAAATATTTTGAAGGTTCGTATGCTTTTAGAAAGACATGCTGATGTTAATGCTAAAGATTCTGAAGGGAGAACTCCTCTACATTTGGCTATCGATAAAAATTATTCAGGTCTATTTTCTTTCTACAGGATTAGGTATTTACTCCATTAGTTTGTAGCCTTTTAAACTCATTTTCAGTCATTTAGGTTTTTATCCCTATTTTTTGGCATTCGTTTTATTTTAGTTTTTTGATTAAAATAACCAAAAATTAATTCATTTTTTAGATATTGTTTTGGCTTTACTTGAAAAGAAACCCAATTTAGAATTAAAAAATCGAGATGGTGATACCGCTTTACTTAGAGCTGTAATTTAATGAAAATTTTATTTTTTCAATTTTCTAATCAGATTAAAAATCGTGATGTTCAAGTTTCTCAATTATTAGTTAGTATGGGAGCAAAATTAAGCACAACAGATAATGCTGGAGATAACGGTTTTTTAAATTGTCTTTAATTTTAATTTTTGTTTTAAGCTCTTCATTTGGCACTTAGAGCTCGTTCTCGTCGTCTTACTCAAATTTTACTGGTTAACCCGTCAGATTCAAAACTGCTTTATCGACCTAATAAATTAGGTGAAACACCTTATTCAATAGGTTTGTTCGAGAACAGTTTTTTTTATCTCAAATTTTCTTGGGATTTTATTTTTAAACGGATTTTTTTAAATCATTGATAATTTGAACTATTTTATATTTAATTTGAATATACATATAATTTTTAGACCAAGAATCACCCCAGCCGATATTGCCAACAATATTTGGTCCATTTGGAACAGAAGTTGATTTGAAAAGTCTTTTAGGATTTGATTCATATGGAGATGTTATTCTTTAGAAAATATTTTTTTTCAAACTATTTTTAGGTAATTGCTGATGTTGTTTGTGAACCAAATCTTTCTTTACCTTTAACAATTGGTCTTTATGCAAAATGGGGATCTGGAAAATCAATATTATTATCTCGAATTAGAAATTCAATGAAATCTTTTTCTCGAACTTGGCTAGATGGAATTGAATTATATTGGAGTTGGAGCCTAATTTTGATTGTTCTCTTAATTTCTGCATTAATTACTTTATTAAGTGCAGCATTGTTTTCTATTGTACAAGAAGGGAATGAATTATTTTTTTCTCTTGGTGTTGGATTGGGAATGTTTTTATTATTTCTATGTGCTTATAGTTTTATTTATTATGGAAGCGAGGTTGTTTTTGTTAACATTATTTTTTAATTGGAATTATACATTACTTATGTTAGCTTGTTGGGTTGGTTAAAAGTAGGGTTATTCACGTCCGTTTAATTTCTGCCTGTGGCGACTCGACTCGGGAATTTCAATTAATTTAAGGACATTTAAGCCATCGAAGGAAGAAATTAACTGGTTGTGAACAACACTAGTTTAAGTAAATCCTTTTATTTTGAAAAATTTGTTTCTAATGTTAAAAAAATTTTTCAAAATTTTTATTGTTTTAAAAATATTTTATATAAATTTTTATAAAAAAATTAAATTCAGGTTCGTCTTTGGAATGGTTCAATTTCTGCTGCACGTTTATTAGCGCGAACTTTTGCTCGTTTTAAATTAATGCTTTCTGTCCTAACTTTAAATGCTCCAACACGTGGAACAGAAAAAGAAATTCATGAAAAAAAGTTTTTCTTTCAACTTTTTTAAATAAATAATTAATTAAAAAGGTTAATATCTCCAGTCAGTTTTCTTTTTGCTGACAATCATCGACTTTCTTTTATTGGTGGAGAACAAGCATTGGCTAATATTGTTCAGTCATTATTTGTAGCTGCTGAAGGTTTTTTTTTATTTTTAAATTAATTTTTAAAAATCATTTTTAAAGAGCATTATGGAACACTTGCTGTTCGTTTATTTACAAGTTTTAAACAATATCAAAATGCGGAAAATAGTTCTAAACTTCAAAGTATTTGTGGAATCCCTGTTTTATTAATTATTTTAATGTTTCCTCTTTCTTTGGCAATATCCTCTCTTTTATTTATTCAAAATCAACATTTGGCTGCTTCTGTTTTTATTGCTTTTAGTGTTATTTCTGGAACTGTTTTACTTTATGTTTTGAGTATTAGATTAATTATTAATTTGGTTAGTTTTTGTTTTAATGGGAAATACAGCCTCGGGTTTTTGATTGGGTCAGGGACAGGAATTTTGGAAAATTTGGATCGTGAAATGGGAAATGGGCATACAACACGGACGATCGAGCAGGATTTGGACCAGTTCCCCCTCCTATTTTACTTCCTTTTATTTCTAAAAAGACATCAATAATTATTTTATAGCCGAAGCACAGAATTGCCCGTATAATAAACAGAATTCACCTTCAACCATTTGAGCGAATGTTACAAAAATTGCAAAAAGAAGTTGATTTACTTGTTTCTTTGGTATAATTTATACAATTTTTCAATATTATTTCTAAAAGGTAACAACTCTTGATGCTTTTATAAATAGTCAAACAAGACTAGTAATAATGGTAGATGGTTTGGATAGTTGTGAACAAAATAAAATGGTTCAATTATTGGATGTATATTTTTTTTATTCTAAAAAAATAATAATTATTTTTTAGGCATTCAATTTATTTTTTTGTTCCCGTCAAAATGCTCCATTTGTTGTTTTACTTGCTTTAGATAGAAATATTGTAATTTCTACAATTCAACAAAATTTGCGTTCTTCTGGTTCTGAAAATGAAATAACTGGACGTGATTATTTAAAGAATATTGTTACAATGTAATTAAAAGAATTTAAATAAATAAATACTGGGCTGAAAAAATAATATTAAAAAATGGGTCTTGTTTTAAATTGAAGGGGTATCAGGTAGGGATGTTATAGGCTACCCTTTTGCTTTTTTCAAACCGAACGCCGACCCGAGAAATTTCCCATAGCCCATTCCAAAATCCTCTCCGACTTTTTTCTCAACTAGTAACATTTCTGTTATCAATTAAATTTTAAAAACATCTAAACTCGAGTTGTATTTAATTTTGAGGGTACTCGAATTCGAGTTGTGTCTATATTTTTATTATTTTTTTGTAGGCCATTTTTCCTCGATCACATTGTTGCACTTAGAAGAATGAGAAATCAACAAAATGCAAAGAAAATGGCTTTAGATGTAAATAATTTAAGTGCTCTCCCATTAAAAGATAGAATTCGGTCTGATACTTTTCTTGGTTCGAAAATGTCACTTCGAGCAACAGATCGAACAGATTCTGCAGGTGTTGGAGGAATCTCAACAAATGTTAATGAAATTAGCCATTTTTCTCCTTCTTTTGATTTATTTGCAAATATAAATCCAAGAATTTTGTAAATTTTTTAAAAATAATTTTAACAAAATTTCTTTTTTAAAGACGTCGAATAGTTAACAGTATCGCTTTGACTGGAAGATTACTTCGAGTTTTTGAAGTAGAATTTAATTGGTGGCAGGTATATGCTTGGGTTTCTTTAATTGAACAGTGGCCGTGGTTTGTTTTTATTTTATTTTGTATACTTTAGAAATAATTCAAGAACGTCAAAGTAAATAAATAATATTTTTAGAAATTACTCCATTAAAATCTACGGTTTTAGAAAGAATATTTAATCGAGATTTGCAGTATTTCACAATTTTACGATTTTTTTAGTTTTGCGCAGACAATTATTAACTTCCCATACTTCTCTCAACCTTACCTAGCAAATATTTAATTTTATTTTTTTAGGAGAATGTGTTGGTTAATTGATGTTGCTTGTAGTTTACAGGTTTTTAATTATAATTTTTTAATTAAAAGATGTTTTTAGGATGATTCTCTTCTCCTTTACGAACTTTACTGTCAATTGAAAAGTAGAATTTCTATTCGAGAAGGGATGGAAGATTTGGATAGAAATAGCTCAGAATTTGAATCAGTTTTTAGAAAATTATGTGCTGGAAAACAAAATCAAGTTAAAAAAAATTTTTTTTCAAAAAAATTTTTTAAAGTTAACTGTTGGACATGCCAGATCATTTGCCCCATGTACTTCAAATTTAGATCCTTATATGAGAAGATTAATAAGAGAACAAAGAGGAGGAGAACCTTTAGTTGATTTAGCAGAAGAAACAGAAGAACAAGAAAAGGGTGGTGGAGGGAGTAGTCATGACCCTTTTGGACCTTTAAAAGAATTGTTGGGGTCTGAAGCTGAATTTCTTTTTGATGATCCGTTGGTGTGGGCAAGTATTTCAAAACCTCTTGCGAGGATGTCCGTTGGGGAAATTGATGCTTTAATGAAAAGATTAAATATTTCTAAAGTAAATTAGAAGATTTTAATTTTTTTTAATATTTAAAGGATAAGGTTCAGCATGTTGGTGAAAAATTAATTAAACACAATTTAAATGGTTTGGCTTTGCATTCTTGCAATTTGGAGGAATTAAGAATTGTTTTGAATGTGAGATTTTTTTCTATTATTTTTCTATGTATCCCCTTTATTCTTTCATTAAATTTTTGAGTAGGATAACTGGTTTCCCCCAAGCTGTACACTGTTATAAATCAAAAAATAAATTTGCCAAAAAATATTTTTTTAAAGCTTCCACTCGGTGATTGGACTCTTTTTCAATTATTCATAACTTGTATGAGAAAATGGAAACCATTTATTACTCAATCATTAACTGCTACACTTGGAGGGAGTAATTCTGCTACAACAACAACAACAGAAAATACAGAATGTAAAAGTCCAAGTGAAAGACCAACACCTTTAAGAAGTATAATTGAAGAAGATGGTGCTCAATCAACCCCTTTATCTATATTAGAAAGAGAGAAATCACCAAATGAAGGAGAAAGAGGCGGTGGAGGAGGAGAAGAAGATAATGATGATGATAATGATGAAGATACAAATAGTGTTGCTTCTGTAGCTGGTTCTGAACATTGTCTTTTAAAAACATCAAATGCACCTCTTATGGAATGAAAAAAGGGGAAAAGAGGGAGTGGATACATATATTTAGGGACTTTTTTTGAATGCTTTAATTTTTAATATAGTTTTGCCAATATTCGCAAATACTTTAATAACTTTCATAAATTTTGAAATCTAGTCAGTTTTATATTTTTTTAAATAAATTTTGTTTTGATAAAGTAATTAAGAAATTCAATTTTGTTTGGAGTCTCGCACTATGAATTCATCCAAAAAATTCGATTCCCCTTCATACACTGGAACAGGGGTGTATCCATTAAACTTTACTAGACATTTAGGTTTAGTGCAATGTTTTAGTGTTGTTAAAAAAAATACCAGACAAATTTTAATTTCGAAATAAATTTAAAATAAAAATTCAAAATAATTTTCAAAAATTGGTTCTTAAATTTCCGGAATTATAAAATAAATTTTAATTAAATAAATAATCCAATAAATAATCCCAAAAAAAATTAAAAAAATTTTTTAAATACTAAACAAACAAAATTAAATAATACTATGTACAGTGAGGTGCAGAAGTTTATGCCTTTAAAACATCATAAGACCTTTCAGGATTGATCAGTGTTGACAATCTTGGTCTAAAGAATAACATAAAGAATAAAAATTCCACCTCACTGTAAATTTTAAATAAAAAATCCCCAAAAAATAATTTTAAAAATCCCAATCCCAATCATCACCATCAATCAAATCACAAACTTTCTATTTAACTTCCAGTTAACTATTTACTATACTCTATTTTTACTTTTGCTTTTCTTTTTGTTATCAGTTTTTGCCCGATAAATTAACTTTTCAAAATATCCCATAAAATGACTCTTTTCATAAATTAGTTCTTCACGTTCTAGACTAGGCTGTAATTTATTTATTTGATCCAATTCCTTTCTTTTCTCTTCACTAAACAATTCCCATTTATAATTATTAATATCCAAATCCAATTTCAAATAATTATTTTCTAGATATTTTGTGTCATTAATATAGAACGTCTTCTAAAATAAAAATTTTTTTAATCTAAAATCCCCTTTTGTCAATTAAACAATGTAGTAATTTGATAGAGTGTTGAATATATACATATGTCTTCAATATATTTTTAGCTTATTAAGGAAAAAATAGAAAAATAATATTCCTTTAATTTGGAAAAAAACAAAATTTGTTTAAATATCTCAACAACCTAAAAAATTATTTTTTTATTTATTTTACCTCAACAAATTCATCATTAAAATTGTCTAAATTTAAATTAACATTTATCCATTTAATTTTAATTTCAATTTGTTCCAATCCAAAAGGAATTGGGTATTCTTTACATTTTTCCCCAATCTTTTGAGTTCCAATAAATTGTTCCTTTACAATACCGTAACTTATAAAAATTGAATAACTGGTAGATTTTCGATTTTTAAATTTTGATTTAATGTAAATTGAAACGAGGGAAACATTTTCTTCTAAAAAATATAAAGTATATTCTTTTAATTAAAAAATCTCTCACACAAAAAGGGGTCTCTAATACTATAAATCTATCATTTCTCTAAAAATCAAAGTTTGGGTGTTAAATATTAATATGTATATTTCACATACTAAAAGACAAATCAAAAATAAATATTAAAAATTCTTAAAAGAATCGCCCCTTCAATTTTTAAAAATTAATAGAATTTAGACTACTCAAAACACATTCAAAACAACCCCCCCCCCCTCATAATTAATTACCAATTTCAACACAAGAATGTTTTTTATTTTCTATAATTTTAAATCCTTTATAACTCAATGCTCCTACACATTTAGACTCTTTGCATTTGTAATAAGCGTTATTTTTGACCGATGCACCACAAGAGTGATATTTAAAATTTTTGTATATTCTAGTCTTCAAAAAATACCAATAATCACCTAAAAATATTTAAACAAAAAATTGAATAAAAATTAAAAAACAAACCAAAATTTGGGGGCAGGAATAAAGTTTTGCCAGTTTTACAAGCATTTTTAATTGAATTAATATCTTCTTTTTCTTGATCTCGGAATCTTTGTTGGCTACTATTTTTTCCAGTTTCTTAAAATAATTAAATTTTAATTGAAATAAAAATTCAAATACAAATACTAAACAAAACTTTCACTAAAAATTTTTAGAGAAAAACAATTACGATTAACATCTATATTTTGAATATATCTGCATAATTCTTTGATTATTTCATCATTTCCATCTTTTTTGTTAAAATATAAATATTAAAATATATAATTTAAATTTTATAACATACTTGTAGTCCCTTCAATAATATTTTTAAAAGAAGACGACGATGCTTGTTGGGTTGGAAGTAAATTTGTATTATAAACAGAATGAAGGCCTTGATTAACTTGAAAGTTTTCTGGAAGGTTTTGAACTGTGCCAGAATGTGAAGAATCCCCGGAATAGTTGGGATGGTTTAGAAGAATTTGTTGATTGTTTGGGTAATGTCCCCCGAAATATTGAAAATTTTGAGGATAAGGGTGTTGATTTGCAGAGGATGGGGAAAACATATTTTGTTCGTGAAAATTTGGATTAAATTGAGAGGGTTGAATATTTTGGTTATAGAAGGGATATGGAGGATTTGTTTGAATCGTGGTGGTTGAGTTGACTTCGACATTAGGTTTGTTTTGATTCTCCTAAAAATGTGAGAGAATTTATTATTTCTTCGGGAATTTTTAAAGGGAAATTATACATATAACTATTTAGTTTATATTATTCTGTTTGTACAGGATGAGCATAAAAGTCAAAATTCCTTGATTTTCGTGAATCCTGGGTTAAAAATCTAAAAAATCTACTATCTATGGGAGCCTTGAGTCTGAAGCAACTTCTGGCGTAGGGGCTAGATCTCTCAGCAGAATTTATCCCCTGCTCATAACTCATATATTTTTGCATTAAATTTTTCCTCATGCCTTCGACTGTGTATCCTCGTAAAGGGTTGGTACTTCAAAAATTCCCGACGATATTTGTTCCTTGGTTAATTCTAGAGTAAGTCGAGTACCGAGTAATTGGGGAAAAGCCGAGTTCGAGTAATGCCGAGTTTGAAAACCCCGAGTTCGAGTACGAGTAAATCGAGTAATTTTTATAAAACAGTATTCTAAAAAATTTAACCAAAAACAATACTTTTACTAAAAAAATCAACATCAGTGCTGGGTATTGGGTTGTCAGTGATGCAGGGGATCATCATCCAAATCCCATTTATTTTCTTAATCCGCATATATCCCTCTTAATCCGCCGAAATTCCACGATACGCGCATGATCAATGTTGGCTCCGGGCTCCGGGTTGAAAATCAATGGATAATATTTTTCAACGATTTGTTTCGACGATTATTCGACGATTAGAGGATATCGAGTGATAACAGAGGAATGAGATGGATATCAAGGGATCAATTGGGATTTGGGCTGATTATCTTGGGATATGGGCGTATTAAGAGCAAAATCTGGGAAATTCGGTGGATTAATTGGGATATCGTCGGATTAGATATATTGTCGAAAGGTGATCACAAGATCAGTTGCTCTATCCCTCTCTTTTTAAATTTTGAGAATTTCTGAAGGCCAAGTAGGAACACCCAAGCTTCAGAAGGCCAAATCCCTCGCTATATCCTTATATCCCTTGAAATATCCGAATATCACTAAAATCCAGTAAATTTATTCAGCGATATAACTCAAAATCCTCCTTAATCTGTCCAAATCCTCTGATATAACATTCAACTTCTTCCTTTACAGCGCCGCAGGCGAAAATTTTCAAAAAATTCGAAGGTCAACAAGCCAGATTTGTTCCTTTTTCAGCGCCGCAGGCGAAAATTTTGAGAAATTTGGAAGATCCTTAAGCCAAAAATCTTCCTATTTGCGCCGCAGGTAGGGGCATAAAAATACTCGGTTTTAACCGAGTCAGCCGAGTATGAAGTGTCCGAGTACGAGTAATCCGAGTATTAGGATTCCGAGTTCCGAGCCCGAGTAAATGCTAAAAAAAACCCGAGCGATCGAGTCGAGTATACTCGAACTCGCTCGTACTCGACTTACTCTAGTTAATTCTCTATCATCTAAGATTTATTTGATCTCAATATTTTAAATTTGAATAAAGTTATGGCATAAATAATGTATCCTAAACTTTTATGGTCACACTGTAGTATTCAAGATAAAAAACGAGAAGTAATAAATACACAAAAAATAAAATAAATTACCTCCTGTATCAAACTATTTGTTGTGTCAAAAGCTCCACTTCTCCTCAAGAAATACTCAATAGTATCCTTTTCAGGGTCCATTCCATCATTTTTTGTTATAATAAAAATAAATAATAATAAATTTATTTTTATAAAATTCTTTAGCATTTTTTTTAATTAAAAAAAATTAAAAAAAAATTTTTTTTAATTTTAAAAACTGTTGATGAATAAATGAAGAAAAATTTATTTTATAAATAAAAGAATATTAAGAGGCGGAGTTTTTAATAAGAGAGGATATGTCGTGGTAAAAATTTTTTTTGGCTCTCTTATGGCATGCGTCCCAGGATCTTGTATGTGTCCCATGAGAAGGTTAAGCGTCCCATGAGAGTATACAGGCTGCAAAAAGTCCTTTAAAATGCCCTTTAAGGTAGATTCTCAAAATTATCAGCATGACGCATAAAGCTCATGGGACGCGTGTGTAAAGAAAGTATTACCCCAATAAAATTTTAATTGCTACCCTTTGTAAAATTCTACAAAAAATACAGTAAATATGGCTATCGATATTATAAAAACTAGAAAAAGAATTAGCCCCAAATCTCATTTTATTGTCGAGATCTCGATACCCTGAAAGTCAACGTAAGACAGGGTTTTTCAGCTTCAAAATTTTTTTTCGAACACTTATGGATTATTTTGGATTTTCATTCGAAAGCCCTTTAAATTTGCTACAAAATAGCAGGGCTCCGATCGATAAAAGGTTAATTGTAAGTACACTGGACAAAGACCCATTATTCGTCCTCCCTAAATTCGTCCTACAGTAAAAAATCTTTAAATTCGTATCACTTTTGACTTTGAGGTTTTCTTTTCTACTTATCTACCTATTTTCTATCTTTTTTTTGTTTCTTGGGATATTTTTGTGAGTTTACTGCTTTAAGAGTTAGCCTCTTATACGTCGAACAAATTTAACGGTGCAAATTCATTTTTTGTTGTCAGGGTTTATGTGAATTTAATTTTCCTTGTAATAATTTTGATTGAAGACTTTTGGCACACACATCAATAACTCAAAAAAGGCGGTTTTAGGTTGCCAAACTTGTTTAATTTCATAATTAAGTATTCTAATGCCGGGGAAATGTTTCAACATAGGGGACGAATTGTTAGAATACTTAATTGATCAATATGTTCAAGCAACGAGAGTGATCGATCTCTAAGAAGATCTTGATCGGTCGCTATCTATTGGACGTTTTGAGTTGGGACAATCTTTAGTGGGACGAATCGTGAGTTTTTGTGCAGTGGAACGAAACGGGTTTTTACTCAATGTGACGAATTTAAGGAGGACGAACCTTCGGTTTTGTCCAGTGGGACGAATCGTAGAGTTTGTTCAGTGGGACGAATTTAGGATTACCTCAACTTTTTTTAAATTTATTTACCTAACTCGATAATTTTAATAATTTATTTTTTAGTAATTTTCGATTATATTTACTATAAATAATAATTAAATATGGATCAATTCGGCACTTCACCAGCAAATCCTCAGTCTTTATTAAATCTTTTAAGTGGTGGACAAACACCTATGCACAGTGGAGTTTTAAATTTTGGTTCGAATGGTCCAGGATCGGTATCTCAACAGCCTTTATCAAATTATCAAAATTTGTTTGGAAGTGCTGGTCCAGGCTCTACAATAAATATTGGGGCACAATCTATGCATTCTGTTGGAGGGCCAGGTTTTTTTTTGTAAATTTTCTCTTGGGTTTTACTTAGGCTTTTTCACGTTTGATAAATTAACTTTGAACCTAATTTTAAAGTCAAGTTTGGACTTGTGTTAATTTGCCTACAAAAAATAGTCAAAAAATTACTCTTGCAATCTTTCCTACAGCATCCCAGCTTTTCTTTTTGTACTTCTAAATTTTGATTAATTTCCGCTCTCATTCTATAACCTCAATTCCATGAACTTTGTGAATGAAATTATTCACTAATTATTTTATTTTTTCTAAAACAGCCTCTGTATTCAACAGTCAAGGTCCAGGTTCTGTTCTGAATCCATTTTCTTCAAGTGGAGGAAATGAATATAAAGGTCCTTCTTCTGTTGTAAATTTGGCAGGAATTCCAGCTTCAGCAAGTAATTATAATGATGGAGGGCCTGAAAGTGTTCTAAATAATTTAAATATTCCAATGACTCCACTACAAGGAGGTTATTCTGTTAGAGATTCTCAACATCATATTGGCTCTCAATTACCTGCTTCAAATATTCCAACAGTTATTCCTCCTACTCCTTTTAGTGCTCCGGCAGAAGTTCCTTCACCTACCTTACAAAATATTGTATCTACGGTTAATTTAGGTTTATTTTTGGATTTTATTTTTTCAATTCATTTTTTAGGTGTTCAATTGGATCTTAAACAAATTGCTTTGAGAGCTCGTAACGCTGAATATAATCCAAAGTAAAAATCATTACAAGTTTTTTTCATTTTTAAAAATTATTTTTTAGACGTTTTGCTGCCGTTATTATGCGCATTCGTGATCCCAGAACGACTGCATTAATTTTCTCTTCTGGAAAAATGGTTTGCACTGGAGCAAAGTTTTTATTTTAATTTAAATTAAATTTATTTTAAAATTTAGATCAGAAGAAATGAGTCGTTTGGCGGCTAGAAAATATGCACGAATTGTTCAAAAATTGGGATTTAATGCAAAATTTACGGAATTTAAAGTTCAAAATATGGTTGGGTCTTGTGATGTTAAATTTCCTATACAATTGGAAGGTTTATATTTAATTGATAAATTAAATAAGAATTAAAATTTTTACTGGTAAATGGGAATTTTGAAAATCAAAGTTTTAATGAATAAATTCTTAATAAGATTTCTAACAAATCTTAAACCAGAATTTTCTTTGAATAAACCTGAGAATCAGAATAATGAATTCTAGATAAATTTAAATTAAAATTTTCTTTATTAAGTTATTCCCTTTGATTTTAAGCTTCTAAAATAAATCTAAAAATCGGCATTTTTCATAAATATTCTTTAATTATTTTTTTTCAGGTCTTTGTATTACCCACGCCCAATTCAGTACTTACGAGCCTGAATTATTTCCTGGGTTAATTTATCGAATGGTTAAAGTATGTTTTTAAATAAATTTATTTATTTTTTTAAAAATTAATTTAAGCCTCGTGTTGTTCTACTTATTTTCGTTAGCGGAAAAGTAGTTATAACTGGGGCTAAATATAAAAAGGATATTGACGAGGCTTTTAATCAGGTTTTTCTTTAAACATTTTTCTTATTATCTAATTTTTATTTTTTTAGATTTATCCAATTTTGAAAGGTTTTAAAAAATGAAGTTTTTTGTTTGCATTTTTATTGAGAAAAATTTACTCATATATTCTATCGAATTTTAAAAGTTTAATTTTATATTTATTTAGTTAAATATTCTAGTTAACAAAAATTACATTTAAATGGGGGTATTTAAATAGAATTTTAATTTTAAATTAATTTTTGGGAAATCTTAGTCATTCTATTGAAATTTTCAGTAAAAGAATTTTCCCATTTTTTGTATTTAAAATAAGATTTTTCCTCCTAATAATTTTATTAGAAAAAGAAGATTTTCATTAAACAATAAAATACAAAAAAAATATTTCTGTGTCCACTCAATCCCTGGTTATTATTTTTGTCTTATCTGCTCCAATGTATTCTTTAAGACTCATATTTAAAAGCATATTCTATATATACAACTTTTACATATTTTTTCTTTTAATTTTTAAATTTTAATAAATGGTTTGAATTTAAAATATATTAATTTTTTTTATAAATTTTTTTATTCAATTTAATATTTTTTAATTTAAATATTTTTTAATAAAAAAAAAGTTTACATTTATAATGCAAAATAATAATGAATTTATAATTCTTTTACGTCAACAAATTAAAAATTTAAAGGAGGATGATTTATTTGATTGTGCAGTTTCTCATTTATTAATATTTGTTGGGGCTAACTTTGCTGGATTTGAACGTTTACTTTTTTAAATTTTTTTAAATTAAAAATAATTTTTAGGTCAATCTGTTGTCTGTAAAAACCTTCTTCAAGGTTTTGAATCGATTGAGGAATTGAAGGATCTTTCTTTTAATGAATTAGCTTTTGGATTGAATAAACCTTTTGATGGCGCTCGGTTAGTTATTTAATTTGGATATTATTAACGCGAGGGTTTGATGAAGGAAAGAAAGGCAAAAAGTGAATTTTTTCGCGTGCGGCTACAAAATTCTCAAAATTTTCGTCTACGTTGCTGAAAAAGTAAAACACCGAATCTTTTGAAATTTTTCGCTTCTTATTGTTAGGCGCCGAAATTTCGATTTTTTGTCGCCAGAAAAGTTGGCGCCCAAATCTCGTCCATGCCCTTCGAAATCCATCCCTTGAGTTCCATCACTTTTATTTTTTTTTAAAATAACAATAAAATAAACTAATTCTAAATTTTCTTAGTTTTATTGAACATTTGTTTGCAGCAAAGGAAGCCTTTAGTCATTTACCTACTTCTTCAAATTCATCTTTCGAACATCTTTTATGGAAATATCGTTTTTTAAATATTTGGTCGAATATTTTGATTGACAAACAAATTGATTTATTTAAACAAATGAATGAATTAGTTAATTTTAAATTAATTTTAGATTAATTTTTTTTTAATTTTTAGTCCAATTTATTATTTAAAATTTCTTCGACTAATAAAAATCTTCAAATCGAATTTCTTTTGGAAAGAGCACTTTCTCTTTTAAATTTTTTTGAATTTTCCTCTTCAAAGAAATGCTTAGAAGAAGCAATTAAACTTGCTGGATTTAAACAATTACAATTAGGTGGAGCTTTAGGTAAAGAATTTATTTAATTTTTAAAGTAAATTATATGGAATCAGGGTTTGTATTGATACTTTGATAATTAAAATTGTGTTTTAATAAGTACGTACTATGAAACACAAAATTAGTATTAGAAGTGAATTCTGGCTTATTTCCTTTCTTAAAATCCAAAAAAATCTTTGGCTGGACTTTTGATATCTAAAAAATTCCGTCCCGGGATATCCTTTGATTTTTAATGAAGCACTTTAACTTTACTTTTTGTCCATACGAACTTTGTAATAAATTATATTTTTAGGAAAAAGAACTCAATTTCAAGAGAAAAGTGTTCCCCAACTTTTCGTTGAAGTTTGTTTTGGTTTATAAATATTTTTATTTATCTTTCTTATTAAAATATCCTCACTTTTCTTTTCTTTTTTTACTCCTTTCTACTTGACAGATTTCAAATTATTATACTTTTTTTGCTTATTTTTTAGTTTGAAATATCTTCAGTTTCTACCAATCAAAAAATAGAAGAACCAACAGAAATAATTCAAAATACAAAAAATGGGGATGATACACTTTTGGAAAAAATTTTGTTTGATGAAAAACCCAAAAATAAAATACAAAAAATTAATTCCCACCAAATTGCTTGTATTTTGGTTAGTGCATTATTAGAAGAGAAAGGAAATAAAATTGAAAAACAAATTGAAGATGAAACTTGTATGGCTTTTTTGGAAGAAGTTTTGTTCGGAAAAAAGTTTTTTTAATTAAAATTTAGGTAATAGATCAACGTCCTTTTTGGTCTTTACAAATGAGAGCATTAATTGAACGTTCAAAATTAGAAGCAAAAAATTCTAGAAGAATTGAAAGAGCTTGCTCTCAAATGGAAATATTGGCTAATATTTTGAATGAAAATGTTAAAAATGAGGTTAATTTTGTAATAAAAGAAAATTATTTGATGTTTGGACTTGGAATTCAGAATTTCTATTTAAAAATGGAAAAGTTGAAGGGAGTTGAGAGTTTTCTTGCGGACAATATTTGTATAGACTTTTTATTGGGTGTTCTTTAATTAAATCAGAATTTTCAGTAAACAAAATTAAAACCAGAATTTTTGTAATTAAACTTTCTTAGAAATGTCAAACCCACTAAAAAGTCCAGTTTGACATTTCAACGGTTTTTGGGGGTTTAATATTTATCTTTTTATAACACTATGAGACTCTTCGAACCTTAAAATTCTAAATAAAAAAACACAAATTTCTTTTAAACTTTTCACAGTCTATAGAATCAGAACGACTCAATTTAATTTTTGTTTCTTCTCCTCTTCCATTTTGGGAAGTGAGTAAATTACATGCAGAAATTTTGCTTTCGCTTGGATGTTTTTCTGAGGCTATTAGAATATTTGAAAAATTAAATTATTGGGAGGATGTTGTTAAATGTTATTTAAATTCTGGACAATCTGAAAAGGCCGAAATTCTAATTAAAAAGCTTTTGGAAGAAAAGGGAGAAAATCCTTTTTATTATTGTCTTCTTGGAAATATTACAAATAAAGAATGTTTCTATTTAAAAGCTATTGATGTTTGTTTGTTTTTTAATTTTATATTTATTTGGGGTGTTGGAGAGGAGGGAATTTTTGGGAGTTTTTTTGAAATATTTTTTGAAAAAAGTAAAATAAGAAAAGGAAAATATTCTCACATTTTTTCTCCACAAAAAATTCTCTCTAAAATTCTTTTTAGGTTTCCGGAGATGGAAATGCACTGGCCAGGGCATCATTAGGGAATTTAATGTTAAAACGAAAAAATTTTTCTGAAGCAATGAAACATTTTGAAAGATCTTTGGATATCCAACCATTACAGGTATTTGTTTGTTTTTTTCTTTCCAATTAATTTCTCAATAACATTTTTAGCCTGGTATTTATTTTAATTACGGGTATTCTGCAATGAAATCCGGCAATTTTCAGGTTAACTTGCTCAAAAATAATTTTTTTTATTTTTAAATTGTTTAGACTTCTGTAAAAGCTTTTCATCATTGTGTAAATATTGAACCTGAACATTTTGAAGCGTGGAATAATTTGGGTAAATTTTTGATTTTAATTTAAATTTTGAAGAAACATTTTTGTAAATTCTTTTAGCAGCTTCATATATTCATTTAAATCAAAAACATAGAGCACACAAAATTTTACAAGTATTTTTGCATTTTTTTAAATTTAATTCCTTTTTCAATTTTTAAGGAAGCCTTAAAATTAAGTTGGGAAAATACTTACCTTTGGACAAATTTTCTTTTAATTTCTGTTGATATCGGGGATTATGAAAATGGAATATCTGCTTTGGAAAAATTAATGGATTTGGACAAAAATTTAAAAATTGATGAATGTCCTCTAGAAATTATGTCAATTGAAATATTAAATGAACAAAATAAAGAAAAATTGGGGGAAATGAAGAAATCACTTTTGAGGGTTTTGGCACGTGCAAGTTCGAGACAGTCTTTTGGTGGAAAGGTCGAGTTAGAGACTTGTTTTTTTGGTTGATAAAATATATTGGAATTTTTATGGATAATTATTTAAATTTTGCATTATGTGAGAGAATTTAAATAGATCCAAAAAATTGAACTTTAATTATTTTCCTTAATCATAATTTAAATAAAAAATACTAGGAATAAATGACTGACAAAATTTATTTATGATTATTGTATGTAAGGATTTCCATTCCAAAAATATCCAATATTTATTCAAATATAAACTTACCCCTCCCCCGCCCCCTTCCCAGAAAGTACCAAAAGATTTGATGAGAGTCCTCGAAACTCTCCGACTCAACCTCTTCTTAACTTGGTAAAATTCCTTGTAATTTTTACTAGAAGAGCTTTCTCTCTAGAATTTAAAGAAAATCTGTTTTAAATTTTTTACAATATTTTTAATAGTTATTTTTTAGTTACAACGTCTTCACGCATTTTTAAAAAAGCCAGAAAATGGAGAGGATATTACACAATGGACAATTTTTGTTAATTTACTTGAGAAAGCTTTTAAAAAAGAATTTGATAGAATTACTATAGAAAAAGTTTTTTTAAATTCTCTTTTTGAAGACAATTTTTGTTTTTAGATTTTTAAAAATTACAAAGATTTATTAAATCAATTTTTGGAATTAATTAATGAATTTAAATTATTTTGGAAAATACAAAAATTAGAAGAAATTCAGGTACTATTTAAATTAATATTTAATTTTTTTAAATTTTATTTTTAGATAAATTCTCAATTAAAATTAAGAATAAAACCAATTATTGGATTTTTTGAAAAAGAATTTGAAGAAAATTGTGAATTATGTGAAGATGAAGAATTTAATAGATTATTTAAAGAAATTAAAAATTTGTCTATTTTCTAATTTAAAAAATTAAAATTGTTATTTTTTAAATATTTTGTTTGAAAATTTTTTTTATTAAAAATTGTTTTCATCGTTTTTTGTACCATTTTGACGGACAGAAAAACTGACTAAAGTTTTTATAATACAAAGTACAGTCTTTACACAGTACAGCAATCAAGTACCCATTTTTCTCCCTCTTTTCTGTCGGGTGTCATTTTATTCCTTTGTCTTTCGTAGACAATAAGTTGCCATTTGTTTTTTTTCCAATTGAATTAAGAAATTGAAGTTTTCCCAAATAATTGAGGTCCGAGTGTAATCAGGTAATCTTAATCAAGCCTGCTTATTTTTGTTTGTAAAAATTAATTTTTTACTAAGCCCCCTTTTAAATTAAATTAGTTTAATTTTGTTTTGTTTTCTGTCTTTAATTTCATATATTTCAAGGTTATTTTTCTTTCCAATTTGAATTATAGTGATGGAAGAAATATTCACAAAAAGGAAGCCACCAAAAATATTTAAAGGAAGATGTAGTTACTTCCAAATAAAATAAATCAATTTCTTTTTTCTTTTAATGATTTTGATTAATATTTTTGTTTGTCTTTTAATTTTAAAAAGTTTTGATTTAATTACAGCAGAGTTTGTTTGTTTAAATTAATTTTTAAATTAAATTAATTAAAGGAATGTTTATTGCACATATTACAGGTATTAAATAAATTAATTTAAATAATTTAAAACATTCGGAGAATTTTCCCCATATTTTTTCTAATTTAAATATTTTCTTATTTTAAGAGAATCAAATGAAATTACTTGCGGGTATTTTTTAAAATAAATTAAAAAAAATTAAAATTAATTTAGTTCTGTAACTTGTGAAACACACATTCCCATTCCAACATTTACAGAAGAAAATGGAATTGATACAAAATTGCCTAGGTAAATTTAAAATGAAAAGTTGAAATTTCTTTTTAATTTTTAGAGGCTGGTATAGAATAGGAACGGTAAAATTAATAGAAATTAAGAAAGTTGTTAATATTTTAATTTTATTAAAATTATTTAGTAGAAAAAACTATTAAAGTATGAAATATTATTTTAAAAATTATTTAAATAAAATAACCAATTAATTTTTTATCTTTAAATTAACAGCTAACGATAAGACAAGACCATGCTTGGTTTAATCTCTACAGGTAAAAAGATTAATATTTTGTTAAAATTTTCTTCAAAAAAAGGAGAAGAGCTACTGGACTTGGTTATTGGGATTTTTACACTCAAATACCCGAAAGAAGTTGTGTTGGGTAAAAATTTTCTAAAAATTTTACAAAAATTTTTAAAGTCATTTCGGCCTACATGCAGGAGAAAATATTGCTGGATCTGTTACTGTAAAAGATAAAAGGTGTTTTGACCGTTTGGTAATGCAAATTGAACGAAAATCAACCACCGAAAAATTTGATGTTTTTCAATGCAGAAAATGTATTTTTAATTCTTGTTGGTTAGGAAATAGAATTTTACACGAACAAAGAACTTATCTGACAAATTTACGGTCTTATTAATTTTTTATGAGTGTTGTTAGCGACCGGTTAATTTTTCCTTGTGGCGGCTCAAAAGCTCTCATTATTTTCTATTTGAGCTGCCACAAGGGAAAATTAACCGGTACCCAACAAAACTATTTTTTATGTTAAAAACAGAATTTTCAAAAAATAAACACCTCTCAATAATATTTTCTTTCATTTTGTAACTCTAATAATTAATTACCTTCATTTATTTAAATAAAAGATTGACACAGTTTTCTTTAAAATCCGCACAAAATATTTTTTAAATTATTTGTAAAAGTCAAAAGTATCACTGTCCTTCTTAACCACTTGTTTATATGCCTTGTTAAAATCTTTGCTAAGGACCATGTAGCGATTCTCTCTAACAGCATACATTCCTGCCTTTAAAGTTTTAAAAATTATTTAAAATTAAGTTCTTTTTCTGTATAAGACCGGAAATGGTATTGGAGCCAAAACAAAAGAAAAAACGCGGGGATTTTTAATTTTATTTATGAAATACCGAAAGATAGAATTTAATTCCCCGATTACAAAATTTACTCAAATCCTTCTTTTTGATAATCTTTCCCCGTTGCCCAAGAAATTTCAAAAGATAATTTATAAATTAAAAACCTCTTGACAAATCGAAGCAATTTCAGCACACGAAATTTTATCTGGACGAGAAACAAAATCTTCAAGATCAATTTCATCACTTAAATTCATTTTGGCTGTCACAGTTGAAAAAACTAAACGTTTTTGTCGACGATCAGGCATTGGAAATTCAATTTTTCTATCCAATCTGCCTGGACGAAGTAATGCAGGATCGAGAGTGTCTTGACGATTTGTTGCCATTATAACCTTTTAAAAAATATTTTTTCATTCTTAAACACCAATATTTATAAACATTTTATTGGAAACAAGCGAAAATGTTTTAAAAAATAGGAAAAAATTCAGCTATACAAGAATTTCTAGTAAATTAATTAAAATATACCGAAAAGGGGATGAAATTTAAAAATAAATTTTGTTTATTTTTTTATACCTTAACATTTGTATTTTGATCAAATCCATCCATTTGATTTAATAATTCCAACAAAATTCGCTGTACTTCTCTATCAGCCCCAGTCTGTGCATCAAAACGTCTTGTAGCAATCGCATCAATTTCATCGATAAAAATAATGCAAGGACTATTTTCTTTTGCCAAACGAAAAACATCTCGAACCATTCGAGGGCCTTCTCCCAAATATTTTTGAACAAATTCACTTCCAACAACTTTAATAAACGAAGCTTTTGTATGATGAGCTACAGCTTTGGCAAGCATTGTTTTTCCACATCCTGGAGGCCCGAAAAGGAGAACGCCACGAGGAGGGTCGATTCCAATCTAAATTTGAAAAATTTGCAAATTTATTATAATATTCCTTAATTTTCTTAGAAAAGTATAGTTGGCGTTATAAAAATTACACTTAAGTGATTATCCAAAAATAACGAATACATGAAAAACCACATACAATAACATTTAAATTTTCTCAAACCTGTTCATAAAGTTCACGATTGGTGAGAGGAAGTTCCACAGCTTCTCGCACTTCTTGCTTTTGAGTATCCAACCCACCAATATCCGAATAAGAAACGTCGGGTTTTTCATCTGGACGAAGCATTTGAATAGAAGAATCAGATTCTGGTGGAAGTACATCAACCAAAGCATTGCTATATTTATGCAAAGCAACGCTACAACCAGGCTTTAACAATTCACGATCGAGAATTGAAAGAACTCGAACAAAATAACTTGAACCTAAAATTAAATAAAAGATTTTTGAAAATGATAAAAAAATAAGTTTTGTTTTTAAATTCTTTATGAAGTGAGGAATTGGTAATTCAAAAAATAAGAGTCAAAAACATAAATAAACTACAGATACCCCGTCTATACTTGGCGAGGTTAAAGACATTTTTCTGTTCTAGTAAATAAAAAAGAAATGTGAAATTGGAAATTTATCATTTAAGAAGCTTTACTCAGGACATGTTAATTATAAGTGAAAAAAGTTTCAATAAAAATCTTTAAAATAAAAACCTGTAGTTGAGCTAACAATTGCATGATCATAATCAACAGCTTCGAGAAATTGGCCAATAATTAAAGGAACAGATTGAATACGTTTAACCTCAAAATTAAAATAAAAATAATTTTAAAATTTCAAAAAAAACCTCTTCCTGTGCATGAACTAATTCTTTCTCCAAATTGCGCATATCCTTTTTGAGATACTAGAAAAAAATCAACCTTTTACACAATAATTAAACAGAAAAAACTACAAAAATCTAATCTCTAAATTTTTTCAAAACCTATAACATTTAAAAAACCCCTACAAATTCCATAACATCCAAATGTGCCAATTTATTCTCCAATTTCTTTAATGTCAAATAATCATCTTCACCAATAAGTGTTTCTATTTCACTTGGAATGGTAGCATCAAGATCTACTGGTGTGTCAACTTCCATTTTAAAAATAATTGAAAGATTTTCTAAAAAAAGTTTAATTAACAAAAAAAAATGAAAAATTAATAAAATCGAAATATAAAAACCGGATAAAAAATTTGTTCAGTCATCATTTAGATATTTCGAATGAAACCGAAGAGAATATTCAAAATACATATAACCTTAGAATATTCAAAAGGGTAAATACAAAAGGGTAAATAATGGAATATTACTTGCTGATCGCCGTCTTTAACTAGTTTCTTCTTTTTATTCCAACAAAAGGTTTATTTGTTGTTTTAGACTAATTTTTAACATAAAATGTGTTATCAATTTACTTTTTAATTTTCGGATAAATTTAAAGATAAAATAGTCTGAATTGTTTACTTTTCGATTTTATAGACATAAAATTAGATATATTTGATTTCATTATTTAATTGACATTGTATGCCGAACCGTGCCGCACTTTATTTTTCTGTTAGTTTTACCTAGTGTTCGGAAATGGATTTTTCAATACCAATATCAGTAGTACCGAAAAGTACCGTTGCGGTACTATCGTTAGTATCGCGGTAGTACCGAACTGTGCCGTTCACCAGTTTTACCCAATTCAAAAATTTAAATTTGCTCTTTTTTATTTTTATTCTTTGATTCATTAACCAATTAACCCCGTTCCATAATCAAAAACAATTTATTTATATTTTATTTTAATTTAAGTATACACATTACTTTATCAGAGAAAATGGCTCAAAAATTATTTAAAAAATATTTTTGTAAAATTATCTCTTTAATTCTCATTTTTCTTATCTTTTTATTTATTTATTCCCTCCACAAAAATATTTAGTAAATAAAAGTAAATAATTTACCAAATATTTTTATCATTTAAATATATTTACTCGTTAATTTATTTTTTGCAAAACAATTTCTTTTACCTAATTTTTATCATTTATATATTTTTTCAGAATTAACTAACACAATTTATTTATTTTACTAAAAAAATTAAAAATAAAAATGTCTGCTGAGGATAAAATTTGTGATAATATATTTAAGTAAGTGTTTTGTTTTTATAAAAATATTTTTTTTAATTTAAATATTGAGAGAAATGGGGGGTTCGTTTTTGAAATTATGAAGCTAGAAATTGTGAGAAAAAATTAGAAAATTGTTTTTTTTTTTAAATATTTTTTCAGTTTTGAATATAATTTTCTTGGGTAAATTGTGTAAACCACATCAAAAAAGATAATTCTTTTCTTTTGCCCTTAGTTCGAAAAAAAATTTCAGAAAAAAAACTTATTTTATTTAGATATATTGAATCAAACAAAAATTTATGGATTGAACGTTTACGTGAGGCAGTTGCAATTCCAAGTGTTTCTGCAACTGCTGAACACCGACAGGATGTTTTTAAGTAAAAAAATTAATTTTACAAAAATTAATTTTTAAAATATTTTTTTCTTTTTTTAGAATGATTGAATGGACTGAAAAAGTTTTTTTTAATTAATTTTTCTTAATTTAAAAAAAATTTTTTTAAAAGATGATGACAAAACTTGGAATTTCTTGTAAACAAATAGAAAATAGTACCCAAACATTGCCTGATGGAACAACAATTCCTCTTCCTCCAGTTATTTTTGGGACTTTGGGGAATGACAAAAATAAGAAGACTTTACTTATTTATGGACATTTGGATGTTCAACCAGCCAGTTTTGATGATGGATGGTAAATTTAAAATATATTTTTTTGAAAAGCCTTAGGGGGTGGGGATCGGGGTTTGTCGAGGTAAAGCTTTCGGGGTTTTTGCCTAAAAATTCATCGGGGGACGGGGTGCTACCCTATTTTCAAAATCTAAACTTCCCAGTTAAAGCTATAATTGTCAAATTTTATTTCAACTATTTATATATTTGACAAAGCAAAATAGGGGGAAAATAAGTACTTTTAGAGTAGGGTTGTTTACGACCTGTTAATTTTTACCTGTGTTGCTCAAATGCTTTTATTATTCTCTCCATATTAGCCGCCACATACAAAAATAAACCGGTCATAAACAACACTACTTTTAATAAAGTTTCGATACTTTATTTATTCAAAGGAAAAAAGAAGGAAAGAAACAAAATATTTTTTTAAATATTTTTTAGGAATACTGAACCTTTTAAATTAACCGAAATTGATGGGAAATTATTTGGACGAGGTTCTACTGACGATAAGGGTCCAGTACTTGGATGGCTTAATGTTATTGAAAGTTTACAAAAATTGGGAATTGAAATTCCGATTAATTTAAAAGTTTTTTTTAATTTTTTGGAATTGAAAAGAAAATTTTATTTTTTTAGTTTTGTTTTGAAGGAATGGAGGAAAGTGGCTCTTTGGGATTAGACACAATTTTAAACAAATATAAAAAAGAATTTTTGGAAGATGTTGACTTTACTTGTATTTCTGATAATTATTGGCTTGGAAAGGAAAAACCTTGTATTACTTATGGACTTAGGTATTCTTGTTTAAATTATTTTTTAATATGTAAATCTTTGACTTTTAAAAAATTAGTTTAATGTTGAACATTTATAGACGATGATTTAATTACTAGTTGAAATATAGAATTTTTGTTAGTTTATTAATAAGCAAATCCTCGGTCTATATTAGAGATCGGAAACTTATTTAGAATATCTAAAGTTCGTGAGCCTATTAAAAACACCTTCATCAGGAAACTTTTATTAACTAAACTTTTAATAATTCATTTAAATAATTTTCTCTTATTTCTAATTTAATTAAAGAGGAATCTGTTCCTATCAAGTAGAGGTTACTTCTCCAAAACAAGATTTACATTCTGGGACTTATGGAGGGGCAATGTTTGTTTTTTAATTATAAATTTGAGTACTTCTCGGTTGCCCCCTTAAATTTTTTCGGTCTCGTAATTGTCAGATGATGAATCAGAAGACGATCATTTTGAGAATTAATATAAAATTTGTCCGGAAATAGCCCCAAAAATACCAAAACCGAGAAATACCTAAGTCAATACAAGAGATAAATATATATTAATTTTTAAGACACGAACCAATGATTGATCTTTGCTGGATTTTGAGTCAATTAACTGATAATAATGGCAATATTCTTATAAAGTATTTGGTCTATATTTCTAAAAATTAAAAAAAATTTTTTAGTGGATTGGATAAGATGGTGGCAGAATTGACAAAAGAAGAATCTGAGGTAGGCAATTCAACCCAATTAATCGTACAATTAATTGGTGTGCAAATTTTCTGTTAAGTCCACGCCTATTTTCATTGTTCCTTGACAGGGAGTGAAAGAAAGGGTGTGACATAAGAAATCTAAAAGAGGGTGTGGCTTATGTTGAAGAAAGCAATATTACCAATTAATTGTACTTAAATAAACAAATAATTGTTTATAAAAATTTTTGTCTTTTTTTAGCTTTATGACAAGATTACATCATTTGACATGGTCGGAGATTTATTTTTTCTAATTTAAAAACATCCACTTTTAGGAGGCATTTCAAAAGGATATTGGAGTTGGGAAGTTAACTT
Organism: Meloidogyne arenaria; assembly: GCA_036172955.1. NCBI lineage: Eukaryota > Metazoa > Nematoda > Chromadorea > Rhabditida > Meloidogynidae > Meloidogyne > Meloidogyne arenaria. The sequence goes on along the minus strand of JARQAB010000012.1, from coordinate 4,769,627 downwards.
CAACAAATCCAAAAGAAATTTTAATGCGTAGATGGCGTCAACCTTCACTTTCTGTTCATGGTAGGTTTTGAGAGAAATTTTTTATTTAAAAAATAATTTTTTAGGTATTGAGGGGGCTTTCTATGGGAAAGGAACAAAAACTGTTATACCAGCTAAAGTTATTGGCAAGTTCAGCATTCGGTTAGTGAACTTGTATTGAAAATTAGTAGAGTTTTTTTTTATCCGTATCTAATTTATTCTCTAAATTTTAAAATTTGTTTTGTAACAAAGAGAAAGAGACTTTAATTTCCGGAGAAATATACAAGAAAGTTTGATCTATAATTGTTATAAAGTCGAATCTCGTTATAATGTACCTCCATTATTATATAGGACTCGTCAGTTTATTGTATCTTTTTTTATTTCGGTTGGTCACTGTCTATTGTTTATCATGCTAATTTTAATCAACAATTTTTCAGTCCAAGGCATACTATAACGAGAGTCGACTTATTGACATAAATAGGGAATGTTAGAGAGGCATAAAACTGACAATGAATGAAAATCTTATAAAAGATTCTAATTTTTATAGACTCGTGCCAGATATGTTTCCAGCTGAAGTCGATAAAGTTGTTATTGCTCATTTGACTAAAATCTTTGCTGAAAGAAATACTGCCAACAAAATTAGGTAAATTTAAAAAAGTGTTACAAAAAATTTTTGTTTAGAGTAATTCCTAGCGGAGGTGCTTTGGCTTGGTTGGGTGATTTTAGACATGCACATTATAAAGCTGGGGCTAATGCTGTTAAGAAAGGTTTTTCGAAAAGTGATTTTTATTTCTGATTTTTTTTTCAGTTTATGGAGTTGAGCCTGACTTTACTAGAGAAGGTGGAAGTATTCCTGTCACTTTGACATTCCAAGTTTTTTTTAATTTAAAAGAAAATTAAAAAAACATTTTTTTTAAGAATATTACTGGAAAGAATGTTATGCTTTTGCCTATGGGACGTTCTGATGATATGGCACATTCACAGGTTTTTTTAAATTTAATTTTTCAATAAAAATTTTTAGAATGAAAAATTGGATGTCTACAATTACATAAATGGAATGAAAATGTTTGCGGCTTATTTCTTTGAATGCGCGAAGATTTAAATATTTAAAAAAACTAAAATGATATTTTATAAATTAATTTTGAAAAACTTCATTTTCTTAAAAATAATTTTTTTTATTTTCGATATTTATAAAAAGTAGACGAGGCGTGAAACTCGCTGATTTTTTAACAACCCCGAAACTGGTTTGAGGTCCTCGACCATAAATTTCGACAATGCTCTGGATATCTGTATTTATATCAGATTTTCGAGATTGAACGAAGAAATGTAGAAAAACGAAGAAATTTTGTTTGGTATGTGCTTACAAAGGAGAGTGCCTGGCGGTGGTGCAATGGTAGCATTCTTGAACACAATTTTTGCTTCCATGTTCGAATCCTAATTGGAGAAATTAGGAAATTAGCTTAACAATATCAAGGGATTTTTGGAGATTAGGAGGGACATCAAGTGATATACCTCTTAATCTCTCTGTCTCGACTCTCGGTTTGGTTTCGGTATCGGGGTTGATTATCGGTCTCGACTCTCGGCTTTTTTAACTCTCGAACATCACTGGTGCTTAGTATAAAAGGCTTTATCCATTTGAGTGTAAGTAATTCCGTTGTTGTTATCCCGTCGTTCTAGTCAGTCGGTCTTATTCTCCAGTGCCAGTTTGGCATTAGCCCTCTCAACTTTTTCTTATCTTCAAGCAATGTCAGTTCAAAATATTGTAAGTTTGCATTTATTTTCTTAAAATTTGACAACAAAATTTTTCAGATTGCCCGTGCTCGAAGTATGTTATGTAAGAAAAAGTCTCTTAATGAAGTTCGCATTTTTTTGGAAACAAATGCAGAAGAATTATCACATTCCTTTTCTGAACTTCACCTTGAAACGGCGAATATAATTCTACTACAAGCGTTGAATGTTGAAAGTGAGAGCAGGAACAGATATTTGGAGAAAAGTCTTGAATATGTCGATAAATCGCTCAATCATGAGCGCACGGCGGATGCATTAGCCTTAAAGTGAGTATTTTTAAAATTCTTAAACGGAATCTTATTATTTTCAGATGCAAATTAATTGGGTACCAAATTGGCTGCGTAGACTATGGACTAGAGCTGAGTATTCGTAAGGCCTTCAAGATAAACGTTAGTTTTTTTTACTGCTTAATTACTCTTTTTTAACTCATAATTTTCAGCAATTGTTTTCCGAGCTAGAAAAGGAATATCCCGAACATTGCGATATTCCTCTTATTAAGGGAGAATTGTTATTTCACGCCGCCGACCTATCGTTTATCGGAAGAAAATGCGCTCAGGCTATTCTTGCAGTTTTACGTGTTGGGAAGCCTCTTCGAAAAAATTTAAAAGAAGCAACGTACAAAAAAGCATTGGAGAATCTGCTGAAGGTATAATCAAAAATTTTTAAATTTTTTTAACTTGATAGTTTTGAAGTTGCTGGCCCTCTCTTTTTCATCTCCTTTGTTCTGCCCCATTTTTTTCTTAATTAAAAACCTTATTTTTCCTTCCTCAGACTTTCCCAATTTACTCTTTTTTTCATTCCATAATTGAAGGTTTATCTATTATAGGAATTGTAGGGAAATTTACGAAGGAGAAAGTTCGACCAATATAAATTTTTTGAGAGAGAAGAATGAAAAAGAGGGGGGGGGGGGGGAATTATCGGCTTTAAATTACCTTAAAATTTTCAGTACAAGATCGACAACATTGAAAAGAATGCCTTTTTGTTAGAGTAAGAAATTACTATTTTAAACCTAAAATTCAAAAATTTTCAGTTGTTACTATTGCATGGGAAATAAAAAGGAGGCAAAAGAGTGCTTTAAGAAGATGCTACAAATTAAGAATAAGAAGGAAAGGACGGTGTATGAAAAGGTAGATTAAATTTTATTCAATTCTTTATTGATATTCGTCTGAATTTTGATTTTTTCGGAGTAATTATTGAAAATTATAAACACTTTCTAAAGAAATGAATAGGGGTGGGGGGATCCTTTTTTTGTTGATGTAAGCTGAGTGTAGCCTCAAAACGAATTTATGCCCATAAAAATTTTATTTTCAATCCTTACTTTTTTTATTGTAGGAATTAATTCATGAGGCAAGAGGAAAATTATATGTGACAAAAGAAAAAAACATTTACCAAAGAAATTTAACTAAAAATAATATTTGTATGTTCTATATATCATATACTATACAATAATTATTAGTGGGGTATCCACTTAAATTTACCAGAATTTTGTGTATATATTTCGAGAATTTTTTTGTGTATACATATTTCGTTTTGTTAATGTTATTTTTTTGGTTTGTACTAATAATAAATATTTTGAAAAATTTGCTTATAGTATATTTATACTTGCAACAGTTCGTGGATTTTTACATTAAAGTAAAATAGTTTACGAACTAGTTTTGCGGACAACTATCAAAGTGAATAAAAACCTTCAGTCCGGCCCCTCACTGTTCGGGCCATCTAAAAATGTCCAATGCTAAAAATTAGAGTTGATCAAGACGAGACCGATACCGAGACCGATACCGAGACTCTCGGCTTTTTTCCAATATCGGTCTCGGTTTTTTCATTCTCGGTCTCGAAACCGATACCGATATTCTCGGTCCATTTCTCGGCGAGAAACGATACTGACTCAAAGACCCCAATTTTCTTGTATTTTTTAATAAAAATGAGGATTTTTGACCTTTAGCCTTCTGAATTTCAAAAAATTTTCGCCTGCGGCGCTGAAAAGAGTTAATCCTTTTTATTTGCCTTACAAAATCCGAGCATTTCACTAAGCCCTCACGATTGAGTTCGCGCGACTGAGTTGCCCTTTTATCTAGCTTAACTAGAGTTGCGCCCCGACCCCGTTCACTGAACGATTTTTTCAGATTTCCCCCGACCATTCCCCGCCCGAAACAATTCAAAAACCCCGTCCCCCGACCCGAAAAACTTTCGGGGTTTTTGGGGGTATGACCCCATAAAATGCCATTTTTTAGAGGAATTTAAAGGCCTACCTATAAGTCTTACTATTAAATTCTCCTACCTATAAATCCTACTATTAAATTTTTTATAAAAAAGGATGTTAACCATCAATCGAATCGGATCCAGATGATGAAGAATATTTATCTGATGATTTAGATGATGAAAATAACGAATAAATTATTTTTACACTATTTTTTGACATAAAATAAAAATTTTTGTTAGTCTCGGTCAGTATCGTTTCTCGGTATCGGTCTCGGCTCAAAATGATGGTATCGGTCTCGGTATCGGGTTCTTGAGTATCGGTCAATCTCGGTCTCGGGTTGGCCGATACCAGTATCGTTTTGATCAACTCTACTAAAAATACACAATTCGTCGAACTATATTGATTTGGGGAATTAGTCGGGAGATCAAAGGATTTTGAGGATTAAGTGATATCGGTGGATTTTGGGGGATTAGAATGGATATCGGGTGATATCCGGGGATTTGGACACTGAGGATTTGGACGGATTCGGGGATAATAGGATTTAGACGGATATCACCGAGCCAAGCCCGTTTCAGAGTAAGCAATTTTAGAGTAGGTCGTTTTAGAGTAGTCGATTCAGCTAGTCGGATCAGAGTACGTAGAATAACTTGCCCTTAAAATCAAAATTTTCAGAAAAATTCGAAATTTCCTTTTGTTTTAATCTTTTACTTGTTCTAGTGGATTTTTATCCCTGAGCGTCTGTTGAGCGTGAAACAGATTATATTGTCCAACAGTTAGACACCCCTCACGACGGGCCGCAAAAGTCGGCTAATCATTCTAAACTGGTTTCCAGCCCAATCGAAGTACTAAATCGAAAAGTTTAGGAGTAGGATTGAGTTTCCGAAACTTCTTCGGTTAACCGAAGCCAAAAAATCGTTGAAAAGGTAGAATCCAGGTAATGAATCAGTGTTGCAAGCAAAAATTTCCCCAGCCCGACGAGTATTCTGGAGAAGTTGAATCAAAAAACCTGTAAGGAAGAGCTGGCTAGCATTTAAAACGCTCACTAGGCGGGGGTTTCGTGGTGAGCAAGTGCGCCTAGCAGTAACTGCCAGGAGGTCGCAGTATCGAAGCCTGCCCGGGATTCAACTTTTACCTCGTTCTTACTAATCCTTAACACTTAACAATATTAATATATTTTTTTACTTTAACAGATGCAAACAAAAAATTAGCTTTTGAAGAAATAAATACAAATATTTATGATATTTCATTAAATTTATTTCGAAATGAAAGGGGTTTTCTTGTATTTCAAGTTTTACAAAGAAAGAAGCAAGAAAATGGAGAACCTCTTAAAGAACGTTTAACTTTTTTAAAAATTAATTCTTTACTTTGGATTAGAGAAATAACTGCTAAAATGATTGAAGAGTTTGATGGAAGCAAAAATTTATTAAAATTACCAGTTGTTAAATTTCCTTTTATTGTTTATCAAGAAGGTTTTGTTGATTAAAAATAATTAATTAGAAATAAAAAAAATAATTTTTGTTAATTAGAAATAGTTTTAAAAATTGAAAACAAACGCAACCACTATGCGATTTTAGTGCCGCAGGCGGAAATTTTTGAACTTTCAGAAGTCGAAGAAACTCGAGGTGGATCCGCAAAATTCGGGTCCACAAATTTAAATCCGCAAAGTTCGACGCGCCAGTCCGTTGCAGTTATACATATTATATTAAGGACAAAAATATTTTTAAACTCGATTTTTTAATTTAGGTAATACCGAAACACCGAAATAATCATTTACCGAATCCTAATCCTCATAAGCTAAACACAACCATAAGCTAGACACAATTTGCTGGAGGCAAAAATTTATTAAAATTACCAGTCGTTAAATTTCCTTTTATTATCAAGAAGATTGTTGATTAAAAATAAACTAAAAAATTGAAAACAAGTGCAACTACTATGCAATTTTAATGCAGCAGTCGGAAATTTTTGAACTTTCAGAAGTCGAAGAAACTCAAGGTGGTTCCGCAAAATTCGGGTCCACAAATTTAAATCAGTCCACTACATTGCAGAGTTATATTGTAGCCAAAAATATTTTTAAATTCGATTTTTTAATTTGGGTAATACCGAAACACTGAAAATGACGAATCCTAATCCTCATAAGCTATACACAACCATTCTAGCTGGCATTTGTTTTAAAAACTTATTAACGGCGTAGTGTGGGCTTGCTGTATAGGGGGGGGGATGCGCAACTTTTCCTTTTCTCAAAAATACTTAAATCCAAAAAAAGATACAAACGCTTAAACTAAATGTTTTTGGGTTCGCCAACACTAACATGTACTGAAAAATAACTAAAATTTCAATTAACATGAATACACTCAAATCTTTTTAAAAACTAAACACATTTATTTTTAACATAAAATCAAAAAAAATTAAGAGAGGATATATAGAGAGAGGAGAACAACAAAAATGAGTGTTTTTAAAAAATCCAAATAATATAATAGTAATTAATAATTACCCGGGAGTGCGGAAAAGAAAACAAGTTAAATATGTAGTTGGTTGTGTGTCGATAATCAAAACAAAATTAATAAAAACATAAAAATGGCAAATGTGAAACGAATATAGATATATTAAACCTTTTATAGAGACAATTCACTTAAAGGAGAGAATCACCAAAAAAAAATAAAATTTCAAAAAAAAATTTTTGAAGCTCAAATTTCAAAAAAACATCCCACAAATGACAGCTTGTCTCTCATTTTTCGGTTAAATTATCTCTTCTAAATGAATTGTCCCGATAAAATTAAACAAAAAATATATTTAAAATTTCATTATTAAAATTAACTAACCCTTACAAATAACTTTCTTTTCTTTTTCCTCTTTTTTTTTTAAATTTTCTAGCACACAAATATATTCTAATAACCTCACATCATTATTCAAGTTCCATTAGATTGCTGTTCTGTTGGAATAGAACAAACACTACAAGAATTAGCAACACTCATAAATAAACTAAAAAATAAAAAAATTAGGTTATATTTTCCGTTCACCCACATAAACCGTTCGATTTCTGGTGCACAACGGACAAAATCATGCTTCCAAAAATTGTAACGTGGATTTCTTATGAGCTCAATAAAAGTTATAAGAAGACCCCAAGGATGTGGTCGAAGTGCTACGAGACGTTCAAATAAAATTCTGAAATTAAAAAAAATAACAGGAATGAAAAGGGGAAGGTCCAAAAAATGTTGGAAAACACCAAAAATGGTAAGGAAGTTAAACAAAAAAAACTAATGTTTTTTAATTGAAATTGCTTGGAATGGATCATTCTCCCAAAAGTATAAATAAACAGAATATATAAATTTCTTACCGAGTAATTTGTTCTTGAATTTGTTCAGAATTTGCCTCTAAAAAGAGGTAAAGCATTGTACAACTAAAGTAATGAGTATGCGAGTTTGGATAACGCAATTGGTTGGCAATAGCATTGAAGAGCAAATATTTACCTAAAATTTAAGTTTATTCTTTTTTGGTGTTTTCGAGAAAAGGAGTTAGAAAATGGGATTTTTTGGATCCCCAAAGAATCAGTATCAGCTCGTTTATTCATTTAAAATATATTTTAAAAACAATTTAAAAAAAACCTTCAGTGCAAAGAGAAACGGCCAAATTCTGAAAAATATCCATAAAAGCAGTATGAGCAATACTTTCCATAGAAATTTTTTGTTGCTTCTTTTCATTAATAGAATCAATAGCTTTAACACCAACATACATAACAACAGCATTAACAACACTAATATTATATTTTTGACTAGGTGATGATGACGATGGTTGTTGTTGTAATGATGTTTCAAGAAATGTTGGTAAGTCAGACAAAAAGCTAATTGAAGAACGAGTCTCTAAATAATCATCCAAACGTTTACGCAAATCTTGAGAAATTATATTATTAATTTCTTTGTGTGTCTTTGGATTTGTACTCATTTCTGGAAAGTTTTCAATCTTAAAAAAGAAATTTAAGAAAATATTTTTTATTGAAAAAAACCTTCGAAAAATTCTCTGCAAAAGGATCTGGAAGTCTCATGTCTCTTGGATATGCACTCAAAATCAAATTGCGCAGCTGCACACAATTTGGTGGAATTGCATCGCAGAGAACATAGTGATACTCACAAAGAATTTCTGAAATTAAAAATAATAATAAATTTATCCTCGTTGTGTGGAAACATGACTGAATTGAGATAAAAGGCTAGGAATTAACTAATTGCAAGAAGAAGTAAAAAGAATCTTCCATATCTTTTGAATATTAAGAAAAATACCTGGAAAGTCATGCAGAATAACCAACAAAACCCTCAAAGTTCCTTTATAAATAAAAGAAATAGGCTTTGGAAGTTGAACGTTGCGAAGAAAAAGTGCCAAGAATTTAAGATGGCAGAGAATTAATTGAGTATACATAGCACCAGTTCGACCCAAATCAAAAGAATCAGCAAGCAAACGTCCAATAAAGTTTCGATGACCAATAATATCAAGCCAATGAAAAGCAAATCCAGGCACACGACGAGGTTGAAGTAAGAAAAGTGTTTGTCTAAAAATATGCGAGATTATTTCTATAATATTTTTTATTAATAAAAATCTTAAGGAAAAACAATCGTGTTAGTGTTAAGAAAGTCAGAAAAATTATTTGATAATTTATCGAATAGTTAACTAATTATTTAAAAGCAAAATACCCGAAAGCCTCAAGAATGTGCCACTGGATTGGATCCAAAACAGGATCTGGAGCTGTCAATTCATTAAACATAATAATTAAAATTCGATGGAAAGGCATCCCATTAAAATCAAATTTTCGTTGTTCATGGTCTTTGTGGACAGCGCTGCTCAGAATGTTCAAAACCTTCTTGAGTAAATTAACTTTTGTTGAATGATGTTGTCCATCACTGTACTTAACCATTAAACTAAATTTGTTTTTATTAAAATTATTTTAAAATTAAAAGAAAAACCAAGTTAATTTAGTAAAGGCATCCAAAGTATAATAACAACGTTGACGAACAACTGTTGATTGACCAATACAATCATTTTTGAGAAGACGATAGGAAACGTCAAAGCAAATATCAGCACAAATTTTAAAGAATTTGGTGATCATTTCATCAGTTGCTAATACTCCATTGTCATGCATCTATAAAAATTGAAAAAAATATTCAAGAATACCCCAACAAAAACTTTATCAGAAGAAAATGTAGATTCCCAAAAAAAATTTTTTTAATTTATAATATTCTTTTGTGATTAACTCTATTTCTAGTGTTCAATTCAATTTACCCAATATTACCAAAAACATATAAAAATTAAAACAAACCATTTGAACAATACATGCCAAAGCATGTTGAGGATCTCGTTGTGCCATTGGAGTATAGCAAATAGTAATCCATTCCCTCAGAATAGTCTCTACTTTGCTTTGCAATATCTGATCTTCATTCATCTTTCTTAATCCAAGATTTGTAGAGCTAAAAGTATTTTCATCAGGAAATAGAGAATTTGAGTTCATTTGCATTCTATCTCCGCCGATCATTGCTGTTGGATGTTGTAATTGTAATGGATGAGAAGGAAGCATATTTGGCAAAGTAATTGCAGTAGGAGGACGGCCGTCGGGTAATGTTGAGATACTTGTAGCTGGAACAAATGGAGTAGAGAAAGCATTTGTAGGTGTTCGACTTGGACCACTACCAGCTGCAGGAGTTGTCATTTGACCACGACGTGTGAACTCGATGAAACGTTCTTCGGGAACGAGAGGCTTGAAACCACAAATCTTCCTAAAAAGTAAAAGAGTTAGAAATTTAGTTATTAAAAAATTCATACGCAGAAAAGTCGTCATAAATCTTAATATTCGATTCTGTTGTAACTCCTTGATGGATTCGAATCATTTCAGGAACTTTTTCCAAAACAGCCGTCAATTCAGTCCCACTTTGGAATGTTCTACCTTCTTTCATAGCCAATCTACGTGCAGCAAATTCAGAATCCAAACGTTTTTCAATTTCAATAACTGCCTTTTCGCAAGAACTTTTTACAATAAAATTTGTTGCCAAAGTTATATTTGCTTCTGTTACAGCAATCGCCGTTTCATCAATCATTTTTGCTTGATCACTTCCTGTTAGAATGTTTCCTATAGCATTACAAAGTGATTGTTTAAGCATTCCAAGCATTGTTGTTGCCAATGGTTCTCGACATGTAATTGCTGCCATTCCTGCAGTCATTGCACGCATCATTTGATGAGCTGCACGACGAATGTTTTGCTCTGATGGATCGAGGCAAAAGTCTTTACGGCAGACATGTTCTGTGGCAGTTATTGCAACGCTAATTGCACGATCGGCAATTCCACCTGATTGTTTAAAGGAAAAGATAAAACTTATAAAAATAAAACAAACCAATAAGTTCTTTAATTGCATGTAGAATTGCATTCTTGCAGAGATACTTCAAATTTGGATGCATTTGGAAGAGAATAAGATGTTGTGGAATTGTTGTATTTTGTATAAGACCTATAAAAGAAAAAATGTATTATAATTTAAAATAATTAAAACCTGATTGTGTAAAGATATTCAAATCAGCGTAATTAAAAGCAGGAATTGCAGGAGTTTGAACAGAACTTCTTGAAGGCAGCTGCAAAGCTTGTTGTGAAGAAAAGGCAGGCGATGCAGAAAATGCAGAATCTCTTCCTCCAGTAGCCGAAATATTCAAATTAGAGAGCATCTCTGAAGCAGAACCAGGCCTATTTACTCCACCAAACATAGACATTCCTGAATGGAATGCTTGTTGAATTGGTCCCATAGAAGAAGATGGAACGGGCGAAAGGCCATCCGGTTTAACAGGTAAAAGTTTTGGCTAAAAATAAAAATGATTAAAACTTTAAAAATTTTTAAAATCTAACCAGTCTGCTAGATTCCTTCAAATAATTTCCAACTTCCACGCTTCGCAGGTCAATACTGAGGTCTTTGCACAAAACTTCAATTTCAAATTTCAAGTTAAGTTTAAGGTCCGGTTCGTTGTGAATTTCGACAAGCACTTTGAGAAGAGAATAAATCCACGCGCATCGAGGTCCAAAAATCTGCAAAATGATTTAATAACTAGATACAATGTCGAAGAAGAATTACAAAATTCCCTTAAAAATATCAAATATGTATGGGCAAATAGGACATAGACCGACAAAAGAAGAAACTGGGAGGGGTTTTTAAAAATGTAGAATCCAAATTTGGAAACCATAAATCACTTAATTTTAATAAAATCAAACCGTGCTCTTAGCGCTCGCATTCAGACATTTAACCACAAATGGAATAATATAAAGTAATTCTTGTTGTCCTTTATAGAAAGCTTCAATCAACAAATACTTCAAATCCAAATTTTTAGCCAAAACTGGTTGATCTCTTCCTATAGTAATTATTAGTAAATTATAGTAATTATTATAGTAAATATATATTAGTAAACCTATAGTAATTATTCCAAGCCAATGTCCAAGATTTTTGAGTAATTGACGATCACCAAAATTAGAAACAGCCTGGCGTTTGTCACTTTTTAGAAGAATATCAATATTTCGAAAAGTCTCTTTACGAATAAATTCATCCAAAATCTCGTTGTTTATTAACATCAAAAATGAATTGTAAAGAGGTTGAAAGTTTTGCTCGACAGTTACACGCTTCATAACCAAATATTGAGCAAACCACTTGTTAAATTCTTCGCCACCTTCCTTCACGAGTTCGTTGATTTCTTGGGTCTAAAAATGCTTTATTATTATCGTTCAAAAATAATAGATAAATATGTAAACATTGCTAATTTTGTACGAGAAAAAGCCCTATAATTTTATAAAGAAAAAACCTTTTCCATGAGGTTATTAGTACACAAATTGTTGCAAGTAAAAGCCACTTTCTCAAAAACAACTTGTGGAGGCTGTTTGACTTGTGTACCATCTCGCTCAGTCGCACTAACAAGAATGTCGACATTGGTGACGTTTAACATGGAATTCCCCTGAAATTATAAGGGATAGACTATTAAAATTTGAAAAATGAAAAAATACTGAACAAAAAAGATTAAGTCCTCTTACCGCATTAAGTCCTCTTGGAGCAGAAAACTTCATCCCTCCAATATTTGGTGGAATCGACAAAGGCTGTGTCGATCCAATCATTGGAATATTAAAGGGAGAAGCTTGAATCATTCCTCCAGTTGGAATAAAAGATTGTCCAGATGTCCAAGTAATATCACCTCTGTCGCTGGTGTGTGTTGGAGGAAGTTGACTTTTTACTCCAAACGTCAAATAGTCTTTGAGTCCAGAAGGAAAGCGATTAAAACTTTCAAGAGCAACAACCATTTCACAAAATTTTGGATATTTATGAAGAATTGCTCGACAGCTATTTAAAGCAATAATTCCAAAAGTCCAAAGCATACTTCCAGGTTCATCATTTAAAGATTCTATAACACGGCGAACAGCCGTGGCAAATTGTATTTGTCTATAACTAATTTAAATTTGTCAAGAATATTAAAAGAAAACTTACTCAACAATCTCTTCTCTTATAATGCCTCCATAGACTTCTGCCGTTGTTCGCAATTCTCTTTCTGGGTATTCTCTAAAAAATCTGTATTCGTCAAACAGATTTTTTATAACACAGAGGAGAAGCTCCTAAAATAAAAGATTATAAGTGAGTTAGGTAAAGTCTGTAAGTTCTGTCTACAATTGGAGAGAGTCTAATCAACAAGGATATTTTATAGTACAAGAGACAGGAAATCGATCAAAAAACGATCAATGACAGGGTTTCAGACATTCTAATCAATCCCGAACAAAATTTGATATAATTTACCCTATCCCGAGGATTAGCGGAGATCTTGAAAGATTTAAGCTTTGAAATAAACTCTGCAACAGACATCCGTCCATTTGGAGCATAAATCTTTAAATTAAAATAATCAATAACTTCAAAACTAAAAAAGAAAGGACTTGTTGAAAATAAGAATTTGCTTCTTCCTGAATTTCCTCAGCAAACACGACAGTGCTCAAGTCATCTAAATAAGTCAGGTATTGATTTGTTGGTTGTAGCATTTGAATTTTTAAGTAAAGTCATACATAATTACTTTAAAAAGTAGTTAACCCAACGTATCCGTAGGCAGAGAAAAAAGGGCAATAGCGTAGGCAGTTGGGAGATAGATAAAGAGTTAAATAATTTTTAAATTAAGTCCCTCTATTTTCCTCAATTTTCGGTGACCCCTTTTCTTTTGTTAGATAAGAAAATTTTATATCGGCTCACACTAATCCAATTATATAAAATTTTTTATAAAACTGATTTTTTAATCCTTTTGAGGTCATTATTTCTATTCTATTTCTGAAAAAGAATTAACCTAAAAACTTCTATTATTAAAAATTCTTTTCAGTGTGAGAGTGAAAAAAGGAACTTTAAAATTTCTTTTGTATTTTCTTATTCAAATTTAACCTAAATTTTGAGTTTTCATTCAAAGATTTTTCTATGCAAAGATTGACCTAAGAACTCAAAAATTTTAGAGGATTAAAATTTCTGACGAAAGATTTTCTATTCAAAGATTAACCTAAAACCAATCAAAAATTTCATAGGCTCAAAATCTTTATTGTGTTACATAACAAAAAATATTCTATTCAAAGATTTAACCCAAAAACTGAAATTTCTATTGTATTCAATTTGAAGCAAAAAAAGGAGTCCTTGAATTAATTAAATATGTAGGTTTAAGAAATGACGAAAAATAATGAAATAAATAAAAATAAATAAAATTGGTTATTAAAAGATAAATATAGAAATACTATGCAGATTTCATAAATCTTATTTTTAATCTTTTTTTAAATAAAATATATAATTTAATATCTCTTTAACATCTTTATATTCCCTTTCCAAGTAAAATTCGAACAAACGCAAAATCCAATGCTATCTAGTGTGTTTAGTATTTAATCATCAAACTTAAGATGGTATAAAAACCAGTGAGTGTTAGTCTAATTGGATCATACTATCCGGTTAGTCCCTGATCTCTTCATCTAATCAACCCAATCCACTTCGACCCTGAACTAAAATATCACTCACTCATGTATTTAATTGAATATAATAGTATAAAATTTGTCAATAAATAGGTCAAAAATTCAAGGTTAGATGAAAATGCTGACCTAGAATCCCAAATTACTTTAAAAACTCCAACTGTGTCTTATTTTGAAACTAATTTAAAATAGGTGGAGTCTCAACTGGTATAAAAACCTAAGGATTTTAATTCAAAAATCATACTACTGTTCAACGCCTGCTTCTTCACGATCATATCCTACAAATAACACTTCTTAATTTTATTTACCCATTGCCTACCTTTATAGAAAATTTAATTTAGCTATAACTTAAAATTTCCTTTTTTATTATTGAAAATAAACATTTATTTTTGATTAAATTTCCTTTCATATATCTTATACCAAATTGAATTTTTAATTTAATTTTGTTTTTTAAAAATGCAACCTACCCCTCCCAAGAAAATTAAAATCGCCCCTACTGAGAGTCTTGACCACTATGTTAAAAAACTTGGTCATGAGACCAAGTTTACCCAAAAATTTAATCTTCTTAAGTTATCAACCAAATTCATAATCACAAATGTTCCCAATAATCCAGAAGGTTTACTAGGCACGATTTTTGAGTATTGTATCGATCAATCTCTATTAGAAAATCATGAACGACAAATGGTACCAGACCAGTTGGGGTGTATAATTTCTAGTCAGAACCTCGACTCAGACATTTGGATCCCGGTTCGAGAAATCACGTCCAACACAATTGATTCAATTTTGAATCAATTCCTAAAGGTTGCCCAGAGTAAAAAACAAGATAATGGTATGTTATGGGGGGCCCCTTTTCTTGTTTCAATAACAACTATACAAAGAGATGGACTTAATTCGCGAACCGTGTATGGTAGCGGTAGAGAGCTACAATCAATTCATCATAGGATTAATGAACAAAACCTTATCAAAATACGAAATACTGATACTTACTGTCTCTTTCACGCTTTGATGGCTACTTTTGTTCACGCAATATTTTCCTGGCCCAGATGGAAATTCTATGATTATCTCCATAGTCGAAGAGGGATGAAACAACTTCTCGAAAACGATGTATTAGAGCTGATGGAAGAGATTGGAGCTGAATGTAACCAAGAGTTGTACTGCGCTGAAGAATGGGTCCCACGGGTGGTTGACTTATGGAATACAGTGAACAGAGGATGGTTTAAAGTTTTTATATTTGGGGATTTGGGGGGAAAACCTATTTATAAATATGGACCCGATAATTTTGATATCCCTATAATTTTATATTATAACCAGGAACACTTTGATGGTGTCCGCAAGGCTAGTGACTTATTCGGCCAACCCTATTGTTTATCCTGTGAAAGCGTTTATAATAGGAAAACTAACCATGCAATCTCGTGTAAATCAAGGTGCCCTAACTGTTCAAGGGTTGGCCCAGGGTTTCCATGTAAACCTTTAGATAATTTTTCAAAAATTTGTAAAGGGTGTGAGAAAAACTTTAAGAATGAAAACTGTTACACCCATCATGTCACCTCAAATTTCTGTAATTCCTCTAAGAAATGTAAAAAATGTGGGGTTATCTGGGATGTTAAAAATAATAATAGAAATGGGAGGGAAGGTCATATTTGCTCAGAACGCTATTGCACCACCTGTGGTAGCTACCATGATCCCAAACGCGGGTGTTACATAAAACCCCTTGTCATCAAACCCCCAAATGCGTACCGAATTATAGCTTTTGACTTTGAAACCATGCAGCCCCGTGACGGGGAAAAGGGTAAAATACATGAGGTTAACTTTATAGGGGTAAAAGTAAATTGCCCAAATTGTATCACTAATGGACCTACCCCTGAATGTTCCATATGTGACGAGTACCGTACGATCACCTTTTCACACAAACCCTTCTTTCATACAAAGGTTGACCAGCAAAATATAACCGTAAATCCTTTGTCATCATTTGTTTCCTGGTTAATTAAGTCATCAATAACAGATACGATTGCTTTCTCACACTTTGGGGGTAGATTTGATATGGTATTAGTTTTTAAGGAATTGTTTCTTAGGGGGTTAACTCCGGATATGATTAAAAAAGGGAATAAGCTATATGAAATGAAGGTAAAAGTTGGTAAAGATAATTGGGTTATTTTTAGGGATACTTTTAATTTAATGCCCATGTCCCTTGCTTCCTTGGTCCCTGCCTTTGCACTTAGTGTAGAGGACAAACCTTTCTTTCCACACTTGGTTAACAGGCCGGAAAATTATGGTAAGGAAATTTTCCCGGTGAAGGAGGATTACTTGGCTGATGGAATGATGCCCGAGAAGAGAGCTCAATTTGATAAATGGTATGATCTACATAAGAATGAACCCTTCAATTTGGATGAATCCTTGGCGGCATATTGTACCATCGACGTGGAAATTCTGATGGCTGCACTGATTGCATTTCGGCGCGAATTCTTGGAGGTTTCAAAAGGATTGGATGTACTGAGGGAGGCAATGACAATCGCCAGTGCTTGCATGAAACACTTTAGAACAAACCACCTGACATCTCAACACCTCGGAATTGTTCCTGAGATTGGATATGACAACACTGACACCCAAAGTTTGCTTGCTCTTCGATTCCTCAGCTGGTACGCTGAGGAACACAATGTCAATATACGTAATGCTTATTCTAAAGGAGGGGAAAAGAGATTTGGGAATTATAGGGTAGATGGGTGGGTAGAAGAAAGGAAATTGGTTATTGAGGTCAATGGTTGCTGTTGGCATGGTTGTAGTAAATGTTTCCCTTATGATGAAATAAAACTTCCCAATGGGGTCACAGCAGGGAAGCAAAGAGAAAAGGATGAAAGGCGTTTAGAATTTATTGAAAGTTTCGGGGTAAATGTGGGAGTTTATTGGGAGTGTGACATCAGGGGGATGATTTCAAGGGATAGGGTCATGAGATTAAAGTTTAAAAATTATTTGGACAATGGACCGATCGATATTCGATCGGCCTTCTTTGGGGGGAGAACGGGACCACTCAAACTATTCCATAAAACGAGGGAGGGGCAAAAAATTTCCTACTATGATGTGACGTCCCTGTACCCGTTCATCAATATGACAACACGTTACCCAATTGGTCACCCTGAAGTCCATATTCTAAACAACGACGTCAAATGGACACAACCTTCCGACAACATTTATGAATTGGCTCTTCTAAAAGTTTTTGTAATACCTCCACGCAGCATTGACATACCAGTGCTGCCTATGAAAATTGGAGACGACGATGAAAGACTTCTATTTCCACTTTGCTCAACTTGTGCGAAGGAACACCCAAATGGGGATGTAAATGATAACTACAGCTGCAGACACTCGGACCAACAACGTGGATGGGTCTCAACTTGTACATCAATTGAGTTGAACGAGGCATTGAAGGAAGGATATGTGGTCACCAAAGTCTTCAGAGTTTTGGAATTTAAGAACTACGATGACAACCTATTTCGTCCTTACATCCGTGAATTTATGGCACAAAAAATTCACGCAAGCGGCTTTGACAGCGACATCAAAGGTGACAGACAGAAGGAAGAGGACTTCATCAAAGAGTGCAGAGAAAAGTTTGGAATCAACATTGATAGAGAAAAGATGAAGGTCAACAAAGGAAAGAGGACGCAGGCTAAATTATGCTTAAACAACTTATGGGGCCGTTTCTCTCTCCGTAACTTTGGATTGTCACAATGTGTGGTTACGGACGACCCTGCTGTGTACATCAAATATTCAAACGACCCTTCAATCATTATTGATACAGTAGAAGGGCTAACCGAGGATGTCCTTCTTATTTCTTACAGCAAAAAGAAGGAATTTGTGGAAGAACATGACACCTCAAATGTCATCATCTCCTTATGGACTACATCAGCAGCAAGAATTCACTTGCTTCACGCCATGCAGCAGGTTGTGAGAACTCCTGGCTGCACATTGCTCTACACTGACACGGACTCTTTAATATTTTCCCACCCAATTGACACCTGCCCTCTTCAGTTAGGTCCTCATCTGGGTGAATTCACAGATGAGTACCCGGATTTCAACATTTTGGAATTTTGCTCTGGTGGCGCAAAACAATATGGACTGAAGATGGAAAAGAAGGATGAGCCTGGATGTGACCCAGTCTACGTTCTCAAAGTGCGTGGAATGACTCTGAATTGGGATGCAATCAACAATCAAGGAATGCGGTACGAAGCTTTTAAAGAAAAGATTTTCAATTTTGTTAAAGGTGATTACGATCCAATTACTATTTTGTATCCCAATTTTTTGCGTCCATCTGTTAAAGATGGATCAGTTACCACTCTGCCTCTTAAGAAAATCTATAAACCATATGTCGGAAAGGGAGTAGTCCGCCCTTCTGATTTTTCTGTATTGGACTTTGGATTTATTAATTTGTAATTTTTCCCAAATTAACTTGGAGATGGAAAGTAGCCAGGGGTATGGGCACCCAAACTCTATACCAACCATCGTAATGTTGCGAGGTAATCCTCGCATTGAAAATCGGTGGTAGCGGACTTGAGTAAATTCTCAAGTCCCTGGTTGAGTTTGGTGATGTCTGTCGAATGGCGAAGCCATTCTCCTTCCCTTTTCTATTCATTATATTTTTTATTTCTATTTATTTACACATTATTGTATTTAATTTTTATTCGTGATAAAAATGTTATAATATATTGTTTAAAAAATGCAATATTAAGAAAAATTAAGATAAAATAAATTACAGAATTAAGAAAAATAGGTTTACAATTTTAGGGGTAAAATAGCATAATTAAGAAAAATATCTTACATTTTTTAAAAATAAATCTACATAATTAAGTGTAAAGTGCGGAATTAAGGAAAAGAAAATCACAATTTTAGGGGTAAAATTGCGGAATTAAGGGAAAAATATTTCTTTTTATCATTTTTCACTGTATATAGGGGTAAATATAGGGGCGCCCATGTATATATAGTAGTGCTTAGGATATACATGGGCATATACATACCAACATTAATTCCTGATCGATTTTTAAACTTTTAAAAATATTATAACTAAAATCTTATAGAATATATAAAAATAAAATATATGCCCGAATATTCTGTTAATTACTTCTAATCGCTCTACTTGAATAACTCTACTTGAAGGTACCTCCTCAACCTCGATACCTCCTCAAATCCTCTTTTGTTATCCTTCTTATTTTCCAGTTATCACTTTTAATCATCCAGAGTCCCTCGATATAACTGTTAATATAAGTCGTAATATTAGGTTGTAACATAAATAATTAGCCCCCCTTGTAGTAAAAGGTTTAAATAATTATTAAAATTCAACTAAGTGTTTACAGACTTTGAATTATATTTTTATAGTCCTAAGAGAGATGCCTATTTTCTGCCAAAAAATCAGAATCCTAGGATTAAGTTGTTAGGAGTTAGAAATGAAATACTAAAACTTGTATTTTTGAAACAAGGCAACTTGTTTTTTCTCTGCCAAATTGATGAGTAGTCATGAAAATTTAAATAGTTTCTGATAGAGCAGGATCAGTTGAATACGAAAATATAAAAAATTCCCCTGGAAAACAGCTGACTGATGTTTTAGAGGGTCGCATTTGCGAAATGTGGTCTAGCATTATGTTGTTTTAGGATAACCTCGCGCGAAAATTCCCAGCGAGACCAGGCGACCAGATTTTTTGATGGACCGAACCATACTTCATATATTTTTTCAACCGAACCATACTCTTCATATATATTTATAGCGAGATCCTTTGCACATCATTTTTAAAACAACAAAAATAATTACAGGGTGTATGCCCCCACCCTCCACGGTCATAATAAGAAGAAAATACCCCAACTGACACCCACGAACAAACTCTTCATAATCTGTTACAATAAGAGGCGAAACAGAAACGAGAAATTCTGATTGGAAAACAACCTAAAAATACAAATTAATCATGTTTGAAAAACAGGTTTAAATATTTACATAATTTTACAAACAGAAATTTCTACATGAAATAGTATAACCATAATTTTTATGGAATTTATTCTCCGATAAAAGCTGCAAAAAAAACAAAAAGTTGAGAATTATCTTAATCGTCGGACCACCCCCCTCTACTTACTATGTTTATATCTACTAACAACAAAGAAGCGATGAAACGGTAACGTTTAGAAGCTAATTATAATCTTTATTGAATGTTTGACTTATTTATTCTTAAATTCCTGTTCACTATTTACAATGTTAATAGTTCAACGTTGTATTACACTTCTAATAAGTGCTTAAAAATTATATATTTCTATATTTGTAGTAAATTCAATCAATTTATTTCTGATCATATTTCAGACACAATTAATTTGTTTTTAAAACAAATTGTAAAATAAATAATTGTTGTAAAATAAATAGATAACTTATTTATTTTTCTCCTCTTTTATTCCTTTTCTCATTCAATTATATAAAAGAGTTCTTTTTAAAAAATTTTTATTTCCTTTTTACACGTATCACACGCATGCTGTGATGTATTAAAAATTAAACGTCCTCATTTATTGTATGTGAAAATGACCGATAAAATATAGGTCAATTATATAAAAGAGTTAGAAATAATGAAAAGTTTAATGTTTGTTTATGTCAAGCTGTTTTACTTAATCTTCAAACTTTTCATTATTTCTAACTCTTTTATATAATTGACCTATATTTTATCGGTCATTTTCACATACAATAAATGAGGACGTTTAATTTTTAATACATCACAGCATGCGTGTGATACGTGTAAAAAGGAAATAAAAATTTTTTAAAAAGAACTCTTTTATATAATTGAATGAGAAAAGGAATAAAAGAGGAGAAAAATAAATAAGTTATCTATTTATTTTACAACAATTATTTATTTTACAATTTGTTTTAAAAACAAATTAATTGTGTCTGAAATATGATCAGAAATAAATTGATTGAATTTACTACAAATATAGAAATATATAATTTTTAAGCACTTATTAGAAGTGTAATACAACGTTGAACTATTAACATTGTAAATAGTGAACAGGAATTTAAGAATAAATAAGTCAAACATTCAATAAAGATTATAATTAGCTTCTAAACGTTACCGTTTCATCGCTTCTTTGTTGTTAGTAGATATAAACATAGTAAGTAGAGGGGGGTGGTCCGACGATTAAGATAATTCTCAACTTTTTGTTTTTTTTGCAGCTTTTATCGGAGAATAAATTCCATAAAAATTATGGTTATACTATTTCATGTAGAAATTTCTGTTTGTAAAATTATGTAAATATTTAAACCTGTTTTTCAAACATGATTAATTTGTATTTTTAGGTTGTTTTCCAATCAGAATTTCTCGTTTCTGTTTCGCCTCTTATTGTAACAGATTATGAAGAGTTTGTTCGTGGGTGTCAGTTGGGGTATTTTCTTCTTATTATGACCGTGGAGGGTGGGGGCATACACCCTGTAATTATTTTTGTTGTTTTAAAAATGATGTGCAAAGGATCTCGCTATAAATATATATGAAGAGTATGGTTCGGTTGAAAAAATATATGAAGTATGGTTCGGTCCATCAAAAAATCTGGTCGCCTGGTCTCGCTGGGAATTTTCGCGCGAGGTTATCCTAAAACAACATAATGCTAGACCACATTTCGCAAATGCGACCCTCTAAAACATCAGTCAGCTGTTTTCCAGGGGAATTTTTTATATTTTCGTATTCAACTGATCCTGCTCTATCAGAAACTATTTAAATTTTCATGACTACTCATCAATTTGGCAGAGAAAAAACAAGTTGCCTTGTTTCAAAAATACAAGTTTTAGTATTTCATTTCTAACTCCTAACAACTTAATCCTAGGATTCTGATTTTTTGGCAGAAAATAGGCATCTCTCTTAGGACTATAAAAATATAATTCAAAGTCTGTAAACACTTAGTTGAATTTTAATAATTATTTAAACCTTTTACTACAAGGGGGGCTAATTATTTATGTTACAACCTAATATTACGACTTATATTAACAGTTATATCGAGGGACTCTGGATGATTAAAAGTGATAACTGGAAAATAAGAAGGATAACAAAAGAGGATTTGAGGAGGTATCGAGGTTGAGGAGGTACCTTCAAGTAGAGTTATTCAAGTAGAGCGATTAGAAGTAATTAACAGAATATTCGGGCATATATTTTATTTTTATATATTCTATAAGATTTTAGTTATAATATTTTTAAAAGTTTAAAAATCGATCAGGAATTAATGTTGGTATGTATATGCCCATGTATATCCTAAGCACTACTATATATACATGGGCGCCCCTATATTTACCCCTATATACAGTGAAAAATGATAAAAAGAAATATTTTTCCCTTAATTCCGCAATTTTACCCCTAAAATTGTGATTTTCTTTTCCTTAATTCCGCACTTTACACTTAATTATGTAGATTTATTTTTAAAAAATGTAAGATATTTTTCTTAATTATGCTATTTTACCCCTAAAATTGTAAACCTATTTTTCTTAATTCTGTAATTTATTTTATCTTAATTTTTCTTAATATTGCATTTTTTAAACAATATATTATAACATTTTTATCACGAATAAAAATTAAATACAATAATGTGTAAATAAATAGAAATAAAAAATATAATGAATAGAAAAGGGAAGGAGAATGGCTTCGCCATTCGACAGACATCACCAAACTCAACCAGGGACTTGAGAATTTACTCAAGTCCGCTACCACCGATTTTCAATGCGAGGATTACCTCGCAACATTACGATGGTTGGTATAGAGTTTGGGTGCCCATACCCCTGGCTACTTTCCATCTCCAAGTTAATTTGGGAAAAATTACAAATTAATAAATCCAAAGTCCAATACAGAAAAATCAGAAGGGCGGACTACTCCCTTTCCGACATATGGTTTATAGATTTTCTTAAGAGGCAGAGTGGTAACTGATCCATCTTTAACAGATGGACGCAAAAAATTGGGATACAAAATAGTAATTGGATCGTAATCACCTTTAACAAAATTGAAAATCTTTTCTTTAAAAGCTTCGTACCGCATTCCTTGATTGTTGATTGCATCCCAATTCAGAGTCATTCCACGCACTTTGAGAACGTAGACTGGGTCACATCCAGGCTCATCCTTCTTTTCCATCTTCAGTCCATATTGTTTTGCGCCACCAGAGCAAAATTCCAAAATGTTGAAATCCGGGTACTCATCTGTGAATTCACCCAGATGAGGACCTAACTGAAGAGGGCAGGTGTCAATTGGGTGGGAAAATATTAAAGAGTCCGTGTCAGTGTAGAGCAATGTGCAGCCAGGAGTTCTCACAACCTGCTGCATGGCGTGAAGCAAGTGAATTCTTGCTGCTGATGTAGTCCATAAGGAGATGATGACATTTGAGGTGTCATGTTCTTCCACAAATTCCTTCTTTTTGCTGTAAGAAATAAGAAGGACATCCTCGGTTAGCCCTTCTACTGTATCAATAATGATTGAAGGGTCGTTTGAATATTTGATGTACACAGCAGGGTCGTCCGTAACCACACATTGTGACAATCCAAAGTTACGGAGAGAGAAACGGCCCCATAAGTTGTTTAAGCATAATTTAGCCTGCGTCCTCTTTCCTTTGTTGACCTTCATCTTTTCTCTATCAATGTTGATTCCAAACTTTTCTCTGCACTCTTTGATGAAGTCCTCTTCCTTCTGTCTGTCACCTTTGATGTCGCTGTCAAAGCCGCTTGCGTGAATTTTTTGTGCCATAAATTCACGGATGTAAGGACGAAATAGGTTGTCATCGTAGTTCTTAAATTCCAAAACTCTGAAGACTTTGGTGACCACATATCCTTCCTTCAATGCCTCGTTCAACTCAATTGATGTACAAGTTGAGACCCATCCACGTTGTTGGTCCGAGTGTCTGCAGCTGTAGTTATCATTTACATCCCCATTTGGGTGTTCCTTCGCACAAGTTGAGCAAAGTGGAAATAGAAGTCTTTCATCGTCGTCTCCAATTTTCATAGGCAGCACTGGTATGTCAATGCTGCGTGGAGGTATTACAAAAACTTTTAGAAGAGCCAATTCATAAATGTTGTCGGAAGGTTGTGTCCATTTGACGTCGTTGTTTAGAATATGGACTTCAGGGTGACCAATTGGGTAACGTGTTGTCATATTGATGAACGGGTACAGGGACGTCACATCATAGTAGGAAATTTTTTGCCCCTCCCTCGTTTTATGGAATAGTTTGAGTGGTCCCGTTCTCCCCCCAAAGAAGGCCGATCGAATATCGATCGGTCCATTGTCCAAATAATTTTTAAACTTTAATCTCATGACCCTATCCCTTGAAATCATCCCCCTGATGTCACACTCCCAATAAACTTCCACATTTACCCCGAAACTTTCAATAAATTCTAAACGCCTTTCATCCTTTTCTCTTTGCTTCCCTGCTGTGACCCCATTGGGAAGTTTTATTTCATCATAAGGGAAACATTTACTACAACCATGCCAACAGCAACCATTGACCTCAATAACCAATTTCCTTTCTTCTACCCACCCATCTACCCTATAATTCCCAAATCTCTTTTCCCCTCCTTTAGAATAAGCATTACGTATATTGACATTGTGTTCCTCAGCGTACCAGCTGAGGAATCGAAGAGCAAGCAAACTTTGGGTGTCAGTGTTGTCATATCCAATCTCAGGAACAATTCCGAGGTGTTGAGATGTCAGGTGGTTTGTTCTAAAGTGTTTCATGCAAGCACTGGCGATTGTCATTGCCTCCCTCAGTACATCCAATCCTTTTGAAACCTCCAAGAATTCGCGCCGAAATGCAATCAGTGCAGCCATCAGAATTTCCACGTCGATGGTACAATATGCCGCCAAGGATTCATCCAAATTGAAGGGTTCATTCTTATGTAGATCATACCATTTATCAAATTGAGCTCTCTTCTCGGGCATCATTCCATCAGCCAAGTAATCCTCCTTCACCGGGAAAATTTCCTTACCATAATTTTCCGGCCTGTTAACCAAGTGTGGAAAGAAAGGTTTGTCCTCTACACTAAGTGCAAAGGCAGGGACCAAGGAAGCAAGGGACATGGGCATTAAATTAAAAGTATCCCTAAAAATAACCCAATTATCTTTACCAACTTTTACCTTCATTTCATATAGCTTATTCCCTTTTTTAATCATATCCGGAGTTAACCCCCTAAGAAACAATTCCTTAAAAACTAATACCATATCAAATCTACCCCCAAAGTGTGAGAAAGCAATCGTATCTGTTATTGATGACTTAATTAACCAGGAAACAAATGATGACAAAGGATTTACGGTTATATTTTGCTGGTCAACCTTTGTATGAAAGAAGGGTTTGTGTGAAAAGGTGATCGTACGGTACTCGTCACATATGGAACATTCAGGGGTAGGTCCATTAGTGATACAATTTGGGCAATTTACTTTTACCCCTATAAAGTTAACCTCATGTATTTTACCCTTTTCCCCGTCACGGGGCTGCATGGTTTCAAAGTCAAAAGCTATAATTCGGTACGCATTTGGGGGTTTGATGACAAGGGGTTTTATGTAACACCCGCGTTTGGGATCATGGTAGCTACCACAGGTGGTGCAATAGCGTTCTGAGCAAATATGACCTTCCCTCCCATTTCTATTATTATTTTTAACATCCCAGATAACCCCACATTTTTTACATTTCTTAGAGGAATTACAGAAATTTGAGGTGACATGATGGGTGTAACAGTTTTCATTCTTAAAGTTTTTCTCACACCCTTTACAAATTTTTGAAAAATTATCTAAAGGTTTACATGGAAACCCTGGGCCAACCCTTGAACAGTTAGGGCACCTTGATTTACACGAGATTGCATGGTTAGTTTTCCTATTATAAACGCTTTCACAGGATAAACAATAGGGTTGGCCGAATAAGTCACTAGCCTTGCGGACACCATCAAAGTGTTCCTGGTTATAATATAAAATTATAGGGATATCAAAATTATCGGGTCCATATTTATAAATAGGTTTTCCCCCCAAATCCCCAAATATAAAAACTTTAAACCATCCTCTGTTCACTGTATTCCATAAGTCAACCACCCGTGGGACCCATTCTTCAGCGCAGTACAACTCTTGGTTACATTCAGCTCCAATCTCTTCCATCAGCTCTAATACATCGTTTTCGAGAAGTTGTTTCATCCCTCTTCGACTATGGAGATAATCATAGAATTTCCATCTGGGCCAGGAAAATATTGCGTGAACAAAAGTAGCCATCAAAGCGTGAAAGAGACAGTAAGTATCAGTATTTCGTATTTTGATAAGGTTTTGTTCATTAATCCTATGATGAATTGATTGTAGCTCTCTACCGCTACCATACACGGTTCGCGAATTAAGTCCATCTCTTTGTATAGTTGTTATTGAAACAAGAAAAGGGGCCCCCCATAACATACCATTATCTTGTTTTTTACTCTGGGCAACCTTTAGGAATTGATTCAAAATTGAATCAATTGTGTTGGACGTGATTTCTCGAACCGGGATCCAAATGTCTGAGTCGAGGTTCTGACTAGAAATTATACACCCCAACTGGTCTGGTACCATTTGTCGTTCATGATTTTCTAATAGAGATTGATCGATACAATACTCAAAAATCGTGCCTAGTAAACCTTCTGGATTATTGGGAACATTTGTGATTATGAATTTGGTTGATAACTTAAGAAGATTAAATTTTTGGGTAAACTTGGTCTCATGACCAAGTTTTTTAACATAGTGGTCAAGACTCTCAGTAGGGGCGATTTTAATTTTCTTGGGAGGGGTAGGTTGCATTTTTAAAAAACAAAATTAAATTAAAAATTCAATTTGGTATAAGATATATGAAAGGAAATTTAATCAAAAATAAATGTTTATTTTCAATAATAAAAAAGGAAATTTTAAGTTATAGCTAAATTAAATTTTCTATAAAGGTAGGCAATGGGTAAATAAAATTAAGAAGTGTTATTTGTAGGATATCATCGTGAAGAAGCAGGCGTTGAACAGTAGTATGATTTTTGAATTAAAATCCTTAGGTTTTTATACCAGTTGAGACTCCACCTATTTTAAATTAGTTTCAAAATAAGACACAGTTGGAGTTTTTAAAGTAATTTGGGATTCTAGGTCAGCATTTTCATCTAACCTTGAATTTTTGACCTATTTATTGACAAATTTTATACTATTATATTCAATTAAATACATGAGTGAGTGATATTTTAGTTCAGGGTCGAAGTGGATTGGGTTGATTAGATGAAGAGATCAGGGACTAACCGGATAGTATGATCCAATTAGACTAACACTCACTGGTTTTTATACCATCTTAAGTTTGATGATTAAATACTAAACACACTAGATAGCATTGGATTTTGCGTTTGTTCGAATTTTACTTGGAAAGGGAATATAAAGATGTTAAAGAGATATTAAATTATATATTTTATTTAAAAAAAGATTAAAAATAAGATTTATGAAATCTGCATAGTATTTCTATATTTATCTTTTAATAACCAATTTTATTTATTTTTATTTATTTCATTATTTTTCGTCATTTCTTAAACCTACATATTTAATTAATTCAAGGACTCCTTTTTTTGCTTCAAATTGAATACAATAGAAATTTCAGTTTTTGGGTTAAATCTTTGAATAGAATATTTTTTGTTATGTAACACAATAAAGATTTTGAGCCTATGAAATTTTTGATTGGTTTTAGGTTAATCTTTGAATAGAAAATCTTTCGTCAGAAATTTTAATCCTCTAAAATTTTTGAGTTCTTAGGTCAATCTTTGCATAGAAAAATCTTTGAATGAAAACTCAAAATTTAGGTTAAATTTGAATAAGAAAATACAAAAGAAATTTTAAAGTTCCTTTTTTCACTCTCACACTGAAAAGAATTTTTAATAATAGAAGTTTTTAGGTTAATTCTTTTTCAGAAATAGAATAGAAATAATGACCTCAAAAGGATTAAAAAATCAGTTTTATAAAAAATTTTATATAATTGGATTAGTGTGAGCCGATATAAAATTTTCTTATCTAACAAAAGAAAAGGGGTCACCGAAAATTGAGGAAAATAGAGGGACTTAATTTAAAAATTATTTAACTCTTTATCTATCTCCCAACTGCCTACGCTATTGCCCTTTTTTCTCTGCCTACGGATACGTTGGGTTAACTACTTTAAAATTTCTAAAAAAGTACCGCTTAAAAATATCGAAAACAAACAAAAATGAAAAAAGAAAATTGGAGAAAATTTAAATTAGAAAGGACAAAATGTCCAAATTTAAATTGTCAGAATGCCAATTCCTTTCAAAATGCCACTTTCAAGCGATTTTTTAAAGCTTTGACAGTATTTTTGTGATTTTTTGGTACCAAGTTACTTATTTTTTTGTTTTAAATTTTTACACCAATCAGACCTCCAAAATCAACATTTCCATGGCTAGGAGATCCACTATGCAAATGAGACAAATTTCGAAAGTCGGGACCTCGAAATTCATTTCCCGGTGTTGAACGTAAATTTCGCATAATTTGATCTCTTTGTTGGAAAAGAGTAAAAGGATTTGATGTTGGTGTATTTGGAGTTCCAATATGCCCTCCTCCTCCTGCTGCCCCAGATCCAATAACTGGTGTTCCTGCAGATGTTCTTCCTTCATTCATTTTAATAGGCATAAATGGAAGAGCTCCCCCTCCCATAAAAGATGTTGAAGTTGAAGATGTTGATGATGTACCTGTCCTTGGAATAGCCTTAAAACAATTAATTTAATATTTTGAAAAATAAATTTGTTTTTTTTGCCTTGCTTCTAAGTAATCCAATTAATTGTGTTAATTCTGTGGCTATTATTGGCCAAGCAGTTGCTCTTGGCTGTAATGCTGAGAATATTAATTGGAAGTTTTCAGTTGATAATGGATTGTTTGTTCCAAGACCGGGACATCGCCTCCTCATAGCTTGACACAAATCTTGTGCAAATCGTTCTCCTGTATATATAAAGGTGTTGATTTGTTTCTGATTTTAGTTAGGAATGAGTATTGCGGGAGGAGGATGGCTCCAGTTGGAGAGAGTTTGTAAGAGGTAATTCATTCCCAAGGGCGGAGAAATTAACTAATTTCTAAAGTCAAAAGGAAATAAGAGGATCTACAAGGAATGAATGGAATGAGAATGAAGAGGAAAAGAGAAAGGTTTTGTAGGAACGAGACTAACGAATAGAATTTTTCACAATTGGTATCGGGATTGCTTAAACAGGATTTTGTTCAGCTAGAGTATCCTTGATTTCCAGTAACCCAGGACAATAATTCAAAGTAAAATTTAATTGTCTCTTTTTTACTCAAAAATAATCATTATTTCTTTCCTTCTCTCACCGTGTTCAGTTAATTTATCTTCAATAAATTTATCCAATTTCAAAAAATCTCTTCTCGCAGCCAAAATAGCCATATCAATAACAAACGGGAATTGATTTATACTCAACAATTCACTCAGCCCTTTCAATTCGTGTGTAATTTCCAAAATTCGAGTTAAGCGGCTTTGGTCTTCCGGATTTTGTGAATAATAAGCAGCCATTGAACCAAACAAAATTTGACGCATTTGGACGCGATGGTTTTCGAAATTCCAAGCAAATTGAAATACTGGCACGGCATTTGAATGGCCAGATAATAAAACTGAGACGAGGTATTTAAGTACATGAACACGAAATTGAGTTATTGGCATCTAAATTTATTTTTAAAATTATTTTGATAAAATTTGAAGAATTTATATTTATTCAAAATCATTTAGAATTCTGAGGAAAAAATTCTAATTAAAACACAAATTATAATTTAATAAGAAATTCTGAGTTTTAAATTATAATAAATTATGAGAAGATACACTTTTTAAAACAGAATTTTTAAAATCAGAATTTTTGTTAGAAAATTAGAATTGTTTCTTCCCTCAATAAGTTTTGTGTTTTTTTATTATTTTTATTTGTTAAACACATCTATGTATAGTTTAAAATTCTGGTAATTAAATACATACACTTATCTGCAAAACACCAAGAAAAAGTAAATCTGGACATAAAGCCATCGGTCCTGGACTGAAAATTAAAAAATATTATCAACACAAAATCCAAACAAAAAAACCTTCTTCTCAACAAAGTCAATACTTGATTACTCAAAGCTGGAATATCTCCCAACCGAAATATAATTTCAACTAAATCCAAACATTTCCACATCCCCACAGCTCTGTTTGAATCGTCTGGAAATACTTTTAAACATCCCAAGTTTCCAACAGGATGGTGTGGATAGTCGAGAACGTAGAACGGAAAAATTAAGAAAATATTATTTTTAGAAAATTTAACTGTTGATTTGGAATCCTTTTATCTTTTAAAGTAACTTGAAGGATGAGATATCTAAGAGGACCTGAAAGAATAAATACTGTTAAGGATTGGGATACACAAGAGAGGAATGGTAAATAAGTTTTGGAGAGGGAGGAGGGCAGGAAATGTATTTTACCCTTAAATTTTAGGAATGGATTTCTAGGTTAGTAGTCAGAATTATTTCTAAGACGTTGTTAATCCAGGCGGAATATATAAAAAATGGGGGTATAGGAAGGAAAAAAGAGAATAATTTAGGTGCCAGGATAGCCTAAATTAAGCAATGTTAGTTTAAGTGAAATCTTTGGAGGGAGGTAATAGAGGACTGTTAGAGAGAATCCTCGCCTTCGGAGTATATGAAAAAGATAAGAGATTCCTCATAAACTATCAAAATTTAGTTAATTACCACATCAGGATGATGAATAATTTGGCTGAGTAAAGAAAGTTGTCCACCTTTATTTCCTGCCCATAATCGATAAATTAGTCCGATAGGGAAAGGATTTGGGGCAATTCCCGTTATTAAAATAATCATAAGTAATTGTAAAGCATTTTTTGATTTAACAAAAAAATGTTGATTATCCAATGTTTGAAGAACTTCTGACCAATCCAGTGTTGGAGACTTTAAAATTTTTTAAATTTTCAAGAGAAAAATCTTTCCCAAACCATAGCTCGAATGGCATTTACAAAAATAGCCCCATCATAAGGCATGGATGTTGAAGTGACATTTGGTCCACCTAAAAGCATATCCCAATTACTTTTTTCTTCATGAGGAAATGAAGAAGAGGAGGAAGAAGAATAATATTCTCCTGTAGATATAATCATCGCCGTAATCTTTTATTAAAAATTTTTTTATTTTTAAATTTTTTCATTTAATACTAACCAGTCTGGCAGTAGAAATAGTATCTAAAGGTATATCGCCAAGTATTGTTAAAATTTGTTGTTGACATATTTCGATACTAGAAGTGAATGAAGATCCGAGTTTCTGTTAAAATATTTTTTTATATAAATTTCCAAGATTTTTAGTATATTTGAAAAAAATTTTAGAATTTTAAAATGAGTTTAAATTGGTAGAGGGAACCTCGAAATCTTTGGATTAAAAAATAAATTTTCAAAGTTCTAAGTATTCTTCGTTTCTAATTTTTTAGTTAACAGTCTGAGAACATAAATCCGCAATCCAAACATCTCTTCAGACCCCGTCGATCGTGAGTAAAAACTATAAAAGTTATGATCGCAGCAAACGAGATTTTAGAAATTTTGTGTACCAATAACTTTAAATACCTCTTCACAATCTTCTTCGTCTTTACTGGAATTTATTTTCCTATCGCATTTAATATTTTCATTATTTTTGGAGGATTTTATTTCATTTATTTTATCAGGAATTTTACTAATATTTTTGGAATTAAAGCTCATTCTATTTTTAGAAATAATGAGAATATTTATGTTCACATTTATATACCAATTTTAACAGTCAACAATCAAAACCCGGCAATTTTCTAATTGTAAATTCTCAGGATTAATATATTTGAGGAAGTTTTTGTTTCATAGATGAAACAAACCCGCACTTCAAATGACAAAAAAAGGATAGGCGTCAAGATCAAAGCAAAAAATATAGTTTAAAGAAAGGGTAGAGGAGGGAGGGGACAATCGAAAATATTTTCTAAAAAAATTTTTTTTTTATTTTTTATATACCTGTATTCTAAGAATAAGCTCGTTGTTAGACAAAGGATCGCCTGGACTTGCCAAATCCATTTAATTATTTTTTGATGTGAATTTGTTAAATTTTTATTTAATTTTTTTAAATGTTACTAAACTTAAAATTTAATAAGTTCATTTTTTAGTCTAAAAAAAGATTTAAAAATTATATTTGTCAGAATTACGAATTTAAGTTTAATAGATCAATAACCTCCATGCCAACATGAATTTAATAATTAAAAAAAATATTGATCTTCACATGGCTTTAGTGCACATGATCGGGGTAAAACCCAAAAAGGCACTCCAATCCCAAGGACATAACGGCGCAAAGCCATAACTTGCTTTACGGTTCCCAATCTTAACAAATTTAGTAATAAACGATTCAACTCGTCAATCTAAAGAAATTGGTACCAAAATTGATACGGGCCAGAAATTTTAAAGCTAGTTATTGCTTTGCGCCGTTGTGGCCGCGCGCCCTTTTGGGCGTTTCCCTTATGATCGATTTCTTAATTTTGTCTTCTTTGAAAGAAAATTTTTTGAAACGAATTATTTTATTTTTGGCGGAAATTTAAATCTTATTTTTAACGATTTTTGGTCGCGGAGATAAATTAAATTATTTTTTTTTGTGTTTAATTTTAGTTTTGTGTTTATTTTAAGTATTTATCTCGTTAACTGTTAAAATAAATTTTTTTAGTCAAAGGAAGATTGAAAAATTCCCGTGCCTTAATTTCTAAGTTTATGGCCAAAATGACCTCCATTGAATTTGTTTTTTATTTGTTTTTAAATTTTGTTACTTTTTTGTTTTTCTTGATTTTTTTATTTTTAGAATATATACAAATAAATAAATTTAAAAAA
The DNA here is from genome assembly GCA_036172955.1 of Meloidogyne arenaria. Lineage (NCBI taxonomy): Eukaryota > Metazoa > Nematoda > Chromadorea > Rhabditida > Meloidogynidae > Meloidogyne > Meloidogyne arenaria. The sequence goes on along the minus strand of JARQAB010000012.1, from coordinate 4,736,792 downwards.
TGTCTGGTGGAGGCAAAGATAGAATTGCTGTGTTTCCTTCTCGAATGTAAGCTGTTTTTTTTATCTTTTTAAATTTATTTTTTAAATAAAAGGGCGCAATCGGTAATGAAGACTCGTCTTAAAGGTGCTCAGAAAGGACATAGTTTATTGAAGAAAAAGGCAGATGCTTTGAATTTGCGTTTTCGTGAAATTCTGAAGAAGATAACGGAGGTTTTTTTTTAATTTTTAATGTCGGGAGGTTCTGAGGTGCTCAGAAGCTTAGCTTTACTTTTATTTAAGAACTGTTTAAAAATAAATTTGGTATTTTAGAATAAGAAAAAGATGGCAGAAATACTTAAGGAAGCGGCCTTTTCTTTAGCCGAAGCAAAATTTACTGCTGGCGATTTTTCTCCCCATGTCGTTCAAAATGTTTCTACACAGGCTCAATACACTGTTTGGCTTTTTTGTCTGTTTTTATTAAAATTTTATTTTTTAGATTAAAATGAGGAAAGATAATGTTGTTGGTTTGTTTAAATTAAAATTTGTTTTTAAATCATTATTTTTAGGTGTTTTTCTTCCCGTTTTTGAGGCTCATAGACGTGAAGGGCTGGACGGTGATGCTTATAATTTGACAGGTCTTGGAAAGGGTGGAGCTAATATTGGGAAATTAAAAAAGGTTTTTTTCTTAAAAAATTTATTTTTTAAATCTATTTCCTCTTCAAATCAAAAACCCCTTTCTGTTACATGTCCCCATAAAATTATTTTTCTGTGCTGCAAATAATTTATTTTTTTTTGAATTTTTGGTTACTTAGATTGGTTGAAGAGCGATTAATAGAAATCGGGGTATTTAGAATAAATTTCGTGACTTTCAAATATTTACGAACACTATAACTAAAAAAACTTTTAATTTTTTCAACGATTAAAAAAATTTTTTATTTTTTAGAATTACAACAAAGCAATAGAATTATTAGTTGAACTGGCAACATTACAAACTTGTTTTATTACTTTGGACGAAGCTATAAAAATTACTAATCGACGTGTTAATGCTATTGAACATGTTATTATTCCAAAAATTGAAAATACTTTGACTTATATTGGTTTGTTTTTTTGTTTAGTTAAAGGGCTTCTAATGGTAGTTTAGGATCTGGGAAATATACTTTGAGTCCAAGGGTAAATCAGAAAAATTTTTTGGAAGGGAGTGTTTTCCCTATCTAATGTCTTTTGTTGACTCGGTTCTCAAATTACATATATTAACACTAAAATTTGAATCTTTCTTAAATTTAATTTTAACATTCTAAAAAAAAATTTTATTTTTAGTAACAGAATTGGATGAAATGGAAAGAGAAGAATTCTTTCGAATGAAGAAAATTCAAGCAAAAAAGAAGAGAGATAGAGCTTTGGCTGAAATTAAAGATGAATATAATGAGAGACAGCCAGATGATGGACGTCCAATTCGTAATATGTTAGATGAAGAAGATGATTTGCCTGTACTTTTTACTTAAATAAATAAGGAAGAAAAAGAAAAAATTTAGGTTTTTAATTAAATTTCGGAAATTAATTATTCGGTTTTGGGGGGAATACAAACAAGCAAGTTGTTTTTCTTAGATTGATTCTTAATGTTAGGATTTTCAATATTAAGTTGGATAAATTGTTTTTGGATTTTCCAACAAGAGAAGGAAACAACTTGTTTTTTATTTGGGATCCAAGAATTTAGCTAACAATAAGGTAAAATATTGGGGTAACGGACGTTTGATTAGAATTGCCGTTTCAGTTTCGAGGCCATTTTTGGGTCATTACTTTTTTGCTTCTTAACCGATTAAATATTATTTATATAAACAAGAGCTTTGAATGTTAGGATTATTTTAGCTAAAAGTTATGGCTCAAATATAGCCTCGACACTAAAACACTGTCATGACTTGGAGGCTAAAATTCCGTTACCCAGTTTAGCCTCTTTTCTTTTGTGATTTCTCTTCTAAATAAATTAAATAAAATATTCCAAAACAAATCTTATAATAATTTTCTTTTTAAAGAATAAATTTTAGTTTTCTTTTAAATTATTTTTTAAATTAAAAAGTTTTCTCTTTTAATATTTCTGTTAACACATTTTATACAAATTTCCAAAAAAAATTTCTATTTTATTTTTTAAAGGCCATTTCCAAATATATAAACAACCCCAACACACATCGATTCTCTATTCTCGCATGTGTCTTTTTTTAACTAAAATTGTGTAGTAATTTTTATTTTTTCTTTAGCCTTCCAACAATTAAAGCTAGTGAGTGTATATGTTTATTTATCTCTAGTATTCTCTTGTTTTTTAGACTTTATTTTCCTTTTATTGAAAAGACAGGTTTTTTTAATGCCAGAAGCTTTAAAAATGCTTAACCTGTCCTTTAATATTTATAAGTTTTATTGACTTAAAAATCTCAAAGTTTTCCAAGATTCCTGAGATTATTCTCATTCAACTTCTCATTTTTAGTTCCCCCCCCCCTCACCCTCCACACTTTAAAATATCCAAATCTTCCAATTATTTCCTCTCTAAATCCATTCAATTTAAATATTTTAGATTCCTCTCTAAATTTAAATGTCATTAATTTTCGAATCCCCACCTTTATTGGATGAACGACAAAGCACAAAATTATTTAATTATTTATTTATTCTTTCCCAATGTTTTGGAATTTTGGCAGTTTTTGGTGTTGCTATTTGGATGGGGGCTTTTGAAGATGGAGGTTTTTCTTGGAGTGAAAACCCTTCAAAACAATTTCATTATCACCCAACGGTTGGAGAAAAAATTTAAAATTAATTAAATATTTAAATACTCTAATGTACTCTTTTATTCTCTTTTTCTCCGAAAATCTCCCAAATAAAAATTATTTGAGTCTGAAAATTTTTTAAATAATTACATTAGAGGTCGGTAGGGACAAGGATCCCTTACGGGATTTTACGGGATCCTGTCCCGAAATCCCGTATTTTAAGCGACGAATTACGGGATTAATCCCGCGGGATCCTGTTCCGTAAAATTTTTTTGAAGAGTCCCGTTACGGAGAAATCCCCCCCCCTCGGGAGTGCGATTTTACCGACCTCTAATCTACATTACTAGTTAAAAATATTTTTCTTTTAGTTTATGGTGATTGCTGTTATTTTTCTTCAGGGCGAATCTATGTATGAAAAAATATAATTTATTTTTAAATTAATTTTTCCTTTTTTAAGTCTAGTCTATCGAGTTTTTCGGTAAATTTATTTTTTAAATTTTTTTAAAAATCCTTAATTATTTTTATAGAAATGAACGTAAACGATTTGTTAAAGTAATTTTAAAATGAAAATTTAATTTCAGAAAATTTATTTTTTAAAAAAAGTTACTTCATTTATCAACACATTCTGTTGCTCTTTTATTAGTTTTAATTGCCCTAAAGGCTGTTTGGGATTCTCATGGTTATTTTTGGATTTTTATTGAAAATATTCTTTTAATTATCTTTCCTTTCAACAGCCAATTTTAAGATATAAATTAGCAAATGACTTTATTGAAGTCTAAAGTTGCAAATTTTGGACTATAAATGGGGGGGGGGGGGGAGCAACAAAATTTTCTTTTATGCTGGCAGGATCCCTGTCGGTGTTATTGAAATTGTGAATTAGACTTCTCAATCTTTATTTTTCAACAAAAATCTCTGGATATATTTAATTTTTTTCTAAAAAACAATAAAACACTAATTTATTTACTCCCCCCAACAGATTTACATAAAAACAACCAAGGCGAGGATGACCCTTTACCCAATCTAGTTTCTCTTCATTCTTGGATTGGAATATCTTCTATTATTTTTTATTTTCTTCAGGTATATTTTCTCCTCTCCTTTCCTTTCCTTTATTTAATTTAAAAAAAGTTTGGTGCCGGTTTTCTTTCATTTTTTTGGCCTGGACTTTCTCAAGATTTTCGCAGAGCAATTTTACCTTTTCACCAATTGGGGGGACTTTTAATTTTATTTGCCTGTACAGTTACAGCTTTATTGGGGATTTCTGAATATGCTGCTTGGCATCATAGGTATTTAGAAATCCGAAAAGATTTTTTAAATTAAAAATTTAAAAGTTGTTGGACTGTCGGGAAAGAATTGTGTGGACGTCAATTACTTTCTAATTTATTAGGATTTTCATTAATTGGGTTTTCTGCTTGTATATTTTTATTAATAGCAAATCCGCGTTGGAAACGTAGGCCGTTACCAGAAGAAGAATGTTTAAATTCTTTGGTAGATGAAGAATAAATTTAAAAAATAAAAAAAATTTTTTTAATAAAAAAAAATAATTATTTGATTTTTTTTGAATGTTAAGAGGAATTTGTGTGGATTTTTTTCTTCCCCCCTTTCCTTTAAATTTTTCTGAAATTCACCCCTCTCAAAATTCGTCCCTCTAATAGTTCATATGAAACTTGGCAGCATATTAATTTAAAAAAAATATATTTTTGCATATCACATATTTTAATATAAATAGATAAATATATTACTGTGTCAAATATTTTTTAAATAATAATGATGGCAACTGTGCCCAATCATTTTTTTTCCTTGATTTGTGGTTAGAAAAAAAACAAAACAATTTGTCTATTCCTCATCTTTTTTCATGCATTATTAATAAATAAATCAATGTCAGAAAATGTTTTTTTGTTTAATAACTTTAAATTTTGTTATTTAATATATACCCATACATTTAGTAGATAATAATTCAACCTCTTTAGGGTGGGGTTATCATTGGTTAATTTTTAATAAACAGATTAATTTATAATTTTTGTTCATTTATTATTAAATTATGGATCTGATCGAGACGAGATTTCAAACACAGGAATCTTATTTTCCGATATTGATACTTTTCGAGATATCTATCTCGATTCTCGTACTAAACTCCAGTCCTCCAGACAAACCTCCAGTCCAGTCTCCAATGTTAACCAATTCTCTTTAAATTTTCGAAGTGTAGTTGAAAATATTTTTAAACTTTTCGAAAAACTACATTTTCATCTCAATTCATTATTGAAAATTACTAAATTAACCTTTGCCTTTACTAGATCATTTCTTTAAATAAATATACAGTCACGCTATTATTAAAATGCCCCATATAATTTAGAACATTTTGTTCAAATAAAAGTCATCCTATTAGTATAATAAAGTTTATATTGTTTTAGGCCCTCATTTACTTTTTTAAAACCTCTATTTGGTTTTCAAGCATTCCTTCATATTAATCACAAAAAACGTCTAAAATTTAAAATATATTTTAGTAGCTAAAAATGTTGTTAAATTGTATTAGACAGAGGCCAGTAACTACTTGGAGATCAGATTATGGTTGTGATATTAATGAAGTATTTTCTATGCCTTTTGGGGATGATTTGTGTGAACGTTGTATTCAAATAAAATCAGAAAAAATAAATGAAGGGGAAAAGGAAATGAAGGCAAACAAAAATAGAAGAAAAATTTTAAATAAAGGTAGAGTAGTATTTATTTTTTAAGAATGGGAGTCTCTCCGGTTGCCCCATAATTCTAACTTTACCACAATAGTACTCGGAACAGGTTAGGGAGAATAATAAGCTTTGTGAACGATTTTTACAGATTAAAATAAAAAAATTGTTGAATGATTATTTTATTTTTTAAAAAAATTTAAAAAATTGAAAGATTATTTTACAAAATAAACACAAAATTCATCTCCAAGAAAATTCCTTTATTTCTTTTTAATGCTGAAAATAAATTGTTAAAAACATAATTCAAAGCCTTTTTAAATTCTTTTTAATTAATGTTGCCATAAATATTTTCTTTTATTCTCTTCAAACAACGTTTCTCTTCAAAAATATTTCTTCTTTTTATCAATTCAACTTAAATAACCAACTTTTTCCTTCCACTTAAAAATTCTTTTTAGCTTTAAAAATATATTTTTTCTTCTTTCACACAAATCTACTTAATCTTGTTATTATTATTATTGCTATTTTGTTTTGTTGTAAAGTGTGTGCCTCTTTAACTATACCTTTATTTGCTAAAAAGAATTTTTCTTTAAGTCTTCTCGACCAATCCATCGCCCTTAAAGTCTCTCTTCTTTCTCAAAACTTTTTAGAGGGAGCAATTCACCAACTGATCAATTCACCTATTTACACGAGAGTCAAAAACAAAAATTCTTTTAATTAAGAAAATTCTCTAACTATTATCAGAAATATTTTTTGAAATAATTTATCCGCAAATTTTGTTAGTTTAATTTAATAAACAAAATTGTTGAATTTCTAAACCTTGTAGCAAATTCCCTCTCCATTCAGTGATCTGTCATTTTCGTAAATTGTCCCCTCTTCTCTTTTAAACCTTTCCTTCCTTCAATATTGGCCATTCCCGTGTAAAAATAAATCGTTGTCAGCTTTTTCTTTTCAAAACTTTTTTTTCTGGTCATTTATTGGTTTCATTTTACACTTTTAAAAAGTAAAAGATAAATAATATGCCCAAACCTTCTTCTCTTTTTACCAAATTACAAGTCCGCCTAAAACGTTTTCCTCGATTGGATGACGGTTTAGAGTCAACAGACGAAGAAGGAGAATCAGAATTTCACGCTAAAAAATTCCCTAATCCTTTATTTGATGGAGAAATTATTGAAACTACACCAAAAATGACAGGAAGAAGACAAAGAGCTGTTCGCTTCAGTGAAGGCCAGGAAGGAGATTATGGCGGGATTTATATTATTATTTTAATTCTTAAGAGAGTAATAGGAGAGGGGGTGGGGAATATTTAATTTCAAATAAGTTATTGATTTTTTTTGTGAAAATTAAAAAAAAACAACTTTTAGTTTTTGTGTTGTTATAAAGTCAAGTAATTAAGTCAGCGCCGTAACATTACCGCGCCAGAATATATTAAATTCTTTAAAAATTCTTCTAAAAATGTTTTCCCTTCTTTTAGACTCGCCAAATGGTCTATCTCCACCTTCAGCTCCTCCTCGTCCCCCTCTGCCAAATTCATTTCCTTCTGGCAACGCTGCAGCATTACCTCCAAAACCAAAATCTCCCCAACCGGCCCCAAGGCGTTCATTTTCACAAATAAGCCCTCCCTCAATTTATTATTCACAAAATGGAAATAATTCTTCTGATGAAAATACTTGGATTGCTGCTAGCAATCAAGATAATAAAAATAATTTTGGAGAAAATTCACAACCACCAAGGCCCAATCGGAATAATGTAAGTAATTAAGGAAGGAAGGGGATGTTTGGGCGCTGGGAATGGGGAGGGGGGGTGGCTTTCTAAAAATTATTCCTTTAAACGTTGACTCCTCTAAAAATCCTCTCTAATAAGATACCTAAAAAATAAATTTTTAAAAATTAAGAATAACTGTCAAAGAGCAAATTCATTATTACGACAAATGAGAAATTCTGAGTCAAATGAATTTGATGAACCTATTGAATGTAGCAGTAGACAAAGAGCAGGTAATTAACCAATTAATTATTTAATTTACAAAAAAGATATTGAGGATTGAGATTTTTGAGAAAGGAAAGGGGAATTAGAAAGGAATGTCTTTGAAAGTAACTTCATCCTAAGAGACTTTCTCCAATATCAGGAATTCTAAATTTGCGGAAAATGAGGTTACACTAAAATAAATGCTCGTTATAACCAAAGGATATCACTCTCCTCTATCTTTTGGTAATTAAAGAGTTTGGCTTCATTCATTCTTTCATTCTCCCTTCTACTAATTTAATTTAATTAAAAGGTTTATCATCCCCACCAATTTATTTATTTTTGGAGCATCAAGGAGAAACTAAACGTTCAACATTTCCACCTAATCTACGTTCAATAGAACATTTAAAAAGTTTATTTTTACGTTCATTTCCTTTATTAGAATCTAAACATTTACATTCAAATAATGTAAAGATTTATATACAAAAATTAAATTCTCCACACGGATTGTTTTATGAATTGGAAAATTTGGAGGATTTGGAAGATTCTTGTGTTTTAAGGTAAATTATTTGACCTTCACAAAGTGATAAACCAAGCATTAAAATTAGTGTAAGGAAGAAGGAAACCCTTCAGGCTGTACACGGCGGACGAAGGCACCTAGTAATAACTGCAGGAAGCAAAGAACCCCCTAAGTAAAGGTTAAGAACAAGGTTGGGCACAGCGGTTATTAACAGATATACCCCCAAGCTTTTGGCTCTTATTGGGTTAATCGTTAGATTAAAAAAAAATTTTTTTTAATTTTAAATTTAACCAACTCAAGTTAAAAGGACAAACAAAAATATATTTTTTAAAATGTTTTTTTTTTAATTTTAAAGACTTTTTGAACAAAATTTGCCTTCTTCGCCTTCATTTAATCGTCGCAATAATGTCCCAATAATTGAATGTCTTAGTGAACCAGAAATTAATGAATGGGGGGATGAATTAAATAAACAACAAATTATTAGACCGGCATCCGTTTTAGGCTCTAATTTTAACAAAAATAAACAAAAAAGGAGAATATTAATTGATGGGGGACATACAAGCGATTCTTCTACTTGTTCTTTTGGGGGAAATCAAACACCTATTTACTATACTACAAAATCTGGATCAAGCACTCCAAGAGAAGAAATTGTTGAACACCACCAACAAGAAGAAACACGAAGAAAGGTATTGGAAATTAATAGAAAATTGTTGTAGTTAGTGATAGATAAATATGGGGGGATGAATTAAAAACTTGCTTGTATTTATACACTTGTAGATACACTTAATACCAGAGAGATATGTACATCTCTGTCATCGCTCTCTCGATTTTTGTTTAACATATAATTCTGGAAATTCCGGTCGATGAAATATAGAAAAGAAAGCAGAGCGTTTAAACATAAGGATAATTCGGGTACGGCCCAAGTAGGCGCGCGGCCAAGTAGGCGCAAAGCCATAACTTGCTTCAAGATTTTCAAATCCTTCAAAATTTAGTATTAAACGATTCCTCTCATCGAGCTAAAGAGATTAGTACCAAAATTATTGAGGTCCATAAATTTTTCAGGTAGTTATGGCTTTGCGCCTACTTGGCCGCGCGCCTACTTGGGCGTGTCCCGGATAATTCACCTTTAAATGATTATAAGGAGAAATTGGAAGCAATAAGTTGTTGCCCCAAGTGATAAAGAACCTCTAAACGTGTAAGCGACGTACTTTAGAGATAACGGGTTCTTCCCCGGCTTTTGTTAAACTTTTGTTAAACCCTTACTCTTCTTTTACTGTTTTAATGGTGAAATAAAGGCAAAAATTAATTAATTAAGAAAAACAAATTTAACATTTATTTTTAAATTTAAAAGGTTGACAGTTTGGAACGTCAAATGGCTACATTATGTTCATTAGTTCAATGTGCTCTATTGCCTTATCGAGAAGGAAATGTTAACAATAATTCTGAACGTCAAATGCTTCAATTTGACGGGGCTTTAGCTTTGGCTGATTCCACAACTTCAACAACACTTTCTAATGGATCTGAATGTTTTGATAGATTTAAAAATGATTTTAAAGAATGGGGACATATAATTAATGAATTGGAGGTTATTAGAGGGGATTTGGATTTACTTAAACAGGATGTTCAGGTAAAGGAAGTTTTTTTTTGTTTTTTGGAATTTAAAAAGAATGTTTAAAGGTTAGGTTAATAGGTTGTGGCATTTAAAAGAAAAATATAGGAAAAACAATAGGTGCGAACAGACAGGGTCAAGAGGACTAGAGGGATTCGGTTTCACCTAATTCTTCGGCTGAGCGAAACGAAAATCTCGGTTCAGATCGGGTTTAAACGGACCCTAAAGGAACTATTATTTTTTATAAAAAAATTGAATGAGCAACACTAATTGATCAGGGGCTGCGTGAGATTTTACACTTTCCTTTGCATTGGTAATTCTTCTTACTACAAGTTTATTCGGCCTGAGTTAATAATTCCATATGTTTAGTCCACAACTTTTCTTCTCAAATATTCCACTTTTCGATTTTTTCCTTACTCCCCCAGCTCAGATTATCTCACAAATGTACCCAAACAAAAATAAATTAACATTTATTCTTTTTCTCAAAGAGAAATACATTAAATGGAAATGAAATGATACAAGATGTATTAAATCAAATAAAAAGAACAACAAATTTAAATACAAATTTATTTCAACAAAATTTATTTATTACAAATTATTTAAATAGATTATTTAATGTCCAATCTTCTTTAAAAAATTTTGAATCTAATTTAGAAAATACGAGAAGTGCTGTTTTGAATTCTACAAGAAGATTGAAATTAGATGAAGTTAATGAATTAACTACGGCTTTGGGGGAAATTGGGCGGGAATCTGTGGAATTGAAAGGTGCTAAATTTAATTTATAGTAGAGGGGGTGAGGGGGAGTTGAAATAAATTTGTGAGGTAAAGTGCTTAACAGTTAATAATTTTGTTAATTCCTAGTTCCCCTTCCTTTTCCATAAAAGATTAAAAGAATTTAAGCTTTAAAAGTAAAACAGCCTCCAAAATTAATTTTTTCCTAAACAAATTTATTCGTTTATATTGAAAAGTTGATATCTCCGAAGGTCATGCCAAAACTTATATTCAGCCCTATGTGTGAGATAATCGAAATTCTGAAGCACTATATGCCACTAGAGTTGACGGATCAGATCCTTTTCGCTTCAACTCCCAGTTTAGAAAATTTATCTCATTACTTCTCCCACTATCTCTTTAGCTCTCATACAATCTCTAAAGAAAGGAGAACATCGTCTTAAAAATTTACCCATGGAACTTGCGTGGATTTTCTTTATAAGACCTTTTTTCCTTTTCAATTTATTTTTTATTATTAAAAATATTTTTATTTTTAAAGTTGAAATTCCCATTTTACAAAGAAAAATAGAAATGGAAATTAGACAAACAATGGAAAGAATGGCTAGAGAGGAACGTTTATTACAAGAAAAATGTTTTTAATTTAATTTAATTTTAAAATTTAATTTTTAGTGCCTTTGGTGGATGGATTTTTAAGAAGATGTAAAACATTAGCGAATATGATGGTAATTAAATTAATTAATTTAGAAAAAAAATATTTCTTTGTTTGATAGGTAACAATGAAAAAATTAGCAATAATACAAGACGAGGAACGTCCACAAACACAAAGGAGAGCAATTCCGGGTAAGAGAATTGGACAATGGAGAATAATCTTCTCTAAAAAATTCTGAATATTTTTTTAAAGAATATTCAGAATTTGTGAAGCGTAAGGGGTATTTGGAAGCAGCAATGTTCGGTCGAGGGATAGAAATTGTAGAATAAAAAAGCAAAAATTCTTAGAAGTTATATGTACATTTAGGGTTATGGCTACAAAATTTCATTTCCTTTTAGCTTCTTATATTCCCGTGCCTAAACAATGCTGCGTTTAAAATATCCTTCAAATCTCCAAAAAAAATTTTAAATTTTTAAAGTTAGACAAATTTCTCTTCGAAATTTTCGTCCACCAATAACTACTACACAAAAACAACAAAAAATAAATGAAAACCATCCATTAGATGCAATACTTGATGAATTAGGTGAAAATAATAAACAACAAAATAATGAAATACAAGCTTCGTTTACACTTCGCCTTGGTGGCTCTAATAAAGAAAATGGAAATATTTGGGGAAAATGAAAGAGAGGGAAAAATTTTTTCTAATTCCAAAAAAACAATTTTTAATTTTATTTAAAAATTAAATAGTTGTTTTTTAAAATAAAAGTTTAAAATTTTAATTAATTAATATATTCAATCTAAATTATATATTAACAATTCTTGTTTGGGAATTTTCTAATTTTAATTCCTCAAAAAACATTAAATTCTTAAAATTTTCCGTAAAATTATGACAAAAAAAGAAAACAAAAAAATATTTAAATTCTACTAATTTCTTTTATCAAAGAGAAACAAATTTAATAGATTACTAGTCCCTAGATGATCCGGATTATTTTTAAATCGAATAAATAAAATCTGAACTTATTTTTGAACTCAATGCTTCGGCAAAACAATTTTATTTTTATTTTTCTAGGGACAAAGTAATCTTTTCCTTCAACAATTTTAAAGCAAAACCAAAACCAAATTATTTAAGAGAAAATATTTATTTTAATTATTTCATATTTTCTTCTCTCATTCTTTTCAAACTACTTTCAATTCTTTGTTCCCTTTCTTTCAAATCATTTTCAAATCCTTCCAATTCTCTAGGGACATTCTTTTCTCGAAAAACTTTGTAAAAAGAAACTTGTCCAATAATTAAATGATTTTTAATTAATTCTAATCCAGCTCCAATACCAAAACCAAAAATAAAAAGTGACAAATCATTTCTCATAAAAGTATGGGCTAATTCGGAAATAAAATTACTTCTCCAACGACCACCAACACCGTTATAAATATTTCCAATTTTTTTGACCTTGAGAAAGAATAATTAAATTTAAAGTTAATTGGATAAATGGGAAAACAAATGAATGTTAGTTTGATTCAAATTTTTAGGTTTTAATTAAAAATAACGGAAAAAGTCTGAACGTGAAAATAAGCAAAATTGACTATTTTGGGCTATGACATTTTTTATCGAGTGGAAATTGGTTGGGGGTACACCCCACTTTGCCACGCCCACTTTGACGCAGCTTATCTAGTATAAAAGGTCGTATGTAGTCTCAATCTAATCTTTTGAATCTATATAATACTGACCCTGACTTCGCTTTAAAATGTAAAATGCTTATTGCCTTAGCCTTTGTTCCCGAAAATGATGTTATTAATGCTCTCAATGTTTTAGAAAATCATCTAGACGATCGTTTTGAACCTCTTATCTCATTGTTTGTATCCACCTACATTGGCCGCATACGCGGTAATGGCACTCGCGCAAATCCAATCTTTCCTCCCCCACTTTGGAATGTATACAATCGCACTCTTTTAAATATTCACCGCACAAATAATTATAGTGAAGCTTGTAACCGAAAAATTAAACGTGCACTTGGTATGTCCCACCCCTCTCTTTGGTTGTTTTTACACTCTCTCAAAAAATTCCTTGCACTTATTGATACTGATATTGAACTGCAAGTTGCTGGACATGAACCACCCCGGAAGAATATTTGGAATGTGATGAAAGAATTTTAAGAATTTGCAATAATTATGATTTTGATACAGTTTTAGATTTTTTACGTGGAATCTCACATAATTTTAATATTGATTAAAATAAATTATTTTTATATAAATATATTTTGTTCTTTTTTATTTTTTTACCTGCCCCTGTGTTTTTATTGTATTCAACCAATGGGAGTGCGTCAAATTGGGCTGCGTCAAAGGGGGCTGCGTCAAAGTGGCCTGCTCCCATTGGTTGGAAACTACCCTTAACTGGCCATTTATAGTCTAAATTCAATAAAGGGAACTTTAATTGATCAAAACTTCATTAACGCCTGCCCAAATTTTTAAAATTAATAATTTGTTTATTTTTTAAGAAAAGGATATTAAAAGATAATTCCAACAAACCTTTCCAACAATATTCATTTTAATTATTTTCTTCTTTAAATTTAAATCCAGCCAATTGAGCCTGTAAAATTTCAAATTCCAAACGTCGCCTTTCTTGCTTCTTAATTGGTTTTTCGTAAAGATAATAAATAAAACCAGTTGTAACAATAAATGAAGAAGTATAAGGCAAAAAGACGAGAGTAATAAATCTGACAATACCTAAAAAATTATTATTTTAAGAAAATTTTTAAATGTTTATGCTTAAAGGTTGTTAATGGCCTTTTTTCAAACTGAAATTTTTGATATTTTTTTAACTAAAAATTAACCGTTTTATGAAATTAAAAAAATTATGAATGGTCTTCCTAGAAAAATTCTTCCGAATTAGAACCTTTAAACTAGAACTCAAATACTAAAATGAATTGATGTAAAACGAGGATACCGGTTAATACCCTGTAGTAAACAAACTTAGTTTAAAGTTAACAAATATAAATTCAGATAATTCCATACCAACTATTATGAAATCACGATCATGAATTTTTAACTAATGGTTTTTAATTTCACGACAATAAATACATAAAAACCAAAATAAAAAAACTAAATGCAAAACAATCCCCCAAAATTATTTTTAAAAAACCTCACTCAAATGCAAAATATCCAAACGTCGATTTGTAAGCAAACGTCGATATAAAGGTCTTGTATCGGGTCGCCTAGAAAGTCTGGCCAAACTCAAAAGCATAAATCTTTTAAAAATTAAATTTTAAGAAAGAAAATTTAATTAAAAATAATTTTGATTGTATTATTAACAAGAAACTAAATTTAAAAAAAACATTTAATATTTTAACAACAATTAATTAATTACATTAAATATTTAATTTACAAAAATGAAGGAAAGCAAAAGAAGGGATAATTTAAAGAGTATTTTGGGTTCGGTTGTGGCTTTCAAAAAACTTTTCTACTACTTCCACACTAACCCAGATAGTCTCTTTGGTCTCCCCTCCATTCTTTTGTTAATTTGTAAGTGAAGCTCTCCATAATAAACAAAAATATAAATGAAAGTTAATAAATTTATAAAATATTTTCAGTCGGACCTCAATTATTAGGGACAGCCAAAATATGCACGGAAAATCGCCAAATATGGTATATATATGCACCGAAAAAGCCCAAAATATGCACCGAAATATGCAAAATTTGCCAAAATATGCACTGAAATATGCACCAAAAAATAGTTAAAATATGCTTTAATAATCAATATTTTATGTTAAAAACACTAATTTAGCCTTTAATTTTACAATTTAAGAGCACTTCTAAAAGATTTAGTGGATTTAAAATTTCTGTAAAAATTTTTTGTAAAAAATTTTTCACAAAAAATTTTTCAAAAATATTTTTTCAAAAAATTTTTATAAAAAATTTTTTTGACAAAAAAAAATTCAAAATTTTGGTCAATTTTTGGCAAAATTTTACAAAAAATGCCAAAATATGGACCAAAATATGCACGAAATGGTCAAAATATGCAAAGATATGCATTAAGAACCGGGTCCTAAAAAGCTCGTACCTATGTAAAAACACCATTTTTGGGCTTCCCACTTCAAGGCATATCCGCATACAAAACATGCATTTGCATGTTTTGGCTGTCCCTATCAATTATATATTAAACTTTGCAGCCAGAAAATTGTAAATAAAATGAAATATCTAAAATTGGAGGATCCAATGGCTAACCAAATAAGATAAAAAAAAACTGCAAAAATTGACAGGTAAATTGAGATCTGATTGTATAAAAATAATTTTGAAAGAAAATATTTTTGCAAACTATGGAGGGTTTTAATTAAAAAATACTAACTAAAAAATAAAAAAATTTAAAACAAAAATTAGTCTTTTTGGTTCTGAGGCATTAAAAAATTAAAAAGAAAAGGCAAGGGAATGTCTGAGCAAAAACACAAACTTTTAAAAATTCGAAAAAACTATTTTGTTGCTTTTTTGATTTCTCCCTCTGGAGTAGCAAAATAAGCAGCATCAATAACATTGAGGAATAATCCAGTCTCTGTTACACCTAAAAATAAAAAATAAATTTTTGAAAAATTTAAATAAAATAGCAAAAAAAACCTGGAATACACAACAAACTATTATTAACTAAATTCCAATCAAAATTATCACCTTCAGGTATTGGAAAATGCCAGTCTAACTAAAAAATAATTTAAAAAATGTTTAAAAAAATAACTTAGAAAATATACCAAATAATTATGATTTTCTGTAATTACTGGAAAACATTTTCGAGAATCCATTCTCAATATACACTTTCCTCCTTTAAACAATTTGAAAATAAATTTGAACGCATTAGATAATATAACAAAATTTAAGAGATAATTTATAGTAGAATATGTATAAAGATGAAAGATGGGACACTTTCCGTGCCGTCGATTCCGGTTCATTCCAGTAGTTTCAAGTTCCCTAGGGCGGTAATATGTATTTTTTAATGGTTTCGAAGGAATTCTTAGAACAAACGAGAATCGAAGACATGGTCCAAGTATGGTTAACCAAAAATTCAGCTAGTTTTACAAGAAAATAAATTTAAAAACAACCATGTTTTTCAGTAATCCATTTCTGTACAGGGACAAGACTTGAAGGAGCAATTTCAATTGGAATACTCTTTGCAACACGCCCAAAAACTCCAGAATATTTATCTAATCCACCAATAACAACAAAACGTTTAGCACAATTTTGGACAATTTTCTCTTGTAATAAACAACCACCGGCCCCTTTTATACCTTAAAATTAAAATTTTTTATTCAAATAATTTAACTTTACAATTTAAATCTTTATCAACTTCGTCAGCACCGTCAATAGCCAAATCCAAATTGCTAAGTTGATCTAAACAGTAGACGGGCAAATTAGCATTATTTAACCAAACACGAGTCTAAAATTAAAAATAAAATAATTTCGAATTGAATTTAATGGAACTTTATTTTAAAAAAGAGAATAAAAGAAAAAGACTCGTGGCTGAATGACCGAAAATTATTTAGGTTAGGAAAAAAATAGATTGTTTAGAAATAGAGGTTGTGACGGGGACCATAAAATCTAAATTGATGAAAGATGGGAAGGAACGTTAAAACTTCAACCATAGAAGTGTTGCTAACAATAAGTATGGTTCATTACGCCGGAATTGGAACATATCGAAAGGTTGTTTTTCCCACATTCCCAGATAATGAGTGACCTTATTAACGATTAACCCAACCTTTATTTGAAAAGGTCCAATGTCATTAAACTTTAGCTTGAAAAAATAAAAATTAATAAGAACGGCTGTGCTTCCTTCACCACCCCATTATTAAAATTTAAAAAAACCTGAAAAGATGTCGGAACACATTTAATATTTTCCAAATTTCCCTTTTTAATTGTTTCTTGTAACCAATCAATAAAAAACTTCATAGTCGTTCCACTCCCTATTCCAAGATTCATTCCACTCTTAACTTCATCTTCTCCACAAGCAATTGCCGCAAATTTCTTTGCCCGATCAGAAGGTGACAGTTTATCCAAAAATAAATTATTTTCTGTAAAATTTGATGAATTTTTGTGAATTTTTAACATTTTTTGATTGGAAATTGTTGTTGTTGTAAATGTTTTTGAAGTTCTTTCGTCTTCACTTTCTGTGATTATATTCCTTTCATTTAGATAATAGGCCATTGTCGTCGAACGACGTAGAAGAGGGCGAAAGAGAAGTAATCGTTCGATGTTTACTCTTTTTAAGTTTATATAATGTCTAGTAGTACACAAACAAACAAACAAAATTTCTAAAACAAAAAAATAAATAAAAAATGGGAATTAAAATAAATTTTCAACATTTCAAGATTCTAAGATAGAAGGAAGTAAGCTTCTAAATTTTAGATCATTTATTGTCTTTAATCTAACTCCATAAAATTTGGGTACAGCCCGACTTGTCGCGACCGACTTGTCGCCGGCCGACTTGTCGCGAGGCCGACTTGTCGCCGGCCGATTTGCCGCCAAGCTTTTTAATTAAATATTCTGATTTATAATCAATTAGAATGGTCCCAACGACCATCAAATGGGACCATGCTGAATTATAAAACAAAAATTTTACAAAAAGATTTTCCAAAATTAAAAAACCCCTAACTACAGTTTCCGTACCAGACTCAAAATTGGACAATTTATATGTCATTCGAAAGAGCTCGTCGAGCTGAGCTGAATGACACCTAAATCAGCTCGATTGGATGATTCTGAACAAGGTTATGACCAACGGAATCTTCGCTGGAAAAACTGTTTTTGTGCTGCTACGGAGGGTAGGCCGGGCATGGTCTTCGCTACACGATGGCCGTGCTTCGCTGCGGTCGTGCTCGCTTCGCTCGCGGCGACCGTAGCGAAGCGGCGGCCGTCGTTCCGCTCGACATGCCCGGCTTCCTCCGCAGCGGCAAAAACTTTTTTCCGCGTAGACCTTGCGGAAGGGAGATGTTAATTAAAAAGCTTGGCGGCAAGTCGGCCGGCGACAAGTCGGCCTCGCGACAAGTCGGCCGGCGGCAAGTCGGTCGCGACAAGTCGGCCGCGACAAGTCGGCCCGCGGCAAGTCGGGCGTGTCCCATAAAATTTACTATCCGCAGAAACAAAAATTAAAAGGGGAACAGCCCAAAACAGCGCAAGGCCAAAACGCAAAAACTTTCGGGATAACATCCCCCGTCGTCGGAATAACCTTTCCCGTTGATGGAACAACTTTCGCGTAGTAACGCAAGCCCAAGGTGCCACAGAGCTACAGTAAGGAGCAACGTAAAATCGGAGCACAGTAATTGAAAAAATATTTTCGACCCTTAATGGATTTTTAAAAATTTTTGTTTTAGGCTCGTTTGAAAGCCCAAAAAATTTACTATGTACTAAATGCTGTTGGTTCCATATACTTGAAAAATTTAAACTCCGAGATAGGGTGGCATGAATTACCGAGGAAATAAAAATGAGCAAAAATGAGCGTTACATATAACTTCGTTCAAAATTGTGAATCCAAGACGCCCTGGTATGGTTCAATTCAGCTCGTCAAGACGCTTCGAACCATACCAAGACGTCCCGGATTCGATAATTTTGAACGAAGTTATACATAAGTAGCTCTCGATACATTGTCCTTTTAATAAATTAATAAATTTTTTATAAAAAATAATAAATTCTTTTTCTAATTATCAAATTCAATTTTTAAATATAAAATAATAGCGGTAATATTGAAGAGTATAGACCCCATTTTTTCCTCCCTATTTTCCCCCTATATTTTTACAAAATGGTCAGACTTTTTTCTTTCTTCCATTCAGTTTGCCTTTCTAATTTCTGCCTACAACTAAACAAAAAGGATTATTTTTTGGTATTTAACAAGTATGAGTTTTGAGAAGACTCATTTTCTCTATTAAAACATGAAATAAAATATAAAAAATAATCCTTTTCGTTTGATTTAGGCAAGAATTAGAAAGGCAAATTGGATGGAAGGAAGGAAAAAGTCTGACCATTTTGTAAAAATATAGGGGGAAAATAGGGAGGAAAAAATGGGGTCTATACTCTTCAATATTACCATAATAGCTGTTGCTCCATCTAGAATTATTTTCTTTTCATCAAAATAATTATATCTAAAAAATATTTTATAAATTATTAAGTTTGTATTTGGGGGCCGTTTTTGTTTTAGCTTTTTTTGATTTTGAACGAAAATCGTGGATTCCCGAAACTTTAGGAAATCTTTTATACCTTTAAATTTTATGATTTAGTCTGAGTATTCTTCTCTCAAAGTTCGGAATTTTTTAAAATTTTTTGGATAAAAGTTCAGATCTTCTGACACCTCCAATCCCCTCCCTTCCCCTTTTTTAATTAAATAATTAAAACCCCACTTAAAAACTAAAAATTTTAGATAGCCTTCTGGAATTAAAGCATTAAAGGTTTTGGTTTGTTCTAAATCAATTTCTTTTTGTTCTCCTTTGTTGTTTAAAAATGTTTGTAATACAACAAGAAAATATTTATATAATGCAAAAATAAATAATTGGGATTTAATCTGTTCTATATTTTCTTTAAAAAAATTTTTTTAACATTAAATCTTTTAAATTAGCTAGCCTGAGAATATATATACTTATGTAGTATCTAAAAACCTTAACAGTCGGGGTTTAGTACAAAAATTCAATTTAAGGAAGAAGGGGGATCCAACTAGCTATCTAGGCTGGGGTTTAAGATTTACATATTATAAAGAGCCGGCTCCAGTAGCTTTATCGATAGAGCATCTGCATGAGGTGGGCGAAAGTCTCTAACAATAATTTTTTGACTTCAATTAGAATATTAATATAAATAAATATTTAAACTAGAGTTGGGCGGGATCGGGATCCCGACGTAAAATCGGGATCGGGATTTTGGAATGATGATCCCGATCCCGGTCCCGATCCCGCCCAACTCTAATTTAAACTAAACTTTAGCCATAAAAAAAGAACAACGGTAATATTCAAGAGTATGGGCCCCCTTTTTTCCTCTCAAATTTTCCTCCTATATTTTTACAAAATGGTCAGACTTTTTCCTTCCATCTATTTTGCCTTTCTAATTTTTGCCTACAATCAGACAAAAAGGATTATTTAATTCTATATAAGTGAAAGTACATGCAAAAAACAAGTAAAAAGGACTGACGCCTTTATTAACGCTGAGTGTTGTTCGACCTCCACATTTATGGCAGGACAACCCCCACATTCCCTCTAAAACAAATAAAAATTAAAATCTTTGATTGTTTTAAATCAAAATCTCCTTTTATTTAAAAAATTATTTTTATATACTTTGAAATTTAAATTTTTTTTCCAAATTATCCAAAATATTAATTATTTCATTAATATTATTTAACATTTTTAAAGAAACATTTTCCTTTTTTAATTTCTCAATAAAATCTAATCTTTTTTCTTTATTCATTAAATATTTTGTTTTTTCAAAAAGTAAATTATGATCATTTATAGTTTTAACATCTAAATCCATAAATTTTGTTAAATTTTCGTAGAAAACTTTTGTTTCCTTTACGCTGAATGCTAAAAATAATTTTGAGATTTTGTTGTTTAAATGAAAGAAATTTTTTGTTAAAATTATACGGACGAACAAATACCAATAAAATAAAATATTAAGAAATTTCTCAGACACGTTTTTTACAGAACTGTTTTGAAACAAAAAAATCCTTGAAAGAAATTAAAAAATAAAAAAATGATTTGCAGGTGTTTGGTGGGTAGTAGTGATGTTCGGGTATCCCGACTCCCGATCCCGACTCGGGAGAATTTCCCGAGTTTTTGGCCTCCCGACTCTCGACCCGACTCCCTTTTCCCGATTCCCGAGTTTTTCTTCTCCCGAACATCACTAGTGGGTAGTACATTTGGCACTCGGAGTTAGGGAAATCCATGGATCCCCTGAAATACCCTACGATGTATGAGGGAGTCAACCACCACTGTAGTGGGGATAATAAGTCGGTATTTGAGATTTTGAGAATTTTGGAAGGCCAAGAAGCCAGAAAGCGCCACAAAATCAAATTCTATTAAAATTTAGAAAAAGCTTTGATTTAAATAAAAAAAATTTTTGGGAGGTTAGTCAACGGAAAAATCTTAAAATTATCAACAATGTTTGTCCAAAAATTCTTTAAAACTTTTAGTCAAAAGCGAAAACTTAATTACTATATAAGTATTCTAAAATTATTTTATTTAAATTAAAAAAATAAACGTTTTTCCCTATTTGAATCAAATCCATTTATTTTAGCCTTTGGAATTAATTTATTTTTGGAAGAATTTATTTTTGAAAATAAATTATTAACTTAAAAATAATTATTTTAGTCCCGGTTTTTATTAAAAGCGTTAAGAAAAAGAAGAATTACTCCAAAAGAAAATAACTTTTATAAACATTTAAAGTTATTTTTAGTTAATTTTTGGTTAAATCCTTTTTCAGATATTGAATTTTCTATGTATAATTTTATACAAAGCTTTTAGATTTTGGGGATTATGTTTTATTCTTGACTTGTTTGAAATTACTCTCTAAATTCTGAAATGTGAAAAAAATTTTATTTTTCCTCCACCTTTCCTCTCCTGACTAGGATTGGAGGTTTAGAACCGAACAGAAAAACTGACGAAGATTTTCAGTTCGGTTAACCGAAGAATTTTCCTGGTTTTCCTTATTTTATTGCTAATAATTTAATTATTATTTAAAAACATATTTTATTTATTTCAATTCCTCCAAAAGAAAAAATTATTTTTATTTTGATTTATTGGAAAAAATAATTTTTTGTTTTCAAATTGTTGGCCTTTGTAGGGAATTGAAGGAACTGAAAATTTTAAAATTTTGTCAAAATTAATTAACATACATTTTGGAGAAAGAAAATTAATATTTTTAATTGTTGAATTAATAAAAATAAAAATATTTAATAAAAGAAAATAATTAAAAAACATTTTTTAAAAGTTATTTTTATGAATAAATTTAGCTAAATTATGTCTATTTAAATATTAAAATAAATAATTTAAATAAATGTCTAGGTAAATATTGACTAAAAATAAACATCTTTTTATTTTGTAATTGCACTTTTTTCTTTGATTTTTTAAAAGATAAAAACTGATGTAATAGAGAATACTTTAAATTTCAAAATAATTTTCAAAAACGACTCTCATAAATATCTAAATAATTAAATTAAATAAATCCCAAAAAAATAATCTTTAAAAAATCCCAATTCCAATCAGAGTCCATCAATTAAATCACAAACTTTTTCTTTTAACTTCCAGTTAAATATACTCAATTTTTGTTTTTCTTTTTGTTATCAATTTTTGCCTGATAAATTAATTTTGATAAATATCCAATAAAATGACTTTTTTTATAAAATAGTTTTTCACGTTCTTCTAGATCCGTAAATTTATTTATTTGATCCAATTCCTTTCCTTTTTCTTCACTAAACAATTCCCATTCATAACCTCCATAAATATTATCCAAATCCAATTTCAAATAATTATTTTCTAGATATTTTGTGTCATTAACATAGAACGTCTTCTAAAATACAAAATTTTTTAATATAAAATCACTTTTGTCAATTAAACAATTTGATAGAGTTTACCGTATTTACTCGATTAATTCCCCTGGGGAATTATTTTTTCAACCTATCCGTAGCATGGGGAATTATTCAAGGGAGGGGAATTAATCGAGTAAATACGGTATATTAAATTTTTAGCAATACTTATTAAGGAAAAAATTTAAAAAACAAAAATTGTTTAGATATCTCCCCCCCCCCCCCCCCCATCAACCCTAAAAAATATTTTTATTTATTTCACCTCATTTATATTATCCATAAAATTTAAATTTAAATTAACATTTATCCATTTAATTTTAATTTGTTCCCAACCAAAAGGAATTGGGTATTCTTTACATTCTTCCCCAATCTCTTGAGTTCCAATAAATTGTTCTTTTCCATTATCGTTATTTATAAAAATTGAATAACTAGTAGACATTCGATTTTTAAATTTTGAGTTAATGCAAATTGAAGCAAGGAGAACATATTCTTCTAAGAATATTAAAAAATAATTTTTCTCATAATAAAATGACAAAAATTTCAATTTTATTATTTTCATCCCCGATTTTTATCAGAAACTAAAATTATTAGAAGTTAAGTAAAAGTATTTATGTTGGGACCATTCTATAAATCAATTTCAAAGCACGTTTGCCATTAGTATATTCCCTAAGGATAACTAAAGAGGGGAGGTTGGCCAGTCCTTAGCTAGTTCCTTTACCAGGCCACATTTGTGTGCTTCTCTTATGGCCTGGCTTCTCTTAAAGATTCTCTCGGAAAAATATAAAAAGATCAAAAAACTTCAACACATTACTCGTTTCAACACACAAATGTTTCTGTGTTTCTTCAATTTTTAATCCGAATTTATAAACCAGTCTCCCTTTACATTTAATAGCTTCGTTGGAACAGAGATAAGAAGTGCCAGATTTTTTTTTCGAATTTGAGAAATATTTGAAATTTTTGTATATTTTAGTTTTCAAAAAATACCAATAATCACCTATAAATATTTAATAAAAAATTTAAAAAAAATCAAAAACAAACCAAAATTTGTTGGAAATTCGATTAAAATATTGTTGTTACAAGCATATTTAATTGAATTAATATCTTCTTTTTCTTGTTCATTGAATCTCTGGGAGTTAATCGTTTTTCCTCTTTCTTTAAATAATTAAATTTTTTATTAAGAAAATTTTACTTTTTAATAAAGTAAAATAAAGTTTTAATAAAGTCTTCGGGTCGGGTTTCGTGGCACTTAAAAATTTAGCAAAAAATTTGGGGGATTAGAAGGTACCTTCCTTTGGAACTAAAAAGTTATTTATTATTTACTGTAAAATTCACGAATTTTTATTTCCATTCCAATTCTTAGAGAAAGGAAAATGAAAGAGGAAATTTTGGAACGAATAAGTCCCTTAATTTTGAAAATACTCGGAGCTTGAAAAGGGTTAAAGTAATAAAACATAAAATGGATAGCACTAAACAAAACTTAAAAACAATTACGATTAACATCTATATTATGAATATATCTGCATAATTCTCTCATTATTTCATCATTTCCATCTTTTTTTAAATATAAATATTAAAATATATAATTTAAATTTTATAACATACTAGTAGTCCCTTCAATAATATTTTTAAAAGAAGACGACGATGCTTGATAAAAGGAATTATAACCCTGATTTAATGGAAAGTTTTCTTGGAAATTTTGAACTGTGCCAGAATTTGAAGAATCATCGAGATGGGTTGGAATAAAATGTTGATTGTTTGGGTAATATCCACTAGAATATTGAAAATGTGGAGGGAATTGATTTGTAGAGGAGGATGATGGAAACATATTCTGTGATTGAAAATGATGAAAATTTGGATTAAATTGAAGGGGTTGAATGTTTTGGTTATGGGGATGATTTGTTTGTATCGGCGTGCTTGAGTTGATTTCGACATTAGGAGGGTTTAGTATTTCCTAAAAATGTGAAATTATTAAATATTTTTGGAGATTTTTAGAGGAAATTATGTAGTAATATAGGATTACATTATGGATATTTTTCTGTTTGTGGTATTCAAGATGATCCACAAAGGGGTAAGAAGGCAAAGTAAATTTTGTAGATCTTAGCGATTATTTCGGTCAATCGTTGAAACATTAAAACAGAGCCTTTAAGCAGACCCTAATTTTACTTTGTGTTGATTTTAAAACCAAAAAAGCACAATTCAATGCCCAGAAAATGACATAAATTACCGAGTTATTTCCACTTCCCCACACAAGATATTCAAGAGTATCCTTTTCAGGGCCCATTCCATCATTTTTTGTTATAATAAAAGTAAATAATAATAAATTTATTTTTATAAAATTCTTTAGCATTTTTTTTTAATTTTAAAATTTGTTAATGAATAAATAAATAGTATTTATTTTATAAATAAAAAATATTAAAAGGAGGTGTTTAATAATAGTGTACATATGTTAGGAGTGGCGCTCGTCTTTTTTCTCGTCTCTCCCCCCCCTCTCTCGTATTTTGTGGCACTTGCCCATCCCTGCATCGTTGCCCAAGTCTTACAAAAAATTAATAAAAACGTGTGACAATAAATCAATTAAATTAATTTAATTAAAAAATTTTTTTTTAATTTTAAAATTAATTTATTCGTTTAATGTCAAAACTTTTCCTGATTAAAAAGACTTGAGAAAATATGTAGATATATTTAAAAAGTTTAAGGATTTTTGAAGGATGGAAGACAGATTTCTTCAATTTTTTGCTAGGGTTGGGGAGATATTGAGGAATTAATGATCACCCATTTCAAGGGTTATGAAAGGATTTGAGAGAATAAAAAATGATTGGGAGAACATATATACATTAGAGGATTTTGCGTGATTAAGAGAGATTATCAACTGTCAACAATACTTTATACATTAGGTTACCGCTGATAAATGAGTACAAGAGAGAGGCTATTTTTAACTGATTCCCAGAGATTACAACCCTTGTGTTTTGAAATTTATCTTTTTTTAATTTTTTTATTTCAAAATTCCTTTCTTTTAAATAAACATAAATAAATTTAAAAGAGAAAAATATACAAACGACAAACGATTAAAAGCCTGATAAATTGAGAATATCTTAAAGTTTTCCCTTGTTTTTTGAGTTTGATAGGGGTTATTCAAAGATCAAATCAAATCCTTTAATATCCCAGATATCCCTCCATATCCCCTCCCCAATCATTCGATATCTCTCTAAATCCTCCTATTCCCTTTATATCTTTCCTGAAATACTTATAATCCGCATTCTATTTTCAATCATCCTCCAAAGGGGCATTCTATTAAAGAGGGGAATTCAACTGGAAGGGGCATTCAATTAAGAGGAAATACGGTATCTTGCTCAGTTCAGGTTTATTACTGGCAGCTTTTAATACTCATTTAATCACAATTATATTACCCTTAAAAACTTTTTAATATTTATTTTTAAAAATAATTTAAAAATGTAAGAATAATATATAAAAAATTTGCACATTAAAAAAGGTCATTAACAAAATTTTACAAAAAAAATTATTTTTTTAAATAGTCTTTGAAAGTCCAACAAGTGTAACTCCTTTAATAAAAATAATAATTTTTAAAAATTAAAAAAAAAACCAAAAATAGTAACACAAACAGCACATAAAAGTAATTTCAAATCCTCCATTTCAATTTCTTTAAAATAAAAAACAGACCATAAACTGGCTATTAAACCAGGCAAAGTTGCATTAATTGGAAAGGTTATTGCTTGTGATAACTAGATATTTAGAAAGTTTAAAAGTTTTGATTGGATTAAATAAATGTAAATTATGACCAAATGTAAATTTTTAGGGGAGATGATGAAATGAAGTTTTTGTTGAATAAAGACGATATAATAGATTTTGGAGGAAACTTTTCCGGAATAAAATGGTCAGAGTTTTACGGAAAATAGAAACAGAAATATATAAAGAAAATATATAAAAATAAATTTATATTTTAATTAAAAACGATTTTCAGTTTAAAATTTTGAATAAAAAAATTAAAATTATTTTTTACAATATCATTAGCCAAAAACCAAGCAAGCATAGCCACTGCCCACAAAACACCGGCCAACAAAGAAGGGAATACTAAAGCATTATCCATATAAGGTTTATTTTGTTTATAAGCACTAAAAAATAATTTTAAAATTTTAGAAAAGAATGTGTCAAAAAAACATATAAATAAGTAGAACAAATGTTGATGTTAAATAAATTCCAGTAAAATGTGAAAATACATAATCTATTGCATTTTTGGAAGGATTTTTGAAATGTTGAGGATTGTCTTGAATATATATTACTGGGGTAAAACTTTGGTAAAAAGAAAATGAAATTTGAAAATTAAAAAAATGTTTTTACGTCGATCCATAACCAATACCAGCAAAGATAGAAGCTACAACAGCTCTTAAAAATTTATTTGGTTTTTATTAGGATTGTTGGTGACCGGTTTTAAAGCCGGAATTTTTGAAATTACTGCCAAAAATTAACCGTTGTTAGAAAATTTTAAAAACCGAAAACCAAAAATTTGTGGAAAAAAATAATTTTATGTATTAAAAAATTCCCCCGAAATAAACCGGTATTTGCCTAAAACTCAAAACCAAAGACAGGGTTTCTAAAATTTAAATTAACCGAAAACCGGGGATGCCGGTTAATAACCGGTCGCCAACAACCGGTTTCCCAGAAACATTCTTTCTCAGTTAAATTCTGCTAATAAGTTTTCCGGAAATTTAACCCATTAAATTCTAAACAAACAAATTCCCTTACAATATTCGTTTTTTCATTCCATCAGAATTTATTCTACTTAAATTAATACTATTTTCTGTTGCTTCAATATTCACTCTTTCTTCTTCGTCTATTTGTTGTTCTACCAAACTTTCCCCTTCTTCAATATTTGTATTTTGGGGTTCTTCACGTCTTATAATTATTGGAGAGCCTTGTTGGAGTGAATCTCTTTTTGTTGTAAGGGGAGGTTTGGGGCGAACAAATGCAAAAAGAATTCCTCTAAAAAACTGGAAATTTTGCGAAGACTTTCTAGAAATTCAAAAGCCCCTCCCCCTCCCAG
Organism: Meloidogyne arenaria; assembly: GCA_036172955.1. Classification (NCBI taxonomy): domain Eukaryota; kingdom Metazoa; phylum Nematoda; class Chromadorea; order Rhabditida; family Meloidogynidae; genus Meloidogyne; species Meloidogyne arenaria. The sequence goes on along the minus strand of JARQAB010000012.1, from coordinate 4,709,336 downwards.
AAAAAATTAATTTCTATTTTTATTTACCCAACAATAACAAAAACAAGTCCAAGATAATTCAAATTAGGAGAGCTAGGAGTACTTGCATTTACCTAAAGAAGAAAAACAAAATGTCCTTGAACAATTTTTTAATTTACCCCAAAAAGTCCAAAACGTCCTGTTGCCCAACCAACTTTTTTTAAATTAAAAAAATAATTTTTTAATTTAATTTAATTATTTACCAACACAGTTAACAGTTCCCCAAATTAAAATTCCCATTCCTAAACCAATTGTTTTAATTATTGGAATAGCTGTTAAATTGCCTGAGAAATGAAAATAATTTTTTGTTTAAATTTATTTTTTACCAATAGCCCAAAGAAGTCCACCAAGCATTGCAAAAGGTTGAAATGGAGGTGCGCCAGTAGCGATATACTTTAAATATATTAATTGAATAAACAAAATTTTTGTCATCATTTCGAAAAGAGAAAATTTTGGAATATATAGCTTTTAAAAATAAAACTTTTAAAAAAGCTCTGTAACTTTTTAGAAACTGTTCTCGTATAAATGAATTTGTTTATCAAAAATATAGAGAAAATTTTAGATCAGAAAATCATCCTTTCGGCTAAAATTCTTAAAAAAGGGATAAGAAAGGGCCCGGCTAAAGAGAATGAACCCGCCTCCTACAGTTTATAAATAAAACTTTAAAAAAACTCACCGTAACAACTCCAGACAGAAATATAGCAGAGCAAACCCAAAAACAATCAAATTTCCAAAAATAAATTCAAAAATATAAAACTAACAATCCACTGAACAACCATTCCATCACCAGGATCCCCAGCAACCCTTACACCCTTTTTTAAAAAAAAATAAAATTTTAGATTAAAATAATTATAAAATTCCCACCACATACATAGAACCAAAACAAAGGGAAGAAATTGCACAAGAAACGAGTCCAGTTAATGTACTCATTTCTTTTAAAAAGGCCAAAAAAATAAATTTAAGTTTGAAATAAATTTTGAAATAAATTAAAAATAATTAATTTTTGATTTGTTTGAACAAGTAGAAAATAAAAAAAAAATTTTTTTAATATAATTTTTCTACAAAAATTAATTTTTAAAAATTAGAGCTTGGAAAACTCAAAAAAAAAATAATTTTATTTTTCAGTAGGAGGAGAGAATTTAACTCAAAGGCTCTCTTTCTCCTAAAGCTCTAACATCAAAAAATCAACAAAAAAAAACAATTTTTTTTCTTCTCAAGAATAATCATCCCCTAAAATAGACAAAGTTAATTGATCATTATTACTCGAAACATCATTAATTCCATCATATCTACTAACATATTTGGCAATTGACCTTTTTACCTCTCCAATAGGGCTAAATAATTTGTCACCTCCACTAACCAAATCTCGTAATATTCTGTGGAGGATTTTATATAAAAAATTATTTTAAAAGGAAAGGAAGGACCTGTTTCTGTTAAGAAATTTCATATAATATTCTTGACCCCCTTTAGTATGCATTACTGAGAGATTTGCTGCCATTACATCTGCATGACATTCATTCATAAAACTAAACAAAAAATTAATATTTTAAATAATCTAGAAGGTTAAGAAAAGAAATAAAAGAAATTGGTGGAGTGGACAAAAATAAAAAAATGGATCCAGGAAATTAAATTTTCCTTTAAAAAACTAAGAGATTAAAAATTAAAAATATTTCTTAAGTTTAAGAGGGAATTAAAGCCTTAGATCACAAGTTGTAATAAATTAAAGTTGTGGTACATAGGTGGAAAGAATGAGAGAAACCCAAAAAATGTAAACAATGAATGACTCTTTTTAAATTGGATTTGAATAATCTTATTTATGTTAAAAAGCCTTAAATAATCCACGAATTAATCCCTCAATAAATTTATTTACATTCCCAATTTATTCCAGCTAACAGCAGCATAAATAGCAATCCCAGCGAGAATTGGAAGAGCAACAACAAAAACTAAAGAATCTCCTCTAAAAGCGAAAACGTGAAGAGCATAAAAACACAACATAAAAGTGAGAACCTAAAGAAAAAAGTATAAAAAATAATCGGTTAAAATTTAAAACAAACGTGGCAAAAATATGTTAGTGCTTCCTGAAAGGAAAAAAAATAATTTTAGAGAATCAATTTACATGTATTATTTTTATTTAAATCTGAGGGGAGAAACGTTGTTGTAGACAATTATAAAAACAAAATATTTTCCACGAGAAAAAGGCGCGGAAAAAAATCAAAAATGCCTTTTTGAGACCAAAAAATTGTTTCAAGTCCTGTAAAATTTGGTTTCTAGTCTTTGTGTGCATTCTTGATCTTGAAAATTTTCGATTATGGACCGCTCTATTAATTAACTAAAACCCCCACTATCAACTAACATAAACAAAATTTATTTTTCAAAAATTACTTGAGTCAATAAATAAGGCTTTTGAACAGCATAAAGATCTCTAGCAACCAAAAAAGCCAAAGCCTCATCAGATAAGACGAAAGTAGACAAAATTTGTTTACCAATTTCAGATTCCCATATAATACAAGCTGTTTTTCCAAGAATATTAAATGGCTAGAAAAATATTAAATTATCTTTTTTTGTAATTAATTGAGAAAACTTTAAAATTTTTATTTGTTTGGAAGGAAAGAATTGATTTTAGAAAATAAAAAAATATTCAAATAAATTTGTCACCAAATAAAAATAAATAGTTTATAAAAAGGGGGGAAGAAAAATTTCCATTTTTATTTTAATTCGTAGTTTTGTTGTGAGTAATAACAAATTGATTGATTTTGACTTTTAAACTTTAAATTAATTTTAAAAAATAATTTTAAAATATTGATAGAATTTCGACTTTTTTTTGTTAAATTATTAAAAGAAAAATAATAATTATGTTAAGAAAAATAAAGATAAAAAATTAAAAAAAAAGAAATATTTTTTAATAAAAAATTATTTCTAAAGTTTGTACTTTTCTCTTTTAAATTTGCAATAACGAAATGGAATGTAGAGAAAAGTGTAATAATAATTACTATTTTCTTTTAAAAATAAATAAATATAAATTACCTCCAAATTTTGTTTAGCATATTCTAATGCCTCTTGCTCATTTTTAAATTTAACATAAAAAGGTAATGCAATTTGTGCACCTGTTGGACTAGCCAAAGTTCCAATTCTAATAGAATCAAAACTTTCTAAAAATAAAAAAAATGAAATTATAATTCACCTCGAGAGGATAGAGGGCGTGTTCTATTAGAAAAATCCCTTATAGTAAGAAACGGGATATGTTATTCTATTTCGCATAATCACTATAAAATGGCCAGTAGTCATTATTAGGATTCTAGAAAAGACAAAACTTCAGAAAGCGGTAGAGATTTACCACAGGTCCCTTTTCTCCTCTTCTCCCATCCCTTTAAACTGAATTCAATTCAAAATCTCTCAGAGGTTCTCTCCAATATCCCAATCCCGCTTTTTTACTTTCCCTTATTAGACAGTCAAGAGGTAAGAAATTTTCTCAAAAATAGGTAAATTATTCCCAATAAAATTTAAATAAAAATTACTTTTAGCATCAAGTTGACATGTAAAAGAAAAGAAAGTATCACTTTCACCTCTCCCTTCTTTTTCTAACCAAAAGAAAGATTGCTGCAACAAAAAATTTATTTAAATTTTTTAATCAGAAAGTCAATAACTTGTTCAATCGTCTTTTTTAATCGATCAGGAAGTCTAAAAAATATTTCTAAATAAAAATTATCTGTAAATATAAATCCACAAATTTTATCCAAAAAAACCACAACTACACCCCCTCAGAACTGAAAATTTTTTAAAAAGAGAATCTCTCTCCCAATCGAAGCTGAGTCGAAATAAAAAAAATCTTAGAAAATCGGAAATCGAAAGAAATCCAAAACGTCGAAAATCGAAATTTCGGCGCATCTCTACAACCCCTCATACAGAATTTCTGTTCATAAATTGGAACACTAAAATTTGCTAGATTTTCAATTAAGAATTTTTAACTAGGCCAAATTATTTTAAATATAAATTTATTTACTCACTCATTGCTAACTTTGTACCTCCAGGGAAATAATGCGCTGAGTAATGGTCCAGACATAAGAAGATTAGCAATGGGATAAGCTTAAAAGATTTTTTTAATTGGAAGAATTTGTATCTAAAACATAATTTTTGTGGAGAAATCATTTAGAAAAGATTTTTGGAAATCAACAGGTCTCAAATGCTTTTTTAATTGAAAAAAACTAAGTAAAAATATAAAACAAACCTGCAGTCACTACTCCAATAACACCAACACGCAATAATGCCCCTTTCTTTGTAGCTAAAAAGTTGTCTGCCTTGCTCTTTGTCAACCTAAAAATTATTTTTTTTGTAATTTTAATTTAAAAAATAAACCAAAATCTTTGATAAAATTCATCAATATCCATTTTTTGTTTAAACATTTTTGAAAATTATTTGAAAATCTAAAAGTTATTTATGTTTTGATTTTTGGGAGTAAAGCAAATTTAAAAAATATAAAGGTTGGAGAGAAATTCTCGATAAAAAAGAAAAAATTGCGACGAAAATACTCCGAAAATGAGTCAAATAAAAAAAATGAAAAACAATTTTTAAAAAATGTTTAGTAAAAAATCAAAAATAAATTTAAAAAACAAATTTATTCAAACAAAAAAAATATTCAAATTCTAATTTTATGATCTAATTTAATTCTTTCCAATCTATCAACATAAGTAGCTGAATGACCTAAATAATTTCCATTTTCATCAAAATTAGATTTCCCTTTTGTTAATTTATTGAGTAATTTGCATAATTCGATACTGCTTTTTAAATAATCACTAAAAATTAAAAAATAAATAAATTTAGAAAAAAAAACAAACATGCATCCATTTTTGTGATCCTCATCTCTAAAAAATAAAAGAAAAAAATTAGGAAGTATTTAAAAATTTAAGGATCTATGATGGCCTCTTAGAAAACCCCACAGTTCTTTCCCCACTCGCTCATAAAAATTCAAAAAATATTTTTTAAGGTCATAAAAATGGTTTTTCAAACAAAAAAATAGTCTCCCTAAATATTTTCCTTTTTTCCCCACTTTTAATTAAAAAATATTCAAAACAAACATTTTAGCAGCTTCAAAATCTAAATCAAAAGTTTCACTTCTGTAATACATTTCCTCAGATAAATACAATAATAAAATGCTTATAATAAGAGAAAAAATAAAAGCTAGCCAATCATTGTGTTTTTGTGTTCTTAAATAATAACAAAGTGCAAAACCTGGAAGAAAAGCAACAATTGAAACGACTAGTGGAAGTAAAAATTTTGAACTGAAAAAATTTTTTGGATTAAAAATTAATCTAAAAATAAGGATATTTTATATTAATTAAAAATAAGGATCGCCAAAAATAAGTAACAAGATCAAGAGCGAATTTTGGAGGCTAATTAAACTAATGTAAACCCCCACCCTCTCAAATCATTAAACATCAATTTGTAAAAATTCCGAATACGCCCATGAATGGAATCAGTCGTTAAAATATCCGGCTAGTGCTTTCATCAACCCCTAATCAAAAACAAAACCTAGAAGCATATATAAGTTCTCTGGCAATAACAAATTTTTTGGCGTTTTTAGACAACAAAATAGTTTTGAGATCAGAATCAGTCAAAGTTGAAGAATCTAAAGCATCCAATTTATCAAGTCCACTAAAATTTTGTTAAGTTTTTTAATATTTTAGGAATATTTGCTAAAGATTTAAAAATATCGAAGAGGAAATTTTTGAAAGTGTGTTTAAAAATTCATGAGAAAATAAAATTATTGAATTTTTTAAATTTAATTAAAAATGTATGAGAGAATTTTTATGTTAACAAAACTAATTAAATAGCGAGTCTTCCAATTCCACTTAACAGTTATTTACGAGGATAGAAATAAAGAGAATTGAATAACTTTGACGTTTTTAGAGATATTCTATTTCGTCTAGCCTTACAATTAATTAGGATTAAATTAGGTAAAATTTTTTCAAGAAAATTTTCAATGTCAAAAACCCCCTACATTAACAAAAAATTATTAAAAAAATTAACTTTTCTTTAAAAAGCCTGAAGAAATTTGGATAATTTTTGCGTATTTGTTCTACATTATTAAGTACCAATCTATTTGAGAAACGTAAAAGAGCATTATATCTATGTTGAAAACATCCATGAGTTTTTGATTCAATATTGTCGCTAACCATTATTTTAAACTAAAAAAATTTAAAAATTATTTTTAAATATTAATTAATAAAATGCTTAGTTTTACTTTACAAAAATGTGTTAAATGTCGAATCTCACGAGTAAAAATTCTTTTTATTTTAATTCCAAATTAATTTTTCTAAAATTGTACTATTCATTAAGTTTTGTATTAAATAATTTTCTGACAATAATTTTCTTCACTTTTCCTATGCTTCACAATTTCTCCTTTTTGTATAAAAAAGGAGAATTATGAAGCAAAGAAAAAGTGTAAACACCAGGCTCAAATTCTCAGATTTTATTATAGAAAGAAATAAAAATAAAAAAATAGGCAAAATAATCTTCAAAAAAATCTTTTGAAGATTTTTTTCCATTTTTATCTTCCTAAATTGATTATTGTCTTTTTTTTCTAGGGACCAGTAAAAGTAAGGTAATCCTTACTTCTACTGGTCCCTAGAAAAAATGTGGAAGAAGTGCTTTTTCGATATTTTTGAGGTCTGCCAGTAGGTAATCAAGTGTGCTGAGTCCGAATATGAGCTAAGAATTTGTTTATTTCGAACCCCGAACCCGAATTCAACCAAGTCGAACATGGGGTAAAAATTCAAAATTTCAAATTTTTTGCTTAATCGGACTCGTCTCTTCGAGCTGAGTTGAAAGGTATCAAAATTATTCAGTTTCGACAACTTTGGACAAAGTTATGATCAATTTAAAACACGCTTGGTGAGACTTCCGTGTACAAATCAGATACCATAACTTCGTCCAAAGTTGTCGAAACTGAATAATTTTGATACCTTTCAACTCAGCTCGAAGAGACGAGTAATAATAGCCTTAAATTTTTAATTTCGAAGTGTTTACCCTTAATTCGACTTGGTCGAATTAAGGGTCGTGGTTCGAAATAAACAAATTTTAAGCTCAGATTCGGAATTAGCACAGTCGATTACCTAATGGTAGACCTCAAAATTGTCAAAACAGCACTTTTTTTTCCAATTTCTTTAAGGACCAGTAAAAGTAAGGATTACCTAGAATTTTTAGTATTTAAAAAATAAAAGCTAAAATTCTACAAAAAATAAACAAACATTAGTATTTGCATCTGCATATAATCTGTCTTTTGTAATTGCAAAAAGTTCGTTATCGATAGCTATCATTAAATCATCGTTTATTGCATTTGGCAAATCTGAGTGTGTAATAGTAAATTTTTGTATAGCTGGATATCCATGAGCATCTTTAAAAAAATAAATAAAATTTAAAAATAAAAAAATTAAAAAAAAACCTTTTAATAAGAAATATCCCGAAGTAATAAATAATCCACCAGTAAGTGTGTCGTATGTCCAATGTGTTCTAAATAAATTTCTTATTCCAATCATTGTTAATTTAAATTTCTAAATAGAAATATTTTCAGAACAAATCAGCGTCCTGAAAACAAAAACCGAAAAAATAGCCTACAACAATCCGGACGCTATAAAATATTAGCAACAAAGTAGGCCTTACCTAATTTAATTAGTAAAACTTCAAATTGGTAACAATCTTTAAAAGTTCATTTGATAAATTTTGTTTTAATTTACACGTTTTTAATTTTTTGTTTCAATTTAATTAGATTTAGCCTGGTTGTTCAACATTTTATTTAATCAATTAAAAATATGGAGGATCTTCAACGAAAAGCAAGATTATTGGAAAATGAAATTGATATGCGTCTTATATCTCTTAATAAATTTCATATTTCTAATGCAGGTTTGCTAAATTATTTTTTTTTTGGAAATGACTTTTTAGTGAGGTTAAAGGCTCTCATTTTTTGTCGAATTACAAAAAAAGTTTTTTTTAATTTTAATTTTCATTTAAACTCAACAAACTAAAGAGTAGCAACATTAAAATTTGTGTAATTCTACAAATTTTGTTTAAATTTAGGTCAAACAGATATTCAAAGCAAATCCCATTCAAGACGTTCTTTTGACTCGCTTACAAGTGAAATTGAATCAAAATTGTCAAAATTAAGTGAAATTAATTTTCAGGTTTTTTAAAAATATTTTTAGAAAAAAAAATTAATTTTAAAAAATTAGATGCAAGAATGTTTTGATAAAGATAAAAGTGTTTTTAACAAAACACCTCAACAACACATTCTTAGAAGGCATCAAGATATTCTTAGAGATTATAGTGCAGAGTTTCGAAGAACCCATGAAAATATTAAAAATCAATTACAAAGGTTTTTTAATTAAATTAAATTTAGAAACATTTTTAGTCCCTTTAAATTGATTTTTTGGAAAGTTTTTTTTATCAAGGTTATACTTGTATCGAAATTTTCTCTATCTTTATTTTCTAAAAAAATCTTTGTCTTGTATTTTATCGGAATTTTATTTATTTTATCAATTTTATTTATTTTTTAAGAGATGAATTAATGGAAATGACGTCAACTGTAAATAATCGTTGTAGAACTACAGATTATTTAACTAGAGAAAATGAAAGTATTAGCGAGTTTGTTTTTTTTTCTTAAATTTTTTTAAATTAAATTTTGATTTAGTTGTGATCGTCTTTTAAATGACCAAATAAGTATTGCTATGTCTGTGAGAGAAGGGCTTTATTCACAAAGTAGTGGACTTGGAGCTATTAATAAACGTGTTCATCAATTGACTAGTTTGTTTTTATTTTTTTGTGTTACTCCTTATGTTAGAACCGTTGGTCTTTGGGAGGGTCTGAATTTTTAAATTATTGTTTCCCCGGGTAGATTTTCTTCAACAAAACGGGACGACGCTAGCTGTTGAAATGAAATAATCAAATACAATCCTTTCAGGAATAATAAAATTTTATTGGGCCTGGACGTGGGAAACGAGATAATATATTCGTTTATAAAGTAATTTGGAGCTAGACCTGAACTTTCGCTCCTAATTTAATTAATTTTAAATTTCGTTTTTACATTTTCTTTTAAAGAAAAATATCCAACACTTAATAATTTGATGAACAAAATTCGAATGAAAAAACGCAAAGATACTTTAATTTTGGCAGCAGTTATTTCTAGTTGTCTTATATTTATTTTCATTTATCTTATGCATTGAATCAGGCCCGTAGCCAGGGGGGGGAAGGGGGGGGGAATTCGCCCCCCCCCCCCCCCCCCGAAATGGGGAAATGGAAAAATTTTGCGGGAGGGTTTGGGGGAGAAAAGTGAATTTTTTTGGCCTACGGCCTCTGAAATTCAAAAAATTTTCGCCTGCGGCGCTGAAAATAGAAGAAATCTGGCTTCTTGAGCTCCAAAATTCAAAAAATTTTCGCCTGCGGCGCTGAAAAAGTGAATTTTTTTGGCCTACGGCCTTCTAAAATTCTCAAAATTTTCGCCTGCGGCGCTGAAAATAAAATTTTTTGGCGCCTTCGGCGCCAAAAATTGGGCGCAAAAAAATTTTCCCCTCTTGTCCCCCCCCCGAAAAAAAATCCTGGCTACGGGCCTGCATTGAATTGATGTGAATGAATATTTTGTAGTGGTAATTTTTTTAAATATAATTATGTAATTGTGTACTCTTTTTTTTATTTTAAATAATTTTTTGAGAATTAAAAATTTAAAAGAAAATATTTTAAATAGAAAGAGTACATAACCAAACTTTGATTTGTGTAAAAATTCTTTTAGAAAATGTAAATACATATTGTTTAAAAAAGGGTAAAAGATTATTTAATTCCATCATTTTATTTTTATTTGGAAATTTATTTCCTTTCATTTTATTCCAAAACTAAAAATATCTTTAAAATTTTAAACAAATTAAATATATATTTTAAATTTTCCTCTTTCCTTTTAAACTTTTCATCGTTGTTCTTCTCCCTCTTGATCTTCTAAAAAATTTTATTAATAGAATATATTTAAATTAATAAATATCCTAGCCCGTGCCCTATTAGAAGCCCACTAAATGAGCCCCATTGGAAATAAACGACCAGGGTTTCTATTAGAATATTTTTGGTAAATTATTATTTAAATTTTTATTTCAAAAAATTCCAACCATAACTTTCCTCTGCTGCAGTAGTAGTAGTTGTTGTTGGGGCTGTAGTTGTTGTTGAGCCTTTCCTACGTTTTTTCTTTTGTTTTTTAGTTGAAATTTGTTCTTTATTTGTTTCTATTGTTGTTGTAGAATTTGCAATATTTGTTGCCATTTCAGTTGTTTGTAAATTAATAATTGTTGTTGTATTGTCTAATAATTGTTGTTGTTGTGTGGATGTTGTTTGAATGTTTAAATTTGTTGTTGTTTCATTTTTATCTCTAACAACATTTCCTTCATTTATTTTGTTTTGTTTCTCTTCCACAAGTTGAGAATTATTTGTTGTTATTGACTGTCTATTAATTGTTTCATTTTCATTCATTTTTACAACACTATTTTCAACTGTTGTTGTTATATTTTCTAAAACATTATTTGTTTGGTTTGTTTGTTGTTCGAATTGTTTTTCTCTCTCTTTTGTTTTTCCCTCTTCTCCAATGTTTTCAATTTCTTCTTCTTCTTGAGAGTTTGACGATTCTGTTTGTGTTTTTGTATTTACTACATCAGAATTTGTTGTTGTAATTTCTGATGTTTTTGTTGTTGTTTTGGTCTCTTCTGTTGCAACTTTTGGTTGTTCGGGAGGTAATGTTGATGTTGTTGTTGGTTGTTTCTTTGCCTTAAATGTTTGTTTGTTTTAAATTCTGGTTTTTTAAAAATCAGAATCTATTACAAAACCAGAAATGTTTGTATTTTTCTGACAAAATAATATTTTTCTTTAAACTTGCCAAAGCTTCTTGACGCAGTCTTTGTTCAATCTCAGCCATTTCTTTACGATTTTGTTCTTCCAATTCTGCTTGCATTACTTTATTTATTTAAAAATTTAATTTAAAATTTTTTTTATTTCTACCCCTATCTTGTGCAAATCTTCTCACTTCGTGTCTAAAATCAACAATTTCCCCCGGATTTAAATCCCCACTTCTGTCAACATCCACTTTATCAAAAAAGCGTCTTATAAGCTAAAAATAATTTTTCAGATTTTTAAATTCAACAAAATAACCGTCGGTTCTAATTTATAACGATCTTTAACTAAACGTTCCAATTCATCCAAAGTTATTTGTTTATCTCTATTAGTGTCATAATCTCGAAAATGGTCAGAAACAAATTTAATAGATGTTAATCTAACAAGACGAACAAAATCGGCTAATTCAACCTTTAAATTTAAAAAATTATTATTTTTTTAAATTTTTCCCCAAAAACTTTGTCAAGTAATCCATTTCTGTCTTGGTCGGCGACAGCAAAAAGACTGTGTGTTTCTGCACCTAAAAATATAAAAAAAATACAATAAATTTTTCTCTTTTAGTTATACCGCTCATATCGTCTTCTCGACGAGCTCGCTGCTCGGCTTCTCCTTCGTTTATACTCTAAAAGAAAATATTTGTAGTCAGAATTAATCAATTCAGAATATTTTACAGAAAATCAGAATATACATATCAGAACTCTTTTTCTTAAAATAAAATCAGAATTTTCTAACAAATAATCCAAAATTGGATCAGAATTTAATCAGAATTTGTCAGAAAAAATAAATCAGAATTTTAATTCTGATTTGGTTTTTTCCCTCACTCACCCCGTCACCATCCTCATCCATTTCCGGAAGCAACATTAACGCATTTTTGACTGCTCTCCCTCTAATTACCGAACGAAAACCAGCAAATTCAACAGCATCCAATTGACCATCCTTTTTTTAAATTTTAAAATTAATTTTTATTTTTTTTTCTAAGAAAAACTTCATTTTCGTCTGCTTGGGCAAAAAAAGGTTCTAAAGTAGCTTCATCAAAGCCATAATGATCAAAAGCTATTTTCTTAGCTTCATCCATTGTTAAAGTCCCACTTCCATCTGTGTCCACTACTTTTAAAGCTTTTTTTGATGTTTCGACTGCTTTGGCTCGGACCTTTTTTAAATTTTATTGTTTTCTAATTTTAAATATTTTTTTCCTTTTTACAATTCTCTCAAAATCAGCAAATTCTGGTGCATTTAATTGTCCATCATTATTATCATCCACACTAGCTTTAATTAATTTTTAGAAGAAAAAATAATTTTTTTTTCAAAGAAAAATACCAAGCATTTCAACAACTTCTCCTGCTCCAATACCTTCTTGTTCAAATGCTATCATCTACAAAAAAATTTTTACTTTTAAAGAGATAGAAATTTTAATATTTTTTAAAAATTAATATTCCAATAAAAGAATTAATTTCTTTAAACTGGGCACTCTCCTAATCCAAATGATTTTTTAGTTAGGCTTTCGATAAATCTAATAGGACTGCTAAAATTAAAACTCTTCACTTTGTTTTGTTTCGGTTAATCGTAACCTTTATTAAGATAGAGATAATTGAATTACATTTCTGTATTAAAGGTTAAAGGAAAACAAAACAGAATGTAAAGGACAAAGATAAATGCAAAACGTGTACAATTACAATGACATAAAAATTTTTAAATTGTTCAGAAAATTTTAATTGTTTTCTTCACGTTTCACAACATTTACAAGTTTTACGTTACTAAACAAAATCCAGAATATTTTAAAAAATAAAGCAAGTCTCTTATTTTTTCAAAAATAAAATAAACATACAGCAGCTTCTCTCATGTCAATATGTCCATCCTGGTCCCTATCAGCAGTCTACAAAAATTATTTTCTTTAAAATTTTAAATAAAATCAAACTTTCATAATTTGTCTAGCTAATCGAATACTCATTCCTCTAACTCTTCTTTAAATTAAAAAACAAATTAAAAATTAAATTCTCAAAAACCTTCTTAATTTACTAAACAAAACAGCATCCATTTCATCCCCACTGCTAGGTACCTTTAAATTAATTTTTAAAATTCCCCTTCTTCTATTTTTTTAAATTTACCACTAAACGCCAAATACGTTCAACATCTCTATTACTAATTCCATATTCTCGAAGAATATAAGCCTTTGCTTCGTGTAAACTAAGCAATCCATTGTGGTCAGAATCAACATTCTTTTAAAGGGAAGAATAAAAAGGAAGGATTTAAAATAATTAAAAGTAATTAGTATTTTCAAATATTTTTATAAAACAATTCCTAATCTTTGAAAAAGTTCCAAAAATAAATATAATATTCTATTATATCCAGAAAATTATTTTTAACTTTCACACCCTTGAGGGGTAAATAAATATAATTTCCGGAACATATAATTAAATATTAATTACAGAAAATATATTTCCGGAAACAATATTTTCTCTATCAGAATTTTAAATTATTTCTGATATTTTTCCGGAAAATATATTAAATAATTATTTTTAATTACCCAAAGATTACTTGTAAATAACGCAATGCAGCATTTTCCGCCTTAGCCAATACCAAAGGACGAATTTCATTAAATTCTAATTTTAATTCAATAATTTATTTTAATTCTTCTCTTTAAATTACCAATAGAAGAGAGAAATCCGTCTTTATTAAAATCCACATCACTAAATATTTAAATTAAAAAAAAAATTAAATTAAAATTAATTTAACTTGAAAAGGTTTTCAACTACAGAAGAACTTAATCCGTGATGGACAAACTATTTGAAATAAATTTTTAATTAGAATTTAAACAAAAAACGAACAGCAGCATATTGAACTTCATTTAAGGAAAGAGCCCCATCTCCATCCAAATCAACACTTTTATCAACTGAAGGAATGTGTGTTGGTGAATTAGTAAAGGAAGGAGAAGATGATGTTGAGGATGAAAATGGTGAGGAAGATGCTTGTTCTAGTTCATTTTCTGTTGTTTCTGTTGGTAATGTTGTTAATTGTTCTGGTATTGTAGAGGTTATTGATGATAATGATGATTGTGCTCCTTCGGGAATAGGGGATGAGGAGAAGGAAGAAGATTCACTACCTGAACAAAAGTATTTATTTTTAAAAAGCAAAATTTTCTATGAGAAAAAGGAAAAGTAAAATAATGTTGAGAAATAATCTTTTCCGCGATTTATTTAATGTTTATCAAATAAGTATTTGATTTCCGGAAGAGAGAAAAATATTTCCGGAAAAATAATTAAATTTCTGGAATATCCAATATACATATTAGTTCTTCGGTAAAGATGTTTCCTTAAAATATGCTTTTGGATTGTTTAATTTGTAAAGGATAATTAATAATTTTTTGTAGGATAAATGTGGCGAAATAACAGAGTATAGTTAATATTTATATGTATTTTCCCACCATGTTCAACACCTTTACTTTCTGATTTAGTAATATGAGATTGTTGTTGGTTAGTTTGTATAGGCTGTGGTAATTGACGATTTTGTTGTTCTGATACTGACTAGAAATAAAATGAAATTTTTGTAATTTAAATTTTTCTCAAACCGTTCCCAAAACAAATTGCCCATCTGGCATTCTAATTAAAGGTCCATTATTGGCAACAAATTGTGGTTGAGATGATTGATGTGGGTCTAAAGGAAGGAACATAATCGAGATAATTTAGAGGCAATAGAAGGGTTATTTTATATAACTGACCGTCCAATTGTTTTGTAACTTTTGGAAGGAGTGCTTCTGCTGGGTAAATCTGTCCAGAAGTATTGTTGTGATTTCTAGCTGTATAAATATATTAACCAAAAATAATTTCAGAAATATTTTTAAAATTACCTTGTCTTTTATGATGAGACTGATTACTCCTTTTTAAATTTTTACCATCTAAAGGTAAACTTTCTGTAATTATTAATGTAAAGGCTAATAAATAATTAAAAATTAAGAAGACATTTCTTAACCGTTGTCGATTTAGCGGTGGCAATGCCATCGCGAGAGAAAAACTGTAAAAAGTTGAAGTACTTAAGTGCTATTTTAATTAAAAAAAAGGTTGGACAATGCAATTATTATTCCTATTAGTATTCCGGAAAACAATTTATTTTCTGCAAAATACCAACTCAAGACAGCCTTTTTTAGCCTATTTACAAGGCATTTGTTTTTATTTTCTGTTTGCAATTTTTTACTATCTTGTAATATTCTTCAAATTTTCAGCATTTTGTAAATAAAATGGCTAAAGAGGAAAAAAGCTGGCTTCTTAGCCTTCGAAAATTCTCAAGATTTTCGACTGCGGCGCTAATTCCAACTTTGATTTTAATTGTACACAGATATGTGATCACATTATTTCTGATACCAATTTGCCCAATTTAGTTAAAAAAGTGAAAAACATGCTTAATAAAGTTGTCCATTTGAGATTTTACCATTTTTCCCTATTTTTGATCGATTTATTCCTCTATTTTAGTGTTTTGGAAAGGGCCATACTGACTCAAGATTATATTCAAGATTACTTCCTTAATAATTCTCATTCTTAAAAATAATCCGGTAATATTGAAGAGTATGGGCCCCATTTTTTCCTCCCTATTTTTCCCCCTATATTTTTACAAAATGGTCAGACTTTTTCCTTCCTTCCATCCAATTTGCCTTTATAATTTTTGCCTTGAAACAAAGAAAAAGGATTATTTTTTATATTTTATTCCCCGTTTTAATAGAGAAAATGAGTCTTCTCAAAACTCATACTTGTTAAATACCAAAAAAATAATCCTTTTTGTTTAGTTGTAGGCAAAAATTATAAAGGCAAGTTGGATGGAAGGAAGGAAAAAGTCTGAACATTTTGTAAAAATATAGGGGGAAAAATAGGCCCATACTCTTCAATATTACCAATAATTCTGATTTTTTAATAATTCTGATTTTATTTTTAATTAAAAATAAATGGAAAATGCTTTTCAAAACAAGATCTTCTTAAAAGTAAAATGAACATTTGTTAAAGTTAATCACCCAAAATAATTAAATTTATAAAAAAAAGTCAATGAAATTAGCATTTAAGAAGAGTTAATTCCCGTTAAAAGTTGATTTATTTAAAAAAAACCCATATCCGTCACAAAAAAAAAACAAAGTAATTGCGCACTTCTGCCAATCTTTCAATCGAATGTTTGGGAAGAATCAGTAGATAAATCGCCCCAAAAAATAATTTAGTATCTATTCATGTCTCACCTCTTTTTTCTAAATAAAAAAATAACCCGCCACCACTCCCCTTATAGAAATAACTAGATTTGGGTCATTCCAGTAATATAAAAGACACAAAATATGTTTAACGGCATAATCGAGAAAATAGCTAAAAATCAAGCAAGAAGATAAAGAAAAGGGAGAAGCATTTTATTATTAACCAAAGAATTTTATTTAAAAAAAGAAAAATTTTATTTGCTTATTAATTGATTAATTGCTTATTTTTTGAATAAAAAAGATCAATTAATGGATAATAAGAAAGGAGTTTGAAAAATGGAAGATTTTGGGCAATGGGGAGAGTTGAAGAGTTGAACGGTTCCAAAATTTTAGAGGGAGGGGAAATTCCACGTGACAATAACTTTAAATTAAAAAAAATTATAATCTTTCTGGACCGCCCATATAAAGAAAAGTTTACAAGTTTACGGAAATAAAGACCGGATTAAAAAAAAAAGATAATAAAGGCAAGATAGACAAAACAGAAATTAAAGTGTTTAATATAAGGATATATTAAGTGTATTAAAAAGAACTGATTTTAAAATTTAAGTATAAAAACAGAAATTATATGAAAAAACAGACTTTTACAGTATTATTAAAAATTAAAAAAACTACCATATATTATTAAATAAAAATATTATACATTAAGAGAAAATGCCTTTAATACCCGCAATAAATTATTTAGGAAGAATCTGATAAATTTCTTCCAAGAAATGTTAGAGTTCGAATTCTCAAAAAGTTTCTAATTTTAAGTTTTAACCTGACTTTAAAAGTCTGAAAATCTCGATTTATCAAAATAAAATGTTCCAAGACTGTCAGATCCATTTCAGTCCGAACTCTAATAGTTAATTTGAATTTTATTAAGGCATTAAATTGCATTGTTTCCCTCCAAACCAGAAAATAAAAATTAAGCTAAAAAGAAAAGGAAAAAGCACAGAATGTCAACAAGAGATTTTATGGACACAATGAAGGGAAACCCGAAAAAACTTTAGAAATTAAATATGTATAAAAATTTGAGGTTTTAATAATTACTATCCAGCCAAAGCAGTCAAATTATTCTGATTTGAAGCTTCATTTTCCTGGTGAGGTTTTTGTAACTTTTCTGGGTCAATAACTAACTCTCTTGCTTTATTATACCATTTTTGTTCATCTTTATGAATTTGTTCAGTTTTTATTCTGACAAAATCATCAGCCTTTCCATAGTTTGGAGGATTGGCATTCTGTTTATTTTTTAATTAAATAAATTCTTTAAATTAAAATTAACCGGATCATAACCAAGCACTTTAAGCATTGGTGCGATTTCATCCATTTGATTAACCACATCCTCAGGAATTTTTCCAACCCATTTTGAAAGAGCATCTAAAGAATAATTGTTTAAAAAAAGGAAAAGGTATTTAACTATAAACCCGTTAATTATTCACGAACGGTTAATTTTTGCCTGTGGCAGCTCAAAAAGGGAATTTTAAGGACTTTCGAGTTGCGACAAGCAAAAATTAACTGGTCGTGAACAACAATAATTTAAACGTTAGGTTTCTTAAAAAACGAGATGAGAAATCATTTCAATTCAAAAAAATATTAAATGGTTTTCAAAAAAATATCGAACCTAAATTTACTGGTTTAATTACTTGATCTGTACTTCTCTCAGTTTTAGAAAGTGAAATTTTATTTCCAATAAACATTTCATGATGTAGAACAGACATATTCCAAGGTAAACTTAAAAAATCCAAAATTTTACGCATTTCTTGTTCAGGATGTAAAACAAGCTTTTAAAATTTAATAATTAAAATATTATTTTTTATTTAAAAAATACTTGTTCATAATAAACTTTTAAACATTTTTCTTCTCCAACTTGTTTGCATTGTTCATTCATTACCTTTAAGTTTTAGAAAAAATATATACAAAAATTCAAAATCAATTTTAGAATAAAAAAATAACGTAAAAATCAAGTCCTTAACCAGAATTTTTCAAGAGGAGGGATCGTTTATGATAAATTTACGATTTCGAGGGGGATGGGGGAATTCCCTTCTACTTCCCCTAGCCACGGGTCTGATGGAAATTAAGATAATCCAAAAAACACTAATTTCCAATACTTTTTTAATAATCTAAAAATTATTAAAAAAGTTAAGAGGCCTTAAAACTCAATAAACTCCAATATTCATTTTCTAATCATTTTTACAATTAGATTAAATTCCAAAAAAAATATTTTTCAAAAAAATTAATTCAAAAAAAAAACCTCAATTCCAGCATTCCATTTCTGTAAACATTGTTTAAAATCATTCAAATCAAATCCAGTAATTGTAATTTTTCTTGAAATTATTGAATGAACAGTTGCCCTTCCATCTCTTATCATAAAAATAAATTTTGCTTTTGGAAATAATTCAGACAGATAAACTGTTGATTTTAATGTAAATGGGTCTTTATTGCATAAACGAGGTGCTGGGTCCCCATGTCCAATTATTACATTTACAATAAATGAAGAAATTGCTGAATTAATTACTTTTTCGTTTACACCGGCTTCCTTAAAATTAAAAAAAAAATTTTACTTTAAAGCTTTTTTTAATTTTGCGAAAAATCACGCGAAGTAGGGGAAATAAAGTAGTATAATATAATAAGTCAATTTAGAAAAATTTGAGAAACTTAGCTATGGCTAGTAATTACTTACATAGAGAAAAGAATCAATAATAAATTACCAAAAAATTAAAGTTATAATAAAAAATACTACCTGAAGTCTCCTCCATTCCTTTTCACTCTTTTTCCATTGAGCACGTAAAGCTAATACACGGGGAATTACTCGAGTTTCCTCTCCACTAAAATTCAAATTAAAGATAATAAAAAGATATAACCAGACCATCTAACATCTGGGTGAGCATCTAACATTGCACGCATTAATGTTGTTCCAGATCTTTAAATTTTAAAATGAGTATAAAAATTTTGAGTTGAATTTTTTAGTTTTAAATTGAAAATAGCATTGGCATTTTTGCAAAAACCAAGATTAATAATGAGATGGTTTCAAGGGATTGGTTCTGGGCTGAACACTATTTTTAAGCTGTTTTCGTCAGCCCCTCTCCCACCCCGTTTTTACCCATCCGGTAGACTATGGGTAGCTTTTTAGACTATGGGTTTAGACTATGGGTTTTAAAATCCAAGACGTAAAACAAACCAAAAATTGGTCTGAGAAAGCATAAATGATACAAAGAGAAAGTATTAAAAATTTAAAAAAACCTTGGAATTCCACCAATAAAAATAAAAGGATTAAAATAAGCCAATTCATCTATTTTATTGTAATCAACAGAAGATTTAATATTATTAGAAATGATAGTTCTTTCAAAATAATTAAAACAATTAAAGGAATTTAGCCAAAGAAGGCAAAAAATAACAAAAATAGTCAAAGAACAAAAAAGGAAAAGTCTCCGTCTTTGCCGTTGGAGCATATTTCCTCTGCGGCTTGAAAGAAAAATTTTAGATCAAATATAATGAAAAAATATTAGCAAAAAAATAAAATTTTTAAAAATAATAAAATGTAAAAATAAAATATAATTTATCAATTTTTTTTAAATTATGAAAAATTCACTCAAAGGCAAAAGTATAAGAATTTCCCCTGGAAGCCGTTGATCCATCCTATAAAGGATATATTCTTCTTCAATTTTAAAGAAAAGACTGCGCCTAATTGAATGTAGTCTAACTGTGAAAGGTTTTGTGACGAAGACGACCCGCTTTGTGAATGTTGAATTAGAATCAAACGATAAGAATATTACTTTGTTCTCACAGTTCTCTTTTTAGCATTTGTTAGATAAAAACTTTATTTATTGTAAACGACAAAGATTCTTTCTACGTTCAATCCCATCATTTTCAAAAAGTTCCCAACTAAATGGTGTTTCCACAGCAATATCCTTCCATACGAACGATCAACAATATTAGATTTTGGATCATAACCAGAACAAGATATCGAAATGTGTTTAACCTCAAAGGGCCTCAAAACTCCAGCACCAGGTTTTGCTTTGATTAAGTTATTGGTTCTTTTGTAGGCAAAAGCAATTGTGTAGTTGGACTGGTTTGTTATCTAGAAAATAGGGTACTTACTGGTTATTACTAGGGCCCGGATTTTTAGGTTGCAAAAAGCTTAAAATTGGTACCTAAATATGATGTAAAAAATGCCAAAATAGTTGACAAAAATGGAAAATAGGTTGATAACCAGTAAGTACCCTATTTTCTAGATAACAAACCAGTCCAACTACACAATTGCTTTTGCCTACAAAAGAACCAATAACTTAATCAAAGCAAAACCTGGTGCTGGAGTTTTGAGGCCCTTTGAGGTTAAACAAATTTAGATATCTTGTTCTGGTTATGATCCAAAATCTAATATTGTTGATCGTTCGTATGGAAGGATATTGCTGTGGGAACACCATTTAGTTGGGAACTTTTTGAAAATGATGGGTTATTTAAATTGTTTCCCATCATTAATTTCAAAACGGTATAAATTTTAAAAGGACATTATTCAATTTCTAACTATTGGAGCATTAGTTTTAAAAGGAAAATTCTGTGAGGACTAAGCAATAATCATATGATTTGATTCTAATTCGAGAGTCACAGAGCGGGTCGTTTTGACAGTTTGACTACATTCAAGCAGGCGCAGTGTTCCTTTGAAATTGGATTAATCTCCGGTAAGGGGGAAATTTTATAAAAAAAATACAATAGTCTCGGAAGACATAAATTTGAAATTTAAACTCATTTAATCTTCATTCTCCGAATCAGATAAAAATAATCCATAATCCAAATCATCAGCGGTCTGTTGATTGGTATCATCCTTTAAAATATTTTAAATAAAATTTTCTATATTTGTTTAGCTTACATTATTCCCAGAATTATTCTTCAATTCTTGTGGTGTTTCATTATCGGTCCTTTCCATTTCATCAATTGAAACTACTTCCCATCTGACATTTACTGCGTCCAAATCAGATCTAATAAAAGTAACAGGTAAAAATAAAATTTAAAAAAAATTAAAAGAAAAGAAAAATCCACTTCTTGACTTTCCATGCATTTTCAGTTTTGGACGCAACGGAAATAGGCAGGCAAATATTTCAAATGCGCCCAAAAATTGTTTGACTTATTGGGAACAGGAGAGGAAAGACTATGTAGTCTGGTTTCCCGACCTAATAACAAAATCTTTTAAAAAATTCCAAACCTCAAAAGTCTTTTCAATTCCCTCTCAACATCAGAAGCATCCATATATTTCTTTCTCTTGACTTTTCTAAATCTTTTGCGTTGTGCAAATCTCATAGGCGGGCAGATACCATGCGGCCATTCTCGCCTCTCGTGTTTCTCGTTAACAGGAAGTTCAGTCTTTGCTCCTTTCTTCCTTTCACCTGGAGGTGAACAAACAATGATTTGGGATACATCAGCTACTTTATATACTGTCTTTTTGTCGAGCGTTTTCATTACCTAAAATAAACAAAATTTAGTAAAGTTAACTAAACATTAAAAATTAATAAATTCTAAAGAGTAAATGGAAAAATTTTTGGTAACTAGATAGTCTGTTAAACTACTATAAATAACTTTTAACTAACTAAAATTATAAAAATTGAACAATTTATGTGAATGACAGCTCATTTGAAAAATCTATTAATAAACTTATCCATCTTAAATGGACAACTAATATGACCTCCGTAGAAGTTTTTGTTTAGAATCCATCGAATCAAATAAATTAGCTCACAATCAGCTCGACGAACTCTTTCGAGAGCTATCATTTAAATAAGTTTACCTTATTTTTATAATATGCACTAAATGGTTTACAATTAGTTAAAAATCTGTGATAGGATGAGGAAGCAAAAAAGTTTTACGCAATTTTTTCACATTTGTTTTCACATTTGTGAAAATTTATGCCCAAAAAATTAGCTTTGTTAAAGAATGTCAGAATTTAGGGAGATCTCAATAATTGCTAATGCAAAATAATAAAAAGTGATTGGAATTTATAACTTTTTTGAACTAAAATTTTGTTCACAAAATGACTAACGACTAAATAAAAATATTTTTAAAAAACCTCAGAAATACAAGGCAAATCATATAAAGAAAAATCCATTTCATATTTTCCAAAATTTAAAGTTCCAGAACGCAAATTTTGATTAAAATTTATATTCATTTTTGTTTGGCTAATATGATGAGCATCTTCATCCAAATAATCTCTAACTTTATTTGCTATTTCTGGAGGAAATCGAATAATTAAATGATTTTCCCATTCTAAATTTGTTGAAGAAAAATCATTTTCTACTCGTTTTGTTTGAATTCTTTGTGATGTTGTTGCTGCTGCTGCACTGTTCGCTTCAATCATTTTTTAGAAATTAAAGCTAAAAAAGGAGAATTAAAGGGAAAATTAGCGTGAATAAATTAATTCAATTAAATATGGAAAGAATAATTGGATTTTTTTGATAAAAAAACTAGTAAGCTAATGATTTCCAATCAATCATTGGAAAGATGGAGATTAGCATATGAGACTCTATTGTCCTTGAAAATCGCCGGGTAGGGGACCTTTCAGAGTAGCCGTTTCAGAGTAGCCGATTCAGAGTAGCCGTTTCAGAGTGGCCGTTTCAGAGTAGGGACTATTCAGAGTAGGCCGTTTCAGAGTAGCCGGTTCAGAGTACTGCTAAAAGGGGACGTTTCAGAGTACATAAATTTTTGGATTTGGAAAATCTTTTTCTTGCAAATTTTTTCTTTTTTCCTACTTTTTTCGTCCTAAAGAAGATTTTAAAAGGTAGCCGAGTTTAGACTCCAGGCTTTTCTTGAGTTTTTCGGTCTTGGGGTGATGTCCTGGTTTCGGTTTTTTTCTTGAGGGAACAAAATTTTAATCGTCTTCATTTCGTATGATCTTGAAACATCAAAAGCTTGAAATACCAAACCCCCAAAAACCCTCGAAATACCAAACCGTGTAAGAAGCTTGAATTACCAAATAAATACCAAAACGAGGTAAAAAATCGGTCGAAATTTTAGAATTTAAGAATTAAAAAATTTTAAAGAAATTTCAAAAAGACAAAAAACTAAAAAAACTCGTAATATGGAGTAGATCCTCGATGTTTGATGTTTTTAAGAAAATTGGAAAAAAATTTTTGAAATTAAAAAAATTTTTAGATTTCAAATTTTTATTAAAAAAATTTTTCTCGTTGACTAATTGTTGTTGTTTGTACCAAATGTTGTGGTCCTGGTCCCTAGAACAACATAAAAGAAGTAAAAATTAAAAAAAGAAACAAAAAAAAATAAATTCTTCCTGAAAATTTCGATTTTAAGGGTAATTTATTCTATGTACTCTGAAACGTCCCCCTTTACCCGTACTCTGAACCGGCTACTCTGAATCGGCTACTCTGAAAGGGGCTTTACCGAAAATCGCCGGTTAAGGACGATTCAGTATCCGCCGATTCAGTATATGGCCATAACTCTCCTTATATTCGACCGATTTGAATAATTTTCATATCATTCGAAAGGTCTAGAGTAGTGACCGGCAAAATCGTGTTTGCGGGAACCCGCATGCGGGATTTTTTTAAAAAATCTTTGCGGGACGGGATCCCGCGGGAAAAACCCCGCAAAATCCCGCATCCCGCAATTTAAATTTGCGGGATCCCGCGCGGGATTGCGGGATTTTCCAAAAATCGTTGAAATTATCAATATCTATTGAAAAAATCAATTTCCTAATCATTAACGAGTTCTTATCGGGTTCTTAACTGTATCGTACTTCATAACAAACTACGAGTACAAGTTTGTACAAACGATAAGCACTTATACCGGGTCCCCAATTATCAAAAATATCATAAGGGGCAAGCTCATACATATTCGTCGGAAAATTCGAGTATACAAATTAGAATAGCTTGAGCTGAAACAAATGTAATCGATCAATCATCTTGATCAATAATTTGGACAATTCTGTTTCGATGAAATAACTCTCTTAATCCTCTTATATCACTCTATATCCCCCTTAATCTACTCAAATCTCCCAATGAAAAATAATTCATTGATTTTCCACCCGGAGCCCGGAGCCAACATGGAGCGGCTCCGAAAATCGCCGGCTCCGGAGCCGGAGCTGGAGCCGGAGCCAAGATTTTAAAAGGCCGGAGCCCGGAGCCGGAGCCAAGATTTTTAAACCCCGGAGCCCGGAGCCGGAGCCGGAGCCAAGAATTTGAAAGGCCGGAGCCCGGAGCCGGAGCCAACAAATGGCAAATACCCAGCACTGGTTAGGAGTAAAAATTCCCCATTTCCAAAATCTCGTAAAATTCAAAAAATTTTGCGGGAAAAATTTGCGGGATTTTTTTTTAAATCTTTGCGGGACGGGATCCCGCGGGAAAAACCCCGCAAAATCCCGCATCCCGCAAATCGAAAAAAGTGCGGGATTGCGGGAGCGGGACCCCGCAAAATCCCGCGCGGGATCCCGTCCCGCGCCGGTCTCTAGTCTAGAGATTCCGTCATCTTTTTCATAATTGGCCCGATCTGATCTGATCGTCACAAAAAAAGTTACAGCCTAGGGTTATGGCCAAGAAGCGCAAATATGAATCGGCGGTACTGAATCGTCCCCTACCCTAAAAATCGCGGTCCGTTTCAGAGTAGCCGATTCAGAGTAGGTGGGACATTGTTGGATTGGATAAATCAGAAATTTCAACACTTTTTTAGATTTTTTTTAAAAAATTTAATGAATTTATTCCATTTAAAACAACAATTTAAATTTTGCTATCGACATGTTTCAAATTATTATTTTCGTCCGCAACCTCGTCCTTACAAAAGAAGAGTTTATGAATCAGCTTTAGCTCCAATATTACCAAAACAATTGGAGGAAGAAATTAAACAATTGAATAATCCATATAATATTTATGCAACATCTTCTCCACAAAAAGAATTTTTTGGTGAAAATGAGGTTTTTTAATTAAATTAAATTTTGTAAGAATTATCTCGAGAGCTATTTTGACTTAAAAATTTTTTATATTTTTAAGTTGTGCAGTAATTTGAAAATTTTTTTGAAAAAAAGCCAATTCCCCGACATTCGGGAACAGGGTACAACCCTACAGGAAATTAAAAAAAATTTTTTTAAATTTTTTATTAATTTTTAGTTCAGTTTGTACGAATTAGCTTTAATTGAGAAGTTAAATAAATGGATTAAAACTGAAGGTTTTAGATTAATGGCTATTTGTCATACAAATTTTGTCAAAGAAGATGTTCTTTGGCTTGCTAAAAATAAGTTGGTTTATTTTTAAAATAATTTCCTTTTGTTTTATTCTTAAACTAGAAAAGTTAAAATTAGATTTTTGTCCTTTTTTAAATCTCACATCAATATGTCAAAGGCATTACAGGGACGCAGATTGTCTAATTTAATCAGGAATTACCTTAATTGGAGTCATTTAACTTTTCTTCGATGACGGGAAAATTTTTAATTTTTTTTTCAGATTTCGTTTGGAAGGAATTGAATTTTGTGATTATCCAAGTAAAATACTCGAAAAAGTTTTTGAAAATTCTCCATATCAAAATCTCAGTAATTTTTTGATTGATGAATGTACTTGTCTACTTTTTGGGAAAGAAGCTGAAAATATTAGTGTTTTGTTTAATCAATGTTCACAATATTCTTGGATATTTCCTATTGGTTATTTTTGAAGTTTTACTAAATAATTAAACTGACGGGAATAAAGATTTCCAACTATTTTCCTTCCAATTTTCGGTTTCACCCCCCCCCCTATTAAAGTAAATTAAAAATTATATTTTATAACCTCATAAAAGAATGAAAGATTAATTTTCAAAATAATTTTTAAAAATTTGCGGACAAAACTTGCGGACTTTTCAACTCAACAAAAAATTATTTTAAATTCTCATCACTTTTCCAGTTGTTACATTCGATAAAAAAATTTTATCGTTAGAACAAACAAAAGAAATAACAGAATATGGCACTTTAAACAATGCTAGAACACGAACTGTTTTACTTTTAAATAATTTTATCAGCCAATTACCAAATTCATTAAATACAATTTCTTGTCAACTTCCTCAAATATTAGATGCACATTTGGCTTCTAAAGAAAATAAAAAAGTAGAAAATACATCGGATGATTCTCAAAATTCTTCTATTGTTGTTTAATTTTTATTTTTTTTGTCGATTTGAAAAATAAAAAATTATTTTGGTATAAATTTTGAATATCCTTTTGTTCAAATTCTGGCAATCAAATCCGTAGAATTGAATGTTAGGTGTGAACATAATTAACCATTCTTGGCACTATGTATACACTGTCGAACAACGTAATGGTCCCTGGTTATAAAAATTTTTAAAATGCGAGTATTTCGACCAGTGCTTAAAGCTCATACCAAAATACGTACTCGTACTTAGGTACAAAGTACGAGCAAAATTGAAATTTATAAGCACTGATTTCGACATACAAATGCTAGATGGTTACTTTCTTTTTAAAAATAATGTAAAGATACTTATGTAGCATGGGTGTGCCATTTCTTCTTTCGCCAAAATTCTGCCTTTTTTGGACTTTCGCCTTCCGTCTTTCGTTTTTTTGAAATGACTTTCGCCTTTCAAAGGCGAAAGTTTTATACACCCCTAATGACAGTTATTTGTGGGTAAGGTAAGGTAGGCGGGAGAGAAAAAGAAGGATAAAGTTGTGATGGGTAAAGTAAATTTACTTTTATCTCTTCAAAAGGCTTTTGGCTGACTGGATAGCGAGTCAGGTTCATACTTTTGGGCAAGGGAAAAAGTGTGAGGTTCGAGCCATTATTTAATCATGGCTAAACAATTGTTTTTCATTTTCAGAATGAATTATTTAGAACACTTTTTTATTAAAAAAAAGTTGGTTACTATTTTATAAATAGCAAAAAATGAAGATTTCTGGCTTAAGGATCTTCCATAATTTTCAAAATTTTTTGGCTAAGTGTCTTCCAAAAATTTCCCGTAACCTCTTAATCCTTCGATATCTTTCGAATCCCTATCATCCTGAATAATCACTCAAATCGTCCGATATCCTACTTAATCCCCTTATATAACTCGATATCCCTCATTATCCACCCAAATTCCCGATACCAGGAGATTTCCCAGGATCCGCCAACTCGTTTGAAATTATTCTAAAAAACGGCAAAAAAAGAAGATACTGACTTCATAGCCTTCTGATATCCCCTCAGATCCCTTGATATCCCCTATATCGTCCAATACTAATAAGGATTGTAATAATCAATCTTTAGATTTATATTATCATAGCGGAAAAATTAAAAAAAATTTCGCCTTCCGTCTTTCGCTTTTTAAAATCTGTTTCGGCACATCCCTGTTATGTAGGTACTTAACATAAGAAAAATTTTCCCCAAATTCCTAACCTTGTGATTTTCTCTCAACATTAAATGGATTAATTTAAATTTAATTTGAATACATATATTCTACTACATTTATGTATTTGTATAAATTTTAAAATTAACAAAAAAAAATTTTTTTGATAAAAATAATTATTTTTTCCAATAGTATGTATTTACTTTAAAAATTCACTTTTTATATATAAAACAATCGCAACTACTCCATCTTCAATTACTTTCCTTTCATCAAAAACATATCTAAAATGAATATTTATTTTATTAAAATTTTGTTCTTTTAATTTTTATCAGCTCTCTCCCAGCTTTTTAAGCTGGATTAGATGATAAATTGGCGATTCTGAGCAAAATTATGAAGCTCAATACTCGCTTGTAAAACTTATGTCGCTGCAAGAGATTAAAACAATTAAAACAATATATAATTTGCAATAAAAAAAATAAATGTCGCAAAGGAAGACAGAAAAAATGGGAGGTCTAAACCAAGTTATAAACCAAGTTCTTTATATTAAAAATTGATCTAAATCCAAAAAAGTTGTAAATCAGCTCAACCCCCTTTTTTTAGTTAAAAAATTAAACACTCACTTTTCGAGTAAAAATAAATAATAATCATATGGTTTTAAAAGTATGTAGGTGTTTTGTTTAAAAATTTTTTTTAACTCTTCTCGGGAAAATTTTAGTATTACAGCATCAAAATATAAATATAATGCAACAATAAATAATTGTGATTTAATTTGTTGGAAATTTTCTTTAAAAAATTATTTAATTTATTAACATTAAAAGCTTAGTATCTAAAATCACTAGTAGTCATACAATGCAATGGAAGGAAGAAAGGCAAATAAGATCCTTTAAACTACAGCTAAGTCCTACATACCCTCAAATCCCCGATATCCGTCTACAGAGTCCCTGTTACCCCCGATTTAGAAATTAAGAAGGGGATTTGGAAAATTTAATTAAAACTTTGAAGTTTTTTGACCAAAGGATATCAAGAGATTTCTCATAACGGAAAGAAAAAAAATTTCGCCTTTGCGTTTCGCTTTTTAAAATCTGTTTCGGCAAACCCCTGGTATGGATTCAGTAAACCTCTTTGTTTTAAAAAA
The DNA here is from genome assembly GCA_036172955.1 of Meloidogyne arenaria. Taxonomy (NCBI): domain Eukaryota; kingdom Metazoa; phylum Nematoda; class Chromadorea; order Rhabditida; family Meloidogynidae; genus Meloidogyne; species Meloidogyne arenaria. The sequence continues at coordinate 4,680,782 of JARQAB010000012.1, read as the reverse complement.
AAATAAAAAAATAATTTTTATTTATATACTTTCCAATTTAAATTTTTTTTCCAAATTATCCAAAATATTAATTATTTCATTAATATTATTTAACATTTTTAAAGAAACATTTTCCTTTTTTAAATCCTCAATAAAAGCCAATCTTTTTTCTTTATTCATTAAATATTTTGTTTTTTCAAAAAGTAAATTATGATCATTTATAGTTTTAACATCTAAATCCATAAATTTTGTTAAATTTTCGTAGAAAACTTTTGTTTCCTTTACGCTGAATGCTAAAAATAATTGTGAGATTTTATTGATTTAATTTGCCTCTAAAAGATCCCCAAACCGGAAGTAACATTTAATAACCGGCAGTCAACAACAACAAATATATTTACAATCATCCCAGTAATGACCTATTGTTTTCCTTTTCGTTTCATTAATAGGGTGAGAGAATCTTTGCCAGTTTTATATGCCCTCAAATTAATATAAGACATGGACTTATCAATAGGGGATTTATATTAGAGTTTCTTTTAATTATCATAAACATTTGAGGGTTATTTTTATTTAAATTAAAAAAATAAAAACAAACGTTTTTCACTATTTAAGTCAAATCCATTTATTTTAGCCTTTGGTATTAATATATTTTTAGAAGAATTTACAGAAATTTTTGAAAATAAATTATTAACTTAAAAATAATTATCTTATTTAAAGGTTGTTCCGGATTAATTTATTTTTAAATTTTTAGGGTCAAAAACCCGATTTAACCTTTGATTACTACTAGAAACTTCAAAAAATAAATTTAATGTTAGTCATTAATTCATTTACAGAAAAGTAACTTTTAGTAATATTTATTTTTGAGATTCTCGGAAGTTTCGGTTATTCTGAAATATTGAGATTTTTTGGATCTCAATATTATAATAATAAAAGGTTATAAGTAGGGTTCGGCCCCTGTCTCCGGGGAAGGGAATTCCTCAGGGAATTCACTTCCCCCCTCCCTCAGAACCCCCCCCCCCCCTCCCCTTCACCGTCCCCGCAGTTCGAATTCCCAACGCCTCGTGACACACCCAACGCGGGGAATGGAGAATAATTTACAGCGTATTTGCTTTAGTCGCAACAATTTTCTACTGAAATGCCCTATTTTAAAGTTGTCCTTATTTTGTCGCTAAATAATAATTAATTTAATTATTATTTAAAAACATATTTTATTTATTTCAATTCCTCCAAAAGAAAAATTATTTTTATTTTGATTTAAAGGAAAAAATAATTTTTTGTTTTCAAATTGTTGGCCTTTGTAGGGAATTGAGGGAACTGAAAATTTTAAAATTTTAATTTTGTTAAAATTAATTAATTATACATTTTGGAGAAAGAAAATTAATATTTTTAATTGTTGAATTAACAAAAATAAAAATATTTAATAAAAGAAAATAATTAAAAAACATTTTTTAATTTTATGAATTTATGTAAAATTATTTTCATTTAAATAATACCCAAGTATTTATTACATGATTTAAATAGACGTCTCATAATAACTAAACAATTTTGTAATTGCACTTTTCTCTTTGGTTTTTTAAAATAAAATTGACGAAATAATTTCCGATGTCAGACAAAATGATAATCTCTGACGAAATTTTAAAAAATCAAAGAGAAAAGTGCAATTACAAAATTGTTTAGTTTTAGACAAAAAAAATCTCGGAAGCTACACCGGATCTAAAATGACAACAAATACCCTGAATTATTGAAATTTTTGATTCCGTTTTTCTGTGCAAAACTTTTCTGAGGGAAAAATCTCTACAATAACAAAAGTTTAAAGAGGAAGGGAACTACTTAAATGCTGAATTCGTTGTAACGAAATCCTCGAGTTCCAATGTCAGGAAAACATCCATCGTGGGGAGCGGAGTTGTCCAGAAGGCAATATGCAACACTTGCAAGTTAAAATTCAAAACTGGGTTTTATATTGATCCTTGATTGTCATCCTCATTGATTCACTCCCTATAAAAGTCCTTGATCAATAGTGAATGTAAACTCACTTCAACTCAAGCAACACTGCAAACGTTGACTATCGCCTTCTGCACGACTTCGCTCACTCGCAATGGCGGCTTTCCCTGTGACATTGGAACCAACAACGATCAGCGTTCCAGCAGCTGGCGGCAGCATCAATCTGCTACTCACGAATACCAGCGCTGAGGTGACAGCTTTTCTTTCTTTATTTTACTCTCCTTTGATTTGTTTTTAATCAGTTCCGAATTTTTTCAGATCCGCTACAGCTTCAAGTGCAAGTCTACGTGCAATGAGTTCTACCGAGTCAACCCTGTCTATGGGTTCGTCGAGTCCGGCACCAGCACACAAGTGGAAGTGCTTCGTCTGGTATGGAGCTTCTTTTCCTTGTTTCACTTTTAAACTTCCTAAAACAACAAATTTAATTTTGCAGAATGGACCTCCGAAATCTGACGATAGGATGGAAATCTTGCTCGCGCCCGTCGACCCGGACATCAACGATCCACGTTCGTCATTCAGTGACGGGGCAGAACCAGCGCACACGTTCGACATCCCCTTGGCTGCTGTATGAGCAACTCCAGAACGGGAAGCGAGAATGAAAGGAAACGGATGAGCAGGATGTGTAAAGATATATCGCGGAAAGGCTCTAATTCACCTATAAATCTCTCATGTGATTGTATAACCCTCGCTATATTTGTTGAATGTAACTATTGTAATTGTATATATATATATTGTAATGTATATATTGTCATCTTTTGTATATGTATGTGATTGTTGTATATAAACTTGTTGTGTGAATAAATATAAATTGATTTTGGTAGCTAGTTTAGGGAAGAATATGAAGGTAATGGTAAACTGGGGGGACTTTTTTAATATGCAGGATTTCTTTAGATTATTAGTCTCCCTGTTTAGTCCCCCTGAAGAGTTTCTTGGTCCACCTACATATCCACAGAAAATCATTAATTAATTGTTGATCTTCTGGGTAAATGTTGTTTGGTTAGTTTATGTTATTGTTTTTAATTTTTCTTTCCTCCCATTGAAAATCATTTCCGGTATTTTTTCATTAAAAACACTTTTTTTTCGGATTTTCCTCAACTACAATTGTTTTCTCTATTTTCTTTGTATGTCCGTTAAGTATTTAAAAAGGAAGAAAAAAGGAAAACTTTACTTGTAACAAAGGGAGAGAATAATCAGAATTTAATATTTCGTGGATTGTGGTCACAAATGTGAGAGAATATATTTTCCTTTCTCCAAAATATTTTACCAAATAAAAATTCTTTAAAATTTTGAAGTATGTATATCTTTTCTTTACTCAAATACCGCCCCAAGGAGTATGCTAGGTATATCAGCCAAATTGATTTTCGAGAAAAGCGAGAATTTAGGGTGAGGTTAAGATTATGTGGAGCAGTATAGTAAAGACACTAGGTTCGTTGGTGAGACGAAGAACCGTCGATTTTTATATTTAGTTCCGGATATCCGAAGATTTTTCAAGAAACGACAACCATAATAACGACTATTTTAGAATAAACTAAAAACAAATTAAGTAGATTAAAGCTTTTAGATAATATTTTGATTTATTTTAAATTTAAATTAAAGGAAAATTAAATGGATTGGAAATAAATTATATAAACATTTTGAAAATACGAAAATAAATGAATTTTTCTTCTAAATTATTTTCAATCATTCCCCTGTTTGTTTTAACTGAAATTTGTTTTGCTGTCAAAAATTTGACACTTTTGAGGATAGAACCTTCAAAAAGGCAAACATATGGACAAGCATTTGGAGGTTTATTAAATAAAATAAACAAAGAAAATTTTTAATTTTAAGCTGTTGGTCCAGCTACGTGTGGACCTTTACCTGCAGGATGGTTAGAAAATTTGAGATAATCTTAGAAAAAAAATCTGAGAAAAAAATCTTATTTTCCTGAGATTTTTAAAAAAATGTTTTAAATAACCAAATTCTGCTTATGTAAATCAAAACTAAAAATAAAAAATTTCTTTAATGATTAAAAACACAGTTAATATTTATTAGCGCTGCTATGCCAGTTGCAGCACTTCCTCCAGCACCAGCCGTCTCAGCAGCACCAATGCCAACTGGAAGACTTATTCCACAGGTTTTAAACACTAACATCCCTTTATGTTTGTAATATTTTTGTAGGCACTTCCAGGCGCTCCTTGCGAGCCAGGTGTTGAATGTACTGGAGGAAGTGTTTGTTCACAAGGAATTTGTAAGAAAATTAAGAGAATTCAAAAATATTTTCAAAAAATTTTGAGGTCTTTGCCCACCAGAATTAGTACAGGAAGGGACTGTTTGCGTCTCTAGAACGTAAGTATGTATATGGTAATTATTGTTTCAACCTCACACTGGAGGGGTAATTAATAGTGAGGAGATAATTATTTGAGTGAGGATAGTGATTGTTTAAACTTGAATATTTTTTTTACTTTACCAAAGCGTATAAATAGATTTCGATGATGGGGTGTAGGATAGGGGATAATTATTAGAGGGGGTAATTATATATATTTATATGTATATAGAATCTCTTTTCTATTTTAGTTAAATAAATAGAAACTTTTTTTATTACAGAGATTCTATAGATATTCCAGATTTTTACTTAAAATTATTTTAATTAGAATTTACGGTGTTGTGCCTCCACCTCCCGTTGCAGCTGCTGCCCCACCACCGCCCCCACCACCAATTCCAGTGGCATTTGTAAAATTATATTTAATAATTATGTAAATTTGTGTGATTTTAAAGAATTTTTTAGAAAATTTTAAAATAAATTTAAATTGTTCCTAAGCTTATTTTAATATACATCAAGATACAATATCACAAATATAAAAATTCTGATTTTAATTTTTAAAATTAAAATCAAAAATACATCAAATTATATTCCGTATTTTTTATTTTTCTAGTATCCACCACCGCCCCCACTTCCACCACCAATTCCAGCACCTATTGCCCCAGCCCCAATGCCAGTACCAGCAGCAGTTGTTGCCCCCTATCCTGTAGCAGCCGCAGCAATTCCAACTCCATGTATTCCTCCATATGGCCGTTTTCGTGCTGCTTGTGTTAGAAGTGCTGATAGAAAACAAAAAATAAATAAAAATTAAAAAGGTGGGCACCTCCCTTTTTTAAAAATTAATATTTTAAAAAATAAAGGGAGGTGTCCAAAAATGTTTAGAAATAATTAAAAATTAAGGAGAACAACAAATACAAAATGAAGGAGGAATTTTATATAATTTGGATGATGATGGATCTAATTCTATTGAAAGAGATGTTGAATGGAGAAAATAAAAATAATTTTATATTTAAAAATAATAGGAATGTATTGTAAAAATAATTTTTTCTTTATAAAAAAGAGGTTAATTTACACATGAATTTTTTGAATTATTAACTGATTTGAAAATATTTTAAAAAATATTTGAATATTTTGAACTTTCCTCCTATTAATCAGAATTAATAAGGCATCAACAATAGTTCAGACTCTACTTTTTGTAGAGTGATCAGATCAGGTCAGTCCAATTATGAAAAAGATGCAGCACCCCGAGACCTATCAAAACAAATAAAAATTTCTATTAGTTTGATCTAACAAAGTGTTATGTCCAAGAAGCGCAAATATGAATCGGCGATACTGTATTGTCTACTCTGAATCGTCCCTATTTTGTCAAGGGTACAGCCCGTTTAGGCGCGGGCCGGTTAGGCGCGACCGGTTAGGCGCGACCGATTAGGCGCCGGCCGGTTAGGCGCGCGGCCAGTTAGGCGCCGGCCGGTTAGGCGCCAACCTTTTATTTAAATATTCGATTATAATCAATTAGAATGGTCCCATCGACCATCAAATGGGACAATTCTGAATTATAAAACAAAAATTTTACAAAAAAATTTTCTAAAATTAAAAAACCGGCCTAACTAGTTTACGTACCAGACTCAAAATCAGCTCGTTTGGATGATTATGAACAAAGTTATGACCAACGGAATCTTCGCTGGAAAAACTGTTTTTGTGCTGCTACGGAGGGTAGGCCGGGCATGGTCTTCGCTACACGATGGCCGTGCTTCGCTGCGGTCGTGCTCGCTTCGCTCGCGGCGACCGTAGCGAAGCGGCGGCCGTCGTTCCGCTCGACATGCCCGGCTTCCTCCGCAGCGGCAAAAACTTTTTTCCGCGAAAGCCTTATGTGAGGGTGGTGCATTTGTCCGGGATTATCAGAATCTATCTATTTTCAGGATTTGGAGGAGCATTTCGTTCAATATTTAATTAAAAGGCTTGGCGCCTAAACGGCCGGCGCCTAATCGGCCGCGCGCCTAACCGGCCGGCGCCTAATCGGTCGCGCCTAACCGGTCGCGCCTAACCGGCCCGCGCCTAAACGGGCGTGTCCCCTTTGTCAACGTTTAGTTTAAGGCGTTTTGAAAGGCTCCCGGAAAATGCGTCAGAGGAAAATGCGTCAGTGGAAAATGAGTCAGTGGAAAATGCGTCAGTGCCCGGAAAATGCGTCAGTGGAAAATGAGTCAGCAGAAAATGCGTCAGTATAGCACTATTTTTAAAAAACCTAGGTAATGCTAAAGTTGAATAATATATCTAAGATTTATAAAATCCTTTTGATGTGATGATTTTTCACGAAAAAATGTTTGTACTAAATTTTTAACAGTCGGTAATGAAGGAGACGGCTCTATTGTAAATCCGGAATCCGAATCCGGGAAATTTTTTTACCGGATTTGGGATTTGGTCCGGTTCTGATAATTTCCTATTTTTCTTACATTTTTTTATAAAAAAAGCATTTTTGAACCTTCTGAATTTCTGATTTAATCTATCAGGTAGTCTCCGCTACCATACCTACCACGTTTTGATAGTACGGGCCAAGGCAGTTGGGTGTGGCCTGTATCACCTGTATTAAGTGTGGCCTGTATCACCCGCTAAATTAGTCCACACCTAGATCCCAGCAAATCTCAAATATCCCACGATATCCTTCCAAATCCCCGATATACATCCAAATCTCCGGTTATCACCGTTATCCCATTTAATACTTCTATTCCCACTTAATACCCACTTAATCACTTCTAATCCCATACTTCTAAATTTTAACATTAAAGATTAAAATTTTTTGAAAAATTCGGAAAAACACCACAGATTCATCCGGTCCGAAATCCGGGCTATTCTGCCGGACTCCGGAAATTATTTTTACCAGATTAAAACCGAGTGTGAAGTCCAAATTCCGGTTTCCAGACCCGGAAAAACGATTTGCCGGTCACTAATTACAATTATTCAACTTTAGCATTACCTAGGTTTTTTAAAAATAGTGCTATACTGACGCATTTTATGCTGACTCATTTTCCACTGACGCATTTTCCGGCCACTGACGCATTTTCCACTGACGCATTTTCCACTGACGCATTTTCCTCTGACGCATTTTCCGGACACGTTTTGAAAAATTGTTCTTTTGTTTGGGATTAAATTTTTTTGTTTACTTTCCCAAAAAAATATTTACTAATTGGGTCATTTCTTATCATTTTTAACTCATTTACTTGTTTATAAATGAACTAATAATTTTATTTTGATATTCTTCATTTCTTTTAATTTTATCAGAAAATGGCCCGCAAAAATGCAAAGAAAAAATTAAAAGAAATAAATGTGGGCAACAGAAAAACAGAGAATGATTTGAAATCGATTGGAGTGAAAACGACAAATAACTCAAGAGAAGTTAATGGTTCAGTCAATGCACCCTCAACGTTTGTTTCTTTTTTATTTTAATTTTTAATTAAGGATTTTTAAATCGCCCATTAGTTTTTTGACAGAGAAGCAGGGGACAGTTTTTGACTTTATAATTCTTCAGAATCTTTAAGGATTATTTTCCCTCATAACTCTTGGTATTCTACACAGACTGCTTTAACTTTTCTGTTGTTTTTTGAATAAATTACCCAAAATTCTTACAACATTCCATAATTCTTAGAGCCGAAAAAACCGCAGAAAAAGACAAGAAACAAACTCAAAACTCCAAAAATCACCAAGCAAATGGTACTTGTATTGTAAATGGAGGTCTTCACACTTCGCCTAGTATGGCAAATTTAATTGAAAGGCAAAATATTGTTTTGTGGAAACGACCTTTTCGAACTATGCAATATTTTATATTGGAGCTTATTTCAATTACTTGGTCATTCTTTAAAAGGTTTTTTTTTATTTTATTCTTTATTAGGTATTATTGGTTTTTGTCCCTTTGATTAAGTATAGGGCTGTCGGTTTTTTAACCAAACCTGCTCGATTTGACTCGAGAGATCGAATCGGGCTTCGATTTTTGGCCCGAAAAAGATCCGAGCGGCCCGGTTCGATAAAAATGAGGCCCAAAAAATGATTCGAACGTCGGCCCGGGTCGAAAACGGCAACCCTAGTTATATACTATTTATCTTGGTGTAGTTGGTTAGGTATGAGTTTTGATTTTTGATAGTGTTGTGTTCTGTTTCGACAATTTTCTTTTATCTTGTACTCATTTTTACTACTTTTAATTTATTCCTAAATTCCTTTAAATTTTTTTCAGTCTTCTCTGCATAAAACGACTTGTTCCAGCTATTTTATTGCCTTCATTAATTGCTTTTTTGTATATGGTGCCCGGTTATCACACTCAATTTGTACATTTATTTGAAAAAAAGTTGTTGTGGTGTCTATATTGGCTCGGTTTGGGTGTTCTTTCTTCTGTTGGATTAGGGACTGGTCTTCACACATTCCTCCTTTATTTGGTTTTTATTTTAATTTTCTATTAAATTTTAATATTTTTAGGGACCTCATATTGCTCGTGTGACTTTGGCTGCTTTTGAGTGCAATTCTCTTGACTTTCCAGAACCGCCCTATCCAGACGAGTTTGTATTTTTTAAATTAAAGTTTTATTTTTAAACATTTAAGTGTAACTTGTCCAACCTCACAAGGATCAGTAGTCTCGGCAATTTCTCTTTGGGCAATTATTAGCAAGGTAGCGGTTTAAATTTTTAAGGAAAGCAGGCTATGTTTATCCTGAATTTGGATTAAGGAATTTAATCATAAAACGTAACGGAACCCTGAGAATGTTTAATATTCTTTTCGAAATAGGAGTCTCTTAAAAGTCGACAAAAATTATAATTTTCCCAACAACTCTAACAAGAAGACCAAAATCCTTTTTATATTTTGTTTTTATTAATTTTTCATATTTTTAAAGGTTCGACTAGAATCGCTAATGTGGGGAGCAGGCACAGCATTAGGCGAATTACCCCCTTATTTTATGGCTAGAGCTGCACGTCTTTCGGGTGAACAACCAACAGATGATGAAGATTATAAAGAATTTCTTTCTATTGTGGAAGAGGGTGATTCTAACAAAAACATGGTAATTAATTAATTTAACCTAATAACTCTAACAATAAGGGTTTAAAAGTCCTTGTCCTCGGTTTCATTACCCTTCCAAACTTGTGAATTTTTGTGGAAACTTTTAGGCCTACGTTTCTTTTTAAAGACATTTTAAGATTTTGAGTCTTTTACAATTCCGAAAAAAATCTGGGGCACTTGTCACTGACTACAACACCAAATTTTTCCAAAAAATCATTTTAAAAATTCAATTTTTAAGTCATTAATGAACAAAACAAAGCTTTGGATGGAACGGGTAGTTACTAGAGTTGGCTTTCCTGGAATTTTGTTATTTGCATCTATTCCAAATCCTTTCTTTGATTTGGCTGGAATAACTTGTGGCCATTTTCTCATTCCTTTTTGGACATTTTTTGGTGCAACTCTTATTGGGAAAGCTTTGGTTAAAATGCATGTACAGGTTTGCATGTGTTTTATAATTATTTAAATGATTAATTTTTGTAATTGATCTTTGTGTTGATTAACCAAAAAAGAATTCTTAAAAGAAATTTTGGCTTTTTAACCGATTTGAGATTTCTTTCTTAATTCATTAAGCAAGCTTCTTAGGTAAAATCTAATGTAAGTTAAAACTTTGAGAAACGCTGTTTTTTAAATTTGTTATTCCATCAAAACAAAGTGATGGTTTTAATTTATGTGGCAATATATGTAGAATCGAGGAATTAAACGTTCTGACTTATATTTAATTATATCCGCTCACCTTTAATTTTAATTAAAAATTATTTAAATATTTTTTCTTATTTTTTTTAAATTTTATGTAGATGCTTTTTGTTGTTCTAACGTTCTCAGAACATCATGTTGAACATTTAGTTAGCCAATTGAAAAATATTCCACATATTGGCGCTTTTATCCACACTCCATTGAGGGAATTTCTTTTGGCACAAAAATTGAGATTACACAGAAAACCTGGGGATCCAATTCCTATCCAAGCTTCGAGTTTATTACAACAAGGTTCTTTTTAATTTTGAATAATTTTAGAAAACATATTTTTTAGTTATGTCCTATATTGTCTCTGCAATGGTTTGGAATTTTAAAAATTTTTAAAATAATTTTAGATCGGATTTTTAAAAAATCAAAAGGAGTTAATAAAACTCTGATTTTCCATTAGAATAAAATTACTGACAAACATTGGGATTTTGCGGGATCTATATCCTTCCCACAATCATATTTTTAAGATTTTGAGATTTATTCCGAGTAATCATGTCCCTCAAAGAATTTTAGACAAATTCCGCATGTGAGATCTTAAACACGATTTTGTCGGTCATTAGTTAAGACTCGTTTTCTCTATTTATTTCTCCTCAGAATGCTCTTTTGAAATTTTTCAGATTTAGAATTTTTGTCAAACCATTAGTAAAGAACTTTCAAAAAAATTATTTTAAATTTAGATTCTTTGGTTTATCCTTTCTTTGGTCAATTCATTAGCACAACGTTATCATAAAAGACTTTTCGATTCTGACAAAAAGTTTGGACAACAAAGCAAAAAAATTAAATAGAAAAACGACAAAAAGATTGGGAAAAAGGGAAAAATAAGTTTGTGATTTTAATTTGACTTTTTTTAAATTTATTATTTAATTGTATTTTGAATTGATTATAATACATCAATTGCTCCACAAAATATTAAAAATACTTTCAATAGTAAAAATTTTTGTATGGTCTGTTGTAAGAATAATTCACCTAGCAGCATTTAAGATGCTTAGGCGGGGTCAAACAATCTAAAAGCATAAAAGAAAGGATTAGTCGATGCCTCGTAGCTCAGTGCTCCTGTATGTGGTGAACGAAAGTGCCTAACAATAACTATGAGAGGAGGTTGTAAGTTCGAATCCTACCCGATGGCTAAACTTTTGCTAAACTCTCTCTGTCATCTGCCACGTCTAAAATACCTATGTACATATTATTTTCGATTTTGTATATTTGGGTGGGTAAAATAAGTTTTTTTTGTTCCTTCAAACATTTATTTTTAGATCCAAGTGATGTATGAGGAAGTCCCCCCTTTGTTAAAGACTATCTAAAAAACAAATTTATTTTCTATTTTTTTGTTATATTTTAAGTGAATATTTATTTAGTAAAAACCAATTCGTCATTAAAACACTTCAAATTTATAATAATCAAAAAATTATTTTAAAATAGGCAATCCTCTCCTTTCTTTTGTTTAAACAAAAAAAATTGTAAATAAAGGGGGAAGGGTCACGAGTGCCGCAATTCTTGGCATTAATTTGTTTTTTTTCTTTTATTTTTTTTTAAAAAGGGTACCGTAAAATGAACAAATAATTTTAAAGAGGATTTATTATTTCCATTTTTCTGCCACTTTTCTGCCAGAAAAAAAATTTTATTTTAAAAATCCCTTCTTTTACTTTTCGTCATTTTCCGTCATTTTTTGGTTTTGTTCTAATCTTTTTTGAGAAAAAAATTTTTTGATTGAACGGGTTTTTAGAAGAATTATTTTATATAGTTATTTTTTAAATTTTAAGTCTGTAGAAAAGTTAGGGAGAAACGAATTACATTAAAATTAAAAATGAGCATTCTATAGGGTATTTTGAGCGTTTTAATAAGGGAGACAAAATCCGGGATAGACATTTTATAATTTAAAGAATTTTATCAAAAAAAAATATTCTTTGACTATTTATTTGTTGTAAAAATTTTTTTTGTTGTTTACTTAAAATTATGCAATAATCAACAAATACAAATTAAGTATTCCCCCTCTTCTCCCATAAAAACATTTATCAACAAAACTTTGTGGGGTTCTCTCATTTCTTTTGAAAGGGAATTTTCGATTTACCGTATTTCCTCTAATAGACCGACATGTCGTTTTATTTTTCAACCTCCCTCTAGACTGTCGTTCTATTACAGGGTGTCGTTCAAATAGAGGCTGTCGTTCTATTTTTCAACATATTTTTTTGCAATTTTTTTGAAATTTTTATTAAGATCTATATCATTTTAATAATTTTATTAATGAAGAAAAATAGTTAAATTTTATATTTCAATGGAATTATCACTAGCCCTGTCCCATCAGGCCCTGTCCCCCTGTTATTTTCCAAGTTCCAAGAAATTACCGTATTTCCTCTAATAGAACGACAGCCTCTATTTGAACGACACCCCCTATTAGAACGACAGTCTGGAGGGAGGTTGAGAAATAGAACGACAGCCTCTATTTGAACGACACCCCCTATTAGAACGACACCCTTTCTTTTTTTAATTTAATTAGGTATTTACCTAAGCGGTAGTGATGGTCGGGAGTTAAAAAAACCCGAGAGTCGAGACCGAGACCGGGAATCAACCCCGAGACCGAGTTTCGGATCGAGACCTAGAGTCGATACCAACAAATTAGGAGGGATATCACTTGATATACTTCCTAATTCCCAAAAATCCCTATATATCCTTCATAATCCCCTAAATCCATTGAATCTTCAAATCCACAATATAACTTTACTCCTTCTAAATCTACCGATATCCACCTTAACCCACTGATTTCACATTAATCGCTTAGAATCTCCTTATATCCCTCGATATCCCTCCAAATCGAACGATATCTTCTTTATCCCTCGTTGCCGCGCACAAATCCCTTTATGTTTATTTCAATCCTTCCAAATCTCCGGATATCCCTCTTAACTTTAATCCACCTCTATTCCTTTCAAATCCTCATAAGCCTCGATATCTTACAAGTACATTGATACCCCCTACTACTTAAGGTCATCTGCGACAATTCTTCCATTTCCCTCCAAAAATCTTCCTTTTCCAATTTCAGAAGAAACAATTGGAAAATAATTTCTTGGAACTTGGAAAATAACAGGGGGACAGGGCCTGATGGGACAGGGCTAGTGATAATTCCATTGAAATATAAAATTTAACTATTTTTCTTCATTAATAAAATTATTAAAATGATATAGATCTTAATAAAAATTTCAAAAAAATTGCAAAAAAATATGTTGAAAAATAGAACGACAGCCTCTATTTGAACGACACCCTGTAATAGAACGACAGTCTAGAGGGAGGTTGAAAAATAAAACGACATGTCGGTCTATTAGAGGAAATACGGTATTTTCCAATTGTTTCTTCTGAAATTGGAAAAGGAAGATTTTTGGAGGGAAATGGAAGAATTGTCGCAGATGACCTTAAGTAGTAGGGGGTATCAATGTACTTGTAAGATATCGAGGCTTATGAGGATTTGAAAGGAATAGAGGTGGATTAAAGTTAAGAGGGATATCAGTAGTAACCCCCCCCAATTTGTTGCACAACGTGCAACAAACTGGACGGGGAGTTTGCGAATTTTTCCACCAATTTGTTGCACAACGTGCAACAAATTGTGATTGACCAATGGAAGCTTAAAGGTATGAGAGCCAATGGGGAACTTTAACCAATGGGAACATTTTTCTTACCACCTTTTTTTTCTTTTCAAACCACCAATTTGTTGCAGGGCAGTAGTTAACCCCCCCCCAAATCGCTCCTCCCAAATCGCTCACCCCAAATCGCTCACCCCCAAATCTCTAAAACCCAAACCTTTTGGAGCTTTTTTATTTTGATTATGCCGCCGACCTATACCTTTTGAAGGGGTTCAAGGGAGATTAATAAAAGTGTGAGGGTAATTAATCATATTTAAAATAATTAATTACTTTTTGAAGATAAAGGGTGATGACAGGTGTCAAATAAATTAATACGTTAAGAAGAAAGAGCGATTTGGGTGGAAAGGATTAAAAAGTTTGAAATTATTAAATTTGACATTTTGAAATATTTTTAAAGGGACTTTTTAATTTAAAAATAAATTAATAAAAATATTTTTAATAAAATAAAATTAATAAAAAATAAATTTATAAAATTTTTGATAAAAAATTAAAATGATTTCAAAAAAAGAGCGGAAGTACAAATGTAAGGGGAATGTAAGGGGGCGGAGCTAATTATTTCGAAATACCAACTTTCAAAATGTCAACTGACAGAATGGCAAATTTATAAATTGGAGGAAATTCAAAATTTAAAATTTGGGGGAATTTCCAATTTAAATATTAAAAAAAGATTTTAATTAAAAATTCAAAATTTATAATAAAAAAATATTAATTAATTAATTAATTAAAAATGGGGAAGAAAAAATTTTTTAAAAATTTTGACAAAAAAATAAAATGATTTCAAAAAAAGAGTGGAAGTACAAATTTAAGGGGATTTCAAAATACCAAATTTAAAAATTGGGGGAAGGGGGTGGCATTTAATAATTTTCAAAAAATTTCTCAATGCCAAAGAATAATAAAAATAAATTATAAAATTTAAAAAATAATTAAATTAAAAATGAGGGAGAAAAAAATTGACAAAATTCTAGAAAAAATTAAAATGATTTTAAAAAATGAACGGAAGTACAAATGTAAGGGGCGGAGCTAATTATTTCGAAATACAAACTTTCAAAATGTCAAACGACAAATCGCCAACTTTCAAATTGCAGACGACAAAATGCCAACTTTCAGAACGTCATGTGACAAAATACCAATTTCAAAATGTCATTTGACAAAATGGTGACTTTAAAAATGTCAAGCGACAAAATGCCACAGTGACAAAATGTCAACTGACAAAATGCCAATTCACAAAAGGACACCAGATAAAATAGTAAATTTAATAATGTCAAGCGACAAAAAGCCACATCGACAAAATGCCCATCGACAAAATGTCATATGACAATAAGGTCGATGTCCAAAAGGTCACCCGATAAAATGGTAACTTTAAAAATGTAAGCGACAAAATGTCAATTGACAAAATGCCAACTTTCAAAATGTCAAACGACAAAATAACAAATTTATAAATGGGAGGGATTTCAAAATTTAAAAATTGGCAGGAATTTTGTATTTAAAAATTAAAAAAGATTTTAATTAAAATTCAAAATTTAAAATTCAATAAATATATTAATTAATTAAATAAAAAAATAAGAGAAAATAAGTTTGACAAAATTTTGAAAAAATTAAAATGATTTCAAAAAATGGCCGGAAGTACAAATGTAAGGAGTGTAACAAATTATTTCGAAATACCAACTTTCAAATTTTGAATGACCAGAAGTACAACCAAAAGTTAATAAAAATTTTTTGTAATATTATATGAATTAAAATGTTTTTAATTATTGTAAACAAGCTTTAATTTAAATTTTTCTATTACTCAAATGATTGATGATGATTAATATTTTATCGTAAGCACAAATTTGTTGTCCAAAATCGCGAGTATAAAAGGTGAGATTTTTTCATTCTTTATATCATTTACTAAAAAACTAAAAATAATCTCAAATTAAAAATTATAAAATGTCATTTAATAATGGACAAAATGGTCCTTCACCAACTAAACGCCCAAGATTCTTTATCAAGAATCTACTTCCTCATTTATTCAATACTACACAAAGCGGTGCTGGAACAACCCTGAAAAATTATTACAGACAAATCGATTATGAAACTCAATTTAATAGTAAATTTAAAATGATGGGAACGACAGGAAAGTTTATTATTGAAAAACTACCGGAAAATCCAGAGGAATTATTGAGAGAAATAATTCAAGAGTGCATGGATCAAACCGTGGAGGCATCAAAGAATCAATCAATTAAACCTGACCGATTAGGAGCATTAATTTCATCACAGTTATTGGATAACGATATATGGATACCAATTAGAAAACTCGAAAAGGATACAATAGACAACATATTAACAAGATTTCAACTTGTTTCGCAATCTAAAATAGAAAAGGGATCACTTTTAGGACAATCCTTCACAATAAAAATCCAGACACTTGGTATTTCATCACTACCAAAAAATCTTTCAATTAAAGGCAGTGCACCAAAAAACATTGCATCAGATGATTCACATTTGAGAGATGAATTATATATTAAAATAGCTAACACGAATAACTTATGCTTATTCTATGCTTTGGAAATTACAAGAAAATATGTCACCAAAGAATTGGGTGCACGCTGGAATTTTTCAAGATATATGCAAAATAAAAAAAGGCAAATGGATGATGTTTTCGATCTTCTAAAAGCTACAAAAATTCCAAATGACCTACTTGAATATGATGCGGTGGTTTACGTACCAATTGTTGTGAATTTTTGGAACAAACAATATAAAGAAACAGGATATAAATTTAAAGTATTTGTTTTTGGAAGCGCCAATGAGAAACCTATATTTAACTATGGAAATGATAATTTCAATGCACCAATTTCAATTTTTCACTCAAATAACCATTTTAATGGAATAAGAAATGTTGGAGGAATGTTCGGAGTGAACCACAAATATTGCTTTACGTGTGAAAAAAAATTCAGAAAATCAAAGGAACATGATGTGAAATGTAAATCTCTCTGCAGATTTTGTGGACGCATTGGAAGTGAACGTCCTTGCATGGCAACAGCAAATTTTTTCAAGAAATGTGATGACTGTGGAAAAAAATATTTGAACGAAGACTGTTTTAACTATCATAAGAAAAGCAGCAATTGTCGGCAAACAAAAATATGTGAAAAGTGTGGTGTAATATGGTCAATAAAAAATTATAAAAGAGAGGAGCAAAAGCAGCACGTATGCGGACAAAAATGGTGTAAAATTTGCCGTCAATATCATAGCATTGAAAGAGGTTGTTACATTCGCCCTTTGGAACCTAAAAAATCACTTCCGTACCGACTAGTAACATTCGATTTTGAAGCAACACAAAATGAGAAGATAAATAATGTAAATGAAGAAAGACGGCTCCACAGAGTAAATTTCATTGCCGCAACAGTGACCTGTACTAAATGTATGGAAGATGGAAAAATATGGCGTTCATCTCTGAACCAGGATGGAAATACTTGCTCAATCTGTGGAAACAATCGATCAGTAACATTTTCACATCAGCCATTTACTCGAACAAAAGTTGATAAACAAACTGTCACACAAAATCCGCTCAAAGACTTTATTCAATGGATTCTATTTGAACTTAACCCTGAATATTCAACTATGGCATTTTCACACAATGGAGGGCGTTATGATATGGTTATGGTATTCAGAGAAATTTATCTGAAAGGGGTTGTGCCATCAATGATTCGTCGTGGTAATAAACTTTATGAATTAAAAATTCCGCGCAACAATAAATGCAATGAGGTTATATTTCGTGACTCATATAATCTCTGTCCAGTGGCTTTGGGGAAATTGATTGGAGCATTTGGACTGCAAATAACTGAAAAACAATTTTTTCCTCATCTGGCAAACATCCCCGAAAATTATAGACGAACACTTCAACAATTACCCTTAAAATCTGATTATTTATATGGAGGAATGCCCCCTCAAAAGCAAAATGAATTTGATAAATGGTATGAAGAAGAAAAAAATCACCCATTTTGTTTGGACGAAGCATTGGCCGAATATTGCACAAACGATGTACAGATTCTTACAGAAGCACTGATTGCTTTCAGAAAAAAATTTATGGAAATTAGCAAAAAGAAAAATACACAACCTGGATCATCTCAAAAAGGGATTGATATTTTAAAAGATGCAATGACGATAGCATCAGCTTGTATGAAGCATTTTCGACTTAACCATCTGCAACCTCAACACTTGGCAATTGTTCCTGAAAAGGGATATGAAAACTGTGATAATCAAAGTGAACTTGCACTAAAATATTTACAATGGTACTGTTGTGTCTTGCACAACAATGAAGAAGCAATACAATAATGTGTTTATCACACAAAGAAATAACAATATATTGAAGTAATAGAATAAGGTTGGGAATAATTAGGAGACAATTAGGAGACGCGGACTGACAATTGTGTGAGGCTTTTATAGTAGCCACCACACCACAACACCTCCCCCTTTGCAAGGCTGGGGTTGCAACACCAATACAAAACATACAACAATAACAAAAGTCCGGTCAACAAATACATACAAAAAAATGAGGGAATAAGGGAACAAACAAAAATTTTACAAACAAGAACATAATTTATTTATTTATTTTCTTTACTTCATCTATCTTCCAGAAATGTTTGAACCCTCAGAATTTATCAAACCCTCAGAAATTATTGAACCGTCAGAGCAGCTTTTCATCCTATCTTCAGATTGATCAGATCCCTCAGATTGGAATTTTGTTTTCTTTTTGGGTGTTGCACCTTCATTGTACAGCCTCGCATCTGAACGTTTGACAGCGTAGCTCTTCTTTGATTCAATTTTTGGCTGTTGATAGTCTTCAATATCTTCAATTTTTCGCAATATTACACTCTTCAGGCAATGAACTTGAACTCTAAACAATTGGCCAACTTTTCCAACAATTTCGCCTTTAAGCCATTCAATTTTGTTGGTTCTATTGTTTTTGTTCTTCACCATCACATTTTTGCCTTTCCAGAGTTTTTTCTTTACCATTGGTTTTGGCGTTGGCTTTTGTTTGTTCCAAACAATTTTCTTCCTTTTTGCAAAATTCTTCTCAATTTCCGGCACATTAACAATATTCTTCAATAATTTCAATTTTTTGAGCCAAGGCAAGCCAATTAAATTCAATTTTCCTTCAACTACATGGCAATCTAATACTTCTTTTTCGTTATTACAATCAATCTGTGCCGCAAATTTCCCTTCAATTTTGAATTTTGATTGGTCCACAGCAATTCCATTATAGGAAACTTCTTCCAATTTTGGTTCACCAATTTGTGACCAAGTTTCTTTTGAAATAATTGAAATTTGCGCAGCCGTATCAACAATCATGTTCATTGAAGTTCTATTTATTTTCACTTCTTGAACAATCCAATTTTGCTTCTGCATCACCTCATTATCTTCAATATCCAACATCACACAATAAGGACCATTACTGGTAGTATCTAACCCAATTTTAACATTATTCACTCTAGGTGAAAATTTACGCTTACCAGCGAAATAGCAATTTGCAATCCAATGTCCTGGTTTCTTACAATGGTTACAATATGGCCTTTTTGTTGGATGGTGATAGCAATTCTTGTTTGGAAGTTCAATATTTTGTTGTTGCAATTGAGGTTCCTGAATAATATTTATTTCAGGTGGCGAACCTAATTCAATTTTACTGACCTGTTTAGGTTCAGACAACAATTTGACTTCTTTTTTCGTGGACAAGAATCCTCGACAATCTTCCAATAATTCCTTGAATTTACAATCTTCTTTTTTCTTTGATTTATTTTCAATCATTCGAATGCAATTTTGTTTCACATCTATTGCAGAGTCAGGAAGACCTACAATAAAAATCAATATTTTCATTTCTTCAATAGTCAGATTCATCTCTGACTTTTCGCATTCGGCATTTACGAGATTCCCAAATTGCAATATATTCTCAAATTCGTTACATTTCAATTTCAGCGTATCGAACCGCTTTAGCAATTTGGACCTCGGGTCCCCAAACTCCTCTTTTAATTCAATTAACAATTCCCCATATTTCAGGTCTGATAATTTTCGTGGCAATAATTTTTGGGCTATTTTAGAATATTCAGGGGCTCCCAATTTCGAAACAAGCAATCTTGCTTTCAATTCATCACTCAATGTCGCCCCTTCAATTTCAAAGTACGATTTGTACTTATCAAACCACGTTTCGAACGTGACTGCCCTTGGAATATCACAATGGAACTCAGAAATCAATTTATGCAATTTACCGTATAGTGCTGATCCTTCCTGTTGAAGCGACGTTGCACTATCAATATTCGGCGTATTGCCCAATTTATTCAACAATTCTGCAATTTGTTTCTGCTGTACTAACAATTGTTGATTTTGGCGTTCCTGCAGTTCCTTTTGCTGTTGATTGAATTTGTTCTGTTGTTGTTCAAGGAGTTTTTGAATATCCTCTGCTTTCATCCTGATTTGTTTTTCTTCAATACAATTTTCAATTGAATCCGTTGTAGACCGCGCCACTTTGTTGTGTCTTGCACAACAATGAAGAAGCAATACAATAATGTGTTTATCACACAAAGAAATAACAATATATTGAAGTAATAGAATAAGGTTGGGAATAATTAGGAGACAATTAGGAGACGCGGACTGACAATTGTGTGAGGCTTTTATAGTAGCCACCACACCACAACAGGTACGAAGATACACGAGGAGTTCAAATCCAAAGTGCACATTCAGAAGGTGGAGAACATGTGGTAGCTGGAAGATACAAGGTTGATGGATATATAAAGGAAGAAGATAGAGCAATAGAGATAAATGGATGCGCTTGGCATGCATGTGAAAAATGCTTTGGAAGTGATTTGTATAAAATTCTACCAAATGGGAAAACAATGGCTAAGACTAAACAAGATGATGAAAATCGTTTGGCTATTATACGACAATATATCAAAAATGTTGATATAATATGGGAATGTGAAATTCGTCAAATGCTACGCCGCAGCAAAAATATGCGCAAATCATTTTCAAATTATCATAACAAAGGCCCAATAAATATTAGAGACTGCTATTTTGGTGGAAGGACAGGACCTTTACAAATGTACTTTGATGCAGACTCAGAACAACATAAAATTGCTTATTTAGATTTTAATTCGCTCTACCCTTCAACAATTGCCACAACAGCATTTCCGGTTGGTCATCCGAAAATTTATGTTGTACCTTTAGCTAAACAAAAAGTTAATTGGAACAGGGGAGACCAAATCCCATTCAAAGGAATTTTGAAAGTATTTTTAATACCGCCATCCCAGTTGGATGTCCCTGTAATTCCAGTCAAATTTGATGAAAGACTTCTATTCCCACTATGTAGAAAATGCTCAATCAATTACCCAAATGGAGCAAACATCAAAGACTACCGATGTACACACAATGATGATGAAAGAGGCTGGGTTTCAACATGTACATCGATTGAATTGGAAGAGGCATTAAAAGTTGGATATACAGTTACTAGATTTTATAGAGCTCTACATTATGAAAAATGGGATGAAAATTTATTTAAAAATTATGTGGCCGAGTTTATGGCAATGAAGATTCATGCTAGTGGGTTCCCTGAAGGAATAGAAGGACTTGAAAGTGAGGAAAGATTTATAAATGAATGCAAAGAAAAATTTGGAATTGAGCTTGATAGAGAAAAAATGGTACCAGATCAGGCTATGCGCTACATATCAAAACTAATGCTCAATTCTCTATGGGGAAGATTCAGTCTTAGGAATGGTCAATCAAGAAGTGTAGTCATTGATTCGCCAACTGAACTTATCGAATATGATAAGAACAACTCAATTGAAATACAATCTATCGATAATTTAACTGAAGAAACAATTTTACTTACTTACAAACAGAAAGAAGAATTTATCATTGAACATGATACATCAAATATGGTTATATCATTATGGACAACATCAGCAGCAAGAATAAAACTATTGAAAGCAATGCAAAAGGTAGCTGAATCACCAGAATGCAATATTCTCTATGGAGACACAGACAGTATACTATTTTCCCATCCAAAGGACATGGAATGTCCTCTTCAAACAGGCCCTCATCTAGGAGACTTAGCAAGAGAATATGCAGGATCTGAAATAAAAGAATATGTTGGAGGTGCGTGCAAGGCTTACGCACTTAGAATGGAAAGCAAAAAGAATGCCAAAGTTAGTAGTGTTCTGAAAGTACGTGGCATAACCTTAACGGCTGATGTCTGCAAAATTTTACATTTTGACAGTTTCAAAGAAAGTGTACTTCATTATGCAAATGGAGGAGACGATAATGAGGAAGATGATGACCTGGATAGAGGAACAATTATGATTGAAAATCCAAACTTTATAAGGCGGAACGTGAAGGATGGTACGGTTTATTCAACTAAGATGAAAAAAATATTTAGACCGATAATACAAAAAGGAATTATATCCAATAACCTCAAAATTGTACATTTTGGACAAAAATGATTTCATATTTTTACTTATTAAATATTCACAACTGTTATTTATTTTTTAATTTAATAATAAAAATTTGTATATTTTAAGAGAATAACACATATTTTAATTAAAAAATAAGCAAAAAGATAGGGTGAGTTTGTACCACATCTAAAAAATAAAATTCATTTAAATAAAAACTATTTTCAATAAGCACCCATTACTCAGTATTAAAAATAAAATATCGCCATAATACCTTCTTTATTACACCAAATATTTTTAAAATGTTAATGTTTTCAATAATATTCATATCTATTCTGCCCTTAGTGATAGAGAGTTCGGACGATAAACACAGGAAGAGAGAATTAGTGACAACATTATTTCGGAGGACACCATTACCAATATGGCGAAGAACACCACCACCAATGTTTCCTAAAAGAGATGAAAATAATTTAATAGAACTACCAATATGGCGTAGAACACCAGCACCGATATTCCCTAACAGAGATCTTAATAATTCTGGCGAATTTCGACGAGGCGATAAATTAAACACTAGTTCATTGAATAAGACTGATGGAAAAGAAAGATTAATTAAGAAATGGTTAGTAAAAGATATCTGTCATCTGAAGAAGAGTGATATAGCAAGACAAGTTGAAATAAAAAATATGGGGCGTTGGATTCTACGCTGGGACCTTTGGGACAACAAGTTCAAATTTGGCAAACATAATAGAACAGATTACATAATGTATTCAAGATGGCGATTTTTATATGAGCCTCCTATTTCAAATATTATAGATTTTTTCAAAAATTTATAAATCATTTTAAAAAATAATTTTTTATTATTGATATTAATAATCATTTTCTCATGTAAATTTATAATTTGTTTAATATTTAATTAAGTTTAAATTTTTGAATCAGTTAATCAAAATATTGCGTTTTTCCCATTGATTAGGTTCACCTTCTATTTTAATCCACAATATTCCTGGTCTCGATTTTGCATTAGTGGGTGTAGATGGTAAACTTCCGTCGGATATTGGAATACTATTTAGACTAGTTGTTGATGTAGACGAAGTTGCATGTGTTCGCCGTGCTGTAAATGTTAAACCGCTTATTGTTGACGGGGGTGAAGTAGGAGCAAAACATACAAGCTCAAGCGGGAAGTATCTTTCGCAAATACCATCCTTTGTAATTGTTCTTGCGATAACACATTGATGAAACGGATATTGGAGTTTTATTTTATGGTGAGCATAGAAGTATGCCGCAACCGATATGTTGAATGGATAAGCTAATTCGCCGAAAGCTTTGACTAAATGAGCCCCAGATGTTGTAATTCCGTCACATCGAATTGTATATTTCAATCCATTCCTATCTGAATAAGTTGTCTCTATCTTTCCGTTTTCATTTATAAATTTTGAAATCAAATCTGCATTTTCCTGATGCATTAATCTATATCTCACCAGATAAATTGGGGAATTCAATTTTTTCGAAATATCATCCAAAATCGAATTCATTTTTATCGATTAATTTAGAATGTTTTCTAAAATGTTCAAATGAATTTTAATATAATAGGATTAAAGAAAATTTTGCCTTTTTATACTCAAAATTTGGCCTTGAAAATTGGTGCTATTACGAAATATCAGGAAAGGGCGGAGCCTAGGAGGGGTATATAAGGCAATAGATTTCCCAATTTCCATTAATTTCTTCATTCATTCATATAAATAAAATTTGAAAAATAAAAATGAGCGGATTTAAAAATGAAAAAATCCCAAAACTTGAATTAATTAATAAGCCAAAAAATGAGGAGGAAGAAGAGATAATTGAAGTTGAGATAAAAAAGGATACGGAAAAAAGCAATAAATCAAAATCTGCTACTTCAAAAATAAACAATGAAAATATTGAGAAGAAACATGGAATAAATCCCCGTATACTTTGGAAAATTATGCGCATGAAAGATACCCCAAGGATTGAATTAAGAATTTGCAAAAAATGTGCTAATGCGCTTTATTATGATAAGAATAAATTTACTCAGAAGGAGAATGGAAATATTGGAATTTGTTTTGAAATTTGTGAAGGCTGCGCGAAATTGAATATGCAGCTCAAAGATTTTGTTTCAGAGTGGGATGAAAAGAAGGTCCAGAACATGAAAAATGAATAAAATTTTCAAAGATATTCTTTTACATAAACTTGTTATTTTTAATATTAATTTCAATAATTGTAATAATTTAATTTGAAATAAAGATTTAAGATTTGCCCTTATTATTAGTTAACATAGGAATTTTCAATTTATAAATTCAAATTTTAGTTTTCGGAAGCCAAGCCCATTTTCTGTGCATAAATACTGAAACATTCCCCAAGATCAAACTTCCATTCAAAATTTGAATTCATTTATAAAAATATTTAAAAAAATGTCAGTAATTGAGAATAACTGCCAGCTCTTAGAAAAAGTGCTCCCTGAGGTTTTATTTAGTGTGTCTTCTTCTGGTGTGACAATTTCGTCACCACGGCTCATAACAGCACGTTTTGTGGAGTTTGACTTGGCAGGAAAATGTAAAAGCTGCAAGGGAGAAAATGTTGACATCGATTTTATTGTTACTCCGAAGGATGTAACCTTATATTGCAACCGCCTAAAATCAGAGAAAGTAGTAATGTTCGATCATATCTACGAGATTCCTCAACAATGTGTTTTTCGCGTAAAATCAAAAGGAAAGAATTTCAATATCATTCACAGGCAGCCAAAGTGGAATGAAAAAGATTTTATTAAAGGAGAGGAACAGATGACTATCAAGGAATTTTTGTCAAAGTTTTCACAAAACCGAGCTCAAGTAGGAATAGAAGAAACAAAAGAAAATATAAAAGAAGACGATAAAGAAAAGAAATTAGAAGAAAAAGATAACCATCCAAATAATATTAAATCCTCCAATTAATAATCCTCCAATAATCATTAATCATATTTTATATTTTTAATTTTTGATAAATATTTGTAAAATGAATTATCATTTATTTTCTAATAAAGACTTGAAATTAAAACTTCCATTTGGTTGTATTATTAGTGGTCCAAGTTCAACTGGGAAAAGTACATTTGTCCGAAAATTAATTTTCAATTCTGATCAACTTATTGAGCCTATTCCAAAATCTATTCTTTACTGCTATGGCGAATATAATACTCTTGTTCCCGAACTACAACGAGCCGGAGTCTCTGTCTATTCCGGAGTTCCCCCTGAAGATCTTATTAAGAAACAAGAACAGCCTGCACTAGTCATTCTTGATGACCTAATGTACTCAATTGACGAAAAATATTTATCGGAACTTTTCACAAAGAAATCTCATCATCTCAATTTTGGCATAATTTTCATCACTCAAAATCTCTTCGAGAAAAAACTCAAAGTCGCACGTCAAAATTCTATGTATATTGTATTAACACGCGCACCAAATAGTGCATTGGCCATCCGAAATCTAGGAGTACAATTATTCCCAGGAAGATTAAACTATTTTCTAGACGCATATCGACAAGCTACAAGCAGCAGCAATTATTCATATCTCTTTATCGATTTACACCCCTCATCAGATCCAACACTTAGACTAAGAACAAATATATTTAAGGACAAAGAATCAGAAGACTCATACAATTCATTACCTATTATATTTTTACCCAAGAATTCCTCTAATTAAAACATGTCAGCGAATATTAGTCAACTTGTCAAGGACAATCTACATTTCCTCAAACAGCTCGCAAAAACACGATCATTAACTAAAAGAAGACACATTTTAAAAAAAGCTTCAACCGACCAATTACTCTCTCTCACTGAAATTTGTTTCAATATTATACGCAGTCAATTTAAATTAACTAAAAGACAAAAATCTCGTCTTCTTCCATTCGCTGATTTTGTTCGCCGCGTGAGTAGATTAAAAACAGAAAGAGGAGCCCGACGTACAGTAATACAACAAGGAAGCGGTTTACCAATCGGATTGTTTCCTGCCCTCCTAACCCCAATCATTATCGAATTAACAAAAACATTGACAAGCAATTAATAAAAATGGCAAATAAATTTATATTAGTTCCTGAAGATATATATCGCGGACTACTTACTCAACCCACACCAGAAACTGGAAATATTAATTTGGATTTTACACGAGAAAATTTGGAAAATATCAAAAGTAAAAATGCCAACAAAGAATTAAAGAATATAAATTATAATCAGGAATTGAGACGTTATCTACACATGTTGAAGGACCAAAATGAAAGACCAATGAATGTTTCAATAAGACAAATGGAAGATCCAGCACTGGAGCAAATTAAAAAATTACTTCCCCTACTCCAAACAGACTCCAATGAAAGAAATCAACAAGTACTTAAACAAAATAAAACCACCACAAAATTTCCACATCTAGAAGAGGGTACCGATTTAAATGAAAATGAGCTTAGTATGCATACGGCCGATGAGGATTCTCCGGATTCCAGAAGGAAAACTGAACCAAAAAAGACAGAAATAAAAGAAAAAACAAAAGAAATATTTGAAAGTATGAAGCAAGAGAATCTTGATAAATATGATGTGAGCACAGATGGAAAGATTCTAAGTAGAAAGGGAGGTAAAGAAATACAGGGAAGCAATGCACAAAAATCCATAGAGTGCATACTCCGAACAGGAATCAGTGGGAAATTAAGATGGGGTGAATTGACACCACCAGGAACATCTGTTTTAGAAAATAAACTAAAAAGTGATCATAAAATTTGGCCGTTGATAGAGAAGGCAAGAGAAAGCTGTACTCCAAAAAGAACTTATTCAAAACAAAAAAGAAAAATACCTGAATACAAAGAAATAGCTGAATCAAAATGGAGACCTCCAGCAGAATGGAAATGATTTTAGATAAACTTTACAATGATCCAGCGAATCCGGCAGGATTTGCTGGTGTAAACCAGCTATGGACAGAGGCTCGAAAAAAAGATGCAAGCATTAAAAGGAAGGATGTTGAGGAATATTTGGAAGGAAATAGAACTTATACAATTCACCGTCCTAGACGCGTGCACTTCAAAAGATCAATAACATATCCATCTGGGTATATGACAGATGTTCAGTGCGACTTGGCAGATTTTCAAAAGTTATCACGGCAAAATAATGGAAAGAAATATGCACTTGTTGCAATAGATGTTTTAAGTAAAAGAGTTTTCGCTGAACCTGTGCGCACTAAAAAATCAAATGATATGATTGATGCATTTGAAAAAATTTTGGCAAGAATGGAAATGCACCCCCACCGAATTTTTAGCGATAAGGGAACAGAATTCTGCAGCAAAGAAATTATGGACTTTTTTAGGAAAAAAGATATTGAAAAATACACGGCAACTTTCTCTGAAGTTAAAGCATCTCTAGCTGAAAGATGTATTCGGAACATTAAACAGAGATTATATAGATTTATGAGTGAGAAACATACTTTAAAATGGACAGAAGCATTACCAAAGATTGTAGACGCAATAAATCATTCAAAGTGTAGAGTTTTAGGTGGACTAAGACCAGTCGATGTGAGATTTAGCAATGCAAAGAAAATAAGAGAAATGGTATTTGGTCCTATTGGAAAAAGTATTCTTCGAAAGAAACCGCGCTTTAATGAAAATGACCATGTGCGTATGAGAAGAAGTAAAAATATTTTTTCAAAGGGTTATCTGCCAAATTACAGTGATGAAATTCTTCAGATAGATCTTGTTAAAAAGAAGGCTAATCCAAATAGATACCGCGTCCGTGACGATAATGGAGAATTATTTAAAGGATATTTCTACCCTGAGGAACTAACTAAAGTAAGAAAAGATGAGAATACTAGTTACAGAATTGAGAAGATTATTAAGAGTAGAAAGAAAAAGGATGGAAGTAAAGAATTTTTTGTTAAATTTTTTGATTATCCCCAACCCCAGTGGATTGGCGAAAATCAGTTTGTATAAAAGGGCAATTTTTCATTCCCCATAAATCATTTGTAATCATTTTTCATTATTATTGTTCAATTTATTATTATTTTTATTGAAATAAATAATGGCTAATACATTCTTTGTTGTTCTTCCTAGTAATGTTAGTGATTACCCAGATAATAAACCCAATAAATATCGAGTGCATCTCCCTAAACCAATAGAATTTCAAGGTGGAAACTGGGTATGTGGACTTTACAGTATTCAATACCCCCAGTCATGGGCTGCAACTATTGGCACCGACGTTAAACAATGGATCGAAATTAATTACAAAAACAAGAAACCGCATAGAATCGGAATTCCCAAAACAACACAACTAACACCGAACGGACTCAGCTTCTTTCTAAAACTTGTATTATCCAATAAGGAAAAGTCTAGGAAAAGACGTGATGTTTCAATCGAGATATTTGAGCATGAAATTATCATTGAACCAGAAATTAATTTAGTAGTTGACGCAGCTAAGAAAAGGCGAAAAAGGGAGACAAGTGAAGTGGATATTGTACCATTGTGGATAAAGGA
Organism: Meloidogyne arenaria; assembly: GCA_036172955.1. Classification (NCBI taxonomy): domain Eukaryota; kingdom Metazoa; phylum Nematoda; class Chromadorea; order Rhabditida; family Meloidogynidae; genus Meloidogyne; species Meloidogyne arenaria. The sequence continues at coordinate 4,652,198 of JARQAB010000012.1, read as the reverse complement.
ATTTTTTAACCAGTATCCTCACAATTACTGGGATGCTATACGCGATCATGAGCAAGAGTTAGAACAACATAAAGTTAAAGTAGAGGAAAAAACAAAAGAGGTTCTTAATGAGGAGGATGAAACAAAGAAGGAAGAATTACAGCAAGAACTTGATCACCTTCATTCCCTTTCAGAAGGTAAAAAGAAGGAAATTCGTCTTTTAACAGAGGAAGCTAATAAGAGAGACAGGCGTGATGATCGACTAATAGCAAATCTGTTTCTAGAACAACATCCAAATGATTATCACGAACAAGTAATAAAGATGGAAATAAATATAATTGTAAGATACATTGAACTAGAAGATAAAATTAATGAGAGTAGGGAAGAGGATGGTAAGAATGCTCGTTCTGGTGATGAGATTCAGAGGTTTATTAATTCAATAAAACGTATGAGGAAAAATTTGGAAGCAATAGAATCTGTTATTATTGAAAAAGATTTGAATATTACTAGAGATGAATTTCATCAACAAAATTCAAATACGCACTCAGAATTTGTACAAAAATTTTTTGACGACCACCCAGTGGATCATTGGACAGCTTTGAAGAAAAATTTAGGTGATCTACAGGAATTACACAGCCAAATTCGAGAAAAACGTGATTTGCATTCACAAGAACAAGATGAGGAAGAAAAGAATAAATTAGGGAAGGAGATTGACAACTTAAATAAACTGGCTTCATACAGAAGAAACAGATTTACAGCAATACATCAAGAGGCATACAAGAAATGGAAAAATTACGAGCTGCCAATTCCACCAACTAAAAATGAAATTAAGGAGATGCAAAAAATTGAAGAGAAAACACACCCAGAATATTTAGACGATGCCCTGAAAGTAGATGATAAAGGCAAACCAGTACCAATTCCTGCTCCGGTAATTACAGATGAAATGGTTGAAGTTGTCAAGGACAGACATGGGTATGAGCAGGACAAGACCAGAGAGTCAGAGAAAAATGAAAGAAAAGATAAAGAACTGAAAGAAAGCAAGGAGAAATTAAAACATGCCAGAATAATAGACAAACATGGACATCCTCTATCACTTGAGCAGCCAATAGAAGAAGATGAAGATACAGTAGCTGAGGAGGAAAATTATGAAGAGGAAAATGAGGAGAAGAAAAGCAGCAGTGGAAGTCCTGTTTTAGATTTGTATTCTTCAGAAGAAATTATACCAACAAAAGAGATATTTGAGGAGCATAAGGATGAGCAAAAAAACGATGATCTGATAAATGAGAAGACAGTTACTTTGATTGAAGAAAAGGAATCCCAGGCAAAAGATTTACATTCGGACATTGAATTTGAATATTTAGACAGTATCGATCGCTTTAGAGTAGCTTTTAATGATCCTGAGATTAGCAATATAATAATATCTTCACAACTATGTTATGTTCTCGGCTTCCCCATGAGTCGTTTAGTAAACGGTCAAATTGGTAAATATGGCATTGACCTCAAAGGAGGATTCACAAGCTTTGCTGTTTATTCAAAAGGATTAACGAGTAATGTAATAATGGGAAATTCGGTCAGCTCGTTACTAAGAATTGTGGCTGTTGAGAATAGGTCTGGAGGTGTTGTTGAACGAGTGTATGATCAACCAATGTTCATACCCGTGTTACCTAGAGAGATTAATGAGATTGAGATTGAACTAAGATGGATGAACGGAAATCTAGTAAAGTTTGATCACGGAACTGTAATTATTACACTAATGTTTAACAGAATGTTAAGATTTTAATTAAACCAAAATTATTTTTGAAAATTGTAATACTTTATATATTTTTTATCATTTTAATAATAAAAGAAAATACAAATTCGTCTGGATTTGAATTATTTGATAATAGTGTTAGAAATTTTTTATAAGAGTATCCAGACGAGATAAAATAAATAAAAGTGATACAATGTTGACCACAAGTGGGTAAAAGAGGGTTTTGAACGGGTACATTATTAATTACACGGTTTGGAAATTTGGAAATAAAATTTTTAATTGTAATTGGTGGGTTGGGGAGTAATAATGAATCAAAGATTAATATATTTTCGGAGTTTATTATGAAAAATGCAATCCAATGTGATCCTTTCTGAGAAGATTTTTCAAAGTTGACGACCATTGAGCAAGGATATTTTTGAAAATCTTGTGGGATTTTATCAGCGGCAAAGCATCCAATAAAATGCCTTCTTGTAATTCCATTTTGTGATAATATTTTCTCGATTTGTAATGTGTCCATTTCTGAAAGGAAGAAAATGTTTATATCTCTCTTTGTATCTCTCCAAGTTCAATGTCTTTGTTGATGGTTTTAATATTTTGAAATTTTCTAAGTTTATAGGCTAAAGCTGCAGCTAATAATAAAAGCCAGAGTACAATCAATGAAATGCAGTAAATAGCCTGAGGTATTGATGTTCCTGTTGAAAGAAAATCCTTGCAAAGGGCAGGAATTTGTAAATTATTCACTTGTTCCATTGACCATAAATCCAAAATTTTAATATTTTTATCTGGGTTAAAAGTAGTAGAAGCTAGACTGATATTATTTTTAAATCTTTCAGGTAAAATTGAGAATCTTGTTGTATTATTATTATTAATTTCGATTGTTGGGGGTATTGTATTGGCGTAATAACCTATATATTCTCGTAATTTTTCTCTATATTCTAGATTATCATTTTCATTAGTCATTGTATACTGTAGTGATAATTTATACAAAAAGAAAGATAAAATAATTAAAACAATGCTAAATTCAATTTTAATAGTAATATGGAACATTTTTAAATGAAATGGGAAATGAAAATTTGAGGAAAATCGAGAGTATTTATACTGAAATATCTGTGGAAATAGTTCTGTTTCTATCTAACATGAGCAGAGAATCAATTTCACCCATAGCCACTAGTACAATCCCACCACTTGGAACCGCCTCATTAAATGTCATTCTTATACTAGTTGTGCCATTTTTTATCAAATCAAACATCTCCGGTCCATTATCTTCTTGGCTATTTGTTAGGTTAAATACGAAGAAGCAATATCCTGCATATGCATACCGAAACATTGATATACCGTTACTTTCTAACGATCCCGCATATCCTATTGCTTCTTGCATGTCATGATAAATTCTAGCGTAGTTTCCTTTTGGAAAATCAAGGGAATAAGGAGCTGATGGATAAGTAACTCCCCCAGCAGTTATAGAAATATCTCTCAAATTAAAATGTTGAAAATAAAATGGTGTTGTCTTTTGTCGTCCTACGAAATCTTTATTACCAACCATTCCCAGTATAATTCTTCGTGGACCTGATCCATCCATAGATTAGCATTAAATTCTGTTCGGTTTTCACTAATGAATAGAGATTTTAAAGATGTTTTCCTTAATGGATATCGTGCAGGTTTTATTTCAAGTTTTTTCGCAATATCGAATGCTAAACTGTCCATTAGCTCAATCTTCTTTACATATAGCTTGCAAGCTAAAATTTCTAAATGGTATTTTGGTGCAGTGTCCCAGGGAGCACTGAGTAAGAAACTTGATTCGTGTGGGAGTAATTCAATATCAACTTCGCATTGATTCACTAAATATCTTGGTTGATTACAGATATCAACGTCTAATTTGGCCATAAATTGTGCACTGCGCGGGTTTCCATCTTCATCTAAGAATAATTTTTTCCTTGATTTGATTCCATATCCATTTGCATCAACTCCTGGATATGTTTGTGTAGCCCCATCATCATAATATCCCGCTACAGAAAGATAAGAGTTCTTTACACTTTGTGGGTAGGTTAGTTCGTAGTCAAAAATACTTTTGTAAGCCATGAGGGAATTCCCTTCAAAAACCTGTGTCCCATTAATATGCATGCGACAATTTTTCCAAATTGTGTGGCCTATAAGCTGCACGGTCGACACATTATCATCCTTTCCTATATCAACAAGTTTCCCATCTTTGTCTTCTTTTTTAATTCTAAGTTCAGTAAAAACATAAGTTTTGGTCAAATCAATATAATTTGTAGTCGCATGAATTTTGAAATGAAAAGGGGTGATATTTACAGGGTTCAGTGTGAGTAATTCAATAAATGAGGAGTTGCTAATACTGACATTCGTATGGGGAGTTTCAAAAAATGATAAAGCATTTGTTATTGCGTTACCAGAATCACGATCAATTTTCTGATGAGTAGACATTTTTATTTAATAAAGACCGAATGTATCTATTTTTTGACGTTTCTTTTTCGGTATAAGGGAGGGATGTTTACCAATAATGATTTGATGACTTTTTTCCTTTGAAAATGTTGAATGAGGTTTACGATTTCTTTTGCGTCCTTTTATACTATCCCTCGCTTTCAATCCGGTTCCAAACTGCTTTGACATCCCACCTTTCTCAAGTAATCTGTCCAATCCTCGTTTTCCTTCGCTTATTACCGCTTGCTTAAAATCTGGTTTAAATTCATTATTGCCATATTCTGGATTTCCAACACTTTCCAAAATTCTTCCTCCAGTATCCAATGCTTCTTTTGCAACAGCTGTCCCCGCGCGTTTTGCATAAGGCAAAAGGAAACGCCAAAAAGTTCTAAGTACATCTCCGACTCCGCCACCCGATTGTCTCCCGTATCCACGTTGATAGGGATTAAGTCCACGAAAATAGTAATAATTTTCATCAGCTCCTTCTCCTATCTGACTAATAGTTGAATGGTGGTCATCGTATCCAATAGTTCGCGGATCAAAGGGGATGTGAACCATATTTAGATTAGAATAAATGATGTTTTATATAGTGAAAGTATTATCCAATATTAAAAAAAATTAAGTTGAAAATTTATTAAATAGAAATCGAATGTTAGACGAATATTTGATATAAAATGAAATAACTAAATTAATTAATGGTGTTTAAATTTTTATTAATAATTATTTTTATTATAGATTAATAATAGATATGTTTTATTAATGGAAATATTCGACTCCCGTTTGATTTTTAAACAAACAATTTAAAGTTACATTTTGTAATTGACATTTTGTCAATTGACATTTTGTCACTGTGGCATTTTGTCGATGTGGCTTTTTGTCGCTTGACATTATTAAATTTACTATTTTATCGGGTGTCCTTTTGTGAATTGGCATTTTGTCAGTTGACATTTTGTCACTGTGGCATTTTGTCGCTTGACATTTTTAAAGTCACCATTTTGTCAAATGACATTTTGAAATTGGTATTTTGTCACATGACGTTCTGAAAGTTGGCATTTTGTCGTCTGCAATTTGAAAGTTGGCGATTTGTCGTTTGACATTTTGAAAGTTTGTATTTCGAAATAATTAGCTCCGCCCCTTACATTTGTACTTCCGTTCATTTTTAAAATCATTTTAATTTTTTCTAGAATTTTGTCAATTTTTTTTCTCCCTCATTTTTAATTTAATTATTTTTTAAATTTTATAATTTATTTTTATTATTCTTTGGCATTGAGAAATTTTTTGAAAATTATTAAATGCCACCCCCTTCCCCCAATTTTTAAATTTGGTATTTTGAAATCCCCTTAAATTTGTACTTCCACTCTTTTTTTGAAATCATTTTATTTTTTTGTCAAAATTTTTAAAAAATTTTTTCTTCCCCATTTTTAATTAATTAATTAATTAATATTTTTTTATTATAAATTTTGAATTTTTAATTAAAATCTTTTTTTAATATTTAAATTGGAAATTCCCCCAAATTTTAAATTTTGAATTTCCTCCAATTTATAAATTTGCCATTCTGTCAGTTGACATTTTGAAAGTTGGTATTTCGAAATAATTAGCTCCGCCCCCTTACATTCCCCTTACATTTGTACTTCCGCTCTTTTTTTGAAATCATTTTAATTTTTTATCAAAAATTTTATAAATTTATTTTTTATTAATTTTATTTTATTAAAAATATTTTTATTAATTTATTTTTAAATTAAAAAGTCCCTTTAAAAATATTTCAAAATGTCAAATTTAATAATTTCAAACTTTTTAATCCTTTCCACCCAAATCGCTCTTTCTTCTTAACGTATTAATTTATTTGACACCTGTCATCACCCTTTATCTTCAAAAAGTAATTAATTATTTTAAATATGATTAATTACCCTCACACTTTTATTAATCTCCCTTGAACCCCTTCAAAAGGTATAGGTCGGCGGCATAATCAAAATAAAAAAGCTCCAAAAGGTTTGGGTTTTAGAGATTTGGGGGTGAGCGATTTGGGGTGAGCGATTTGGGAGGAGCGATTTGGGGGGGTTAACTACTAACTGGGACAAAAGGGTGGAGACAAAGGGGTGGTTAGAGAAATAGAATGTGTCTTCACCTTTTGGCTTCCTTTGATTTGCCGACACACCCCTCCTTTTGTCCCACTTTTAAGTGGGACAAAAGGGGGGGGGGGGGTTACTACTGATATCCGGAGATTTGGAAGGATTGAAATAAACATAAAGGGATTTGTGCGCGGCAACGAGGGATAAAGAAGATATCGTTCGATTTGGAGGGATATCGAGGGATATAAGGAGATTCTAAGCGATTAATGTGAAATCAGTGGGTTAAGGTGGATATCGGTAGATTTAGAAGGAGTAAAGTTATATTGTGGATTTGAAGATTCAATGGATTTAGGGGATTATGAAGGATATATAGGGATTTTTGGGAATTAGGAAGTATATCAAGTGATATCCCTCCTAATTTGTTGGTATCGACTCTAGGTCTCGATCCGAAACTCGGTCTCGGGGTTGATTCCCGGTCTCGGTCTCGACTCTCGGGTTTTTTTAACTCCCGACCATCACTACCGCTTAGGTAAATACCTAATTAAATTAAAAAAAGAAAGGGTGTCGTTCTAATAGGGGGTGTCGTTCAAATAGAGGCTGTCGTTCTATTTCTCAACCTCCCTCCAGACTGTCGTTCTAATAGGGGGTGTCGTTCAAATAGAGGCTGTCGTTCTATTAGAGGAAATACGGTATTTAGAATTTTTACAAATAAATTGACTAAATTGGAGAAAAAATTTTTGAATTAAGTTTAACGACAATTTTTTGTTTAGTCGTTGTATTCTTAGAAAAAAATTTTTTCTAGCGTTCACTCCTAATTTAAAAAAATATTTTTTTAAGAAAATTCTTTTTAAAGATCCATTTTTATACACAATTAATAACTAAAGAAAATGGAAGATTCCAAAAATCAACAACAAGAAACAACAAAAATTGAACAAAAACTACAAAATGGACCTTTCTTTACTGAAAAAATGGAAAATAAAAATTTATTTGCTACGGGTAAAATTTAAAAAGAAATTTAATTTTTAATTAAAATTTTAAAGATTTATTTCCCCACAATCCTCGTGGATGGGAAGAAACTTCTAAATTTTTAAAATCAATTGTTGAATTACTTTTGGGATATATTAAAGAAGAAAATGATAGATCTACTAAAAGTAAACAAAATAAATATTTTATTTTTCAAAATTGAAAAAAATAAATTAATTAATCTTGCTTCTCTATTTTAAATAGTGGATTGGTCAAATGACAAAATTATTTGAAAAAAAATTTTTTTTTATTTTTCAATCATTATCAAAACGAGTATTTGATTTTCCGACGTCAAGTATTTTTGTTTGGTCCGATCTATACATACCAATTAGGATAAGAATGACTAAAAAGATAATGATAGGGGATACTCTGGATCGGATCCTTTTTGATCATTCAAAAGAAAGGATTCCATTTTTGTTTAAAAAATTAAAAATTTTTCCAGTTCTTGAGTTCCATCAACCTGAAGAAATGGCTAAACTTATTGATTTAAATATTCCTGAAGATCCAATGTCGCTAAATGAATTAATTAAGGTGTTTTTAATTAATATTTATAGGTAGAACGGAGCAAATTTTTTAGTTGCACTTACAGGGAAACCCGGCAACTTTTTTAATCAAGGATTTTTAGCACTATTTATTGTTTAAGTACACACATTTTTTATCACAAAATATTTTCTTTTAAAATTTTATTTTTTCCTAGTCTTGTAGTGAAGTTCTACGTCTAGGTGTCCGTACAGGACATCCACATTTCTTTAATCAATTATCCCAAGGATTGGATTTGATAGCAATGGCTGGGGAATGGTTAACTGCTACTTGCAATACAAATATGTTTACTTATGAAATATGTTTGTATTTGAAGAAATTTTTTTTTAATTTTTTTATTTTTTTTCAGCGCCTGTTTTTATTTTAATGGAGAAAGAGGTAAATAAAAGAGAAAATATAAATTTTTATTTTTAAAAAATTCAAAAATCATTTTTTGAATTATTTTACTAATTTTTATTGTTTGGCAACAAGAAGGACAATAAAGGGATATTAAAATAGAGAGGGAGGGGGGCTGAGATTGGGGATTGTCAAAATATACTTTAATTACACGGTAACCTAACCAAAAACCCTTCTTCGATTTAAATTATAATTTAAAATAAAAGGTAACTAAAAGAATGATTGAATTAATTGGTTGGCCGTCTGGAGATGCTATATTTTCACCAGGCAATTAAAAATAAAATTTTGATAAATTTATATATAGGTGGTGCAATTGCTAATTTGTATGCAGTCAATGCTGCTAGGTAAGTAAGTAACAAATAATCAAAACTGTAGGGGATACGGTTTAATTCCCCATTTTCAATAAATTCCCCATATTAGGGAAGGGTTGAATTTTCACCTTAAAATTCCCCCTATCCCCCCAAATGCCCTACTGTACGCTCAAATTTCAAAACTCGAATAATTCCCCATCCCTCAGATGGGTTGGTCCCCAGGAGAATTAATAGATAGAATTATTCGAGAGGAATTATTCGAGTAGCAGTCCCAGGAGATGCAGCAGTCCCAGGAGAATTAATAGATAGAATAAAGTACCTATATTAAAATTTACCCATTTCGTCACAACCGTTAAATTCATTTCAATAATTTTTTTAAAAATCCTTTCCCTTAATTTTTTAGACATGCAGTTTTCCCTCGTGCAAAACATTTAGGGATGGTGTCAATTCCCCCACTTTGTTGTTTTACTTCTGAAGAGGTCCTTTAAATTTTGTTTTTCTATTTTTTCCCTCCAATTTAGAGTCATTATTCAATAAAAAGTGCTGCAGCAGTTTTAGGTATTGGGGCAGACAATTGGTTAGAAAAGAGAATTTAAATAAATTAGTATAAAATTAATTTTAAAAAACAGTTTTAATATTCTAACGGATGCCTCAGGCAGAATGCTTCCTAGGGCGTTGGAAGAACAAATAATTAAAAGTAAAGAAGAGGTGAGTAAATATTGGGGGATTTAAATAAATTTTTAAATAAATAATGGGAGAATATAAATATTGTCTCTCCTAAACAAACATGTAGTATTTTATACTTTCTCACTCGGTGTCTAACCAAAATCCGGGAGAATCTGTTTACTGAGATACAGAAGAGAGTATATCAATGTCGTTTCTGTTTCTCATTTATAACTCAATATTTCCGGATTCTAAGTTAGACAGAGAAAGAGAGTAAGTACTATTATTGTAGGAGAGCTTATCTACCCCGTCTTTTACCTGTCCAGTTACTAAGAAAATTTTCTAATAAAAAAATTTCAAAGGGTCTCTATCCTTTCTTTGTTTGTGCAACAGCAGGTATATAAATTCTTTTAAAAAATATTTTCTTTTCTTTTCAATTTTAAAGGAACAACAGTTTATGGTGCTTGGGATCCAATAGAAGAGATTTCTGAAATTTGTGAAAGACACAATCTTTGGTTACATGTTGATGTAGGAAAAGAGATTTTATTTTTAAACAAGAAATTTTTTGAAGGCAGCTTGGGGTGGAGGAATTTTATTAAGTCCAGAATATCGACACAAATTGGCGGGAATTGAACGTGCAAAGTCTGTTACTTGGAATCCCCACAAATTAATGGGTTCTTTACTTCAATGTTCTGCTTGTTTTGTAAGACAAGAGGTGAAATATAAATTTTGTTGATTTTTTTAAATTGCTAACTTGGAGTAGCCAGAACATGTAAATGCATATTTTGTGCCCCTTGAAAAGGGAAAAAAAATTTTTTTTATGTTACTCTAAACTAGGGTTGGCGGTTTCAGATATTCGGAGATTTCCCAGGATCCGCCAACATTAATCAGAGCACAATCACTTTTTCAGAAATGTATTTAAAAAATTATTTTTTTAACAAATTTTGTTTGGGAAAACCAAAAATAAAAACAAAATCATGACAAACATTTTGCCCAAAAATTAACTAAAAATTTAATTTTCCAGGGTTTACTCTTCCAAGTCAACCAAATGTCTGCGGATTACCTTTTCCAACAAGACAAACCTTATGATGTAAGTTATGATACTGGAGATAAAGCAATTCAATGTGGTCGACATAATGATATATTTAAGGTTAAAAATGGGAAAAAATACTTTGAAAAAATTTTGTTTTTAAAGCTTTGGTTAATGTGGCGTTCAAAGGGAATGGTAAGTAAAAAAATAATCAAAAACATTAAATTTTGATATCTAATCAGAGGTGGGTCGGAACAGTCCGAGGTGTCGGAAATCGGAAGAGCCTGAAATCGGAAATGGCTCAAAAGTCGGAAATCGGAATTCCGACCCACCTCTGTATCTCATCTTCTCTTAGAAATACCTAAATCAAACTAGCTTAGGGTGAAACAGGAGGGTGGAATTTGTGAGGGAGGGAGGGAGATCGGCTTTTAACTAGTAATTTCCAAACACTGATTTTAAGGTAATTAATCCAAAAAACTGACAAATTAAAGGGTAAATAAAGTAAAAGAAAGTATAGGAACTTTAAATTTTTTGAGAAATTTTTTTTCTATAGGAAGGCTATCGCCGTCAAATTAATCGTCTTATGGTAATCAAAATTATTTAATTAAAATTTTAATTTAAAAAATAAGGATATGGCCAAGTACTTTACTGAAAGAATTAAGGCAACTGAAGGATTCGAAATGGTTGTAGATGAAGTGAGTTGTTTATTTGGAAACTAAAATATTTTAAATTTTTTTAAATTTTAGCCAGAATTTTTGAATATATGTTTTTGGTAATATTTTATTTAAAAACCTTTTACTAATCTCAATCTTATCCCATTTTTTACATAAATTTACCAAACTCTCAATTATCCCTTAGTGAGATAATTAGAAGATTTGGAGATGTGTGGGATAGTTTAAAGAGTGTATACGGATCAGGGCTGGATGCGAATGGAAAAAATTTTCCACAGCCACAAACCGCAATTTTAATTTTAAAATCCGCAAACGCAATCCGCAATTGCTTGCAGCCCTAATAGGGATACTTCAAAGTTTGGGACAATTTTGAGAGATATGTTTTTGGTAATATTTTTGGGCTAATATAGAGTCTTTTAATTAAAAATATATTTTTGAGGTATGTCCCAAAAAGTATTCGAAGTGTTGATTTGAGAGAAAAAATGAGCCGTTTAGAAAAAATTGCCCCAAAAATAAAAGCGCAAATGATGAAAAGAGGGACGACAATGGTGATTTTATTGTTGAAATTTTAAAAAAGAAAATTAATTTTTAAAGGTTGGATATCAACCAGATGAACATAAAAAACGTCCAAATTTTTTCCGAATGGTTGTTTCGAATTCTAATGTTCAGGTAAGTATTTGAAGAATTTTTTTAAAGAAAAAAATAAAATCTTTTTAGAAAGTTGATTTGGACTTTATAATTGATGAAATAGTTAATTTGGGTTATGATTTGTGAGAAAATGAAAGAAGAAAAGAGAATTAATGGAAGAAAATTAAGAGAAAAGAAATGAAAAAATAATAAAAATAACAAAATAATACACAAATTTACAAGCTTTATATTTTTTAGAAAAAGTAAAAGGAATTAATTACTTTTAATTAGATTAGATATTTTTGTTGGCGAATATTTGGAAAAAAGAAGCGAATATGCCCTTTTTCTATTTGACTATTTATTCGCAAGAATAAAACGGTAGCAGTTTTATTGTCAATTAAGATGACGGGTGCGTCGTAAGTTTTTTTAGGTTAGGAAAAAAGAATTAGTAGTAGTAGAAAAATTATTTTTACAGTTAAGTATTCAAATATACCTACAATAAATATGAACAAAAAACAATTTTATATAGACATAAATTTATGGCAATACACATTTAGAAAAATCCAATTAACAACATTATTTGCAACATTCCCTTTATTCATCGAAAATCACATTCTCCAAACTTTTTGTTCAAGAATCATCTGGTTGTGACCCCCTTCTCGGTGGAGTTTTCTTCAAGTCTGCTGTTGTATCAGTTGGAATATCCTTCACGTCTCCTTTCGATGGCCGTTGGATTGTTACTCTGGCACTGCTAACTGGAAAAAGGGATCTCGCCAATATTTATTTATTTAGAAGGACTAAACTGACCTTCTGGACTTGAACGACGAGAAGATCTTTGAGATGACCCACCACGTCCTGTTATGCGACCGATAAATGATGTTGGAGCATCACGTTCAGCTGATGTGATGGCTGCAGAATATTTATGGGTGTGTCGGTGGAAATTCATGTTTTTCTGGATGATCTTTGTCACATCGGCTGGAAGACTATCAGAGCTGACCTTTGGAATCGGGCGCGCTACTCTGATGGTTAAGTTGTTGTTGTTTATTCCTTCAAGTATTGCAGCTTTTACGCTCTTAGTGTCATCCACCTTTTTGCCATTCACACGCGTTATTACGTCACCATAATGAAAGTTACCATCGGCAATTGATCCAGCCTCAGTGCCGCAGATTGTGACGTTATCCTGAAACTAACAACAAATACACTTCACTTTTAGCGCTAAAGCGCTCACCTGAACTTCTCTCATGTTCACCCCAAGAGGCATACCGCCTCGCCGCCATTTAATCTCGAAGTCGAAAAGCTCCCATTCATCTTTGCCTTGATATTCTCCCTCTAACTTCCTGATTGTGATTCTGTAGAAAGTGTCACGACGAACCTGGATTCTTAATTTCTCAGGTTCCCTGATGCTTACTCCCACGATCCGGTAAAAGTCCTCGGCTGTTGTTATTTCCTTAAAAGGAACAGACATTAAAAAGTGGTCAAACTTTTGATTTGCCGATACCTCATCATTCAATCGGATTATCTCATCGCCAACGTAGACACGCCCATACAAATAGGATTCGAAGCTCATTCTGCGCACCCTGGGTGGCCTGCTTCCCTCAATGAACTCGATTCTGGGCTCTGTGGACCGACGAATGACTTGGACGCTCACTTCGGTGATTGACCCTGAGAATAAAAGAAAAGATATGCGTTAAGAGAAATTTATGCCGGTAAAAACTAACCACGTATTGACATTGCAAATCAGTGCCAAACAGAAGATTTGTTGAAAAGCAGTGACACAGAAAAAGCAGCGGCAGTAACAGGAACAGCAGTTAACTTAAGACTTATTGTTAGTAAACAGAAGTCCACTGCTTTTATAATACTACGGAGAAGAAATGCGAATACCAAGAACTATAAAAACAGTTATTCTTCTAACGAAACAACCTCCGCACAGATCAACCAACAATTGCAACGCCGCTGCTGCTCAACAAGTCTCCTGCCGCTACTGTCGTCTACGCCGCTGCTGTTCAACAACTCTGAGTCGCAATGTCGGTTCGAAGTAAGTTGGGACTTCCTTCGATTCTGCTTAATCTCTAAGTAATTGACATTTATTTTTTCAGGCTCGGTCACCGAAATAAACGTCGAGGTCAAGCGCAAGCAGTATGACCCCAAGATCGAGTTCGAAGAGAGGAGCAGGCCGCCGAAAGTTAAGAAAGTGGGCTACAACTCCTACCTGAATGGCAGTCTCTACGTTGGTGATGAGGTCATCGGCCTGAATGATGAGGTATCTGCGAGAAGAAGGCAAGGCTTTTAATGCTTATCATAATTTTTTAAGGAGATCCGTACAGCAGATGACTTCAATAGGATCGTGTGTGCTCGCAGTAATGAACCAGCCAGGCTCCGAATCCGAGTGCGCCGGGACTGCCACTACAAGATCAACATCAAGAGGGTGGAAGGAGAACAAGGCAAGGGGGAGGTGCTGGACTTGGAGATCACATGGCGACGAGGCGGTATGCCTCTAGGAGTGAGCATGGAAGACAGTCGGGTGAGCCGATCGGTTTTGGTTTAATGGGTTTGAGGGTTCTTTTTAATTTCAGGGCCGAATCACAATTAGCGAAATACAGGCGGGATCAATTGCTGATGGCAACTTCCACTATGGGGACATAATGACGCACGTTAATGGCAAAAGGGTGACGGACATTAAGAGTGCAAGACCTGCAATTCTGGAAGCGATAAACAACAACAAAAGCCTAACCATTCGTGTGGAGCGCCCGGAACAATTGGGGGAAGTTTCTCATCTTCCGGCAGACGTGGCCAGAATCATCAAGCGACAAATCAACTTCCATAGGCATGCCCACAAATATTCTGCAGCAATCACATCACCCGAACGGGAAGCGACAACATCTTCAATCCTTAGTCGCATAACAGCGGGACTTGCTGGAAACACATCAGGCAGATCTTCTCGCCGCTCGAGTCTAGAAGGTCAGTTTGCATTTCCAAATAAATATTTTTAATTTTAATTGAAAACTTTTTTCAGTTGGCACTGCCAGAGTCACGATTCAACGACCATCATCAGGAGACGTGAGGGAAATTCCAGCGGATACGACAGCGTTGAAGAGAACTCCACCGAGACCTGGTTCACAATAAGCAGATTGGCCTTGAACCTAATGTGAGGAGAAAGCAAGCAGTGTTCGATGAATAAAGGAAGTGTGATAAATAATGTTGATATACCTGTATTTTTTAATATTTTGTATCTCATAATTGTATGTACATATATTTAATCATGTTTGTTTTTTGTTGTTGTAAATATATGTATGTTTTGGTTGATAAATAGTAAATGTTTATTTTCGAGTTGTTTTTTTGGAATTTCTTTAGGTGAGAACTTTTAGCAATTCCCTCTACCATTAAACCCTAGAAATCCTTTTAGGTTTAGGGAACACTAGCCTTTTTTGATTAAGGAAAAATGTTTTTTCCATACCTACATCTCTTAAAAATTTTTGGTTTTTACAACCTAATTTAGACCAACTTTATAAACTAAAAGTTGTCAAAAAAGAATACAATAGTTTTCTATCTTGCTTTTATTTTGGCGATTAACCGTCCTGTACTTAGAAATAGAGAGAAAAAAAGGAGAATGAGAGGGAGACTTTCTTAAGTTTCTTGAATTTTTTCTTTAAATTTTTTTTGAAATTAAAAATTAATCAGATAGTATTTTACCCGTGCCAGACCAGTTTCGTGAGCACCAGCAGCAAACTGCTCGGACACGTCGTTGACAACTTCTAGAAAAATGGTCTTAAATAAAAATTTTTGAAAAATTCCAAAATAAAAAAAATAAACTAAAAAATTTAGGAATGAAAACTAAAAAATATAAGAAAAATGCCAACCTTGTTAATTTCCCCATTGTTGCAGCAGTAGAATGGAGTTTGGCACACATCGAACAAGTTTTGATTAAACATAAAAAAGAAAATTAAAAAGAATCAGAAATGTCAACTAAAAAAATAAAAAATGAAAACTTGAAAACGGCACGGAACTGGCCTGGCACGGAACCCGCGGCACGGAACCCTCCCAGTCCGATTTTTGCGAATCTCAAAATGTCCAACGGCTCCCCGACTTTTCGTCAACAGACTTTCCGTCAATGGACTTTCCGTCAATACTTTTCGTCAATGGACGGTTTTTTTATCAATAAATGAAGGCTGCGCTTGGTTTCGTCCCCTTTTGTTTCGTCCCCTTTTGTTTCGTCCCCTTTTTGTTTCGTCCCCTTGAACAAAACTTTTGTTTCGTCCCAATGTACAAAACTTTTGTTTCGTCCCCTTTTGTTTCGTCCCCTTGAACAAAAACTTTGGATTCGTCCCACTAAGTTAATAATTGGCAAAAAGCTCTAATAATCATAGGATTTGACTACCGGATATTCTTTATAGCTATTGTCTTTGATTAATTTTAAAAAATTTATAAATAAAACTTTGATTTCTTTATATTTTTAGATTATTTTCTGTATTAAAAATGATTAGAAGCCGGCTTGAACATTTAGCACGAGCTCAGAAACGGCCGCGTTTAGAGGATTTTTCGATTAATCAGACTTCGTCCTCGCATCAAAGCAATTTGGAAAACAACGAAAATCAAGTCAACGTAAGCAGCGAATCTGATAATGATGATTCTGATTCCGAAGCTCAACTTATTTATTTTGAGGTTGGAAAGCCCTCAAATCCACAAAGGAAGCAAGCTAACGAATATATTTAACGAATTCGATAAAAATTTTACTTTTTTCTTTGTGTTTTTGATTGTTTGTAGGCTTTTATTAAGGTTTTGAAGTTTTTTAAAGAATGCTCATGTTTTTATTAAGATTACTCGTTTTTAGTTTATAGTTCTACAAAGTGAGTATTTTTACTCTGTTGGACATTTTGAAAGGGGACGAAACAAAAGTTTTGTACATTGGGACGAAACAAAAGTTTTGTTCAGGGGGACGAAACAAAAGTTTTGTACATTGGGACGAAACAAAAGTTTTGTTCAGGGGGACGAATCCAAAGTGGGACGAAACCACAGCGCGCCATAAATGAACGCTTTTAAAAAATTTAAGAAATTAATCGGCCTGTTCAAAGCCGCAAAAAACTAAATTATTTGACAAATTTTGTGTCCGATTCCTTATTTCTTCAAATACTCTCGAATAACCATGTATATGTTTTGATGGAGGAATGCAAAGACACATGGCATAGCAAAAGAAGTTACCATTATATGCACATTAAGTACGATAAAAAACAAACACGTAAACCTATGGGGTATCGGCGACGCGCTTGCAGGGAGTCAACGGTCGCTGGGTTCTACACAAGTAACATAAACTTATTCCTTTTTACCGATTTTCAGCCTTGAAAAGCATACCTATCCTTCGTGGCAACACAAAAATAAGCTTGCCCAGCGAAAATTAAGTTGCTCATAATTGTGTTCAGAATTTTCAAATCAGTCTAATTTTCAATCTCACACAATTTAACCAAAGGTTCTACACTTTTACATACTTATATCATCTTCTTTTTCTCTTAAAATTAAAAAAACATCCATTCATTGACGAAAAGTCCGTTGACGGAAAGTCCATTGACGAAAGGTCCTTTGACGAAAATTCGTGCCACCTGTCCAACAGAGTAAAACTACGCTCTGGGCCCGTACAATAAATTCAAGGGTTAAGTTACCCGGGAAGCGGCAGCGCCGACTTAACCCTAAGCAAAGGGTTTTGCGCCGCTACCCGCTTCTTTTGACCGACTTATTTAAAAGTTATGAATTTTCTAGCAAGGTACTACTTTTTCTATTAAAAATGACTAAAAATGAGGTCCTTTTTGTTAAAAATTGTCATAAATCTATTTCCAAAGTAAAAATTCTAAAACTTATATCAAAAAATAGAGCACATTCCAAACTATCTAAAAAAATTTAATTAATAATTTTTCCTTTGAATTTCAATTTTTAAGAATTAAAAAAAAACTATCTATCCTGCTGTCATACAGGGTAGTCATTTTACCCGCAACTTTAACCCGCTTTTTCTTTTCTTCCCTATTTTTTCGGCGCAAGCACTTCTCTCTTCTTTTTGATTTATGGGGGGAAATTTGGCGTAGGCGGGTTAAATAATCCTTACCCCTTGAATTTTTTGTACGAGCCCTGACGGCGCGCGGCGATAACGACGCAAAGCCATACTTGCTTCAAGATTTCTCAATTCTAACATGTTTGGATTAATCTTTATTTTATAAATGTTGTGATAATTAATCATATATTTTCATCTTTTAAGTTAACAAGTTAAATTTTATCTTTTTAGATTATAATTTGAAAACAATTTAACATTCAATTAAATGGCTGTCGTCAAACGCGGGTCAGATGTGGAGGTATATTTTAATATTAGGGTTTAAGCATAACATTCTTTTTGGGGTTTTTGCTGAATTGTTTCAATTGGGTAAAGGTCGGAAACCTTGAAGATTTGTGAAAATAAATGTGAATTGTAATCACACTTTAAGGTTAATATTCCGTCTACTAGTGGATACTATGCTCCCAAAAACAATGTTAAAGTAAATAATTCTTCAAAATCCTTAATTGATTTACATTTTTAGTTCGCCAATACTTTTTTTCGTCCAAAAGGCTTTTGGTCTTCAACGTTGTATGTACGGATTCCACTTACAGAAGGAAGACTTCCTCTTTCATTACTCAAAAGAGCATACCCTGGAGCAAATGGACTTATGTATGAACATGTCAAGGGTCAAAAAACCAGCCTTAGGTCTGTTTGCTTAGTTTATTTTGCTATTTTTTTGTTGTAGAGTTATTGAAGACAATTTCTTGCCACCATCCGATGGATGGGGTGAAAGAAGGTATGAAGTGGTTCTTGATGTGAATACTGCTCCAATGGGTGTGAGTACTGCTCCTCGAATGGAAAGCAGCACTGGTTGGGATTATAAAAGTAATTTCTACTGCCGTTATAACTTATCGTTATCTATTCGACTTTTTTGGTTTATTCTTTAATTTATTAATAATAGATAATCAGATCTTTTATTAACTTGCAAAATTGAAAAATTCATTTTTAGATTTTATGTTGGTCATCATTATATCAGCGTTCCTTCTTTTATTCTTGGCATTTGTCTCACAATCAAAAGCGTCAGAAAAGGTTTCTTCTTTTTTTTTACTGTTTTGTGATTTTAGGACTTCTTTGTTGCTGCAATATCTGCTTGGGGAAGTCTTGCAGCTATTTGCTTGACCGTTGTAGGCTTTTTCGTTGGGTTGTTCCTTGTCTCAAAAGACAACTTTAATGAACTGAAGAACGACAACGTGATTATGAAGAACAAACTGGAGGAAATTGAAGGGAAACTTAAGTGAAATTGAATAATTGACTTTATTTTGATTCTCAATTTATTTTTGGATCTCCATTTTGACTTCACTTTTGAGTGCCTTTATTATAGCTTTATCTAGTTTGATTTTGTTGTTAAAAATTATATTGATTTAATTATAAAGATTTTTGTTATTAGATTTAAAAATTAAACAATCCGGGCGTGTCCCAATCCTGACTATATCTTTTAGCTATATTTTTGCAAAGAAATCACATTGTTTAATTTGATCACAAATACATATTTACTTGTGATTAAAAAATATATGATTTTGATCGATACACATTTATTTTTTTTCACTAAATTATCATTGTTTTTAATTTTAATCAAAACTATACATATTTTATTCTCTAACAAACAAATTTTTTTCCTAAATTTTATTTAAAACAATGAATCTTCGTCCGAGAGCAGTTAATTTCGACGATGTTTGGTCAAAATTGAAAGAAACTGCTGAGGCTATAATTTCTTTAAAGCCAATTGAACGGTTAACTTGGGATCACAATTTTAGGTTTTTAAAAGAAAAAATTCTTTCAAATAATTTTTACTTTGTTTTAGTGACATTTACTTTGTTTGTGTGTCTGTCCCTGAAACACAGTCTAGACAACTCTATGCTGCTGTTAGGGACTGCTTGGAAATTCATACAAAAGAATTGCGACGGGTAGAATTTTTGTAGTTTTTAAAAT
The DNA here is from genome assembly GCA_036172955.1 of Meloidogyne arenaria. Taxonomy (NCBI): domain Eukaryota; kingdom Metazoa; phylum Nematoda; class Chromadorea; order Rhabditida; family Meloidogynidae; genus Meloidogyne; species Meloidogyne arenaria. The sequence continues at coordinate 4,632,698 of JARQAB010000012.1, read as the reverse complement.
TTCTAAAACTGGTTTTTGCGGACAATATTTCGGATGTCCGCAAATAAATATTGAAATCCTAAAAAGATTTTTTAATTTTCCAGTCTTTGGAAGATCAAACTGGTGATAATCTTTTAAGTGCCTATAACCGAGAATGGAGCAAATACAAACAGGGAGCGGGTTATTTACACAACCTTTATTGGTTTGTTTTTTAAATTGAATTATTTTTAAAATTTTATTTTCACAGTTATTTAAATAAGCAATTGGCTAAAGAAAAAATGGATGCAGAATCTCAACATACTTTTATTGCTGATGATTCTGAAGGACCTTTTCCACATTTGGGTGTTGGAGACGTAATGTTATTTTAATTTTCTTTTATTTTTTATTTTGGCATTCCTTTTTTAAAGTTTTTTTACAATTTTTATAAATCCTGTTCTATTATTTTAATTACTTTCAATAGAACTACTTGTTTTTATGATAATAGGCGACCCATAACTTGTTAGAAACTTTAAATTCTTTGGGAAAGGTCTGACATTAATGCATTTTTTTAAAGATTTAGAAATTAAATTTTTAATTGAAAAAACAATTTTTTAAGTTAGCATTTGCAATTTGGAAAAGAGAATTAATTATTCCATTAGCTTCTAAACTTGTTAAGCACATTATTGGATTAATTCAACAAATTAGAAAATTGGAAGGAACTTATTCAGCAATTAATTTGGCTGATATTAGGGGGGCTATACTTTCTTTTGTTGAGGTTAATTTTTTTAGAGAAATTGTCATTTCTTCATTAAGAGTACTAAAACAAATATTTTTCTGTTTTTAAGGTTAATGAATTATTTTTGAATGAATCTTTTTTGGGACAACAAAAATCGCCTTTTACTTTGGCTGGAGGAAATTCTGTTACTGAGGTTATATTAATTAATTAATTCTTGTAGAAATATTTCTTTTTAAGTTTTATGAGGAAATGTTTGAAAAACATTTTCTGGAAGCAACAGGAAATTTTTATAAAAGTTTGACAAGTGAAAATTTTGCTTATTTAGATTGTTGTCCTTATATGGAGGCGGTAATATTATATATTCTTTTAATTTATTGTGGTTAAAAATTTGGTTAAAAAATTACCAAAATATTTAATATTTTAGTTTTGTAAGAATCAAATATATCAATTTACCATTGAGAAACTAAAATTTTTTTGGGCGTATATTTTAAACAAAAATCTCTATTAAATGAAAAATTGTCTGACTTATTTCTACCCATTGACTTAAAAATCGGAAAATAATTTTAGGAATTCATTTTCTTTTAATTTTTTCTAAAATTTATATTTCAAGGTAATAAAAACTCTAGACGAAGAACGAATTCTTGCTCAACGATTTCTGCATCACAGCACACTCCCAAAAATTGAAAATTTATGTTATGAAGTTTTGGTTAATGAACAATTAGAAAAAATAAGTTTAATGTGTAAAGATGTTGTTCAAGGAGAATTATTGAAAGGTTTTTTTGGATTTTTTTTGAAATTTAAAATGTTGTTTAGATTTGAAAAATATGTATATTTTATTTAAACCTTTAAACAATGCTTTGCCTATTTTATTAAAAGAATTTGAAAATTATATTAAAAAATTGGGAATGGAATTTAATGTTTCACCTACTGTTGATCCTGCACAATTTGTTGGAAATATTACAGGTTTTTTTTTAATTGAAGAGGGAATTGGGAAAATCTAATTTTATTTTGCACCATTCTCTATAAAATTATGTCCAAACGGAGGGGGAAGTTTTTTGATACGATTTATTTTTGTTAATTTTGGTATTAGTTAAGGTTTGGCTCCTGAAAAAAGGAGTGGTAGGAGAAATCCATTCCAATCCTTTCTGAAAAATTAAGTTGTGGATGCAGAAAAATAAGATTTAATTTTCCTCGTCTTTACATAAATTTTAAATAATTTTTAAATTTTCCACAGATTTGCACACAAAATTCACTCAAATGGTTATTGAAATATTTTCTGGTGATGGGGAATTTACAATTTCCTTAGATAGAGCAATTCAATCAATTGTTAATTATAGAGAAGATCCAAAACAACCTCCAAAAATTTCTGAAAAATTAAATCGTTATATTGATATTTTAATGAAAACGAGAAAAGGAAGAACAGAAGTGGAAATTGAGGCTCAATTATCTAAATCAATTCTTATATTTCGTTATATTGACGATAAGGTTTTTATTTTTTTTAAATAATTCTTTAAAAACTAAGAGTTGGATATTTTGTCTTTTTTATTATTTTTCTCATTTACCCAAAAATTTGCCTTGATTTTGACCTTCTAATTTCTAAATTTCCATTTAAACCCGATTGGCGATAGATCGTGGTTTGCCAATTTTACCTGTCGGAGTTTCGAGGTTTATAAAATATTAAAAGTATTAAAGAACCCGCAATTCGAGACTTTTTATTTTGTCAATTATTTTTTTTGAGAATGTGTAATATTAAACATGTTTATTTTTTAATAAATTCTTAAATAAATTTAAAGGACCTGTTCCAAAAATATTATTCAAAAATGCTTTGTACTCGTTTAATTGCCAGTTTATCTTTCTCAATGGATTTGGAGGAATCGATGATTAATAAAATGAAAGATGCTTGTGGTTATGAATTTACAAGTAAATTATCTCGAATGTTTACGGATGTAAATGTCAGTCAAGGACTTACTAAACGTTTTTTGGAGGTTATTCAATTTTTTGAGGTGCCTTTTAAAAGGTGCCATTATTTAAAAGCGGGGATTAGTTTGGTGCGGAATTTTTTAATGTGAATGTCTGTAAAAGTATTTGAGGGGAAATACATAGGCTCATAATTTATTTGATGCTAATCAAAAAACAATTCTATCTTTAAAAAACTAGTTTAATATCACGCGATTACATTGTCATCCTCGCAGATTTTTATTTTTTTTTATTTAAATTCAAAAAAAATTTAAGGAAATGATCAAAAACAATAAAAAACTGGAGGTATCAATTTCTGTAATGGTTCTACAAGCAGGTGCTTGGCCTCTAACTGCCCCTCAAAATGCTTCTGAAGCATCTTCCTCTCAAAACCAAAGAGAACAAAATGGAGATTATGCGCCCCCAATAATTTTGCAAACATCGTTGCGTTTGTTTGAAGAATTTTATGGAACTAGCCATTCTGGAAGAAAATTAACTTGGTTATATGCTAACTCTACAGGTTATTTTTAATATTGTTAATTAAAATTTATAGGAAAATGGTAAAGACCGGCGACTGTCGTCAACTTTGTTTTTATGAAAGTTGGAAATAGCCATATTTAGTTTATGAATAGGGCTGTCATGACTGCTTAATTTCTGATTTTTGGAGCTGGGATTAGTTGGTACTTTTGATTGGAGATAATTAAAAATTAACTAGATACGTTTCTGTTCCTAATAATTTTTCCTTTTTTTGATTATTTCTAATCTCTTTAAAAATAGCTGATGTTCAAATGAATTATTTGGATCGTAAATACCAAGGTTTTTAAATTTGGAAAAAATATTTTTTTAATATATTCTTTATTTTTTTAGCAACAATGAGTGTCCACCAAGTTTATTTTTTTGTTTTGTTTTTTTAATTCAGAAAACTTAAGCTATCTATTTTGTTACAATATTCGAATCAAGATGTCTTTCAACTTGGTAACTTTGTCCCCTTAACTGCTCTTTCTCTTCCAACAATTATTAGGGCAGCTAAAGCGCTTGTAGAAACTGGATTTTTAATTTCTAACGAAGTAAGGTTTTTTGATAATTGAAATGATTTTAATTTTTGGGGGGTTTTTTTGATAATATTGGATTCAGATTCTGGTTATAATAATTCAAACTCATTATTTTTGAAGTTCCGTTCAAATGTGGAATAATATCAAGAAAAAGATTTTTATGAAGAGTTGTTAAGCAGTAATATTTTTTGGAATTATTAAAGTGTTTAACATAAAACCCCATAGAATGTTAACAAAATTCCATATTTTGACAGAACGATAAGGTTTTTGTGAATAAGAAGCATTGCTTTGGAAATAAAAAATCGAATTTTAGTGGGTAAAATTGAATTTTAATCAAAATTCAGGGAATTAAATTTTATTTTCAATTTTAGAAAGATTTAACAGAACTTTCTGTTTTAACACTCAATACTTCATTTAATTATAAACGAATTAATGTCAAAGTAGCACTTCCTCAATCAAGTAAGCCACAAGAAAAGGAAGCTGAAGCAACATGTAATACATTAATGCAAGACAGAAAATATTATATGGAATGTACTATTGGTATTTATTTAAAAAATTTTTTTCAATTAAAAATAATTTTTTTGTAGTAAGAATTATGAAAGCAAGAAAAGTAATGAAACATAATTTGTTAGTTGAAGAGGTTTGTATATTTTGTTAAAAAATAAGGTCTCCTATAATAAGGTTGCCCAAGTTGAAAAATTTCTCTCTGATTGCGAGCTTTGTTTATTTAAAAATCCCAAAATTTGCGCAAAAAACTGAATCCTGATTTATTGGAATTTTGGCTAAAGAATCTTTTATTCCCCGTAATTTCCCATAAAATCACCCAATCTTAATCTTTTAATATTTTATTGTAGACATTTTGTCCCACTTTTTGAACCCAATTTTTTAAAATCCTCATTCATTTAAACGGGCCTTCTTTAATATTAAAAACTAGAGCTCTAGTTTTTAATATTAAAAAAGATCTCTCTATATATCTCTCTATAGAGAGATTTATTGAAAAAAAACTAATCTTAAAAGTCCAACGATTTTTACAGGTTTTAAAACAAACACAATCAAGATTCTTTCCCGATGTACAGGTAAAGAAAAAGAGAATATTAAAAAGCTTAATTTTTTTTAATTTTTAGTTTATCAAGAAAAACATTGAAGCACTTATTGACAAATTATATATACAACGAACTGACCAAAATGATGAATATGAATATATTTCATAAAAAACTAAATATATTTTTTATAGTTATTCATAGCCAACTGACTTATTATATTTTTAAATTAATTATATTTTAATATAAAAATTTTTAGTCCATTTTTCTCTGTTTTGCATAAAGCCAAGCGGGGACACGCCCAAGTAGGCGCGCGGCCATAACGGCGCAAAGCCATAACATGCTGGAAAATTTCTGGTCCTTATCAATTTTGGTACCAATCCCTTTAACTCGATGAGAGGAGTCGGTTTATACTAAATTTGGTAAGATTTGGAATCTTGAAGTAAGTTATGGCTTTGCGCCGTTATGGCCATGCGCCTACTTAGGTTGTACCCGGCCAAGCGATATTATCGAGTTTTGCGACAGTAAAATATCTTGCGTCGGATTGTCCCCAACAACTAGGCTTGACAAAATAGTGGAGAATAATAAGAGTATTAGAGAACAGGAGAAAAAATAAATAGTGGCTGTGCAGAGTAATTAATTCTGCCGGGACACGCCCGAAAAGGCGCGGGCCGAAAAGGCGCGAGGCCATATAGAAGTTTGCCGCTGCGGAGGAAGCCGGGCATGTCGAGCGGAACGACGGCCGCCGCTTCGCTACGGTCGCCGCGAGCAAAGCGAGCACGACCGCAGCGAAGCACGGCCATCGTGTAGCGTTTTTTAATTTTGGAAAATCTTTGTTTTATAATTCTGAATGGTCCTATTTGATTGTCGTTGGGACCATTCTAATTGACCTTTTCGGCCCGCGCCTTTTCGGGCTGTACCCAATTCTGCTCTCAACCGTCGGTAGGGGATCATTGAGTCCCGCCGTTTGAGTCCCGCCGATTGAGTCCCGCCGTTTGAGTCCCGCCGTTTGAGTCCCTGGCCGTTTGAGTCCCGCCGTTTGAGTCCCGCCGGTTGAGTCCCCACCCAAAGGGGGACGTTTGAGTCCCCGCAGTTATTTTTAGAATTTTTCATTATTATGTTCATTTTATTTAGATTTTTCCTAGTTTTTGTCAACTAATTTTGTTAATTGGTTAACCGATAACCTTCACAATTCCATCTGGGCACTGAACTTTCTCAAGGAGGACGAAAATCTTGTGTAAGTAAAAATTTAAATTTTATTTTTTAATTTTAGATTTTCTTTTTTAAAGATGACCGCCACGTGCTTGACTTCATCCCAAGGCTACAACGATGGGAAATTCGAAAAGGTTTGGAATTTTTATTTTGTTTTTCAAGTTTTTATTTTTTAAATTTTTTACTTAATTTCCGTCAGTTTCTAACTGGCGATTTTCAAGCACGTGATCGTCGAAGGAACGAAGGTGGTAAAATTAGAAGAACGTCGACAACAAAAACGAACCCAAAATTTAATAAGTGAAGCGAGACAAGACAATGGTTTTTAAGATTTTTTTTTGATAAAATTTTAAAAAAATATTTTTTTCCTTTTTTCACATTTTGATTTTTTTATCCGGGTAAATTCTGCCGGATCGGGTATTAGGTAATAGTAGTTTTTTACTGGAGAAGCAGTAGAAAAAGTTTTCCCAGAGAAGATTCAGTTGGTCGCAATTTTTTCAGAATCATCAATTCGTGATGATTTTGGTGTCATTCGACTCACCTCATCGGGTCCTTTCGAATGAGCTATCAGTATATTAAGAATTTTTTTACCCAAAATTGAATTTGACCCCTTTTTTGGATTTTCAGGGGTCTGTAACACGGACCCAGAATGTCGTATTGACTCAGTATCACGCCAGAATCTCTCGATTATCTCCCTTAATTACTCTAGATGAAACTATATCCTCTTTAATCCCTCCAAATCCGAAAAACAAATGCGGGGACTCAAACGTCCCCCTTTGGGTGGGGACTCAACCGGCGGGACTCAAACGGCCGGGACTCAAACGGCCAGGGACTCAAACGGCGGGACTCAAACGGCGGGACTCAATCGGCGGGACTCAAACGGCGGGACTCAATGATCCTGTTCCGCTCAACCGTCTATCATGTCTTTCTGTAAAAATTCAAAATATCAAATGATTTGTCAGATATTTGGCTATTTGTCTTCGTAATTGTTGGTTTTTTTACTTGACCTTAGGGAAAACAGCTGCAAAGCTAAGCTATTGTTACTATTACTGCGAAACTAATTTTCATTTATTTTAGCTTAATATTTTTGTTTCATTCCAGAAAATGGGAGATAATAATATTCCTCAAACAAAATCTCAAGTTAGCGAGGCATTACTACGCAGTCTTTTCTTTGATGTTTTATCATTCAATAATTTATCTGAATTGGACGAATCGAGGTTATTTTCTTTAATTTTTGTAATTTATTTTTGATATTTTAGCATTCCATCGTCTTTGGAAAATTCTGGTCTACAAAGTCTTGTTGCTGATATTGGAAGATATTTTGTGCCTTCTAGTTCACATGTTGAACAGTTAAGGTAGGTTATGTTTATGAAACTTAATTGGTAGTCTAGAACTCAATATTTTGGTCTTGTTCTGTTCTTAACTAGGTTTTCCGACAAGTATAAATTCATTACTATTTTGGGCCGGCTCTTTGAGCTTCAACTGTAGGTTGTATAGGACAGGCCTTTTAAGGATGCTGAACCATGCCCGTATCCAGGGGGTTTCCTCCGGCGCCAAAATTTAGCTACGAAAGTGATTTTCCCTGTTGCCCCCAGAAAATATTTCCTGGCTGCTGGCCTGTGCTGAACTGTTAACTTTTTGCGTATTATCTGTCATCTCCGTGTTCAGAACCTTTTAAATATCACAATTTTCATTTGCTTTGTCTAAATTTTTCTATTTTTATTTAAGTCTGCCGTCAACTTCAAGTGCCGTTAATGAAGAACAAGCTCAGTTCAAACCTATCCAAATTTTTATTGATGCAAACAATGTTTCTTGTTAAGTTTTATTTATTTAATATTTTTATTTAAGGAAGTTGATGTTGATCAACCGTCAACTAGTTCATCGTTGGATAGCTCTCAAATGGATTCTCTTCAGGTCTGTTTTTAAGTATTTTTGTGAGAATTTCCTACATTCTTTATTTTTATAATTTACTGTTAGCTTTTAAGAAAATTGTCGAAAATTCGTTAAGAAAGATCTCAAGGGATTTTCCGTAAGCTAATTAAACGCTGTGTTAAAAAATGTGTCAAAATTTTAGGAATTTATTTCACTTCCTCTCGTCGAGCTTCCTTAAAATCTTTGTAGCCGTCACTAATTTATATTTTTAAGGATGCCAAAGTTTATGAAAGAATAAGGGAATTGCGTGAGGCAGGTTTTTGGGAGTCTACCCGTCTTCCAAAATGTATGGATCCACCGAGAAGAAAAACACATTGGGATTTCTTTATGGAAGAAGTTTTGTGGTTGGCAAATGATTTTTCGAATGAAAGAAAATTTAAACGTCGATTGGCTAGCAAAGTTTTTTTCCTTTTATTTTTTTAATTTTATTTGTGGAATTTAGTTTGCTTCTAATGCAAAAGCTTCATGGCGTAAAATCAAAGAATTGAAAAGAATAAAGACTACATCAGAATTGTTAAGGGATGAGAAAGAAGCAAAACGCATTTGTGGATCAATAGCTAAAATGATTCGTGAATTTTGGCAAAATGTGGACAAAGTTGTGGATTTCAGAGCAAATGTAAGTAATTTATTTTGGGGGGGGGGGGGAGGGGGGGGTTTGGAATTTAAATTTTGAAATTATTTATATAGCTTTCTCGTTGTTATTGTTAGCCCTAACAATAAACCCAAGCAGTTTGCCTTACATATTTTTAGCTTCAACATGAAACATTTTTTACCATCAAGATCGATTCTTTTTCTTAAAACTAACTTAAAATATTTAGGAGATTGTTGAGCTTAAAAAAAGAAGAGCTCTCGATCAACATTTAAACTTTCTCGTTGGTGCTGCTGACAAAATAACATCACTAATCCATGAAAATTTTGCTACTCAATCCAATGGGCGTTCTTCTACTGTTCTTTCTAAAAGTTCGGATGATTTTGAAATGGACAGTGAAAGTGATGATAATGAATCAACACTTGATGTAGAAGAAGCGAATGGAACAAAAGGATCTGTCGAAGAAGAATTGGATGAATTAAATAAAGAACAAGATATGGATATGGATCAATTACTTACATCGGTTTGTTTTTTATTTATTTACATACCTTTGGTCTGGCAAGGTCCCACCTCTTGCCTTGTTCCTTTAATTTTATCTATATTTCATGCCTCCCAATTTTAATTAAATAAATTTTCACAACGTATTTGGAAATTTAAAATTTTGTATGTCTATTGGGGATTATTCTTTAATCAAATCTCTATTAACTTCCCTTTTAATATAATTAATTTTTTAGTTACCAGAAGGCTATCTCGAATCCTTAGGATATTCAGTTCCTACAAAAGATATTCAGCCTGATATTAATGAAAGCTTGAATGATGAACAAACTCGAACAACTGCTGATTTAGAACAAGAGGAGGAAACCGCTAATTTTAATGAAAAACCAGATCTTCGAAATGTTGATTATAACAAATTAAATTCAGAAAATAGTGAAGTTAGAAGACAACAACTTGATAATATTGCTGAAGCTGCGTTAGAGTTTCAACCTAGAGGTTATACTTTGGAGACTACTGAGGTTAGATTTTATTGAAAAGCCGGATATCTTATAGCTTTTTAAATAACCCATTTGATGAAAATCTAAGAGAAAATTGGTCTTTACTAATAAAGTATTGCCTTTGGTTTTATCAGCTACTTGAGTTTTGCCCTTTCTTGAAGCTCTCCTTTATTTCCACTATTTCTAATTTTATTTTAAAATTTATTTTCAAGGTCAAAACAGATGTTCCATTTTTATTAACTGGTCAACTTAGAGAATATCAGTTAGTTGGTTTAGACTGGTTAGTAACTTTATATGAAAAGAATTTAAATGGAATACTTGCTGATGAAATGGGCCTTGGAAAAACAATACAAACAATTGCATTACTTGCTCATCTTGCATGTACCAGAGCGGTTTGGGGTCCTCATTTAATTATTGTACCAACATCTGTTCTTTTAAATTGGGAAATGGAATTAAAGAAATGGTGTCCATCATTGAAAGTTTTGAATTATTTTGGTTCAGCAAAGGAAAGAGCAGAGAAAAGAAAGGTAATTTATTTTTTGTAGATGTTAAGTCCGGGGTGATTCTTACAGCTAATTTTATCTGAATGATCTTTGCTCTAGTCCTTTCGATTACCTTTTTTAACTTATCTCGACCATTTCTCATGGGCTGTCATTTCTTTTCTGTTATGAAACTCGAGAGGATTAAACCAATTTAGTCGTTTTTTTCTTTTTTCATATTTTATTTTTTTCATCAGGGTTGGTCAAAATCCAATGCATTTCACATTTGTATAACCTCATATAAGCTAGTAACTCAAGATATTCGTGCATTTAAAAATAAAGCTTGGCAATACTTAATTTTGGATGAAGCACAAAATATTAAAAATTTTCGGAGTCAGAGATGGCAATTGTTAATTGGATTACGTTCTCGTAGACGTTTATTGCTTACAGGTTTTTAGCTGATTTTAGGAATTTTTTAAAATTAAAAAAATTTTTAGGAACTCCTTTACAAAATTCTTTGATGGAACTTTGGGCTTTACTTCATTTTTTAATGCCAAATGTTTTTGCTTCGCATGATGATTTTAGAGAATGGTTTCATTGTCCAATAACTGGAATGGTTGAAGGGAATACAGAAGTTGATCAAGCACTTGTTCAACGTTTACACAAGGTTATTGTTTATAGTTTTCACTAAATAGAATTGTTTTCTAATCTTTCAAAATTAGCCATTTTGTAATTTCTTTATTATTGGAGGAGAGTTTTAGATTCTGACTCAATACCAGATAGGAACTTAACTTCATGTCTTAATTTTTTAGTTTACCTTTCTGATTTTTTTCCTCTAATTCCTCATTTTTTATTCTTTTACAGATTCTTCGCCCATTTATACTTCGACGGCTTAAATCTGAAGTTGAAAAACAATTACCAACCAAAACAGAACGTGTTCTTTTATGTCATTTGTCTAAAAGACAACGTTATTTATACAATGAATTTTTATCTAAAACATCGTTCGTTTTTTAAATTTTTTAAAAAAAAATTTTTTTTAATTTTTTAGAACAGTAGAGAACCTCAAAACAGGCAGTATGTTTTCCGTTTTAGGAGTTATTATGCAATTACGTAAATGTTGTAATCATCCAAATTTGTTTGAACCTCGTCCAGTTGTTTCTCCTTTAATTATTCAACCAATTTCACCTCAATTTTCTTCTCGTATTTTTTCTATCAATCAAAAACTTGATGCCCCAGAATTGTGTTATGGAAATTCTTTTTCTTCCGATTTTGTTTGGAAAACTTTTAAAGAACTTTTATTAAATGGAAATTTTGGAAATAATTCTGTAGAACAACAAATACTTCCTTTAATTGATGGATTGAAATTTGTTATGGATAAAAATGGAGGGCATTTCTATAAGCCTAAAATAATAAAAGAACATGGAGAGGATGAATTAATATGCAATGGATTGGAAGAAAATGTTTGTTTGTTTTTTAACTTTTTCTTTTGAGAATATAACGGGGAATTTCTATTTGATGGCCGAGATTGGAGTGTAAATAAATTTTTTGGTTTCAAGTAGCCTATGGTTGGGTCGCCCTGTTCGGGTTATCTTATTCTTATGACTGTCTCCTTCCAATTTTTAAACCCGCCAATCTTTTTTCCCATTTAATTTCAAAATTTATTTTCTACTTTTCAGTCTTCTAATCCAATTGAATTTGTTAACAATACAAGAAAACGTAAATTGTCTCCACAAGAAGCAACAACTTCATCAGAATTATGTCTCAAAATAAAGGCAAATACAGAATCTAATAGAATATTACCAAACTTTTTAAAATCTCCAAGTTTCCGTTTAAATACATTAATTCAAAATAAAGAAAACGAGAATAAACGAATTGGAGTTTGGTTAAGTACTTCTTTAAAGCAATTTTCAAAGCCATTAATATCTACAGAATTAATGAATTTTTGTAGAATAATTCCAAATAATTTTCAATTAGAAGAACCTTTAACAACAAAACTGCCAAAAATTAAAAGGTTTAATGGTCAAAGTATTATTGATGAAATAAACGAAAGAATTGGACAAAATTTACTTGAATGGATTGAAAATTCGTTGAATTGGTATTTTAGATTTTTTGGGATAAATCAATAAATAAATGGATGTCATACAGATATTTGAGTCTGAGGAAATTAGAGGAAACTATAATGAGATTAACTGCGTCGGTTAGATAACACTTGATTTTTTACGGATCCTAAATAGGGTTGTCAGTTCTGTGCCGAATAAAAAGGACCGAGGATTTACTGTTCATAATATCCGAAAAGACAACTCTAGTGTCGATTTATAGTTTGAAAGGTTCCCTTGTAGCTTGTAAATGATATACTAGCTATTTTTTATCTATGATTTTATTTATTTTTTTGGGTACTTGTTCAACTTACATTTAACCAATTTTTTTAACTTTTATCTTTAGCTTTCTCATTTGTATGCAAAGGCTACTTGTAGAAAGATGTTTTGAACCTCCACAACGTTTAACCTTACAACAAGAGAATCTCCGTTTACTTACACATAATATTTATTCTTCTCAAATTTCTTTGGCGCATAAAGCTGAATTAGCAGCAAAATTGGAATTTCCAGAATTGCGTTTAATTGAATATGATTGCGGTAAGAAAATTTTTTGATTCTTTAAAAGTTTGGAAATTTTTTGAAAAATATCTTCCATATTTTTACTGGTTATCTGTCTCTATAAAAGTAGAGATGACAAAGTATTGCTCGAGCTAGGGAAAACAACATTTTGACTCCTAAGAGAAAAACATTTTTTAGGTTCGATCTCTATCTGATTGGACTTTATTTTAATTTTTACTTATATGTGCCTAATTAATATTTTTCTAGTAACTAAAAATTTTTTAGGAAAACTTCAAGTACTTGCTCGGCTTTTAGAACAATTATATGAAAATAAACATCGTTGCCTTATTTTCACCCAAATGTCAAAAATGTTGGATATACTTCAAGCATTCCTTTCTCATCATAATTATAACTATTTTCGTTTGGATGGTTCAACTCATATAGATCAAAGACAAGCAATGATGGAACGTTTTAATACTGATAGTTCCATATTTTGTTTTATTCTTTCTACAAGATCTGGGGGCATTGGTGTTAATTTAACTGGGGCTGATACTGTTATATTTTATGATTCTGATTGGAATCCGGTAAAGAAATAATTTTTGTTTTGGAAATTTTAATTTTTAAAATGGCAGTTATTAAGTTGGGCGTGGGTTGATAGGGTTGTTTACTGGGACAGAAAGGCGAAAATATATAATGGGTGACTACTTGGGGGATATAAATTTAAAAAATGTAACTTTTCCATTATCCAATTGGAAGCCGGAGAATTTGCTCTAATTCCTTAAAAAGTAATATTTGCCCTCCATTTCATTGTTACTTATACATATTGTCGCTTTTTTTGAGTGTGTTTACTTTTTGTAGAAACTGCCTTATTTTGATTTTTTAAAACTCGTTAATTTTTTAAATAAAATTTTTTTTCATAGACAATGGATGCTCAAGCACAGGATCGTTGTCACAGAGTATTTTTTTAATTTTTATCAAATTTTTTAATTAAAAAAATTTATTTTTCTATAGATTGGACAAACAAGAAATGTAACAATTTATCGTTTAATTAGCGAAAGAACAATTGAAGAAAATATTTTAACAAAATCAACACAAAAAAGGCGTTTAGGGGAAATGACAATAGATGAAGGGGAATTTACTCCAGATTTTTTTAAATCAGCAAATAATTTGAGAGAATTATTTAATAATGAAGAAACTGTTGCAAATATATTAAAAGAAAATGAAGAATTAATTAAAAATAATAAAACTTCAACAAAAGAATTGGAAATGGCTATGTTAAGTGTTGAAGATAAACAAGATGTTTTGGCAGCACAAAAAGCTAAAGAAGAAAATAATGTTGATTTAATTGAATTTGATGAAAATACTCAAATAAATAATAATGGAAGAGGAGGAGGGGGAGGAGAAGAACGTGGAAATAGTTATATTGAAAGTCCTTCAGAACAATATTTGGAATTAATTAATGAGGTGAATTTGTGGTTTTCTGATTTAAAAAAAAGAAAAGTTATGGTGTTTTTTAATCTTGCCAATATATTTTTGAAGTCCATGATCTGGTCAAGATAGCCGCCGGGTTTATCAAAAAAAATTTTTTAAAATGTGGTCTTAATCAGATCTTGCTTTTGATCAGTCATAATTTATACATATGAAAAATTAACTCAGCGAAACTAAAGTTTTATTTTTTTTAAAATTTAATTCCTATATTAGAAATTTAAAATGAAAATACAATAATACACGTTTTTAGTTAAAACCAATTGAACGTTATGCCGTTAATTTTCTTACAAATGAATATAGGCCTGCTTTAGATAAAGAATTTGAAGAAACGGAGGTAATTATTTAAACTTCTTTAAAAATCTTTTTTTTTTAATTAAAGGCCCTAATTCGAGCAAAACAAAAAGAATTTTTGCAAGACAGTAGTGAGGATGATGTTTCTGATAAAGGAAGTATTATTAGCAAAAAATCATCAAAAAATGGGAAACAAAAACATAAAAATAATTCCAACAACAACAAAACAACAATAGAACAAAATATTACTTTTGATGCAAATTTAAATGAGGTATTGAAAAAAGAGGAGAGGGTTGTTAGTAGAAAGAATAGTAGTAATTCTCTTAAAAATAAAAAGAGTTCTAATAGTAATATAATTGTAAAAAAGCGTTATAATACAAGAAATTCTTCATCTTTAAATATACCACCAACAACAAGTCAACAATCATCAAATAATAATTTTGCTATCCCTCAATTACCTCAAACAAGCAGTAATGGATTTGGTAGTAGTAATATTAAGAGCAGGAAAAAAGGCTCTTAAAAACTATTTTTAATAATTTATAGGGTGTTTTAAAATTAATTTTAGAAAAAAAAGATTTTATACGAGTATTTTTTTGTTTTGTTTTTCTTCATCTATTTTTTGTAGTTTTGTTGGATTTGCCTTTTTTGGTTTGGCACTTTATAATTTGAAAATTAAATTAGAGGAAACGACTACTAGCCCTTCTAAATATTTTTAGATAGGCAGTTAAATTTACAAAAAACACTAAGGCGCATTTTATGGGGCATTTTCCCCTTTCTTGTCATTAGAAATTTAAAACTTAATAACTCAATGAAATAATTTTTCTGAAAGATAAGATTGTTACTATCTTGTAGCAAATTTAAAGGGCTTTCGAATGAGCCCAAAATAAAAATTCGAAACAGACCATAAGGGGTCGAAAAATTTTTTTGAAGTTGAAAAATCCTGTTGTACGTTGATTTTCAGGGTATCGAGATCTCGACAATAGAATGAGATATGGGCCTAATTCTTTTTTTATTTTCCATGATATCGATAGAGATCTTTACTGTATTTTTTGTAGAATTTTATAATAAGTAGAAATTAAATTTTTATAGGGGTGCTTATATTTTTGTGACACATGATTTTCGAGAAAATCGAATTTCAAAATTTTTAAATCGATAAAATTTTCTGAAACTTTATTTTTACTGACGGTTTGGATCACTGCTAATGTAGGAAAAAAAAATAAAACAAATCGTGCTTAGGGATCATGTATTTTCACGAAAATTTTAGGGGTGCTTATACTTTTGTGACAGAGTGTATCTTTGGATACTTCTGTACCTCACTATCAAATACACCTCTATTGATAATACAATTTTTAAAATTTATTTAGTCATTAGGTGGAGGAGATGTGTCCTATACCCCTTATAATTAAAATAAATGCTTAGTCTCCAAATAATTTTAATTATTTTCTTTTTTTTCAAAAAGGCAAATCTACTTTTTGTTTGTTAAATTGTTTTATTATTTACCTGCCAATATTCTCCTCTCTTTATTATACACATATTTTTATTATTATTACACCTCTTTTTCTCTATATATCCAAATCTTAAATATTTTATGCGTTTATTCTCAATCACATCAACTGCAAGACTTTGCTCTTTTGTATAATTGAAAGTTTTAAAAAATCTTTTTTTGGAAAAGAAGATTTTTTTATAATAAATAAATTTATTAAAATTTTTGGAGCAATTGTTTTCATCGCGAGGCCTTGCTCTTTAAAGAATTATTTTTTTAAAGAAATACAAGCTCCAAAATATTTTCAGATTTTTATTCAAAAGAGCAAGGTTTTGCTTGATGTTGGGGATTGGTGGGTTTGAATATTAAGAGAGGGTTCTAGTTTTAATTTTGAGCTTAGAATTAAAAAAAAAATTATTTTGGAAATTCAGACGAGGTTGGGAGAAGATAATCAGATTAAGCTTTAACTTCTCCTATTTTCTCTCAACATTTAAATTCAAAATTAACAGCAACAGAAATAACTTTAAAAAATACATTGAAGCTAGTTAATTTATAGGCTCCTTTTTCCTATTTAAATTCTAGTATCTCTTTCCGGAAACTTTTCGGGGATATGAAATTAATTCTCATGATTACATTTTTATTTCCTTCCCTTTTATAAACTAAAAAATCGCTTTATTTTTAGTTACCATTCTTCGCAACTTTGGACATGCCATTTGAAGAAATCCCGGTTATTTCTTTAAAAAAAATTTTTTCTTCAAATTTTTCTTGTATACATTACAGGCTTGGATGCCTCCATCACCACCAAATTCAATTCTAGATTTGGAAGAAGAAAATTGGAATTTTAATTCATTTGAAGATTCATTTTTCTACGAGCCTTATCAAATGCCAGAAGAGTGTTTACCTCAATTACCTCCATTAATTTCTATTAACGAAATACCTCCACGTATTTCTATTCGAAGACAAAGAAAATTTTTGAATTTAACAACAACAACAGAAGATTATTTGTCTTTACCTTTATCTCCAAAAATATCCCCTCCTCCACCTTCAATTCCAAAACATAGGAAAAGGACAGGTTCTGCTGCTTCTAGAGGTTCTTCTGTTACGAGTGGAAGAAGATCTCGTTTAGGTAATTTTTTTGGAGAGTCTTTTAAATTTTTTAAAATATTCCCTCTCCTTCTCCCCTTCTTTATAGACCAACACAATAAAGGATTACTTTCAATATCAACACCACCAAACACAACAACAACCCCATCAACACTTTTATTATCACCTCCAGGTACTCCTTCATTAATTTCATCTTCAACAACAATTCCAATAGAAAAAACTACAAGAGAAGAAAAATTGAATATTCATCAAAGACCAGTACAACCTTCAAAATCTAATGTTACTATACCTGGAACTGTTCCCTCATCTTCTTTTAGTTCTCTTGATGGTATTTAATAAAAATAAAATATTTTTAAAACAATTGTTCAAAAATTAATTGTTTGGGTACTCTTTTCTCTACGGTTATAGCCCAACAAACTCTCGGTTACCGTATATGCTCAAATAATTACCCTCTCTCAACTAATTACAACCTCTCGATTAATTACCCCTTCTAGTAAAAGTGTAAAACAATACATAGTTACCCAGGTCGAAATTAGAGCATATACGATATATGTAGTCCTTTTGTATATCCTATAAAATGTTGGGGGTATTTTCATTTGGAATGTGATGTTATTATAAACAGAACAACTCTCTACATCTATAACCGGAGTTGGAATATTTTTTGTTTTTTTCTTTCTTTTGTTATTGTTATCAATAAAAAATAATTTAGAATCAATCGAGTCAACGGTCAGAAAAAGTCGAAAACAAGCTGGACATGGTCCTATTTCTCGTTATATGTTTGTTTTTGAAAAAATTATTTAAAAATTAAAAAAAAATTTAGAAGTCGAAATAATGGACAACCCCCTCAAAAATGGGAGGAACGTCTTCCTTCAGATCCTTCACGTTCTGTATTTCGCCTAGTCTGTCCTGAATGGCGTACAAATCCATCACTTTTGAATTTGCCTCAAGGAATCGAGGATCATGATTATGAGGGGCAGCCTATTTGGAGCGCTAATGAGGATATTCGACTTTTGAAGGTGTTTTATTTGTTTTTACATTCTGATAGATTTTGTCTCTCCTATGTAAATGTACTATCTAGAATTATTTACTCTGTGTGTCTAACCAGAATATAGAATACTTTAGGAGTCTTAATAATATAGAGAATTAAAGTATTTTACTTATTCCGGAATTGTTTATTTTCCGGAAAAAGGTTAGACACTAACAAATTAGTAAGAGAATAACATTGTCTATATTTATATAAGGGACAGAATCTCTAAAATCAAAAATTAATTAAAATTAAAAATTTAGGCATTAACTTCTAAACATGGAATGGACACATACACAACACCAACAACAATAACAACAACACAAAATGTCAATTCATTCCAGCCAAATTGGGATTTTGTTTCGCAATATGTTAATATTTGTTCTAGTCATTATAGGTACTAGATATACCTATTTTTATAGAAAAGATTAAAAATTATTTTGTTCAGGTCACCTCGTCAATGTGCTCTTCGATATCAAAACCAAGTATTACATTGTGATGAGTCCTCATCTTCCTCATCTTTTGATCGAGGTGAATTATCTCCCTCCCCCCCCTCTATGTCCTCTTTCAATTTCTAAAAAATATTTTTTTAGCTTCATCTTCACGTAAACGTCAACCAACAACTTCATTATTACATTCAGTTATTGTTGACAACAATTTTTTTAATACAGACACAACAAATTTAGTTAGAAGAAGGGCAGGATTAATAACAGAAATAACAAAACAAAATCGTTTAAAATATTTACCAGAAAAACAACAACAACAAACACACCACCATTATTCTTCACAACAAATTTTGTGTTTAACTGGAAGATTACCACAACATCAAGAACAACGTTTACTTGAATTAGGGGCTAGATATACAAATGTTGTTAGACCTATGGATGTTTTGGATGTTAAATTTATTAAAAAACAACAACAAAATTTGACAGAAAATAACAACACTAATAACAATAATACATGAATTTGTGAGGAAAATCAGAATATTTTTTCTTGTTTTTTCAAAATTCTGATTTTTGTGTTTTTTAGAATTTCATGCAATTTCATCTTTCATAAATTCATTTATTTGTGGATTCAATCAAAATAAAAATGATCTTTTTGTTAATCTCCTTTTTATGTTTCAACGAGTTCGAAGTATTTTTATTATCTAATGTTAGTAAATTAAAAAAGTAATACCTAAAATGGGTCTAAAGTTTTTCCTTAAAATTCAGTTTCGATTTACTCGGAGAACACACTATTAAAATTTTAAAGGGAGTAGGAACTTAGATTCAAAAATTCGGGCTATTCCGATTGAACCATAGATCGACTGGAAGGTTCTTTCACGTACTGTCGAAATATCTTATACATTAGATTAGAATGACAAAAAAAAAGCATTTAAAAACCATTTATTTACAAACAAACAATATTTACAAAACATCACACTGGAAAATAGGGACAATAAGAATCACACAAGAAAATATGGGGAAATTACATAATAGATATACAATTATGAGGGAAGAATTGTTTTCCTATATTATCACATTTCGACGTCATCATCCTCCGACAACCGCTTACATGTTGTACTCGATTGGAAGGTTCTTGCGGCGCACCATACCGTCACCCTGGAACCACTCGCGGCGGAATTGCTTGGCTGCTCCTTCCGGTGTGTTGGTCCATTCGACGGTGACACGATCGTTGTTGGTCGCTTCCGCAGCCGGATCGAAGGCGTCACAAGAGATGGCGATGTTGATGGCCTCCTTCGGGTCGAGAACACCGTTGGGCGGGTCCATGTTCAGACGGCGAGGGTTGGTCGTCTTGAAGGCGAAGCCGATACGATGCCCACCAGAGTTGATGATCTGTAATAGTGAAAAGAGAAATGTTAATGTTAGAGATTAAATTGATAAAAGAAATATTGAAACTTTACATTTAAATTCAAAATTAACAGCAACAGAAATAACTTTAAAAAATACATTGAAGCTAGTTAATTTATAGGCTCCTTTTTCCTATTTAAATTCTAGTATCTCTTTCCGGAAACTTTTCGGGGATATGAAATTAATTCTCATGATTACATTTTTATTTCCTTCCCTTTTATAAACTAAAAAATCGCTTTATTTTTAGTTACCATTCTTCGCAACTTTGGACATGCCATTTGAAGAAATCCCGGTTATTTCTTTAAAAAAAATTTTTTCTTCAAATTTTTCTTGTATACATTACAGGCTTGGATGCCTCCATCACCACCAAATTCAATTCTAGATTTGGAAGAAGAAAATTGGAATTTTAATTCATTTGAAGATTCATTTTTCTACGAGCCTTATCAAATGCCAGAAGAGTGTTTACCTCAATTACCTCCATTAATTTCTATTAACGAAATACCTCCACGTATTTCTATTCGAAGACAAAGAAAATTTTTGAATTTAACAACAACAACAGAAGATTATTTGTCTTTACCTTTATCTCCAAAAATATCCCCTCCTCCACCTTCAATTCCAAAACATAGGAAAAGGACAGGTTCTGCTGCTTCTAGAGGTTCTTCTGTTACGAGTGGAAGAAGATCTCGTTTAGGTAATTTTTTTGGAGAGTCTTTTAAATTTTTTAAAATATTCCCTCTCCTTCTCCCCTTCTTTATAGACCAACACAATAAAGGATTACTTTCAATATCAACACCACCAAACACAACAACAACCCCATCAACACTTTTATTATCACCTCCAGGTACTCCTTCATTAATTTCATCTTCAACAACAATTCCAATAGAAAAAACTACAAGAGAAGAAAAATTGAATATTCATCAAAGACCAGTACAACCTTCAAAATCTAATGTTACTATACCTGGAACTGTTCCCTCATCTTCTTTTAGTTCTCTTGATGGTATTTAATAAAAATAAAATATTTTTAAAACAATTGTTCAAAAATTAATTGTTTGGGTACTCTTTTCTCTACGGTTATAGCCCAACAAACTCTCGGTTACCGTATATGCTCAAATAATTACCCTCTCTCAACTAATTACAACCTCTCGATTAATTACCCCTTCTAGTAAAAGTGTAAAACAATACATAGTTACCCAGGTCGAAATTAGAGCATATACGATATATGTAGTCCTTTTGTATATCCTATAAAATGTTGGGGGTATTTTCATTTGGAATGTGATGTTATTATAAACAGAACAACTCTCTACATCTATAACCGGAGTTGGAATATTTTTTGTTTTTTTCTTTCTTTTGTTATTGTTATCAATAAAAAATAATTTAGAATCAATCGAGTCAACGGTCAGAAAAAGTCGAAAACAAGCTGGACATGGTCCTATTTCTCGTTATATGTTTGTTTTTGAAAAAATTATTTAAAAATTA
This sequence comes from Meloidogyne arenaria, assembly GCA_036172955.1. Classification (NCBI taxonomy): domain Eukaryota; kingdom Metazoa; phylum Nematoda; class Chromadorea; order Rhabditida; family Meloidogynidae; genus Meloidogyne; species Meloidogyne arenaria. The sequence continues at coordinate 4,611,445 of JARQAB010000012.1, read as the reverse complement.
AAAAAAAATTTAGAAGTCGAAATAATGGACAACCCCCTCAAAAATGGGAGGAACGTCTTCCTTCAGATCCTTCACGTTCTGTATTTCGCCTAGTCTGTCCTGAATGGCGTACAAATCCATCACTTTTGAATTTGCCTCAAGGAATCGAGGATCATGATTATGAGGGGCAGCCTATTTGGAGCGCTAATGAGGATATTCGACTTTTGAAGGTGTTTTATTTGTTTTTACATTCTGATAGATTTTGTCTCTCCTATGTAAATGTACTATCTAGAATTATTTACTCTGTGTGTCTAACCAGAATATAGAATACTTTAGGAGTCTTAATAATATAGAGAATTAAAGTATTTTACTTATTCCGGAATTGTTTATTTTCCGGAAAAAGGTTAGACACTAACAAATTAGTAAGAGAATAACATTGTCTATATTTATATAAGGGACAGAATCTCTAAAATCAAAAATTAATTAAAATTAAAAATTTAGGCATTAACTTCTAAACATGGAATGGACACATACACAACACCAACAACAATAACAACAACACAAAATGTCAATTCATTCCAGCCAAATTGGGATTTTGTTTCGCAATATGTTAATATTTGTTCTAGTCATTATAGGTACTAGATATACCTATTTTTATAGAAAAGATTAAAAATTATTTTGTTCAGGTCACCTCGTCAATGTGCTCTTCGATATCAAAACCAAGTATTACATTGTGATGAGTCCTCATCTTCCTCATCTTTTGATCGAGGTGAATTATCTCCCTCCCCCCCCTCTATGTCCTCTTTCAATTTCTAAAAAATATTTTTTTAGCTTCATCTTCACGTAAACGTCAACCAACAACTTCATTATTACATTCAGTTATTGTTGACAACAATTTTTTTAATACAGACACAACAAATTTAGTTAGAAGAAGGGCAGGATTAATAACAGAAATAACAAAACAAAATCGTTTAAAATATTTACCAGAAAAACAACAACAACAAACACACCACCATTATTCTTCACAACAAATTTTGTGTTTAACTGGAAGATTACCACAACATCAAGAACAACGTTTACTTGAATTAGGGGCTAGATATACAAATGTTGTTAGACCTATGGATGTTTTGGATGTTAAATTTATTAAAAAACAACAACAAAATTTGACAGAAAATAACAACACTAATAACAATAATACATGAATTTGTGAGGAAAATCAGAATATTTTTTCTTGTTTTTTCAAAATTCTGATTTTTGTGTTTTTTAGAATTTCATGCAATTTCATCTTTCATAAATTCATTTATTTGTGGATTCAATCAAAATAAAAATGATCTTTTTGTTAATCTCCTTTTTATGTTTCAACGAGTTCGAAGTATTTTTATTATCTAATGTTAGTAAATTAAAAAAGTAATACCTAAAATGGGTCTAAAGTTTTTCCTTAAAATTCAGTTTCGATTTACTCGGAGAACACACTATTAAAATTTTAAAGGGAGTAGGAACTTAGATTCAAAAATTCGGGCTATTCCGATTGAACCATAGATCGACTGGAAGGTTCTTTCACGTACTGTCGAAATATCTTATACATTAGATTAGAATGACAAAAAAAAAGCATTTAAAAACCATTTATTTACAAACAAACAATATTTACAAAACATCACACTGGAAAATAGGGACAATAAGAATCACACAAGAAAATATGGGGAAATTACATAATAGATATACAATTATGAGGGAAGAATTGTTTTCCTATATTATCACATTTCGACGTCATCATCCTCCGACAACCGCTTACATGTTGTACTCGATTGGAAGGTTCTTGCGGCGCACCATACCGTCACCCTGGAACCACTCGCGGCGGAATTGCTTGGCTGCTCCTTCCGGTGTGTTGGTCCATTCGACGGTGACACGATCGTTGTTGGTCGCTTCCGCAGCCGGATCGAAGGCGTCACAAGAGATGGCGATGTTGATGGCCTCCTTCGGGTCGAGAACACCGTTGGGCGGGTCCATGTTCAGACGGCGAGGGTTGGTCGTCTTGAAGGCGAAGCCGATACGATGCCCACCAGAGTTGATGATCTGTAATAGTGAAAAGAGAAATGTTAATGTTAGAGATTAAATTGATAAAAGAAATATTGAAACTTTACCTTCATGTAGTAGGTGTGCTTGTCGTCGAACGGCGCGTTGAAGATAACCTTCACGGCAGGAAGAGTCGTGATGTCGCCGGGTGGAACATTCGCCATTGTTGTTGTTGAGAACGGTTTGTTGTAGCTGGAATTGAAGTTGAAGAGAAAGCAGGTTGGGGAAACTGGTGTTTTACTGCTACTTTTATACTCTTATGCTCAAAACCAGTATGCTTAAGATTGAACTATAAAAACCCTGATAATGATCAAGTTTCCCCAACCTGCTTTCTCTTCAACTTCAATTCCAGCTACAACAAACCGTTCTCAACAACAACAATGGCGAATGTTCCACCCGGCGACATCACGACTCTTCCTGCCGTGAAGGTCATCTTCAACGCGCCGTTCGACGACAAGCACACCTACTACATGAAGGTAAAGTTTCAACATTTCTTTTATCAATTTAATCTCTAACATTAACATTTCTCTTTTCACTATTACAGATCATCAACTCTGGTGGGCATCGTATCGGCTTCGCCTTCAAGACGACCAACCCTCGCCGTCTGAACATGGACCCGCCCAACGGTGTTCTCGACCCGAAGGAGGCCATCAACATCGCCATCTCTTGTGACGCCTTCGATCCGGCTGCGGAAGCGACCAACAACGATCGTGTCACCGTCGAATGGACCAACACACCGGAAGGAGCAGCCAAGCAATTCCGCCGCGAGTGGTTCCAGGGTGACGGTATGGTTCGCCGCAAGAACCTTCCAATCGAGTACAACATGTAAGCGGTTGTCGGAGGATGATGACGTCGAAATGTGATAATATAGGAAAACAATTCTTCCCTCATAATTGTATATCTATTATGTAATTTCCCCATATTTTCTTGTGTGATTCTTATTGTCCCTATGTATTGTAGTATAATGTTTGTTTGTAAATAAATGTAACTGTTGAGGTGTTTTGTTTTATACGTGTTCAATCCTTGAGTAATTTTGAATTCTTGAATTTTACTTTTGAATGAAAGAAATGAAACACCGTTTAATTAGAAAAGTTAGGAATACCAAATTAGCACTAAAATAAAATTTTCTCATTTTAAGGTTCACTCAAATATAAAAATCATTTTTTAAAGTCTAGTGTCAGCTTTTCTTTAATATAAAAAGGTTAAATAAATTAAAGTGAAGTCAAATAAAATTATTAAAAAAATTATAGGAAATGAATTCAAAAACAAGTAATCAAATATTTTCATAGGCCTAAACGCAATTGAATTCTTTTATCCATAATAATGGATAACTATTCGGGTGAGAATTTTCTGGGTTTTTCATATAATTTCCAGGATAAAATATTTTCTAAACATAAGCCAATTGTGGACAAAGAAAATTCCAGCAAATCACAATTGCGTCCATTCTTATTATTGTTCCCCTTTATACTATCTTGCTCCTATTTTCCACTGATATCCTTAACCATTTGTGGGAAATAGAAGAAAGTAGCAGGAACAAAAAGGAAAATGTGGGTAAATATTGGAAGTAATTATCTTAACTTTACATAGTTTATAGAAAATTCCGAATTCCTTTCGGAAATATCAAAAAAGATGTTTTACATATTTCTCTTTTTCTTTTCTTCTTTTATAGACCAGGGCTGCACGCAATTGGAAAAAAAAATCCGCAACTCGCAATCCGCAACTCTCAATTTCTTTTTAAATATCCGCAAACGCAATCCGCAACTCGCAATTTCTTTTTAAAAATCCGCAAACGCAATCCGCAACTCGCAATTTTAATTTTAAAATCCGCAAACGCAATTCGCAACTCGCAATTGCAAAAAACCCCGCAATTTACGCAATCCGCAACTCGCAATCCGCAATTTTTAAAAAATAGAAAAAGAAATTTTATCACTTCAAACTATAGTTAAAATTGTATATGAGCAAATTATGGTGAAGTGTCAATAACATTTCGAGGTTTTCTGGTAATAAACTCTTTCTAAGATCATTTGCTATGAGTCCAGCAGTAGTGAATAGACGTTCCGACTCTGAGCTTGTTGCAGGCGCGCAGTGATATCGTCTCACTAACTTTCCAAGTAACGTCCACTTTTCAGAATTTACCTAATTGTTGGGTTTTATTTTATTAGCTTAATTTTACCCTCCAATATTCAGCTATACTCGAACAGACTTTAATCTTCGCATCCCGCAAGTATTCATTAACTTCCACTTCCGATTTTTGTCGTTTTTCTAGGGCAGTAGGATTTTTAAGTGGTTCCTAATTATTTAAGATTGAAAAAATTAGAATTTAACTTAAACCTGAAACATAAATGATCCTTGCTTTTCTTTCTCATAATTAGAAAAAAAATCTTGACAGCTATCCAAAGAATAATCTTCCTCCATTGGAATCAGAAAATCATCTACTTCCTCCTGAAATATTTAAATACCAAGAAATATGATTAATAAAGTTTACATTAGTTATTTGATTTTTTTCCGTTTCCTGGATCAACCATTCTTTATACTCTTCCCATCTAGTTTCATCAAGATAAATAAGTTTAAAACGTGGATCCAATAGAGTGGCAAGCACTAAGTCTCGATTATCTTCAATTCCGCTTAATTTTGATGACAAAGTTTCTGAAATCTTTTTTCTTGCTGATGAGAAATCAGAATCCTCTTTGGTTAAATTATGTTGAAGTGCCTGTTTAGGTGATTTTATATTTTTAATAAATCTAGTAAATTACACAATATATAGGAATAATAACAGAAATTGAAACTGTTCGATTTTGTAACAATTTTGTGGCATCATATACAGACTGTAACAATTTTTTGATTGATCCCAGTGAAAGCCAGTCTGTATTTGAAAATGAGGGGATATTGTTCCTATCGCAGAGCAAATCGATCACTCGACGATTTTTTATCAGTCTATCAATCATCTCAAAGGTGCTGTTCCACCTCACCTTATAATTATATTTTTATAGTTACTATTTAAATTCAAACAAACCTCGATATCTTTTTGTAGAGAAAGTGAAGGCAATTCAAGTGCCGCCTGCAATTCCTTGAACTCTTCAGATAGAACCCGGGATTTTTTAATTTTTCTCACAAATCGCTTTGCTCTTTCAATAAGATTACTAAGTTCGGGTTCATCATTATTGAACAATGAGATTATGCCTGCTTTTACACACTAAGAAAGATTTATTTAAAGAAACTCAAAATCATACGAGCTGAAGAACATGTGCAAAACAGTCTTGCGACTTGAAACCAAGGTCGGTAGTCACGCGTTTCATTAAGTTTTCAGTATCCCTTGTAATCATGTAAATTTTTTCTGGTTTGATTTCAAAATTTTTCATAGCTTCTCTCAGTAAGTTACAAATCGCAGAAGCATTGTGTTTTCCTTTAAATTACTTTTTTTAGTTTAAGTTTTTAAAAACCTTTTATTGGCTTAGCACCGATAATTCTGAATTCAGGTTCGAATCTTTCATTGAGGAAGTGTGCAGTAATTGAAATCAAAGAGTGTGTGTTTCCTTTGGCTGTCCACCCATCAGTTGTGATTGAGAAATAGTCAATTGATGACAAATCGTTAATTATTCGGACCTTTAATTGAGCGTGAATATTTTAAGAACTTAAATTTAAATAAAACCTTCATATCATCGTAAGCACTTTGTAGTTCAACTTGTGTAAAATGATTTCTACCAGGTGGATTATAACGCGGCTGAATAATTTTACAAAATCGAATGACTTTCTTGTAATTGAGCCTTTGCAAAACTTCTTTTGAGTGGATTATCCTAAAAATAAATAAATACGCTGGTTTAAGTAATTTATATTCTAACCTCTTTGTTTTTTAATGTTTTTTCTTTCTTTTTACGTTCTTCAGCTACATAATCTTCTCTTTGTTTAAATAAATTAGGATGTTTGTTTTTTAAATGCATTTTGAGGCATTCTGTACTAAGGCTTTTCCCTGTGTCTTTAATATAATTACACTCAGCAATTTTACATTGTGCCGTACTTTTGTCAATTCGATTGAAATAAAACCACCAGTTGCCTGGATTCAACGACATTTAATCTATATTTTCGAAAAAAATCTTTCTAAATCTGTTAAAAACAAAATAAAATTATAAATCGATAAATTATTGCCAACATTAACAAAAATAATTATTTTAAACATTTCGCCAAATAAATTTTATACAATTTAAAATAAGACAAATTGCGTGAAAATTGCGTAAAAATCGTAAAAATCCGCAAACGCAATCCGCAACTCGCAATTTTAATTTTAAAATCCGCAAACGCAATCCGCAACTCGCAATTTTAATTTTAAAATCCGCAAACGCAATTCGCAACTCGCAATTGCAAAAACCCCCGCAATTTACGCAATCCGCAACTCGCAATCCGCAATTGCGTGCAGCCCTGTTATAGACCCGTATTTTATGTATTCTTTTGTAAACAAATTTCCATTAATATAATAAAAACATCCCAAACACAAAACAGAATAAACACAAAACATCAAATCTGTGTTTTGCCCAACTTTCAGAATTTGTTGAAGTTGTGTTTTTTTGTTGTGTTTCTTCTGTTGTGTTTACAACAACTTTCACTTCCTCTTCTTCCTCTTCTGCCCAAATTTCTGATTTTGTTGTTTCAGAATTTTTATTTTTCTCTTCTTCATCTGTTTCCAATTTTTCTTGAATTTCTTCTTTTTCTGTTCTATTTTCTAATAAATTTAATTTTGTTGTTGTTTCTCCATTAATTGCTTCCTTTGTTGATTCAGTTGTAAACATTTGATCTGAAGAAAAGTCGATTTTCGGAAGCATCTTTTTTTCTTCTTTTTCAATTTCTGGTGGAGATAATGAGCATCCTAAAAAATACTTTTTAATATTTCTCTAGTTTATTTAGTAATGAAAACACCCAGAACATAAAATTTTACATGAAAATGGTCAACAACTCCAACCTTCTCCTTTTATAAATTTCAGAATTTTTGTTAAACTATTATAATATCAGAATTAACACATTTGGTAAAAATTTATTTAACTAGAATAGGGGATTTAATATTGGAGTCAAAGTGGTTTTGCTTTGGTGCAGTGTGGTCAAAGCGGTGGTTTATCCTTGTAAGAAGCCAATGGTTCGATCCCGGTTGGTGTTTTTCGTTCATTTTTTTGGAGAAAAACTTTTTTAAATTTTTTAAAGCACTTTCTTAAAAATAAAAATTAAAAAAATATACTTTTATTTACCTCTATAAAATTCATTAGCCCAGATATTATTTAAATCAAAAATATGAAGCAAAGCTTCCTCTCCGCATTTAGAATTTATTTGAGTAGACAAACATTGTAATAATTTATTTATTGCTTTACAAACATTTTCCCCAGCATTTTTAGCCAATAAATCAACATTTCTAAATTCATTTAAACATTTCTGTCCATTTTCTGTTTCTGTTACATTAAATAAACAATTTCCAAATTGCCGGTGATCTCTTCGGGTTATCTTTTTGGAGGAAAATTTTTTTGTTAAATTTAAATGGAAAAAAGGCTTTTCAGTACCTCTCTTTCACAAACATTTTCGTATAAAGTTAGTGTTGCTTTAGTAGCTGGTTCTGGTCTACATTCAAGTACCTTTAAAATTAATTTGAATTAATTAGATTTTGTTGTGAAAATGGTAATATTCCTGAGGGAATTGGAGAGGTTGTTTCCAATTTTTGAAATAGAAAAAAAAATTAATTAGAAATTAGCTTTCAGTTAGAACAAACAAATTAATCTCCCTGCAATTCCATATAAATTCCTACAAATTAGAGTTGGCCGGGATGGGGATCCCGGTCGGGATCGGGCGGGATTATCCCGGGTTTTTCGAATCCCGATCCCGATTTTTCTGATCCCGAGACCGAAAGGTGAATCCCGATCCCGGTTTTGGATGATCCCGATCCCGAGCCGGGATCCGGGATCGGGATCGGGATGTGCATCAAATCCCGAAGAAAATCCCGATTTTATAAATTGACTAGAAGTCTGTGAATTAAGTTAACAGAAGTGGGGAGGCATGAAAGTAAGAAAAATTTTCGCCTGCGGCGCTGAAAAATGGAAGAAATCTTACATAAGGACCTCTAAAATTCTCAAAATTTTCGCCTGCGGCGCTGAAAAATGAAAGGAATCTTACTTAAGGACCACCAAAATTCTCAAAATTTTCGCCTGCGGCGCAGAAACGGGAGTGATTAAGGCATTATAGAGATGCATCTTTAAGACTTCAACGAAATATTGAGTGATTTGGTGTGATATTGAGCGATCAAGAAGGGTTGAGGGGAGTATCGGTGAATTTGGAGTATAGAAGGATATCAGAGGATTTACAGGGATTAGGTTAGATTGGAAGAGAACATGAATATGTTACTTAATCCCTCAATTACAGTTTTTAATCGTCCACATTTGAAAATAACGCATTTAATCGTATAGACTTCAACGTTTAAACTTGAATGCCCTTGGCCTTCCAAAATTAAAAAAATATTCCCGCGGCGCTTAAAATGGAAGAAGCCCAATCCCATTTATCCCCCCCCCCCATTACCTTATCCACACTTAATCCCCTGAACGGAAAGTAAATCATGCGTTTACGAGACTTAAACTCAATATTTCATCACCGCAGTGGAAATTTTAGAATTATATTGAGTCGTATGCAGAGATGCGTCGAAATTTCGATTTTCGACTTTCGATTTTCGATTTTCGATTTTCGACGTTTTTTTCTTTCGATTTTCGATTTTCGAATTTTTTCATAAAATTTCGATTTTCGATTTCGATAATTTTAGTTTTTTCGATTTTCGATCGATTTTCGATTTTTTTTGCAAAATTTCATTATCTTTTTTCTTAAGATTTTATTCCTGCGGGGCCAAAAAATGAAGAGATTTGGCTACTTGACCTTTCAAAATTCTCAAAATTTTCGCCTGCGGCGCTGAAAATGGAAGTTTTTGGCTTAAGGATCTTCCAAAATTCTCAAAATTTTCGCCTGCGGCGCAAAAAAATGGAAGAAATCTGGCTTAAGGCTCCCAAAAATCCCAAAAATTTTGCCTGCGTCGCTGTAAATGGAAATTGAATGGTATATCGGATGATTAGGTTGGATTAAAGTGGACTTTGATTTATATCGTGTGATTTCAAGGGTCATAAGTAATAACGAGGGATCTGTGTGTGATATCGAGGGATTGAGTCTTCGATTATTGTTCGATTTCCGATTTTCGAATTTTTAAATAAAATTTCGATTTTCGATTTCGATATTTTTGGATTTCTTTCGATTTTCGATTTCCGAATTTCGAAGATATTTTTATTTCGACGCATCTCTGGTCGTATGTGAAGAAAATAAAAATTTAAAAGTCTAAAAAATTTTTTTTAGTAAATCCCGATCCCGATTTTTTAATCCCGGTCCCGATTCGGGATCGGGACCGGGATCGGGATCTCCATTCCAAATCCCGATCCCGATTTCGGCCAATCCCGATCCCGTGTCGGGATCCGGGATCGGGATCGGGATCACCATTCCCAAATCCCGATCCCGGGTTTTTCTCTAAATCCCGATACCGGCCAACTCTACTACAAATTACTACTCCCTCCAAAAATTATTTCTTTAAATTACCTCAACACATTTTCTAAATTTTGTGTAGGCATTATTACAGAAATCATCCCATTGACTTTGATTTGAAATAAGGGAGATTGGTCTAGGTCTAAATCTGTCAAGTCCTGTTTCGCACTCCAAATAGTTAACTAATTGTTGTCTTTAAAAAGAGTTGATTTTTAAATGATTTAAAGAGAATAGATATTTGTTTTGGATTTGGCTCAAGAGTCCCTTAGATTTATTAAATGAAAGTAGTTTTTCTAGCCTTGGAATTTTCGGAGTTTTTTTTTGTTTTTTATTTTAATCCTTGGGGAAATTCATTCTTCCACTTTTTCTATCAAATTTATTAAATAATAAACAAACTCTGTACAGCCCGTTTGTAAAGAAATAGCAGGTGTTTCTAAACGGCATTTTGTACTTGGAACTAACTAGAAAAGATTCAATTAAATTTAATTATTTATTTTATATCCTCAACCTGCCCAACAAATTCATTACTAGCAGAAAAAACAAAATCTAAAGCTTCATTTCCACATTCAGTAAATATTTTAGAAGAAATACAGTGACTTGTTTTATTTATTTTAAAACAAAATTCTTCATTATTTAAATTTTTTTGTTTAATATTTAATAAACAATTTTGGCCTTCTTCACTTTTTTGTATATTTAATAGACAATTAGATACTTGAATATATTCTGTTCGGGAAGAACAAATATAAATAGAAAATGCACGCATTGCTCTGGGTAGACCATAAGGCTCCTTTAAAAATTAATTAAAAATCAGAATTTTTGTGTTTTCTTTTAAGTTCTTATTTTTTATTTATTTTAAAGAGAGAATTCTGATTTTTAGAAAATACAGCATTTTGTATTTTCTTTTTGAAAAATACAAATCAGAATTATTTTCAGAATTATTTTTTCAGAACTATTTCAGAAAATACAAATTTTTGGGGAATAATTTAAAATTCTGATTTCTAAAAACACACAAATAATATTGTATTTTACATCAGAATTTTTGTATTTTTTTCTTGAATTTTTATTTTCAGAATATTTCAAATGTATTTTTCAGAATTCTTTTTTATTTTAAATTAAAATCACCTCCAAATCGCATGCATTAGTTTCACGTTCACATTCCTCCAATTTATCCAAATCAGAACAAAACAAATTTAATTCTGTATTATTTTTGTCAATTGAAATATTTAATAAAGTAATTGGTGTAAATGAGTATTTGGATAGTAAATGTTGATTTTGACAATTTTGACGATTTTTCCTTTAAAAATATTTTTAAAAAACAAATTTCTAAATTAAATATATCAACCTCATTTCTTCAGTACATTTTGGTGGAGAAAATATTGTTGTTGTTATTACTTCGGTGTTCTATTAAAAAATAAGGAAAATATAATTGAGAAAAATTAAAATAAATTAAAATCCAATTATTTACTTCTTCAATTTTTGGGCAATTCCCATTAGAAGCCAAAACCCTCAAAACATTTAAAGGCACTTTTCCACATTGTTTAAGTACAATTGGTTGAACACAATCAACAAAATTAGGCAAAACAGAACGTAAACCAGAAAGATTAAGTTGACGAAGAGGCCCAAGATGTTGACGAATACATTGACCAAAGTCTGGGTTAGAGACCTAAAATTTAAATATTAAACAAAAGAGAAACACAATTTCAGAATCTTCTGTTTTGAGACATTTCTTGTAAAAACAATTTAAATTCTGATTTTTAGAAAATACAAAAAAATACAAAAAAAATCAGAATTTTTCTTGTATTTTTATTTATTAAAAGGATATTCTTGCCTGTTTAAAAACACATCCTAAATTAGAATCAATAGCCTCCCCAACATCTTTCTGGTCACAAATACCAGCACCAGCAGCGACTAGGCAACTGAAATTTATTTAAAAATATTTTTTATATTTTTTAAATAAATTTAAAAAATACCTAGAAATTGTGCAATTTGTTGATGTAGCGAGAATTGAATTGACACACTTTCGAAATTGTGCAGAGAGAACACAACCTTTTTTTATTTAAAATTTTAATTATATTTTTTATCCTTCAAAAACCCTTCTGGAAGAGAGTAGAAAGTCCATTTAAATTTTTCAAAACCGATTGAAGACCTCCTTGAAACATTTTGTCTAATTGACTGCGTAAATCGCTTAGTGGAGAAGAACATTGTTGTATTAATTGCTTTTGGTCTGTTGAACAATCTTGGCCAGAAAAGACGGCGACTATATAGAAGGGAAGAGAGAAAAAATAAATTATTGGTTTAATAAACATATGTAAATAATTTTTATTTTAAGGAGATACAAATAATATCAATTTCTGAAAAGTATAAGCAATACAATTAGCAAAAAACAGAATTATTCTATTTCTCAAGGTTTTTTCTCAAAAATTCGGAAAAAATTAGGAAGATTATTCTTAAGAATATAATTTTACTTACGTTCACCTCCTTTAGATCCATCCAACGAACAATTTGGATCTAAAGCCTTTGCAAACCGTCCAACATATTCACGTTCAAATTGGCCAGCTTCAAATCCACATTTTGATTCTAAAAATAAATTTTAAAACTCTTTTTCAGTCAATCTCACCAATTGGGGGAAGAGCACATTCAAGTAAATGTTTGGCGGAAGTACAAGCTTCGCGTGGAGAAGCATGAGAAAATGAAAGAACACATTCGTGAAGTTCGGGACGGGCAGTTGAACGTCTGAGGCATTGTCGAAGCTTCAAGGTGTTTAAAAGCAATTATAATTGTATAGTAAAAATAATTGGGGGTAAATTAAATAAAAATGGGAAAAAATTGTTTGAAACAAGGTTAGTCTCTCACTTATGCATTTGTGTATCTATCTCGTTCAATGTCGGACGAAAATCACGAAAATTCTGACCGATAAAATACAAATAATTGTATGTATTTTCTTGTAATTTATTTAAAATCAGAAATACAAGTATTTTCAGGATTTTTCCGGATTCTGGTTAGACAAAAACAAGAAGAGTAGTCTAAATAAGAGAGACAAAATCTGTCAACTTTTAGTACAAATTTAACAAAATTTACATCAATAAATCTCTGATTTCCTTCTCCACAAGCAAATCCAAACATTGCCGCCAATCCACGAGCCCATAGAGGAATACAATTTGTTGCTAAACCTTCACAACATTTTGTAAAATTATTAAAAGAAAGACAAGCATCTTCAATTTGCCGAGGATTTTTAATTACTGACAGAGGGTGCTTCAGAAATTTTTTTGAAATTTTTTTTTATTTCAAAAAAATTTACCGGTTGGAAAGCACTTAAAGGTTGCACACAAAATTGGAATTGTTGTTGTTGTTCTGGAGAACATTCATTTTCTGAATTAATTTCCTCATTTTCTTTAGGCATTGAACGTGCCATTGGAGCAACAGAAAATTGAGGAGGTAAAGAATTTATTGGTGGTTTATTTGTGGAAGAAGAAATTGTTGGTGGTGTATATCTCAAAAATGAATTAAAATTGGATGGAGGTTGGTTGGGACAACCTTCTTCTTGGCCAATTAAATTTATCTATAAAAATATTTTTTTGTTAAATTTATTGAAAAATTATGGTTTATTAAATTGGAAAGTTAAAAGTTCTGAATGGTTAGATATTATATACCGTAAATGCTCTAATATAAACCTCATTTTCTTTAGGCAATGGACAATCAAAATCGGATGGTGGTTGGTTAGGAGAGTTGGTTAGGCTATATTTTTCGCAAACAAACTTTTTAATAAAGAAAACTAGCCTTATCTAATAAAGAATTAAATTCATTAATTAAAGTTTCATTTTTAAGGCAAAATTCATTCATCGAAGTTTTAGCACAATTAAAAGCTTCCCGTAGAGAATAAAAAGCTTTACATAAATGTGCTGACCCGTTAGGTATTCCTTGAAGAACGGCACTTGAAAATAAAATTAATTAAAATTTTGAATCAGATTTGAGACTTTCTCGGCCGCTCAAATAATGGATAATATTTGAGCGGCAAAAATTTTTCTGGTTAATTTAAAAAAAATATTTTTATTTACCCAATCGAAAACCCAAGTATTTGTAAATTCTTTTGACATTGAGAAGATGAATTGGAAAAATTTAGACAGGAAGAAACAGAATTAGTTAACACGTAAGTATTGTCACAAATAGGTTCTAGTCCAATTCTGAAAAGTTTAATTAACAGAATTGTACAAATAAAATCCCTCCTAACCTTGCCAAAGCATTCATAGGCGAATTCAAAGCACATCTAGAATTCCAACTTTTTGGGAAAACTCTGTCTTTAAGGCATTTTTGGTATTGCTCAAATAAAGAACAGACATTTAATAAAGTTGTTTGGTTGGAAAAGAGAGCCCCTAAAGAAGATAATTTTTGTAAACGAGAGGGAAGGCCTGACAATTCTGATAGGCAAAGAAGGGCATTTTCCTTAAAAAAATTTGTTAAAAAATTTATTTAATTTTTCAAACTTCTTGTTCTTCACTACATTGGCCATTTAATGGGTGTAAAATAAATTTATTTGTTTCTGATGCTTTTTCTGAATCCTCTTCTTTTTGTTGGAAACATTGTTGGGAGATTGCCTCATCGTTTAGTTGCTCCTATAATTTTTAGAAGTTTGTGTTATTTAATGAAAAAACATGTTTAAAACAAATCAGAAAAACATAAAAACATCAAACAAAACATGTTTGCAAACATAAAAATCAGAATTAAAATAAACTTGACAGTATAAACATTTAAAACTTGTTTCTGAACATTCATGTTTCTATCATAAAAACACGTTTTTATGCATAAAAACATTTTTTTGCTTTTCTTTTTAAAGATTTTGTTACTTATTTTAATGGTTAAAAACATTGAAAACTATTTAGTAAAACAATTAATTGTTAATTACCTGAATGCTAATAACTGCCTCTTGAACTTTAATAGGACACAACTCATTTAGCGAATGTATTGAACAATCCATATTTTTATTAAAAGCTTCCAATATTGAGCAAGAAGTATTTAATTGTTTATTTAACTAAATTGTAGCAAAATATTAAATAAATAAATTCCAAATATTTACCTGAAAATTACACTTTTTATTATCTTTTCTAGCCAACTCATTTAAACAATCAGAATTTTCTGATAAAATGTTCACTTTTTCACATAACTAAAATAAAGTTTGTTTTATAAAAAGTTGAATTATAGAAATTAGAAAATACAAGAAAAACATGTTTACAAACATAAAATATTAAAACAAACATGAAAATAAACATTTATTTAATCAACTTGTTTCCAAGCATTTTTCAAATTTATTTAAAAACTTGTTTTTATGTTTTTTTTGTTTCTGTGAGGATAAACATTGTTTTTATTTAAAAATTATATTTCTTATGTTTCCAAACATTATTTTCTAAACAATGTTTTAATTAATTGTTTATTGTTTTTCCCATGTTTTTACCTTTGTCCAGATAGGTTTTGCTAATTCATTGTTTTCAAATGTTTCTCTATTTTTACAAAACATTTCTGCATTTGCCAGAATTGTCAAAACATCCCAAAGCTTTATATTTATTTGTTGTTGTTTTGAAGAATCATTACAATTTAAATCTCCAAACCAATGTTCACTCTCTTGACGTAAAGGTGCCAACTTTAATTGAAAGGGAGAAAGGTTTTACAAAAAAGTTTTATTTTTCTTTTACCATTTCAAGTGCAGATTCTGAACATTCTGAGGGAGGGTTTGCTTCAATACAACTAAAATGTGTTACAGATTGAATAAGTAAAGCACAGGGGAGGGAAATTGGAGAAGTTTCATTAAAAAATAATTTTGTAGAAGAACATTGATTTGTAGCAGATAAACATTCTGGCTGGTCTAACAAAGCGGGGGTTAATAATTCACAAAGAAAAACATGAAGACGAGCCTAAAATAAAAATTAAAATTTTTATTTTAATTAAAATTAATTTTTTACCCAAGGACCTCCAACAGAATTTGATTGATTTTTGTTGTCGAGAAATTGACATCCTTTAAGCAAAAGTTGGCCAGATCTGTGAAAGAAAGAAATGGAAAACTTTAAAGGAATAAACATTTCATTAAATTCTTAATGGAGGTTGGAAACAAATTCAAAAAAACATCTAAACATGTTTAGAAACCGGAAAATCAAAAACTTGCTAATATTAAATGTTCGAAGAAACTAAACTTGGAAAACATGTTTAAAATGTTGCATTAAAACATACTTATTTAAACATTCTCAGAAAAAATAAACTTTGTTTCCCTAAACATTCTTCTAAACAAGCTTATTTTAAAGTTTCAAGTTTTGGAATGTCTTATAGAAAAGAGTAAAACTAAAGAATGTTTTACTCTCATTAAAACAAAGAAGTTTTTACTGTTTTGATTGAGTAAAAAGTTTGGGTAATTCTGTTTCCATCTGAACAAGCCAGTCAATAAGTGTTTCTGTTTTTTCTTCTTTTCCCATGTTTGTTTCAACTAATTTTTGTTTGTTGTTTTCATTTTCTGTGTTGTTATTAAAAATATGTTTTTCATCAGCACCATCTTCACAATCAGGTTCTCCATCATTTACCCAATCCAGAGGTATACAATTTCCATTTATTGGACAGAAAAAGGCATCTGATGAACAAACTGTGGAATTCCCCTCGCAATTAAAAAGAGGTGAATAAATTAAATAAAGAAGAAAAAATAATTTAAATTTGAGTGAATTTGTGGTGGTGGTGGTGGACATTTTTTTTTGAAATTTTTCTAAAAATTGGGAGAAAATTTAAAAAAAAATTTATTTTTCTTAGATAAATGAACTTTGATTATTTTTTTGTCCCAATTTTAAAGCGACCTAAAGGCTAAATATGTCCATTTTTGTTAGAAGCAAACTACAATGTTTGGACAAATAAACAAAAAAGTTATTCATTCTCCTCTCTTTTTGTTTCAAATAATTGTTTATTAAATATTTATTTATTTCCTTCAAATTGGTCATTAAATTTATTTGGATTATTGAGATCAATGTTTTTGGAGGTTTTTTAACAAAATCATGTAAATATAGAGAATATCCAACAACAATTTATTTAAAAATAAATAAACTTGTTTTTGGAATTTTAAAGAAGAAAAACAAAATTTATTTTTTACAAATTAACGCGCAAGGATATATGTAAAAGTGAAAATAAATAGAAAAAAGAAAGCTGGTCAGAAAATTAATACTTTTTAAAATAAATGTGTGAGGATAAAAGAAAAAAGCAGCCTTTTCTGATCCAATTTTTTCGCCAATTGAGGCGAAAACAGCGGGGAATCGACAACAAAGTTTTTGGAGAGAAAAAGGAATGGATTGCTGCCTAAGGGATTGGAAAGTAGAGTTGGACGCGGGTTTATAAAACTTTGAATTTTGTTTCTAAATTTTTTAAATTTTGCCAAAAAATCTTCCAAAATTGGAGAATTTTTGGTTTGGTAGTTTTGGAAAGTTCTGACGGAAAAACTAATACATAAGACGGTTTTGATGATTTTTACATAGTTTTTCTCGAAAATATACATATAATTTTGAAATTAAAAATAAAAAGATTCTGAAAATTATAGAAAAGGTAGTCAAGACAATTAAAAATATCTACAAAAAATTCACACCCTCAACTTACATAGTATTCTTTACAACTTTTTAAACTGCGCGCCCAAACTGCTTTTGCGCCCAAATAACAATCACAACAAGGGAGATAAAAGAAGAAAAGGCGAGTGGTTGTTCGTTGTTGTTGTATGGTCAAAACAAAAATCTCTTTTTTTAATCCACTGAGCGAATTGATGCGATAAAATAATAAATTTGTTGCTAACAATTTTGTTGTTGTTGCTATATGGATTTTTGTTTATTTCTTCTTTCCCTCTTGTCTTTGTGAAAATGGAACAATCCGGTACCGAAAAAATCGCGAAAGGGTGGGGAAAATGAGAATAGCCGTTATTTTAATAGTTTATTTTAAAAAAAGCTACATATCAATTTATGTGGGTGATTGGAAAAATAAAATATTTGGGAATAGAATTGTAGTAGTTTTTTTTGTTCTAGTAATAGAAAAAACGTAATTATTTTCGAGAAAAACTCAGTATCTATGGAGAGGATGGTTTTGAGAAGAATTACAAAAAAATAACGAGATAGGATTAATCAATGACTAAAGAAAAAATTCTCAAAATTCTTTAGATTTAGGGAAGCTTTTCTAAATTTTGAGGTTTTACACACAAAAACACTTCAATGGTAACTATAAATTAAAATCATAATTCTCCAAATATTAAGTCAAAAAACTGTAATTTTGCCAGAAACCCTTTGTAAGCCTTTTAAGTCGAACAGAATTTTACCTCTCCGTATGTTCTTACTTAACTAATTTATATTTAAATAAATTATCCCAAACTGCGCCCAAAAGTCTTTTTATTTTAAACAACAAAAGTAAAGTTGGTTGGAGAAAAAAGAGGGATATTGTAAAATCCGCCTATCCGGTCTTTCAAGTTTTTAGGGGATTGTAATCTCCCCCCCCCCCCTTCCTCTAAATATATGTATATTTCCTTCCCATTTATTTAAATGTTGTTTAGAAAAAAAGAAAAGGGGAAGAAAGAAGAATATATTAATAACCAAAATTCAATCCTTTTTAACGATTTATAATTTATTTTAATCCAAAAATTAGAACAAAATATGGAAAAGACGGAAGGATTCTATTTATTGTTTTTACAAAAGAGAGAAGAAAATCACCGGAAAGAATGGACAGTTAATTTAACGAGAAAACGTTTAATAAATATTAAAAACAGTACAAAAATTAGGTCATTATCAAAATATTAAAATAAATGTGTCAATAAATAAAAATATTTATGTGGATGTCAATAAAAAATAAATTTAAAAATTAAAAAGGGTATTTAAAGTTAAATATAAATCTGATGCTGAAATTCATTAGTACAATATAGATAGACCCATTTTAATTTAAAATATTTTTCCGTAGCAAATTTTGAGGGGTTTTAAATGAGTATAAAATAAAAATTTAGAAAGACCCATAAAAGTGTGTTAAAAATATTTTTTTGAAAATTTTTGACACTAATTTCTGTTGATTTTGTGAGTTTAATCTCTGTGATTAAACTATTATAAATTAATAAAAAAATAAATTAAAATAATTAGGTATTTTGTTAAAATACAGTACTCTGTCTACACACTCGAAAATTTTACTGAAACGTCAAAATAATAATGAAAGTTTTCGTTTCGAAAAATAAACCAATTGTAACTTTAAATAAATGAATGTGGATTAATTTGTCTAAAAATAAAGATTAATTTAATTTTTTAAATTTATTTGTTTTTTAATTATTTAAGTATTTTCTAGATGGATTCATTAGATGCCAGAAAACCTTTGTTAATTGTTGATGGCCCTTATTCAGCAAATTCTTATGGAAATGAGGTTTTTCTGTTCATTTAAAATTTTAAATTGCTTTCAAGTCAATGTTAAGTAAAAAATATTAATTTCTTTTAAATTTAGAATTAAGCTTTATTAACTGTTATATATTCTCTAATTTTATTTTATGTTTAGGACAATAAGAAAATATCTTAGTTTTTCTTTTTTTGG
This sequence comes from Meloidogyne arenaria, assembly GCA_036172955.1. NCBI lineage: Eukaryota > Metazoa > Nematoda > Chromadorea > Rhabditida > Meloidogynidae > Meloidogyne > Meloidogyne arenaria. Next base: position 4,592,293 of record JARQAB010000012.1, on the reverse strand, counting down.
AGGGATGGGGGGGGGGGTGTAAAATCTAAGAGGGCGTGATGGGTTGAACTTTAGTGTTTGGTCAGATTTTGGCTCTGGTATTTTTTAAAGAAATTTCTGGTAATGCCTTCCCGTTTTTTTCAATTAAAATTAATTTTTTCCAAATTTAAAGTTGAGTGAAGACGAACAAACTGTAAATAGTACATATGAAAATACAGCTTTAGAATGCGATTCGAACAATTTATTTGTTAAAAATTGTAAAAATTCTAGTGACAATAATTCTCTTATTTATGCAAATTATGGAGAAATTTCTCGTTTACAAGTTTTTTTTAATTTTTAGAAAAAATAAATTTATCGTTTAAGGAATTACAAGAAATTGATAGAATGCCTTATCCTCCATTTCCTGATGCTTCTTCTTCTCCTTTGTTCGTTTATTTTTTTGGGTTTTTATTGTTATTTTCGAGTATGGGAATAAAATTTAAAAAAGATTTTAAAATTCCAAAAAGGTCACAGAAAAAGGGGGGTCCCTCATTTCTAAGAAATTTGGAGGATTTTTAATTTTGATGATAAAATGGATGAAGAAGCCTTGTTGTCCTTCGTCCTAAATTATTTTTCTTTTCCCATCCAAATAACCTTAACTTTGTTACCCCTTTCAACAAATTTACCACTGTATTTTTTGAATAAGGATCTTTTTCTTCCTTAAATATCTGCAAATTTTTAATTAAATTAAAATTTTTAATTAACCATTCTTTCTTAGGCGAATAATTGCAAATGGTTGGAGAGAATATCGAACTTTGGGTGGAAGGTTTTTTGAATTAATTTTTGATTTTTTTTTCTATAAAATAATATTTAGGTCTTACTATTACCACCCTTTGAATAAAATTTGTCAATGGAAGGTATTTAATTTTTATAAATTTTGTGGGGGATTTTTGTATTTTCATTAAATTTTATTATCAGAATTTTTGAAAAAACTAAAACTTTTTTAAGAATGAATAAAAATCAAAATTAACCCCAAGTTTAAATATATTGAATTATTTTGGGTGATTCATTTTAAAATGTTAAGGATTTTTGTATTTTTTAAGTGAATCATCGCCTTGAATTTAAAATTTTGAGCGATTTGTTTTTTTGCAATATTTTTAATTGATTTTTTTGGAATTGACTCAAAAAAAGAATTAAATTAAAGTTTCCACCCCTCCCTTTCGACATTTGCGGACAAGGCTGGAACTTTTGAAATTGGGACAAATGGGAATTTCAATAGCTAAACTTTTAGTAAGTACATATTATTTTGAATGTAAGATTGTCTATGTCCGCAAACGTCGCTTTATTCAAGGCTTAAGATAACTAAAATGATTTTTAGTTTGAAATGAGACTGAAAAAATTAACTGAACTAATTGACATTTTAAAATAAATTTCCTCTATATCTTCTTTAAAATAAAATTTAATTTTCATATTTTTAGCCTCCAAGAACAACTTTAAAATTTTACCCACAAGAAGATATGGAGCCATTATTTGCCACTAATTTTGCTCATCAAAATCGTTATCCTTCTACTTCTGTTGAATCTGCTGATTTTGCTGAAATTCCTTTACTTCATAATTTTAAAAATCGAATTGGTTCATTCAAAACAAATGAAATGCACAAATCTGTATTTGTTGAATCTAATGAAAATGTTGCCGTTAATAAGGTTTTTTTGAAGGGAATTTTTGGGTTATTTTTGGTGGGAACTTATTTTTAACCTTGGGTTAATTCTAGTGCTCGTTAAGACAGTTGCGTGGTCCTGTTCTTTATTTTCAGGATGGAATCCCTCGTGGTTAGTCACGTGAAATTCCTTAAATCAAAAAGAGATTACGGAAGCAGGATTTCGCAAAACCCCGTCCCTAGTCAGCCATTATAGTTAATTCTATTGAGATAAACTTAAAATAAACATTTTTTCCAGCCAGGTGTAATGTCACACAGTTTGGATGAAGTTACGGGTCAATCAAAATTTCCATCAGATTTAAAATCTTCAGATAATATAACTGAATGTTCTACCAACTATGACAATACTAGCCAGTGCCATAAAGATACAGAACTTCGACATGGTTTTCTTGAAAGGTGTAAATTGTCTGAAAATGGAGTGAAATTAAAAAGAAAAGATTGGTCTAGTGCTTATGCTTATTTGTATATTGGACATTTGTTGTTTTACAAAGATCAAAAATCTGCAGAGAAGCATGGAAAACACTATCCTGCTCCTTTGGGTATTTTTTTAAATTTAAAGGATAATGGGGGAAAGTTAGTTAACTTTGTCTTACAATTAACTTAAAAAAATACATCAATTAAAATTATTTTCTGTTACTTTAAGTTTGAGAAGATTTGGCCCATTCGATCAACTATTGTTTATTTATGGATTCTCTTTTTTAATTACTCTACACTTATTCTAGTCTAGTTTAACGGGAAGAGTTTTTCCTTTTAAATGGGATGAACTTGTTAACTTGAAAATAATTTTAGCTTAAAAACACCTTCTCTTTATAAATTTAATTTACAAATTCCCATAAGACAATTCTTTTCAGATGTTTGTGATTTGAGAGATGCTATTGTCCAATTTATTACTGATGACAAAAAACAAAGAGATAAGAGAAAGAAGCACATAATTTCGGTTAAAAATTTTTTTTAATTTCTAAAAATTTTTTGTAGCTTTTACTTCCATCAAAAACAGAATATCATTTTTGTAGTAATGAAGAGGAAATAAATGATTGGTTTTGTGCTTTACGTCAAGCAATAATTTCTGCAGTTTTTTTTTAATTTTTATTTTCTTTTCAAAAAATTTTTTCTTCTTTAGCCTGCTTTAAAAATTTCTTCCAATAAAATTATTTGTGATTGGAATGGAAGTCTTCAACGTTCAATTCGCCACAAACGCGATTCTGCAAGTAGTACTTTTGGAATTGGAAAATCAACACTTCATAATTCTATAAAATCACGTTTGAAGCCTTCTTCAACCAAAAGTATTGGTAAATTAATTGATTTTATTTTTAATATTTAATTGTAGTTTAGTTGGCTTTTTTCTTGTATCTTTCCCAGTTTTGTTATTTTTTAATTTAAAAAATGAATTTGCAAATAAATTTGATGAAAACTCGGATTCTTATTATTTTAAGATTCGAAGCTTTCGTCAGAAAAGTATAAGTCTAACCTTGTAATTTATCTATCGAGACTTCCATTGGTCTCTACTTAAAATTGTTATGACACCGATAAGGTATACACAAAGCCATATTTTCGCTACAAATTATTGGCAGCCTATCAACTGATTTAATTTAAGGGAAATACTTTTTGACACTTTTTAAAAGTTAAATTTTAAGCAATTTCTGACGATCATTTTTCTTCTGTTGATAATAATGCTGTAGAAGTTGTCCCTCCCGCCAAGGCAACAATTATTGAAAGGCTTTTGCGATTTTTCCGTTCTCGACCTTCAATGGAATCACTTAGGGAGAGAGGAATTTATAAACGTTTTTTAAAAATTATTTTTTATTTAAATTTATTTGAAATTTTAGCAGAACCAGTATTTGGAAGTACTTTAAGTGAAATTTGTTTTAGAGAAAAGTCGTTAGTCCCTAAATTTATAACTGAAGTAACTACTTTAATTGAACAAAAAGGACTTGATTGTGATGGGTCTGTTTTTATTTATTTAAGTTTTTTTTTTGGGAAATACTTTTCTTTTTTCCATTTTTTATGGTTCTGTAAATAAGGAAAGTTATAAATTATTTTTAAATTTGTGTCATCGAGGGCGGCAAGTGACAATAATTTGTTGAAATTGTTAGTTTGTCCAGTTCTAAAAACTTTTCTTTTTTTAACTGATTTTATTCCATTAATTTTATTCCTTTTTTCAAGTCTTTATCGAGTAAATGGCAATCTTTCTTCTGTTCAAAAAATTCGTTGCCAAATTGACCAAGGTAAATTTTGAAAGGAATTATTTGATATAATTTTATTTTTAGACAATTATGAACCTATGAGACGTGAAGAGGATATTCACGTTCTCAGTGGCGCTCTAAAGTTATTTCTTCGAGAGCTTCAAGAACCTATTTTTCCGGCTACAATGCATAAAGAATTTATGTCTGCTATAAGTAATTTTAATTAAACTTTTTAATTTAATTAAAAATTGAGTAAAGTCTGACATAAAACTATGCCCTTCGCCGAAATTGGGAAATTAAAATTTTAATTCAATAAAGACCTTTAATTTTTTCTTTTAGTTTTGGTTTGTAAAATTTTTTTGGGTTTCCTTACATTTTTATTCGATTAAAAATTCATTCCTTTGCTTGTTTTTATTAAAAATTATTTTTCAAAATTCAATTTTATTTCTAATTTGAAATTTAAAAAGGAGATTCTGGCTCAAAAAAATTTAAATGTATAGATGATTTGCTAAACAAACTCCCACAAGTTAATAAACAAACATTGCGTGTTTTAATTTTACATCTCAATAAGTAAATAGATTTTTTAAATAATTATTTAATTGATTATTTTTAATTTAAATTTTAGAGTAGCAACACATTCTGGAAAGGTAAATTTATTTTAATTCAAAAATTTAAATGAGGGGAGATTTTACTTGTTCCACATTCTATCCCAGCTGTCCCATTCATGTTTTCATGCCTGGGACGGACGGTATTTTTTGTGTTGTTTATTTCACTTATGTTCTTTTTTGATTTTTAGTAACCTTTCTGATTTGAATTTCCTTTTTAAAATTTTTTTTTAAATTTATTTAGTCATCAACTCATTTTTCCTTTTTAATTCAGAACAGAATGCAAATTCACAACCTTGCCATTATTTTCGGACCTTCAATGTTTTGCTCAGATGAAAGAAATTTTAAAACAACTCAGGACAAAGGAAAATCAAATAATATCGGAAAAAGAAAAACTGTGGATAAACGACAGGAAGAAGTTCAAAATCAGCCTTTAATTGTAGAGCCTACACAAAACTTAGCTTTTCGAATGTTTTTTTTTAATTTAATTATTTAAATTTATATATTTTTTAATTTAAGGATTACTTATGGCCAGATTCTTGAATTTATTTTAACTGAAGCTGAGAGGTTTATATTTAATTATTTTATTTTTTTTGGGAGAGGGTTATTTGTTGGTTTAAAAATTTCTAAATTTATTTTTAAATGAAATTATTAGAAACCGGCTTGGAGGTCGTTCGAGAATCGAGATCTCGAAAAATAATCTTGATAATTGTGACTTCTTGTGAGATCCCGTCTTGGTTCGACCTCTACTACCTTTTCAATCCTTTTCCAATTTTAATTTAAATAATTTATAGATTGACAATTTTTAAGAATTGAAAAATGGGTTGATGATTCTATTTATATTTTAGTTTAAAAAAAGAATAGAAACAAAAAGAAAATATTTTGTGCTTTTTTTATTAAAAATAGGTTTATATTTAAAAAATTTTAAATTACTCCAAAAAAATTCTTGGAATATATTTATTTTAAAAATTTAAATTTTTGAGTCCCAATTTTGTGTTTATTTATTTATTATTCCTTTTTTTCTTTTTATTAAAAATTTTTTTTCTGCCAAAAAAAAGAAAATATATATTTTTAAATTAATTATTCCCCTACATATTCAGTAAAAAAATTGTAATATATTTATAAATAAATTTATTTATTTTCTTTTCCCTGTACACACATATACTTAATTTGATTTAAAATTATAATTTAAAAAAGTTTGTTTTTTTAAAACGTTTTTAAAAATACGTTTAGATTTTTTAAAAGGAATTTTTGTATATTTAGATAAATAATTTAATAGATGGACGATTTTTTGGTTTTTGGAAAAACTATTGCTGATCCGTGGAATAGAGTGTGTTCGTTGGATAAACCAATAATTCTTTTTGTTGAATTTTGCCAAATTATCGGACCAAGGTTGTTATTTTTCTTAAATGTTTGAAAAATCATTGACCCTTATTATGCTTTTTTGATTTTAAGTTTTTCAAAAGTTAAGATTAGTGATAATACTTCCTCTTTTAAACTTAAAAATTTCATCTAATTGTAAATTTTCTTTTTTAGACCTTTGTTTTCTTATCCAGAAGATGCTTGTCTTAACCATTTACTCGAAGAACTTTCCCTTTGGTTAATGAGTTCTGATAATTTTCATGGAAACTTTACTTCAGCTTATAATCAACAGCTTGGTGTTTATGTTTTAACTCAATATGCTACAATGTTGGATATAACTGCTAGAGCATTACAGGTTTTTTCTGAAGCAAATTTTAACGATTAAATTTTTTTAATTTAGAGACCATTTGCTCTATCACTTGTATTGCCACAACAAAAACCAACACCCGAACAGATTTTAATTTTTAGACAAATTTCAATGGAAATTCTTTTACCTTTACTTTCATGTAATCGTTATTATATTCATTCAATGCTTACTTTTGCTTCTAAATTGGCTGATAATTGTGAAAAAACAAATTTCCAATCTTATTATTCTACATCAGGAAATGTTCAACAAATTGTTGTTTTATCTAGTAAAATTAAAGAAATTATGTTACAGGTAAATTATTTGGTTTGTTTTGTGTTTTAATCTTTGTTAGTTGGGATCAGGGTTGCCGCCCGAAACCCGTACCCGAAGAAAAAGCCCGAAACCCGTATCTGTTGAAAGGTTTAATTTGTTTTGTTGATATTCTGATTTTCAGAATTCTGGTTTTTGTTTTTTCACATTTCTGTTTTGTGTTTTTATTCCTTCATAATTCTGATTTTTATTACAATTCTGTTTTTGTTCGTTTAATTTATTTTGATTTTAATTTTTAAAATACAAAAACTTTAAAAATTTATTCCTTTTTTAGTCAAAATCTTGGTATGATCGTTTCCTTGGAAAAATGACGGGATTTGAAGAAATAACAAATACAAATTGTACATGTCAATGTAAAGAAGAGGATTTTCGTAAATTTATTAGAATACTTTGTTGGAAACAAATGGCACAATTAGTTGATTTAATGGAACTTGCACCTTGTGTTTGTTTGTTTTTTCTAATTTAAAAAAATTAATTTTAAAGGCAGGCAAAAATTATTTTAATATTTTGAAGAATGCTTACAATCAATTTATTAAACAACAAAAGTCAACAGTTGAAGGATTAATGTTTTCTGGAAATATGCCTGTTTTGAGGTGAAATTTTTTTTCAATAATTTCAAAAAAAAAGAAAAAATATACAAAGAAAAGAAATTCTGGAGAACAAAAATACACAAATCAGAATTTTAACTAAACACAGAGAATTCTGATAAAATTGAAACTTTTATTTTTGTTTGTCAGAATTATTTGTTTTGTTGAAATTCTGATTTGTATTTTTGTTTTAATAAAATCAGAATTATTTAAATACAAAAACACAAATTAGCATCTTAACTAAAAAATACAAAACTTAACCTTATTTAAATTTTTTAGAAGCGTTTTTGGTGCTAATTCACAAAAAGAATTTCAAGAACAGGAAAAGTCAGAAGAGGAAGACAATAATAACAACAATAATAATTTTATTATTTCTTCTTATTCTTTACAAAAAGACGAAAATACACTAAAATCTTTATCTTTTAGATTACTTAGGGTATTTTTTATTTTTTTAGAAATTTTTAAATTTAATTTCTTTTAGTGTGTTTATCCATTATTAACAGGGGAGAAAATTGTAATTTTAGCTTCCCAACAACGTACACCTACGGGTATGGATTTATTGGATAAACTTAATAAATTACGTGTTGTAAAGAGGACTGAGAATGTTCGATGGACTTCAGAAATTGAAAGGTATTTTGATTTTGCTTTATCAGAATTCTGATTTGTGTTTTTAGTAAAATTCTGATGTGTTTTCTGAAGAAAATACAATAATTTAATATTTAAATTTTTTAAAGATTAGAACAAGTAATAACAGAACATCAATTATCTGGAATATCTTGTGATAAGGAATTATCTTTAAATTTAAGCGATAAAAATGCTAAACATGAAATGATTATTATAGATTTAAATAATCACAGAATTAAATGTCGAGAATATAGAGGATTTTTATTGAGACAATTAGCAGGTAATTTATTTTGAGATTTTATATGACAAGATGGGGGTAGACGACGCTTGAATACCGACATTTGTGGAGAAATTTTAGGAAATTTTTAAATTTTAATTTCTGACCAGTCAAGTGTCATTCACACTAAGGTTGGTGGATCCGGATATCCGAAAATGGCCGGATGTCTGGAAATTTTAGGTTCAGATATCTGATCCGGATATCCGAAGATTGCCAACTATCCGCCAATCTAATTATTTTATTATTTTTTTTTTCTTTAATTTAAAAAAATTTTAGGAAAAAGAATATTTCCTTCAGATGAATCTGTTATGGATTTTGTAGTTTCAGTAATAACAGATATAAATCAATTATTAATCCTTTCAAAATATATAACACCAGAAGTTGTTGCAAAGAGTCTAGAATTAACAAAACAAGACAAAACAATTCTTTACAATCTTTTAATTGAATTTAATTTGGCAAAATATATTCGAATGAAGGCAAAAACTAAAGACATTTTAAATAAAATCCCTTATAAATTACTTCCTTTTTAAAAGTTTTCTTTTGTATTTTTAAAAATCAGAATTTTTTATTAAAAATTTTCTGCTTTATTTTTTCAGAATTATTTCACTAAAATAACCATATACAGATGAAATACACAAGAATACAGATTTAATTACAAAATTGTGAAAATGTACTACATATAATTTTAACTTTGTACATATTTAAATGTTTAATAATGACTGGAATATTCACAAAAATTAATTGACTATAATTTAAAAATAATTAAAAATTTTTATCGTGATTTTCATTTTTATTATCGCGTTTCCCCTATTTTTACAATAATTAATAATTTAGTAAACACATAAAATTATTAGCCTTTTTGAATTTTTTTTGTTTTTAGTTTTTTATTTAATTTTTATTTAATTTCACTAAAACCATTAATTTTTTTCAGATTTTTACAAAATGTTAAGACGATCGCTTTATTTTGGATTAAGATCTCGTCATGTTTTTCGTCTTTTAGCAAACAAGAATTATTTAAATATTTTGCCTATTCAAAGAAATTATGCTTCTGTTGGGGCTGCAAAAAAGTTTGAATTTCAAGCTGAAATCGATAGTCTTTTGGATATTGTTGCAAAATCTTTGTATTCAGATCAAGAGGTTAATTTTTAATTTAAATTTTTTGATTTTGTTTATGTCTAAAAGGGTACAATTAACTTTTTGGAATTTTCCGGTAGAAGATCGATTTTTACTAAAACTTCGTTAGTTTTAAATTACGTTTTATTAGGTTTTCATAAGAGAATTAATTGCCAATGCCTCTGATGCCTTGGAAAAGCGCAGATATCTTGAAATGGGCGATAAAGCCAGTCCTGCTCAAGAAATTCCCTTCGAGATACGAATTGATTGTGATGTTAAAAATCGAAAATTAGTTTTTACTGATACAGGTTTTTTGTTTATAATTATTTTAAAATTATTTTTTATTTAAAGGTATTGGAATGAATGAAGAGGAATTAGTGGGATTATTGGGTACTATAGCAAAGTCTGGCTCTAAATCTTTCCGTTCTGATGAGGAAAAAGCGGAATCACTTATAGGTATTTATTTTTAAATAATCGAATTTCTAAAGTAGGATTACATTAGTAAAGTTTGTATTTAAGTTATAGTTTATTTTGCATTAGGTAATATTTGAATGAAAATAACAACTTTCTAGTCAGACAATTTTTCACTTTTTATAATTTCACACCTATATGTATTTATTATTCTTTTTACCCAAATTAATCTTTTATAGGCCAATTTGGTGTTGGTTTCTATTCAGCATTTGTTGTCAGGTTTTCTTTTTATTTTTTACATTTTAAACTTTTTTTAGTGACAAAGTTCGAGTAACAACCCGAAAAGTGGATGAAGCAACAGGACATGTTTGGACTTGGTCTGGTGGAAAGCAATTTGAAGTTGAGGAAGATTCAACAACCCAAGTCGGAACAAAAATTGAATTGTGGTTAAAAGATTCTGAGGCTGCTAAATTTGTGCAAGCAGAGAAAGTTGCTGATGTTATTAACAAGTTTTTTTTGTTTTAATTATTTTTGAAATTATTTTCATATAGATATTCCTATTTTATATCTGTTCCAATATTTTTGAATGGTGAGAGAATTAATGTTATGTCCGCCCTTTGGATGATGAAACCAACTGAAACAACACAGGAAATGCATGACACATTATTCAAGTAGGTTATTTAGAAATTTTAAACAATTCTAGACTACAAAATAGACCCCTCTGCCCCCTCTGACATGTTGGATTTTCTCTAAATTTCTTTTTATTTGACTCTAATGTCAGATTTTCCATTGATTTGTTGTCTGATTATTTAGTGTTGCTTATAAATACTTATTTTAAGTCAATATTTACGTTACTAAAATTTCATTGGATATAGGAAAAAATCATTTTTTAATTTTACCTTTTTCGTGAATTCCCCTATAATTTTCCTAGTGGCGTGTCCTATCTGCTTTAATTTAATATATTAACTTTAATAATTTTTTAGGCATTTAGTTACAACACACCATCCTCATTTAAAAGATGATCGTCCTCAATATACATTTCAATATCAAACTGATTTTCCAATAAATATTCGAGCACTTTTTTATGGTTTTTTTTCTATTTTGTATTAATTCTAAATTTAAATTTTGTTCAAGTTCCTTCAAAAAAAGTTTCTCAATTTGAATTTTCTGCTGATTCTCAACATGAAACAGGCATTTCTTTGTATAATCAAAGAGTTCTTATAAAACCAAATGCCAAAGAATTGTTGCCTCGTTTTTTGAGATTTTTAATTGGAGTAGTTGATTCTGAGGTTTTTTTAAATTTACAGATTATATGTTAAAATTTAATTTTAATTAAGGCCTTTAAACAATTTCAAAAAAATTTTTAGCCTTTCCCGATTAAATTTTTTCTTTTTATTCAATAGAATTCTGCCTATTTATAGAATAAAAATTTTTTAAAAATATACGTCTTGATTTCTTTTTCAGGATATTCCTTTAAATTTGTCTAGAGAAATGCTTCAAATGGATCTTATTATTGAGTAACTGAATTTAAAGAAATAATTTTAAATAAATTTCTAAAATTTTCAGAAAAATAAGAAATATACTTAAAGACCGTTGTATTCATTTTCTTGTTGAGCAACTCAAAAAGGACAGAATTAAATATACTGAATTTTATAAGGGTTATTCTTTATTTCTTAAAGTGAGAATTTCTTTTAGGAATATTTTTATTCCTTTTTTATTTTTTAGGAAGGAATTTTGACTGATCACTCAAACCAAACAAAGGTAAATTTTTCAAATAGTTTTTATGATTTTTTTGCTTCTCCTTCAATTTTTTAAAATTATTTTTTTGGCAATACTCTGACTTATATAAATATTTTTTTGTTTATACATGACGTGTACTAATATTGAATTAATTTTTTGAAGGGATTCCTTAAAATAATTCATTTAAACTGTAAAATAATTTTTTTATTTTTGTTAATATCCTTGTTGGATATGTCACCTGTCATCTTCATTTGTTATTAAAAACAAAATTTTGAGAATTTAGGCAAAACATCTTTTAATTTATAAATTAATTTTGTAGGAAGATATTGCACAACTTTTGTTGTTTGAATCATCTAATACGCGTTCTGGCACTTCAACTTCTTTATCTGAATATGTTGAGAGAATGCAAACTGACCAAAAATGTATTTATTATCTTTATGCCCCAAGGTTTTTTTTTAATTTTTTGAAGGAAAAAAAAGTTTTTTTGCTTTTAAAGTCGTCAATTGGCCGAGACTTCTCCATATTATGAAATGTTTGATAAAAGATTTGAAGTTCTTTTCCTTACTGACCCAGCAGATGAACTTGTTTTCCTTTCAATGCCTCAATTTCACATGAAACAAATTCTATCAGTCGAGCAATGGGTTAAAGATGAAGGAGTATCAAAAGATGAAAATAAAGAAGTTACAAGAGATCCACTTAAAAAGGGTTTGGAATTTTATAAAAAATATTTTTTGGAGGTAACATTTGGGGGGTTTTTTGGAGGGGGTGGTTTCGCACAGATAGATATTTGTCTCGGTAACAATACAAATCAGTGTGCCAAAATTTAATTTAGATTTTGTAGTAAAAATAATCTCGTTCTACAGACTTTTTTTTTATAATTTTTATTAATTCTTTGCAGAATTTCTTACTTGGTTAAAAGATTCACTCGGTTCAGTACGTGTTAGTGATGTTAAACCAAACACGAGTCAATCAGAACATCCTTTTATGGTTTTTTCAAATTTTAAATTAATTAATAATTACTTTAATAGATAACAATTTCTTCTGATGCTAGTGCGGCAAGACACATGCTTCGGATTGCTCAAATTAAGGAGGTTAATTTAGTAAACTTAATTCGAGAGAACCTAATAATCATTTTTCATTTCCTCTTATGATAGTTATTGGGCTGTTCAAATATTTTCTTCAAATTTTTCTGGATTGGGGGGCATTCTTTTGAAAACAAAAACTCTCCTAAATTCCATATTTCTATTTTATTTTTTTTCAAAAATTCAGATGGAACATTTAGTCTATTTAAATCCAGTACTTCATGTCAACTTCACCCACCCTCTAATTCAAGGATTACAAAAACTTTATAAAAAAGAGCCAGAATTAGCATTAAAAATATCTGAACAAGTTTATGATAATGCTTTAATTTCTGCTGGTCTTTTAAAAGATTCAAGTAAAATGGTTGGAAGACTTAATAAAATTTTGGCTGATTTATTACAATTGAATACTGTTAAATCTTCAATTATTACTCCTTGAGAGAGAGAGAGAAAGAAAGTTTTTTGTTGATTTTTTAATTTTTATTTTGTTTTTGGAAGCTTGAATAAATTTTATTTTTTGAAAATTTGTTTTTTTGAGTAATGTTTTTCTATCATTTTATATCTTTATATATTAATTTGTAGATTTTTTAAAAGTAAGTTTATAAAAGATGCAACCTCTTCTGCAAGCATATCAGGAGATGCCCCCGGTAAATTTATTTTAAAAAAATAATTAGTGAATAGGTCTGAGTTTTGTTCCTTCGAATATTACTTTAGCTTTTAAAAGTAGTTTGGACCTGGTTAGTTTTTTAATCTAAAACTTTATTGTCTATGACCTACCAACTCATTCAGTCGCTGGTTTATAGGATTATTATCACCTTAGAATGTCACCCCTCTCGCCTATCTAATTTCGAATTAAGGTTAAAGGGTCAGATGTTTCCCTTAAGATTATTTTTAAAAAATAGCGGAGAATAATTATATTTAATTTTTAAAGGTAACGAGGGCCTACAGCACTGCATGTGTTTTGTGTACATTAGCAGTTCAATTAGATTTTGTGACACCCTTCCACTTGTATTTTAATTGGCATTTAATTATCCATGAATTACAGGTTTTTAATTAAATTTTTATTAAAAATTTTCTTTTAAATTTTTAAAGTGGTGGCGGTTGTTTACTTCCTTTTGCTATTTTGGATCGATTGGATTTACTTTTCTCTTCAACATGATATTCACATATAGGTTAATTTTAAAAAAATTTTCGGAAATAGAGACTTAAATTCATAAAAATGAATAGTTGAAAATTAAGGGGGGATTATATCCAACCCTCCCTTCTTTCCCCTCATCTTTAAACTGTCTAAAGCATATCTGCCTGTTTCGTTCATTTGGCAAATCTCACATACTTTAAAAAATTATATTCATTTTACTCAGATGTAGGAAATCCTTTTTAAGTCTATTTCACTAAATATTTAAAAATTTAAAGGCATTGTTCAATGTTGGAAGAAGGCTCTTTTCGTGGAAAAACTGCCGATTTCATTTTTATGTTTCTTTTTGGATGGATATTTATGGTTTGTTTTGTGTTTATTTTTCTTTTTAAAAAATTTTTTTTAAAGATAATTTCTGCCTGTTTCGTTCATTTGGTTTTTCTTGGTCACGCGTTCACAATAATGCTTGTATATGTTTGGAGTAGAAGGAATCCTTTTGTTGGAATGAACTTTTTTGGAATTTTCTCTTTTTCCGCTCCATACTTGGTTTTTTAAAATTTATTTTGAAAATTAATTCTCCGGATTTGGTTAATTTTGTGTTTTGACACAATCCGGCAAAAATTTGAGAAATGTTTATTATATAACAATTTGTTACACAACACACCAGATCGGACGGTTATCCCAGTAACCTGTCTTCCGAATGGGTGTTTTGTTGGTTATTTCCAACGGGTCCCAGCACGGTCCCAGCACGCTTGGAATGTTGTGTAAAAATGAAAAAAAAAGACGAAATACAAAAAAAAACAAAAATTTGTTGATTATTCTTTTAATTTATAGCCTTGGGTTTTGCTCTTCTTTTCACTTTTACTTGGTCAAAATGCAATGGTGGATGTTTTTGGTTTGTCTAATTTTTTTAAATTTATTCTCTCAAATTTTAAAGGTATTGCTTGTGGTCATCTTTACTTTTTCTTAGAAGATATATTTCCTAACCAACCCGGAGGTTTTCGAGTACTTCAAACCCCCAACATTCTCAAACGTTTATTTGATCCTCCTCCATTGGTACGTATACCTCCTGAACAAAGACCAGGTGGATTTAATTGGGGTGCTGAAGATAACCAGCCTGTAGATAATCGAAATGAATAGAGAGGGAAGGTAATGATTTGTTTGAAAAAAAAGATTTTTTTGGGGCTTTCGGGTTTTTTTGTGGGAATATTATATATGCCTTGTCGCAATTTTTATTTGTTTGTTGTGGTACTTTTAATTGGAAATTCAAGAAAAAAATTTTTAAGGAAAATTTTTATTGGGGGAATTTCTTAGTGATAAAACAAACAAATAAATTTAACTTTGGTTACAAAGAGAATTATTCTCTTAATAACTAGAGAAAATCCTTTTAAATATTTCTTGTATTATAATTGAACTTTTAACTGTTTTTTTTTCTTCTTTTTATATATTTCTTATGTTACCTAGCATAACCAAATAAATATTTTAGCAATAATATTTGTTTTTTTCTTACAAAGTTTATTTTATCTTTATTTGTTTTAATTTATTTGTTTTAATATTTTTAAGTTTAAAAACATGTTTGTCTAAAATTTAAACAAATAAACATGTTTTAAATGTTTTGTTAGAGAAAAACATGTTTTAGTGTTTAGAAAAACATGCTCTAAAATATTTTTTTAAATAAACTTGTTTTGTTTTAACAGATTTGTTTAAATATTTTACTTTAAAAACAAAACATATACTAAAATGGAATGGGAACAACAAGAAGGTGAAGAAACTTTAATTTATGATGGCGGAAACAAAGCAAAATTGTTTGTTGTAGATTACGGAGAACATATGTTTGTGGAGGGGGAATGGCGTTTTCGTTTAGCTCTAAAAGTTTACATTTATTTTTTATTTTGTCAAAAATATCTTTTAAAGGCAGTTCGTGATCAAATAAATAAAATTTGTTGTATGGGGGATTTAAGTGAATTATGTTCAGTTATTTTTGTAAATACAAGTAATTCAAACAATACACACAAAATTGACTGTATTTTTACTGATAAAGAATTGGGGGTAACTGATGCTGAATATGTTAAAAAACTTGATGAGATTATTAATTGCGATAATTTAAAAGAATTTCTTTTGCCAAAATTGGGTGATTCTGGTATGAGTAATTGGGCAGAACTTTTCTTTTTATGTCAAAGTATGCTTACACATTCGTATGTTTTTATATGTTTTGATGTTTGTGTTAAAATAGGGAAGAGAAACTTTAAGGGAAAAACATGTTTTTAAGTTTTTACAACTTGTTTTTAATAAACTTGTTTAGTTTTTAGATTGTTTAAAAATAAACTTGTTCTATTAAACATGTTTGTTCTTAAACAACGTGTTTTATATAAAAAAAAACATGTTTTATATTTTCCTAATTCTTTAAAACATGTTTGTTTTTCTTTTCAAAAACATTTGTTTAGCAAACATGTTTTAATATTTTGTTTGAAGATTTTATTCTTACAAACATGTTTTTGGCTTAAAAACATGTTTTATTGACTAATAAATCTTTTCTATTTTTTAGTGGTAAAGTTTTGCGAAAGAAAGTAATTACAATAGTTACAACAGACAAGGAACAAATTGATGAAGAAATTCAGGTCGAGTTTTAAAAATATTCCCTTTTAATTTTTTAAAAATTTTTTAGCAAAGTTGTAAAAAACGAATTTGTTTGGATATTAAATTTATTGGAACAGAAATTAAAGTTTTGTTAATTGAAAATAAAATTGAAGAAAATGAAGCTACACAATTTTGGGTAAAAAAATTAAATAATTTTCTGTTAAAATAAAATTTATTTAGAAACAATTAGATCCAACATTTTCTCGTTTTTCAAGTTTTGAAGAAATTAGTAAACAGTTAAGAGTTTTTTCTATTAAAAAAAAATTTTTTTTAGTTTTTTCTTTTTCAAAAATTATTCATTACGTTCAACTACTTCACTACCTTTTGATCTTGGGGATGGTTTAAAATTAGCTGTTGGATTATATCATTTAATTAAACCCCAAGGAAAACCTGCAGCAATTCTTATGGATTCTGAAACAAATGAAAGGTCAGAATTGTTTTTAATGAAAATTTGTTAATTACAACAATAAAGATATACCAGAATTTTTTGTGTTTTTGTTTTATTAAAATTCTGATTGGTTTGGTTTGTATATTAAAAAATCAGAATTTAATTTTAAATAATCAGAATATTTCGTATTTTATTTACATCAGAATATTCTTGTGTTTTTCTATAAAAATTCTGATTTATCTATAATGTTTTAAAAAATCAGAATTTAATAACCAGAATATGTTTTTCAGAATTTTTATATTATTCTAGAGTAGAATGTCGAACTCATTATTTACCAAAAGAGGATTTAGAAGGAAATTCAACAATGGTTGGGGAAGAAGAAAATAACGGAGAAATACAAGAATATTTAAATAATGAAAATTTTGAAGGTGAAATTAATTTTTCTAAAAATGTTGGGGGTGTTAATGTTGTTTTGGATAGAGAAGAATTGGAAAAATTGAGACGTTTTGACCGGCCTGGTAAACTTTTTTGGGGAATTTTTTAAATTGTTTAAATTAAGGAATAACAGTTATTGGATTTAAACCTTTACATTTATTAAAGCCTTCACATAGAATGAGCCCAGCAAAGTTTATTTACCCTCTTGATGATGTTTGTATTTTCTTTATAAAATTAATTTTTTTTGTATTTTCTTTCCTTTAAAAATCAGAACAAAAGTGTTTTTGTTTAAATCAGAATATGTGTATATTTAAATCAAAATT
This sequence comes from Meloidogyne arenaria, assembly GCA_036172955.1. Classification (NCBI taxonomy): domain Eukaryota; kingdom Metazoa; phylum Nematoda; class Chromadorea; order Rhabditida; family Meloidogynidae; genus Meloidogyne; species Meloidogyne arenaria. The sequence continues at coordinate 4,575,043 of JARQAB010000012.1, read as the reverse complement.
CCCCTTTTATTTTCAGTTAGTTTCTGGAAGTTCTGTTCTCTACAGAGTATTATTAAAACAATGTTTGGAAAGAAATCTTTTTATACTTGTTAGATATACACAAAAACCAAATACAACACCCCAAATTTGTGCTTTAGTTCCTCAATCAATGGGAGAGGGGAATGAAGGAAATGTTTGTGTTTATTTATTAAAAATCAGAATTTATTTAAAAATACAAACAATCAGAATATTTTGTATTTTAATTATAAAGTTGTATTTTAGTAAAATCAGAATTCTGATTTCTGTGTATTTTATTGAAAAATAAAAATCAGAATTCTGATTTTTGTGTTTTTATAGCAAAAATACATTTTTTAAAAATAATTTTCAGAATTCTCTTAGCGAACATTTATATGAAGGATTTCATTTACTCGAATTACCGTTCACTGAAGAAGCTAGAGACTTGAGAGCTTTTGATCGTTACAAACCTCCACCAATTCCGGCTAGTGTTATTTGTTCCTCTGAAAATATTAAAGAACAACAAATTTTGGCGGCAGAAGAATTTGTTGATAAATTAACGACTCGTTTTGAGCCTGATCAATTTTTTAATCCAATGTTACAAAGACATTACAAAACTGTTGAAAGTGTTGCTTTGGATTTGGATGTCGAAAATTTTGCTGAAGAGGCAGAGAAATTGGACAAAATACGTAAGTGTTTTGTTTAAAATGGGTGTTTTTTTTAATTTTGGGCAAAATAGATGGGGCCAAATCTGAGGCGCCGAAATATTACTATCAAGCAAAAACCTTTTAAGGTTTACACCTTTGGGATTAAAAGGATATTTTGGCGTCAATTGCGTTTTTGTAAATTGCTTTTGTACTTGTTTGTATATAACTATCACTTAAAAATCTAATTTTTTTTTATTTTAATTAAAACAATTTAAAGAGCCATACTTCAAAGTAGAGGAAAATGTTAAAAGAGTAGCCGCTCAAATAGCCAAATTAAATGATTTGTGCAGTGGAAAATTAGATTTAATTAATGAAGAAGAACCTGTTAATATTAAACCTAAAAGAGGAGGAAGAAAGAAAAAGGATGTTGAAAATTGAAAATTATTTAATTATTTTGTTAAGAAGGGAAAGAATCTCTAAAATACATACAATATTTATTTGAACCATTTATTTTTTTAAATTTGACAAAAAAAATACAAAAGGAAATAAAGCAATTTATCTAAAGAAAATGTTAAAATTAAACAAGACAAGTTCTATCTACCACTAAAATTCCCTAAGAAATCTTTTACAAACAATACATAATTATTGACCTAAAGACTTAAATTAACCCGAATATTTATTTGGAAAAATAAGCGAATAAGTATATGATTATATTAACAAGGCTGATTGTGAAAAAGTTTTCGTTCCCAGTCGGCTCTCTTTTTTCGTTCCTTCCCTTTCCCGTTTTTAAATTTTGCCCAGGCCTTGTTAATATGTAATTCCTCCTAAAGAAATTTCAAGAAAATTTTTGGGAAATTTTTACATTTGAAAATAAATAAAAGAATTAAGATACTTTAAAAGAAAATATTGACCAGAAAAGAATTAATAGGAAATAAATAAATTAAAATAATACTTTCACTGTTAGCACCTCCATTGGTTCCATAATTAATTTTCCTTTATTATTTGAGGTATCATTTTTTGTGTCTTCCAACAAAGTTAGGGTTCCTTTATTAAATGACTTTGGCGTTTGGATGAAAATATCCGATAAATTAAACTAAAAAAATTATTTAATTTAAAAAACAATCTATAATTAATTATTTTTACCTCTCCTTCCTTCAAGGCATTTACTCCACAATTTTTATCATCATCTTCAAGAGAAGCATCTAAAGTACATTCAATTCCAAATCTTCTCAATACCAAAGCAGCTTCATATTTTGGGGAAGTATCTCTAATTGTGTTTCTCAATCCATAAATTGTTGACTCGCTAAGTGTCCGAAAAGCGACGGGGTGAATATCACAAGGAAATGGATTTTTAAGGCCAGAAAATGAATTTGAAGGTAATGAAGCTTTAAAAAGAATTTTTAATTTTAGAAAAAAAATATTATTAAAAATTACTTTTTTGACCAAAAAGAATAATTGGCGGATAGAGAAGTTTGAGAGAAGCATATTCTCCTAATAAAGAGTGAAATCCAATAGTGTCATTTGAGACAGACCTCGTACCAGTAAATCTTTCAATATTCAAGAGAAATTGGCTTTCTGCCCTAATATTGTCATCAACTGCCTGGAAAAAAATATTTTTTAAAAAATTCTAATTAAAAACCCTAAGAAAATTTTAAATCTAAGAGAAATTGATTCAGATTTAAATAATAGAAGAAGAAAGCCTTAGATTTTCTCACCCCAAAATAAAATTAATTTCAAACAGAAAAACCTGTCCAAGTCCCAAATCATCATCTTGTAATAATCTACGGTCTAACATTACTTGAATTTCACCTATAAAATTTTTAAAGTAATTTTTCTTAAATTAAAAAAACCCAATTCCAAACTAGCAACACCCAAAGCTTGCCTTCCATAAAGAGAAACACGAATATCATTCGAATTTTCAATGAAAGCAGATCCAGGCATTGGATAAAAATGGGCTTGGAGAGGTAAATTATTTTGTTTTCGACGTCTTATCATCTTTTTTGTTAAAATTATTTTAAATTAAAATTAAAAAAACCTGAAAACCATTTAGATCTGTATAAAAATTGTCTTGTTTAATTGAAGGAATTTTAAGTTTAATAGCCAATTCAAAATTTTCTGAACTTTTATAGGATTTAGATAACCAAGAAGATTCCATATTGACATGATTTAATAAAGTAAAGGTTTTTGAATTTTTATCCAAAAATAATTGGTGATTAATTCCAAAATCAGGTGGACCTTTAAAAAAGAAGGTAAAAGAACTGCAGATATAAAATAAAAAAATATTGAAGCTCTAATCCCAACACAATCTAAAAATCATTCAAAAAATATGTCAGGGTTTGGCTGGCTATAAACCGACATTATAAAACAGTCTGCCACTTAAATAAATTTCTCAAATTTAATACACGGAATTGTCATATCACAACATTCTCACAAACAAAATAACTCAAAAACAAAAAAAAAGATTTCCCTAAACTAATTAATTTAAGAAATACCAACCATTTACAAAAATATATTCTCTAACAATTCCTTTTACAATTACAAACTGATTTTTATTTGATTCCAATTCAACAGCTGGGCCGTCAGGAAGGAAAAGGTAAGCTCCAGACAAAGAATCACCTCCATCCGTTCTTGCTTTAAAATTAAAAAAATAATTTTTTAAATAATTTAAAAAAATTACCAGGATTTTTCCCTCTAGCACCATAACGAACAAAAGAAAGAAAAATATCCAATTCTTCCCCATTGTTGTCTTCAATTGACTTAAAAGATTAATTTTTGTTAAAATAAAAATTTAAAATTTAAAACCTTAAGGTAACCAGTTATTGGATCGAAAAATGCTTTTATGTAATTATTTGACAGATATAATTGTTGTTTTTGATTTTCTTTAATTGATGTTAATTCAAATAATCTATTAAAATTATTTTTTAACTTTAAAAGTTAAATAAAGAAGTGTTTATAGTGAAAGTATTAGGTGGATTGACAAGTCGGAGATAAAGTCATGTTTTAACTTATAGACCAAAAGCGTAGCCAGGGGGCTTCTGGGGCTATACCCCCCCCCCCTTGAAATGGAGAAAAGGGGAAAATATTGGGAGAAAGATGACCAGAAAAATGAAATTCCTTCGCTTCGACCGACCTCCAAAATTCTCAACATTTTCGCCTGTAGCCTGGAAATAGAAGAAATCTGGCCTCCCGCCCCCTGGCTACGCTCCTGCTATATACTGCTAGAAGGATTTTGATTAATTTCTGCACAAGTCCCAAAAACTTAACCACAACCACCCATAAAATTTAACAAAATAAAAAAACCTACATCGATTCAATATTTGTATTAAAAGTTTGTAATTTAACTTTATTTTCAACATCTTCACCTTCCAAAACATTTAAAGTAATTAATCCAAAAGGGGGTAATTCAACCTCGAAACAAAGAGAATATTTGTCTTTATAAATTGATAATTCATTTAAATTATCCGCGTAGAAAATTGGTTCTAAAATTTAAAATGAATAAAAAAAATGAAGAAAAAAGAAAATGAGAACACAAAAATTAAAAGAAAAATGTGTTTTTCCAAATAAATTCTGATTTTTGTGTTTTTAATTGGGACCAGAATTATTTAAATACAAAATACAGAATAAAGATTAAAATAAATAAATCAGAATTTTTTGTGTTTTGAAAATAATTCTGGCTCCAATTAAAAACACAAAAATAAGAATTATTTGAAAATTAAAATAAATAAATCAGAATTTCTGAGAAGAAAACAAAATCAAAATTTCCTCATTCAAAAACCCCTTACCAATTTGTTGTAAAATTGTTTTTCCATCATTTCCAACAATTTTCAATTTAATATTATTAACATAAATACAAACAATTTCTTTTCTAAAATGTCCAAGTGAATTTGTAATAATTAATGTTGATTCTTCTTTAATAATTATTTTCTCTGCCAATTTATTTTTAAAATGTTCCAAATCAATTTTGAATTTTTGTTGTTGATTGGCGTCTTTTGGAGTAATTCCTAGAAGAAATTCTGATGACCTTGCAATTATATTTTTTGTATCAGAAAGGGCTTGTGACATTCTTAAATTGAGAAAAAAAAGGTTGAATTTAAATTTTAGTTAAAAATTTTATTTTATTTTCTGTTCCAAAAACAGCGATTTTAGTTCCAAACGGTTCCAGGAACAGTGGAACCGACAAAAAGTTAGCGTTTAAAAGGACCGTTCAAAACAAACAGTGAAACCGTCCAGATTTTTCAAAACTGAAAATTAAAAAAATCCCTACTTTTCTCCATAATCATCCATTACAACTGACTTAGCCGTGCCTGTTACACCATCATGGTGTTGAAAAAGGCTAAGGGCACGTCTTGCATTGACTAAACTGTTGTAGAGTGTAGAAATATTTGTTGGCACTTTTTTTAAAAAATAATAATAATTATTTTATCCTTTGTTTAAATTTTTAAAAATTTTTCCTTTTTCCCCCTTTCCTTCCTTTCTCCTTCCTTTAAGATCATCCAAAAGACATACTTTTTCCCTTCCAATTAACCAAAGAAAAGAATATATCTGCTGCTCTTAAATAATGTTGTAAACTTCTATCCAAATGTTTGTAAAAAGGTCTAGAAGTAAAATAACCACTCCAATAATGATCATCTCTATCAGAATAAGTAAAGAAATCTCCAGATAAAATAGGTAAAGGAGAAGGCCCTCCCTTTCCCTTTTTGCCGCCAACATTGTGTCGATATTTCCCTTGCTCTTTTTCAATCAAATTTTCTTCTTCTTTTTCATTTAATCGACGTTCTAAAACTTCAAAATAATCAGAAAGTGTCCCAAAACGAGCATTTATATTCCATTCACTTTTTGAATTTATATAATCAAAAAGTTTTTTGTAATTTGTATATTGCTCTTTCCATTCTCTTTCAATATCATATCTGAAAAAATAAAAGATTGGTTCAAAAGTATATATTTTTTGGATTTAAAGAATCTTATTGGATTTTAAGGATCTATATCAGAATAAGTAAAAATCCGAAATCCCAAAAAATCTATAGTATTCTTGTGGAATGAATACCAAATATATCTAATTTTAGAAAAACATCAAACCCGGTAACTACAACTAAATTAAGACTAACTTATTTTTATGTAATCAAGATTTTTTAAAATAATCACTAGAATCCATCCCGAAATCGCAAAAACTCTAAGGTAGATAAAAGAAACAAAAAATATAGATTCGAATTCAAAGATCTATTAGAATAATTTAACCTAAAATCGTCCCCAAGTGGAACCAAAATTGTATTAAACCCATATAATTGTGCTTTTTTCCTATATTGATCAGCAAGTAATTGAGCAAGTTCTTCGACATTTGAGCGCGTAATTGGAGATGCACCGACGCCCCAGGGACTGAAAATTGAGATAAAAAATATAAAAATTAAAGAATTACCAAGTTAAAAGACCTCTAAGTCTTCGAAAATCAAATTGACAACAAATCTGACAAAAAATTGAATAAATAATTGGTTAAAAATAGTTAGTACTCTAAAATGGGCCTATTATTAGGCTAAAAAAGGACTTCCAACAAGGACAGGAGCGTGGACAGAATTTTCAAGAGTTTGCTCTTTAAAATTCTATCCCGATAATATTAAAACAAAATATGGGGTTTTAAAGAATCCCAACTCAATTAAAAAATCAAAAAAAAATTTAAACCTTCGGATCAGGCCCACAAGAATGAGGAGCATCATAAGAATAAAAAGGAAACCTTTCAAAAAATTAATTTTTTATTAATTTATTTGGTAATTCTTCGGTTTACCCCCCCCCCTCTCCTTTTTCTGACCATTTTTTCATTTTTCCTTCCCTTTTTTTCTTCTCCCTTTTCTTCCCCTTTTTCCTAATTTTTCATGAGGCAAAGTATACTAAAAAGAGAAATTTAAGAATGAGAAAATTTATTTTCTTTTAATTTCTTTCACAAGGATAAAAAAGAGAAACATGATACCAAACGTTATAAAAAACATGTGAAATATCACCAAATTTTTTTCTCCATAGAAATTCAGGAAAATATGTTGTATATGTGTTTGTAGTGTTTCCAGCTTGATGACGAAATTTACGCTTATACGAAGACCAAACTGATTCAATATTCTGCGTATGTATGTCAGGGTCTTCGTCATTAACAAAGTTTTTTGAATGATTGACTGTTCCATGAATATATCCTTCTGGCAGTTTAGGAATTGAATTGTATGCCTTCCAAAGATCGGAATAAATTGTTGTTTGTGGACGGATATGTCGTTCTTTTCGACAATTTTTTGTTGTGCAACGCCATGTTCCATATCGTTCATTTTTGCCTTTATGTATAGTTGTTCTGCCACCACATGCTTCACACGTTCTTTTCCCATGAAGAAGTCCAAGTTCTTCGAGCCAAGCAACGAAATCTTTATCGTCCAATTGCAATTTTATACCCAAATCGATCATATTAAACTTTTTTAGTTGCTCCATTTTTGTTAAAGGATGATGAAAATGATTTTTACCCGAAATTTCTCAGTTTTATACATACATATTTAATCCTTTTTAGTATACTTTGCCTCATGAAAAATTAGGAAAAAGGGGAAGAAAAGGGAGAAGAAAAAAAGGGAAGGAAAAATGAAAAAATGGTCAGAAAAAGGAGGGGGGGGTAAACCGAAGAATTACCATTTATTTAATATTTATAATTTAGTACATACATATGTGTAATAATATCTGTAGATGTTGACTTTCCAGCAAATAATTGTCTCCAAATAAATTCTAATTGCCTTTTTTGTGCCAAATATTTTTTAACAGAATAATGTACTCTTTGAACAGCCATATGGGTAAAATTAGAACGATTTAATAAATATGCCAATGTTGGGCTTAAACCAAAAGGATCGATTGACCAGTGATTGCGAGGTATATAATCTGTAAAAATTTAAAGATTTTTTTTGGATTTTAATAAAGTTTGGATCTATGAGAATTTTGGATTCTAATGTTTGTTTAGAATTAGATATAGTGTTTGGAAATTTAAAATTTGTTCCCAAATGTATTTTGTATACAGGCCTTATTTTTGTCTCGTACTCGTATCTATATAATAGATACGAGTACAAATAATAATTTTGGTACGAGTTTCCAAACACTAATTATGTTGTTCCAATTCACAACTCGTTAGGTTATTATAAAGGTTAAATTTTATTTTTAAAAGATTATTTAAATTAGCAAAAATAATATAAATAACGGGTAAATCAACTCAAAAAGTGTTATTAAAATACATATTTCTAAATAAAAATCTCACCCAATTGATTTTTCAAGAATTCATGTCCTTCAAATAATTCCATAATAATCGAATAATAATGAGCATTAGCTTCATCAGTCATTACCCACCCTCCAGTCACAATTTCAAATTGTCCATTAATTAAAAGTTGTTTAACTTTTTCTCGAATTTTATTTGTTTGTTTAGACCACCAAAGTTCAAAGAAACTTATTTCGGCAAAAATAAATTTTAAATCTTTATTTTGAGTTAAATGAGTGACCATAAAATTGAGAATATTTTGGACTTGATCTTCATAATATTTTTCAAAAGTTTTTATCCAACCTTTAAAGAAAATTAAAAAAATATTTTTTAAGGAAAAGAAAGGATGATCCAGCTAGCTAGTAACATTTAAAAACCGAAATTAAAATATTTTTCGCGGAAGTCCTGGGCCACTTGCAGATGCTCAGGCGGTAGAGCATCTGCAAGTAGCCCAGGCCTAAACTTTTTCTATTTTATTTTGATTTTTTCCATGTAAAATAAGGAATCTAAAAAAACGACTATTCTCCTACTTTTAACAAGTCGTTCAGAAAAAATCAGAATTTTGTGATTAGATGAGGACAGAAATATTCAAAAAAACCTGGATCACAATGAGAGTGTGGAATAACAATAACTTCAAGACGTTTTTCTTCTTTTATTTTTTGATGATCATAAGTAATTGGCCATCCTTGCTTCCAAACACCTCCATTTGGATTATCGAAAGGCAAAATATCATAAACCGATAACATCTAAAATATTTGGAGAAAATTTTTTAAATCAATTTTTTGGCTTTTGTTTCCATTAGGGTTGCCGTTATCGAACCGGGTCGGCGTTCGAATCATTTTTTCGGGCTTCATTTTTTCGCGCCGGTCCGGTCGAGTCTTTGGTACTTTATTAATATCCCGCCCCCACCCCTATTTGAGTCTCAGATTATTTTTCCTTTCTTGCTGTCAATCATTTATTTCCCTCCTTTTCTAATGCCAATCATTTTCTTCTCTCGAATATTATAAGTAAAAGGCAAGTTGGGTATTGTGACTTATAGGGGGTTTTTTTTGGCTGGACCGATTTGGACAAATGAGGTGTCATTCGAAAGAGCTCGCCGAGCTGAGTCGATTGAGGGGCGAGTGAAGTCGATCCGACAATCAGGGACCGAGATACAGACCCCTGAAGTTTGAAAAAGAGAAGGGGGGAGTAAGCTCATTTTGGGGTGAAAAATTCGAAAATGCAAATAATAGTTCATTCGACTCAGCTCGTCGAACTGAGTCGAATGACACCAAAATTAACGAAATCTGACTTGATTTGACAAAGTTATGCTCGTTTGTTTTAGCTCCTTACCTATGGTCTTCATGGCGGTTTTTGTTGCCCCAGGCACATCCAGAGCAAGAGAAATGGGAATAGGATCATGTTACGAGCCCAGAACCCAGCGACCGTAGACTCCCCGCGAAGCGCGTGCCGCAAAACCCCGCGCGAAGCGCGGGGTTTTGCACAAGCGCTTCGCCGACGCTCCATAGGTTTACGTTGTTTGTTTTTTGTGTCATACTTTGTCCAAACTTGTTCAATCAAGCTGATTTTGGTGTCATTCGACTCTGCTCAAGGAGTTCTTTCGAATGAGCTATAATTTACATTTTTGAATTTTTTGACCAAAATGAGCTTACTCCCCCCTTCTCTTTTTCAAACTTCAGGGGTCTGTATCTCGGTCCCTGATTGTCGGATCGACTTCACTCGCCCCTCAATCGACTCAGCTCGGCGAGCTCTTTCGAATGACACCTCATTTGTCCAAATCGGTCCAGCCAAAAAAAACCCCCTATAAGTCACAACATTCGGCAAGTTAAAAGCTTATGATATTCGAGGAGTACAGCCCAAAAAGGCGCGCGTCCATAATGGCGCAAAGCCATAACTTTCTGGAATATTTTTGGCCTTTGTCATTTTTTGTATCAATCTCTTTAACTCGATGTGAGGAATCGTTTGATATTAACTTTGATAAGTTTAGAAAATCTTGAAGCAAGTTATGGCTTTGCGCCGTTATGGACGCGCGCCCTCTTGGGCATTTTTTTTTGAAGGAAAAAATGATTGGCATTAGAAAAGGAGGGAAATAAATGATTGACAGCTAAAAAGGAAAAATAATCTGAGACTCAAATAGGGGTGGGGGGGGGCGGGATATTAATAAAGTACCGAGTCTTTTTCGAACCAAAATTCGAACCGAACCGGGCCGGTAACCCTAGTTGGCATAAACATTAAAAGAAACCTGAACATCGCTAACAGCATTGTGTGATAAAGAATGATTTTTAGAAGAACAAAATTGAAAGGAATTAGTAGAAGAAGTTTGTCTATTAACCTAAAAAAACAAAATTAAAAAAAATAAAAATTTCAAACAAAAAAACCTTTTTACTATTTTCATCCAAATCCTTTCCCCCACCATCATTATTGACATAAAAATCTTCATTTTTCTCTTCTTTATTATTCGAATTTTCAATTTTTGATTCAATTTTATTTAATAATTTTTTATTATTTTGAGCGTCTTTATTTAAAGTTTTCAAACGTTCTTCCAATTTTTGTATTGAATTATCATTCTTTAAAAAAATTTTAATTAAAACATAGAGGTAAAATTTAAATATTGAAAAATAAAAATTAAGTGCCCATAAATAAATACTCCAATTTTTTAATGAAAAAATGGATTCAATTGGGGAAAATCTTTTACTAAATCCTCAATGAAAATTAGGGTAAGCGCCGACCTTTTTTGGGTTAACCAACGACCTTGAAAGTTTCAATTCCGATGCCCCTGACAGTTTTCCTGCGACCCCCCAACATAAGTAAGTTTAGTCTAAATTAAATCGGAACCAAAAAAATTCTATGAAATCCTAATGCAAATATTCCTTACCTAAAAATAACAAATTACGTAACCTAGCCCAAATAAATCACTTATGTAAAATCCGGTCTGTGAATTTATGTCGTCTAAAACCCGACAATTAGTTTTTAAAGCTAAATTTATAATTAAATTAACTAACCATCATATTAGAATCTCCATAAGTAGCCTGCCGTCTTCTCTCATTAGAATCAACTTTTAAATATAACATAATACTAATAATAACAAACATTCCAAAAGCCAAAATAATTGTTGATTTTGCAGGTAAAGACATTTCTGATTTTTAAAGGCTAAAAACAAAATTCAGAAAATATTAAAAACTTTCATATTAAATATACTTATATATCTAATAATTTTTCCAATGAACTAAAAAAAATTCGCCAGCCCGAAGGGCTGGCGAGACGCCCTTAAAAGTAGAGTTCAGCGGGATCGGGATTTTGACAAAAACGCGGGATCGGGATTTAGGAATGGAGATCCCGATCAGGGCTGGGCGCAATTGAGAAAAAAATTCCGCAACTCGCAATCCGCAACTCGCAATTTCATTTTAAAAATCCGCAAACGCAATCCGCAACTCGCAATTTCTTTTTAAAAATCCGCAAACGCAATCCGCAACTCGCAATTTCTTTTTAAAAATCCGCAAACGCAATCCGCAACTCGCAATTGCAAAAAACCCGCAATTTACGCAATTTCCGCAACTCGCAATCCGCAATTTTTAAAAATGTAGAAAAAAATCCTCCAATATATTATTCAACTTCCTTTTACATCGCCGCAGGATTAAGTGATATATGTGGATTAGGGAGTGAATTATAAACGGATTTGTCGGATATAAGTGATTGGTAACGGGTGATAAAAGAGGTTCTAAATAAGGGGTTTTTAAGGGATATCGGTTGAATAAGGAGCGATAACGTTTTGTGGGAATAAGGAAGAATTGAGGGATATTAGGGGATTTGGAGGATTATGTGAGAGTAAGTTCATAATATCCACCAATTTCATGATAACCTCTTTGATCACCGCTTTCTTCGAATTATCCTTAATCCCACCAGATCCCTATATATCAAATCACCGATATACCTTTATAAATTTTGCTACATTGAAATCCGCCAATATCAATCCAGATCCCCATTAATCCATGCTTACTCTCAAAAAAACTCCAAATCCCCAGATATCCAATCATCATGATCGAAGATTTCTTCCATTTTCAGCGCCGCAGGCGAAAATTTGAGAATTTTGGAAGCTCAAGAAGTAAATCTCTTTTATTTATGCGCCGCAGGCAAAAATTTTGAAAATTTGGGAAGGACAAGAAACCAAATTTCTTTTTTTTCAGCGCCGCAGGCGAAAATTTTGAGAATTTTGGAAGATCAAGCAACCAGATTTTTTCAATTTTTGTGAGGGTAATTTCGAAAAATTGCGTGAAAATTGCGTGAAAACCATGAAAATCCGCAAACGCAATCCGCAACTCGCAATTTTAATTTTAAAATCCGCAAACGCAATCCGCAACTCGCAATTGCAAAAACCCCCGCAATTTACGCAATCCGCAACTCGCAATCCGCAATTGCGCCCAGCCCTGATCCCGATCCCGGATCGAGAGCGGGATTGAAAAATCGGGATCGGGATTTACTAAAAAAATTTTTTTTCACATAGACTCAATATACTACATAATTCTAAAATTTCCACTGCGGTGCTAACTATCTAGTTTAGGTCTCATAGACGCATGATTTACTTTCCGGTTCAGGGGATTAAGGGGGGATAAGGTAATGGGGGGGGGGGATAAATGGGATTGGGCTTCTTCCATTTTAAGCGCCGCAGGCGAAAAGTGCCAAGTCACAAAGTGCCATGTTTTGTGCCATGTCACAAAATTTCTTCCATTTTCAGCGCCGCAGGCGAAAATTTTAAGAATTTGTGACGTCCAAGTGTCATATTTATTCATTTTTTCACATTTTATTTACAAAATCCCAAAAAACTCTTATCTTCAAATCTAGCTCTTATCTTCAAATCTAGCTCTTATCTTCAACTCTTATCTTCAATTCTGCGCCGCAGGCGAAAATTTTTCTTACTTTCACGCCTCCTCTCTTCTGTTAACTTTATTTCACAGACTTCTAGTCAATTTATAAAATCGGGATTTGCATCGGGATCTGATGCACATCCCGGATCCCGGCACGGGATTGAAATTGGCCGGGATCGGGATATATATTTCGGGACCGGGATCAGAAAAATCGGGATCGGGATTTGAAAAACCCGGGATAATCCCACCCGATCCCGACCGGGATCTCGATCCCGCTGAACTCTACTTAAAAGTCGTGGATGGGTCCTCAACTTTTTATCGCGCGTTTGGGAAAAATCCGTTCTAGGCGCCGCCTTTGCGCCTAAACGACCCCATATGATTGGCTATCTCGAGAACGCTATGTCGGACAGAAAAAGTATACTGGGAGGCGATTGGCCCATGATCAGTAAATATCGATTTAAAAAAATTTCGAAATTCGGTGAAGTCTTAATACCGAAGTGCCGGGCTAACCCTTTTTAAATTGTACACAAATGTCGCGGCTTTGGGGTAGCGACCTTTTGTCTTCTTTTCTAGTAAAAATTCTCTTTTTAAATTTTTTGGTACATACATAGGTCTTTTCCTCAAATTTTTAATGGAAGAGGACAATGCTAACGACATAATAAAATGGTTATTCAAAGAAAAAACTCAGGTTGACTGTAAAGGAATTGTTGAAATGAGTGGAGATGGAGCAAGGAAGACGAAATGGGAGGTTTAATTTTTGATTTTGAAGAATTTTTTGGAAATTTTCTTCAGACTTTTTTTCAAAAAATTTTTAAAGGCAAGACTTAGAGGAAATTTGCTCGCTTTGGAAGCTGTTGATTTTACGGCAGAGCCAATTTTGTTTGTCTGTGAACGACTTGAATTTTGGCCTTCAAATAAATCACAAAATGGTTTAAGTTTAAGACAAAACAGCAAAGAATTTTTGATGGAATTTGTTGGGGGAGATTGTGTGGATAAATGGGCAATGCAGGTTTTTATTTATTTAGTTTGGGGGGGGGGGGGGGGGGTGGGTGGGGTATTAAGTTTTAAATCTTCTTGGGTTATTCCCTGATTTGTGCTCACGTCTGGGTTCATTTACTATTCCATCTCTCCCATCCGAAGAATTTTTCTGTCTCTACTTGGTTAATAATTTCAATTTTAATCCACAAATAGTTTTTAAATATAAATTTTATTTTTCTAGTTGGGTGTTTGCTCTCACAGAGTTACCCAGGCTGAATATGAACAAGTTTTTTTCATTAATTTTTTAACGAATTAAATTTTTTAGTCGCTTTTTTCGCATTATTCACATGATTCTTCCAAAACAGGCTGTTCTCCTCCCTCTCCGTTCAGTTCTTTTCTTCTTTCTCAATTAGCTAAAGAACAAACTTTTAATCTTTTTCAGGTTTTTTAAAAGATTTATAACATGATTTATTGGATGTCCTACGGATGCCCAACCTTTTTAATTTTTGAATTATTGTAAGATAGAAGGGATATCCTCTTGCTGGCTAGCATTTATTAAACGCTTACCAGGGTGGTTTAAGATTCATTAAAGGAAAGGCAAAAAGCAGCTCGTACCTGGTAATAACTGACAGGAGGTCATGGGAATGTGGAGAAATTGTGGAAAATTGAGAGAGTTTTCTCTAACCTCTCCAGTTTTTCCACACAGATTAAAAAAAATTTTTTTAGTCAGCAAACATTCCAAATAAAAAAGTTGTATTGAAAGAAGCAATGTATGAAACAAGGCTTTCATTTTTAATTCCTCAAGAAATGATTAAATTATCGTTAAAATGGACAAGTGAAATGCGTGATGAATTATTGGACAAACTTTGGGGAATTAAAAATTCAACAATGTTGGATACTTTACATATGTTTGTTAGACATTTAAATTCTAATATTGAGGTTTTTTATTTCTTTAATTTCTGAGGTGTTTTGTGGAGGTATGGGAAAAACTTGACTTTTAAACAAGTCTTTACTGGTAATATCCATGCCTACACTGTTTCTTACTCAAATGATTATTTGACCGAAATGAGATTTTTCTGCTAAAAATGGTCAGAACTATCTTTAAAGAATAATCCCTAATTACTTGTGCCCTCCTAACCCATACAGTTTATGACCTGAATGAGCATTTAACCATTTTGTCTGCAAATTTTGTCCGCGTTTTTTGATGTTAATTTTGACCCATTTTCTATTAACTATAGGGTGGTAATGATTTAAAAATTGTATTTTTTAGATTCATACCCAGGCATCAGAATTTCTAGAAAATTATTTGGGTCCTTCCTTCAGACCGTCAGTTGAAAAATATCGTCTCTCATTTCTTCACGTTCCAACAAATTTACATGTACAAATGTTTTATATAGACAGTAAAAATGTTGGAAATTTTGTAACATCAGGTTAATTTTATTTTTAAAAATTATAAAAAAATAATTTTAAAAATAAAGGAGCATTAACAGCAATGCCTTTGCGGTATTCTAATGGAGGAATGTTTAATTTAAGGTTTAATTTTTAAAAATTTTTTTAATTAATGGGGGGGGGGAAGAATGGGCATTTCAAGGGGTGATAATTTGGGGGACTATGCATATTTAAGGGGTAAGGAGGGGCAAAACATCGTCTGGCCATAAAAATCCTCCTTTCATTTACCGACAATAAATTCAATTTTTGTTGATCTTATATTATTTTAATGTCTCTAGACTATTGGGTCTTAGTACTGCTATAACCTCTATACCTAAAAATTTTATTTAAAAATTTGTTTACTCTAACATAAAAAAGTGGATAGTCTCTAATGTCTGGACGGTGTTTTATCCCGACACGATATGTATTAACCAACATGTTCAAGTTTGGGTTAGCGGGAAGCACGTTGATTTGAGTTTTTTGGGTGTACAGGGTCGATTCCATTTTAGCTTATTTTCTTGGATTGACTTTTATGACCTCTTAAAGTTTTAAAATTAAAATTTTTTTCTCAATTTTTCTTTCTAATTTTTAGAAATAAATTTCTATCCAATTTAACACCCCAAGCAATTGACCAAACAGATGAAGGACGTTTTTATAGACGAAAACAAACTTTAATTAAATTAAAAAGAATGATTGGAGAATTAAGTAGAAGAATTGATATTGAATGGAAAATAAATAAAAATAAGGGGGTTAATAGTGCTGATAAAATTGTTGTTGAAATTTTTGCTGAATCTAGACAGGTTTTTATTTATTTTTTGTTTATTTTTTTGAGAATTTTCTGAAAAAAAACTTTGAAAGTCGTCCCTTTTTTCTTCCTATTTGTTGGGTTAGTAGTTCCAAATTTTATTGATGATTCGGTTTTCCTTCCATAGTTTTCCCTTAGAGACTGGGCCATTAGGGCGCGGGGCCATTAGGGCGCGAGCTTATAAAACAGTGAGCTGCTTATCAAAAAGGATAAAATTTTGCAATAACAACTCTCATGCCTTTATCTACGTTCTCCAAAAATTTCAGAATTTTTGATCAAGAATTTCGGAAATTGTGGCCAAAAATGTTGATTTTCCGAAAAAACCCTAATTTTTCGCGATTTATCGACTATAACTTCAGAAATAGTCGATGAAAAATTCTGAAATTTCTGGAGGAGGTAGTCAATAATGTTAAAGAAATTTGAGAAAATTTTCATAAATTTCGGTTTTGCCTAAGTGTCAGTTTCTAGTGCTGGCGCCCTAATGGCCCCGCGCCTTTATGACCCCACCCCTTCCCTTATACTTCAAGAAGAACTAGCAAGGGGCGGGGTTCAGGGCAGGGTCAGGAATAATTCTTATTACATAATCTTTTCTGGCCTACATATTAGACGTTTAGAATATACTATAATTTTAAGAGTTCCCAGTTCCGCAAATTTTTTAACAGTTTTGGTTTCTTTGGTTGATTCCTAGATCAGCTCTCGAAAAAAACACTGATTTCAAAATTTATTTTAAACGTTTTCAATTAATTTGTAGATTGATTTTATCGAAAATCTCACGCCTTTTGAAGGCCTAAGCCTTCTAACCCTTAAGCCTTTTATTTCAAAAAATTTAAGATTCACGAAATGCTTCTCGATTTAATCAATTCTTTCCCAAATATTTACAATCTTGTTGATGCTTTAAGTGAAGGTGGATTAGCCCAATTACAACGAAAAAATGCTGATTCAGTACCTCGAGATACTTTGTCAAGTCAATTAGATTTATTAGAAGCACATTTTGTTTCATTAAATTCAAAAATGGCTGCTGCAGAAAAGTTGGATATTAAAAATGAAGAAAAGAAGCAATCTTGTGAAGAGAATATTAAATTATCATTTCATTCAACTTTGGATAGTTTACACCATTTGGGTTAATTTTTAAATTTTTTTAAAATTTTTAATGCATTTTTAGCGCCTGTTTTAAGTTACTAAATTTAATTTGGAAAAGTTGAAGCAAACTTTTTCACTTGAAACAAACCAGAATTCCGTAAAAATCAGAATTATTTAAATGTTTTTTCTGATAAAGGTTAATTTCCGTTCTGATTTGTTTTAGTATTTCTTTCCGGAAAATATTATTATAATTTTTAAAATAATTTCCGAAAATAGAATTATTTTTCCGGAAAATATTTGTTTTTAGGAAAAAATTTAATTTTCGGTTGAATTATAATTTCTGATTTGTTTTATTTCTTTCCATAAAGCTTCAACTTTCTTTTAACATTTTCGGAAATACATCTAGTAGTTTATAATTTTTATTTAAGCATTAAGTATTGAATCAGCACAAATGTTATCATTAATTCAATGCCTTAGAAACAAAAATGATTGTCAAACATTTTTTCATTTGCAATTGAGACATGATGCTCTTCTTTCGCAAGTATTTACTTGAAACTTTTTTTTGAGAAACTTGAAACTAAAACTTATAACTGTTTTCCGGAAAAAGTTTATTTTCCGGAAAGTACATAAAACGTCTATTTAAGGCTTCAGAGTTAATTTCAGAAGTAGAGCTGTTTTCCGAAAAGTTTCTGGAAAGTTTTTAAAATTTCCAGTGGTTTTGAAATTCGCTTCCAGAAAAGTTTTCAGAATTATAGTCCGGAAATGTTTCAAAATTAAAATTTGTTCCTTGAAATATTTCGAGTTATGACCGGAAATTTTTCAGAATTGAAGTTTATTTTCCGAAAAAGTTTACTTTTCCTGAAAGAATATTTTTTTATAGGTCCCGGAAAAATCAGAATTATTCAATTACTTTCCGGAAAAGTTTCAGTAAACAGAATAAATTTCCCCCTGTTTTAATTTTCATTTAAATTTAATTTAAAGGCAATAACATTAGCAACAACTTCACTTCTTTTATTAATTTATTCTTCAAATAATTTAATTAATTTAAATTATTCAAAAACAAATGTAACACCTTTATTAATTAATTTTTCTTTTCTGAGTTGTTATGGGGATGAACATGGAATGGTTTGTTTTTGGAAATTTAAAAGGAAAAAAATAATTTTTGGAAATTAGATTGAAGATGCTTTTGATATGTGGCAATTATTCCATGATGTAGCCCAGTTTAGGTTTATTCCAACAAATTCATCGGTATGTTGAGAAATATGTTTTGGGCAACGAGAAACGGCAGAATCAAAAGTTTCACAAAATCTGAAGCGTGTTTTAGAATAGAAACAACTTGCTTTGTTGAAACTGAATCATTTTCACTAAATCGGAATCGTATTTATGAAGCTGTTTCATTAAATCTGAAGCATGCTTCACTAACTGAAACATGTGCAAATAATTCTGAATTATGTTTTACTAAACCGGAAACATACTTTATTAAATCTGAAGCATGTTTAAAAATGTGCTTTAAAAATAATGAAGCATATATTTTTCTTTTTCAGATTATCCAAACATGTTTTCCACAAATTGAAGGATTTAGAACAAATATAAAAATTTCAATACCTTTACCTTCCGAAAAAATTGTAGAATTACCAAAAGGAATGTCAAAAGGTGAATGGTTTTGTCCAAAAATAATTTATTGGAATTTGGGTGTAAATCATGAAGCATCTTTAGCAGCTAGTTCTGTTGGTGGGGGAAATAATTCTTTAGAAGAAATGATAAATAGAACAGCATTAAAACAATTAGATGAATATATTTCTATTTTATTGTTAACGTCAAGTATGGATTTAAATTGTGTTGAAGCAGTTAATAGACTAATTGGTGATCTTAGAGAAACGGTAACAGTTTGAGAGTTTTTGAGTAGAGAGAAGCTTTATAGATTAGAAACTATGTTTCAAATTTTTTTTGAAAATGTTCAAATTTATCTGAAGCATGCTTCAGCTTTTTTAGATGCAAGTTTCAGATTTTTTTAACATATAGCATGTTTTATATTTTTTAGACATGAAACATGTCTGTGAAACATGTTTCAGATTTATTTGAAACATCTCAGATTTTTTAAAGAAAATATCAGGCATGCACACGGATACGGATAATATCCGGGTATCCGCGGATACGGACGGATATGGATAGTATTTTTTAAAAAATTGGACGGATACGGATGGATACGGATATGATGCTCCAAATCCGCGGATATCCGTCACTATTTCTGCGATTAAACATCACTGATTAAATTTTAAAAATACATTTTGCCAAGAGAAAATGATTATATTCCCAACGTAAGAGATAATTTAGTCTCGCGCCTGACCCCAACCCCGACCCAAAAGTCAACCTCGACCCCGAACCACGACATGCCCTCCCCGGCAAACCCTGTTCCCCGACGATCCCGAACCCGACGGGAGCCCTACTCATGGCGAAAATTTTTGGAATTTTGGTAAGCCAGTTTCTTCCATTTTCAGCGCCGCAGGCGAAAATTTTGAGAATTTTAGGCCATAAGCCAAAAAAATTCACTTTTAGTTGAGCAACGAAAATTTTGAGAATTTTGGAGGTCCAAAAACCTATACCAGGCTCATAACCATGGAAGAAGGGAGGGGAATTCCCCACCCCCTCTCGAAATGGGGAATAGGGTTAAATTTGATGAAGGGGATTGGGCAAAAAAGTGATTTTTTTTGGCCTACAGCCTTCCAAAATTCTCAAAATTTTCGCCTGCGGCGCTGAAATCAACTGTTCAGATAAACGAAATTTCCATTTCGGCCCGAAACCGGGAATTTAAATTTTCAAAAATTCTCAAAAATTCTTAAAAATTTCCAAAATTTTATTTTTTGTCGGTATGATCTCTGATATGCAGCGTTGGGTCGGAATTCCGACCTCTGCCTTCCGATTTTCGAACCTCCGATGTTCATAAGCAAGGTTCGTTTTGCTGCATGCAGTTATTACCTCATTATCTAACCGTTCTTCGAATTTAAAAAAATTTGACCATTTTGAAAATTGTAGTCAAGCTGACCATTTTGAGAAAAAACGGATATATCCGCGTATATCCGCGGATGGATATGTCTCAAAAGTCGGACGGATACAAACGGATACGGATATTGACCCCACGGATATATCCGGATACGGATAGCAAAATCCGTATCCATGTGCAAGTCTGGAAAATATGCTTATGAAGCATGTTTTAGGTTTTCTTGTAGCAAGTTTCAATTTGCTTGAAACTTGCTTCTGATTATTCTAGCTTGCTTCAGATTTTTGGAAGCAAGTTTCAGATATCCAGACGCTTCAGATTTGATTTAAATTGAAATAATTTTTTTCTATTTTTTAAGGTTTCAGTAAATGCTTCAAAAAAGAATTTGACAATATTTAAGCTTGTAATGGAAATTACTCGAATTTTGTCTGGTGTTTCAATTTTGTCCTGTCAAAGTGGAAAGGATCGAACTTCAATGGCTTTGACTTTAGAGGAGGGAAGGATTTTGAAGGAAACTTGTGGAATTTCCAATCAACAGGTAATGGAGATTGTTTGAATGAAAATCTAAAAAAATGTAAAATTGTCCTTTTTATTGGGGCTCAAGTCGAGTCTCTTAGACTGTAAACGATCCAGTATAGATTTTCATTTAAATGTTTTAAGTATTTTCTCAATTAAGAAACTATCATATGGAGCAAAGGCTCACAAGGGATACTCCCGAACTATGACCAAAAATTCTTTAATAATTTTTATACCATTGGATAGCCAATAGTCTTTACTATCGCCAATTTTTGACTTTTTTGCCCTACCCCCAAATCAGATTGATTCGGTACAGCTCACCGCAGCCCCATGGTGAGCTAAAGTGTTTAACAATTAATTGACAGAAGGTCGGGGAATTAATGTCTGCCTAGGGGTTAAATTTACGTTTCTCTTTTATTACTTGCTTCACTTTTCAAAAAATTTTTCTTCTTCTAGATGATGGAAATAATCTCATGTTTACGAAAAGAAGGTGTTAGACGTGAAAATTGTCGAAAAAATGTTGGAAAGCCTCTATATAAATTTAGCCCTTTTCAAATGAATTTTTTACCAAAAGAATTTAGACCTCCTATGGGTACTTTTACTAATTTTGTTTCTACTTAGAAGAAAGAATGAATTATTTTTTATGGACTTTTTTAGACCAAAGAGGAAAAAAAATTTTTATTTTCATATATTTTCAAAAGAATTTTTTAATTTTATTTAAATTGGGTAATTAAATCGATAAAATTTGCAAAATGGATACAGCATGCGTTTAAGTCAAGGAATAAAAATTAATTTTTTGAAAATATTTTTCAGTGTTTTTAGCAATTCTCTAAGATCAGGTTTATATCTTTCTTGTACTTACATGTCCAAAGAGAAAGATGCGTCCCGATTATCAACCAAAAAATGTTGGTAGGGTATATGGCTCGGGGAGATTAGACTTCTTTATGGAAAAGATAAAACATTTTTGATTCAATTGACAATCAAATCATTGTCCAACTATTTTTCATATTTATTGATTTCGAAATTTCTAAAAATAAATTTATTTTACAAAAACTTTTTAGTTTTTGTAGACATTTTGGACATTTGGACATCCTCTTTTAGACATTTTGAAATTTTAATTTGCTGGGACCTTTTAAATTCGTGTCTGGTGATTTCGCCAGTGAATGATTTGGGCAGTGAGTGATATGGGCAGTGGTGATTTAGGCAGTAGTGACCGGCGAAAAAATGCCTGTGCGGGCAACGTTTTTTAAAAAACGTTTACTGCCTAATAGGCATTAAACGTTTTTTAAAAAATTTTCTTTCACAAAAAAACAAGAAGAGTATCACTAGAAAAATAATTATGCGTAATCTCGGCGTTAAGTATATTTTATTTGAATTTTTTTAAAAATGAATTAACTATAAAGACTGGCATCGCAATAGAATTAAACGAAAAGAGAAGGGTGGCTAAACACGTCTCCGGGTTCACTATCACCCACCTACTTTTGGAAATTTTTAAGTTCAAGACTCAAACAACGGTTACTGCCCAAATCACTCACTGCCTAATTCACTTCTGTCGAAATCACACGGCACCTTTAAATTTGTATATAGACAATTTCAAGGGAACGTTTTACATGCACTTTCCCCAAAACGCCCTTTTCAACCCGATTGCCAATTAAAATTTTCCCACAAAATTAGCGTGTTATTTGGAGTTTATATACTGTTTGTAAATATAAATCCACTGGTTTTGAGTAACCCACAAGTAAAATTTCTGAATTGAATCTAAACTAGTACATCCTACTTTGTCGCGGCTAAATTTTCCGCTCATGTTTGCCTTAGAAATCGGTTAATTAGAATTTACTTCTCTTGCCCGATAATTTTTAATTTGAATGTTTATAGAATAAAAACCAGACTTGCACATGGATACGGATTTTGCTATCCGTATCCGGATATATCCGTGGGGTCAATATCCGTATCCGTTTGTATCCGTCCGACTTTTGAGACATATCCATCCGCGGATATACGCGGATATATCCGTTTTTTCTCAAAATGGTCAGCTTGACTACAATTTTCAAAATGGTCAAATTTTTTTAAATTCGAAGAACGGTTAGATAATGAGGTAATAACTGCATGCAGCAAAACGAACCTTGCTTATGAACATCGGAGGTTCGAAAATCGGAAGGCAGAGGTCGGAATTCCGACCCAACGCTGCATATCAGGGATCATACCGACAAAAAATAAAATTTTGAAAATTTTTAAGAATTTTTGAGAATTTTTGAAAATTTAAATTCCCGGTTTCGGGCCGAAATGGAAATTTCGTTTATCTGAACAGTTGATTTCAGCGCCGCAGGCGAAAATTTTGAGAATTTTGGAAGGCTGTAGGCCAAAAAAAATCACTTTTTTGCCCAATCCCCTTCATCAAATTTAACCCTATTCCCCATTTCGAGAGGGGGTGGGGAATTCCCCTCCCTTCTTCCATGGTTATGAGCCTGGTATAGGTTTTTGGACCTCCAAAATTCTGAAAATTTTCGTTGCTCAACTAAAAGTGAATTTTTTTGGCTTATGGCCTAAAATTCTCAAAATTTTCGCCTGCGGCGCTGAAAATGGAAGAAACTGGCTTATTGGCTTAACAAAATTCCAAAAATTTTCGCCGTGAGTAGGGCTCCCGTCGGGTTCGGGATCGTCGGGGAACAGGGTTTGCCGGGGAGGGCATGTCGTGGTTCGGGGTCGAGGTTGACTTTTGGGTCGGGGTTGGGGTCAGGCGCGAGACTAAATTATCTCTTACGTTGGGAATATAATCATTTTCTCTTGGCAAAATGTATTTTTAAAATTTAATCAGTGATGTTTAATCGCAGAAATAGTGACGGATATCTGCGGATTTGGAGCATCATATCCGTATCCATCCGTATCCGTCCAATTTTTTAAAAAATACTATCCATATCCGTCCGTATCCGCGGATACCCGGATATTATCCGTATCCGTGTGCATGCCTGATATTTTCTTTAAAAAATCTGAGATGTTTCAAATAAATCTGAAACATGTTTCACAGACATGTTTCATGTCTAAAAAATATAAAACATGCTATATGTTAAAAAAATCTGAAACTTGCATCTAAAAAAGCTGAAGCATGCTTCAGATAAATTTGAACATTTTCAAAAAAAATTTGAAACATAGTTTCTAATCTATAAAGCTTCTCTCTACTCAAAAACTCTCAAACTGTTACCGTTTCTCTAAGATCACCAATAATTAAAATCTCTACCCCGCGAAAATGGACGGTTGAGTCTCAACTAAAGTGTACCATCTGCATCTTTCGCTGGAAAAACCACTTGGTAATAGATACGGATATGGATACAATTAATTTGAAAATGGCTGCGGATATCCGCCTGTATCCGCCTGTATCCGCCGTAAATATCGAAAATATAATACGCGACTGCTTCGCTGCGGTCGTGTTCATTTTGCTTGCGGTGATCGTATTGACGCGGCTGCTGTCGTTCTGCTGGACATGACCTGGGTTCAACCACAGCGGCAAAAACTATTCAAGCAAAATAATACCAAAAGATAAACCAGAAATCAGAAAAACGTTTCCGCACTGAACGTTTGCACTCAAAAGGCTTCCGAATGAAAAAATAGACATTTTATCCTATTTTTGGCCGTGTAGAGATTTTAAGGCATTTTACCCGTGTAGAGATTATGAGGAATAGAGATTTTAAGGAATAGATATTTTCATCATTTTTAGCCGAGTAGAGATTTTAATGCATTTTAGCCGCGTAGAGATTATAAGGCATTTTAGCTGCGTAGAGATTTTAAGGAATAGAGATTTTGAGGGGGCACGAAGTGTTCTGTCGCAACTTGAAAATTAAATAGTTAGGGTATTAGAGAAGGAGAGAAAAACCGTTCCTTTTATTCAAATTCAAAATGGCTTCTTTTTACATTAAGTTTAGGATTATCTCTGTTTTGTTTTTAAGATTTTTTGACCTTCCACCTTATTTTTTAAATTTACATTTTATTAAAATCACCACTTCAATTTCTTTAATTATTCTCCAATTTTCTAATTATGTTCACAAGGAGGATCTGAATGGCAATATTCTTCTACTATTCTGTGAATGATGGATGATCCAACAAGGTTTGGTTTAAATTTGGGATTTCTTTTAATTTTTTTCTCTGTCGATGCCTCTCAATGAACATGCCACAGGGAAAATTGAGTTTAATCGAGGAAGAAAAAATACTGACCATTCTGCAATTATTAAGGATGATTGATGATGAAAAAGGAAAAAGGGCGTGGCTAAAAAAAGAGTACCCAAACCACATAAGTTCCTTTTTTTCTAGGGACCAATGAAGTGGAAGAGTACCGTTTTTTTCTGATTGCGGTGCAGTTTTGGTGTCTTATTGTTAGTTTGTTTAAACCCGCCAGAATTTACGGACAAATTATCATCTAAAGCTAGTTGAGCTAAGTCAATCAGAACAAAATCCGGGTTTTGTATTGGTAATTAGGGCTGTATTCTAAAGATCGGGTGGGGTTTGCTATATAGCGAATTAGAGGTTCGATAAGTTTGTAACCCTCCATGATCCGATGAGTTTATCTGCTTTTCCATTTCAAATTAGGCTCAAGCATTCACCTTTTTTTGCAGATTTCTTCAAGCATTCTTGTATTGTGTGACTTACAAGCATTCTTGTAAGTCACATTTAGGTAGAGGTGTGTGAAAAGCTTTAATTGCTTCTTCTGTAATTTCACAACTCCGATTGCTGTCTGCACTGCTGTTGATGGTATTTTTTGCAAGTTCAATTTTTTTATATTTTTGGGTTATGGCTGTAAACTGACAAATTAACATTGTTTAGTGCGAATTCGGTAAATTTTTTGATACCATTTAATAGAGGACCCCCGACTTCCTATTGTGAAGTGATATGCCGTTTTATTACAAAATGGCTGCGTCGAATTATGGACAATCAAAATTTTTGTCTTTGGGATTTTTGAGGGTAAATTAGTTTCGAGGTAATAGACTCCGATCGGGTCGAAATATATGTCGGGGGTATTGTGACTTACATGGGTATTTAGGCTAGACCGAAGCCCAGTCAATTGATACCAAACTCGCCGTGATTCGATGATTCTGAACATAATTGTCCAATCTTTGTCCAAACTTGTTTAATCACGGTGATTTTGGTGTCGTGTTATTCACGGTACGATATTACCGCAGTATTTTCCTGTATTACCGCGGCATTGTTTCCGGTATTACCGATATCGTACCGGTCGATTTTGTAAAAAATCGGTAATTTTTCGGTAACGGTATTTTACCGAAAAATTGCCGTCATTACCGTTACCGGATGAAATTACCGCGGTATTTTCGGTATTTTCCAGCATAAGATTTGTCCTGAATTTAAAATTTAATTTAATTTTTTTCCGTGGCGTTTTGTTTTTATTTATTGAAATAATATCTAGAAAAAATAGTATACCGTATTTCCTAAAATAAAGCCCCACCCTGAATTAGAGCCCCACTTCTGAGGATAGTTGAAAAATAGAGCCCCACCCTGAAATAGAGCCCCAATCCTATATATAATTTGTGAATGGAAGGAAATTGTGTGTTTGTCACACGGCTACTGCTTTTATAGTAAAAGATTTTGGGAGTGAAGAAATGGGGGCTTTTATAGTAAAATGATTTGGGGAGTGAAGAAATGGGGTCTTTTATAGTAAAGTGTTGCCAGTTGAATTAGGTTGTAAGAGTAAGAAGATAGTATAAAAGCAGGGCATTTTGGGTATTCCTCAACCGCGACCAAAACATTCTCAACTTTTTGCTGTGCTCTGTTCTACGCCAACGTTTGCTGGAGTCCTGTGTCCTCTTGAGTGCTAGGCGTCAACGTTCATGTGTCAAGTGCTAGACGTCAACTTTCAAAATGCTAGATGTCAACGTTCATTTGAAGTGCTAGACGTCAACGTTCATTTGTCAAGTGCTAGACGTCAACGTTCATTCGAAGTGCTTGACGTCAACTTTTAAAATGCTAGATGTCAACGTTCATTTGAAGTGCTAGACGTCAACGTTCATTTGTCATGTGCTAGACGTCAACGTTCATTCGAAGTGCTTGACGTCAACTTTCATTTGAAGTGCTAGACGTCAACTTTTAAAATGCTAGATGTCAACGTTCATTTGTCAAGTGCAAGACGTCAACGTTCATTTGTCAAGTGCTAGACGTCAACGTTCATTTGTCAGGTGCTAGACGTCAACGTTCATGTGTCAAGTGCTAGACGTCAACGTTCATTTGAAGTGATAGGCGTCAACGTTCATTTGTCAAGTGCTAGGCGTCAAATTTCAGGAGTATATTGAAACAAGGGATTGTGAAGCAGGCGGAATATTGAAGAACGGGAAATTGTAAAGCAGGCGAAATATTGAAGCCGCGGAATATTGAAACGTGAAGAGGCGGAATATCGAAACAAGGGGAATTGTGAAGCAGGCGATATTGTGAAGCAATGGGAATTGTGAAGCAGGCGGAGTATTGAACGATGTTGACAAAGCTGATTTTTTATTTAAACGTTGAACTCTTTCTAGTTGGTTTAAGGTTTT
Source organism: Meloidogyne arenaria (assembly GCA_036172955.1). NCBI lineage: Eukaryota > Metazoa > Nematoda > Chromadorea > Rhabditida > Meloidogynidae > Meloidogyne > Meloidogyne arenaria. The sequence continues at coordinate 4,547,950 of JARQAB010000012.1, read as the reverse complement.
TTCTAAATTTTTGGAATTTTAATATACCGGATCATGTTTTATAGGGGTTTGACTATTAGACGTGCGTACCTTGGACACGCATAGGGATGGGTTGGGTAATCCGAAACCAGTTTTTTCGACTTGCACCCCCAATCTGAAACACGACTTCCACGGAATTTTGACATCGGCTTTTTGTCTTTCCAAAATTTTCCACTGGGGCGCAAACCCCATCCCGTGTATATTTCTGGTAATCATCTATTTGTAGCCCACGTTTTAGCGTGTAATTATTTGTCGCTGGTAAAGTGCGCATTAATATTCCAAATTTTATTAGGCACTTATATGGGTAGTCAATTTAATTTTTCCGAATATTAAGAAGGGCACACTTTTTCTCTATTACACAACCATGTAAATGTAGACAGGATTAATTCTCAAACAGATTATAAAAACGTTTGTGTCTGAAGGCAACATTTTATATTCATTTTCCCCTAACCGCTCTTTTCAACTTGATTGCCAGTTTAGATTTTCACCTGAAAATTAGCCTGTTAATTCTAATTTTTACTTATATGTCCCCTGTTACCTTAAAAAAACAATTAAAAAACAATGTAAATCCGCCAAAATTGGTTTTCATTATCCCACGAGTAAAAATTCTGAATTGAATCTAAACGAGTACATCCTCCTTTGGCGCTGGTTAATTTTTCGATCCTGTTTACCTTAAAAACAAAATCCAAGTAAAAAATCCATACTTGTTTCAGGTCGGTCAACTAATTAGAAACAACTCACTCC